>OY284470.1:38031532-38723965 GCA_958336335.1 Dilophus febrilis
AAAAAAATGGTTAAATAAAATTGGTAATTCAAATACAATGATTTTATCGACGTTGGACGCTCTCGATAATTATTGTTTTGATAAATCCGATTCAAATACAATGAATAATTTAGATATTTTATATAGTAAAATATTTCCCGTATTCAATCAAACGAAAATGGAACAAGGTAAAGATGGTGAAATGAAAGAGATAAAAATTGACTATCATCCAATGCAAGATGCATCCGTTATTCAGATATTATGTGAATGGGCTGTTTCATGGCAACGTTGGGGTGAATATCGGGCAATGGCCGTTGCCCGACTATTAGATAAACGTCAAACGGAAGTTACAATGTCGGTTGAAAATGATAATATTGTTGGTGGTGGTGGTGGTGGTCCGTCGAACGGTGGTAATGCGACTATTGGTAATAATAATAATAGTAATAATAATCAATTGGATGATAAAGATTCAATTGGATCGGGTAATGGTTTTTTTAATTATGGTACGCCCGTATTTCAATCGATATTAATGAATTTTTTGGATAATGATGCACCGATTTTGGAAGAACACGAAAATACCATACAAAATCGTTCACAATTTACAAATTTAGTACATCTGTTTAGTGAATTGATACGTCATGATGTATTTTCACATGATGCTTATATGTGTACATTAATATCACGTGGTGATTTATTGACAACCGAAAATTGTTTAACTACTTCATCACAACTAAATCAATCAAATCAGATGATGATTGGTGTATCATCATCGGGTCCGGTTTCAAATAAACCATCATCTTCACCAACATCCGTAACAGGAGCAGCCGCATCATCAGCAATACCACAATCATCATCAGGACCATTATCAGTATCATCATCCAGTGGACAACATAATAATCATCAAAATAATAATAATAATAATAGTGTTGTTGATGATGATATGTTTACTGGCATTGAATTTAAATCAAAAATTGAAGAATTTGATGATTCAAATGTTGATGATGATTTAGATAAAATTTTACAAAATATTAAGGAGGATCAACAAAATGCAATGGATGGACCGGATAGTCCAAAAGATTCAGATCAACAGCAACAACAACAACAACAACATGGTGATGGTGGGAGCGGTGGTAGCGGACATGGGTATGTGATTTAAAATATTTTTGTTGTTTTGTTAATTCTTGTTTTTAAGTACTTCTTGTAAGCATGCGTACTTTAAGTACATTACATAGTTATAGTTTTGGGAAATTTTAAGGTACCTTCTTTTATTCAGATTGCTCACCGAATTTAGAAGTCTCGCTCGTTATCGTGCAAGCATCTCTTTGAAAGGAATCCGTCCAAACTCTTCCAAAAGAACGAAACGGTGACGCTCACCAAACCTTATTCTCTCTAAATAAGCCAGACAATTTTTTTTTTCAAGCACAATGTACGCAGTCGTTTCATCAGTCATCCTCAAAACAGAGTCTGTGCGTAACATCCTGGAGAATGTTCATCCCCATAAGATGTCACCAGAAGCCTGTTCATGTCCATGTCCAGTCAAAAGCCACCAATTTTCTAAGAGTTCCTCATGCTAAGAACATTCCATCATTTGTGTTCTTTCTACTTTCTCAATCCAAGTATCTGATCTCAGATTGTCTGCGTCCTTTTACTTCCTTTCATCGTTTCTAATATATTCGGAAATAATCCACACTTCTCGAGAATATTGGTCCTTCGTCATACCCTTACTAGTGTACGATTCTGCATGCACAAATCTAAGGGGCGTACCCCTCATAGCCAGAGCGTCCGCCCCCTTACATTCCTGTCGATTTCATTGCGCCCCTTAACCCAGACCAATGTGCGACTGCATTTTGAGTGTTGAACACTATTTGGGGCTATGAGCCCGGTGTTCCACAGTGCCAGGGATGAATCAAATGTCCCGCTTTCTTTCATACGCAATATCACCTCTACTACTACTGTCGACGGCTAAAAAGGATTTTCCTTGATTTCATTGAATGTGTGATGTAGTGCATGTATTATGGGCATAATCTCCGCCAGTTTGACTCTGTGGTGTAAATGATGAAAATGCCAACCTAAAATTCTAACGAAATTTTGTGATCGTGGTTTCGAATTCTACTGACGACATAAAAAATATGTTTTGTGTTTGCGGTTATTTTTCGAATCAGATGAATTTTAATACAGAGTTGTATTTTCCCCTTGCGGTTGGTCGTCCGACGGCTAATTACCGACACCATAAAAGCGATAAATTAAGAAACTAACAACAGAAGGCTGTTATTGGACGCTAAAACCGAATTGTTGGTTGTTTGTAAAGCGAAACATGTAGTATATTATTATTTATCACCGCCACCGTAATACTGAGGAGTAATTCCCCCGGTTCATATGACCTTTTCAAGCCACGCTCCTTTGAATAAAAATCCACCCTGAGGCTTCCCTTTTTTCATAGGTTCATCTAGGTTCATTGTTAGCGTGTCCGAATTGCACTTCCGAAAGAGTATTCTGTTATCCATGAGACTTTTGTGGTAAATTTTCTGTATCATCACACTTTCGAAATCCCATCCATTGGCATATTCAGCGCCCTGATCTACCCTTGACACGCCTACAGTCGAGGACCTTCCTGTGCTCATAAATGGTGCCCTTCTCGTGTGCCAGATATTGTTTCGCCCCATCCGTAGTGCCGTTTTTACAATAAATAGGTTCAAAAGAGGTAAACAAAAACCCAGTAATGGGTTTCCAATGGACATGTTTGACGTGGTGCGCAAAAGCCTCAGTAGCACCCACACAGTCTTTGTACTTGATCAGGCTGATTCTTTACCATACCTTTGGTGGCTCTATTCCATCATACAATTGAGGCATCATTGTGTAGATCCGAAGTACATCGACTGTGATAAGATCATCCACCATCGTCCACATACCCTTCTACCCTGAAATAGTGCCGCCCTCTTCGTCTACTGGATCTTCCTCCACTTGCACATGAACCAGCCAGGTCGGTCTCTGATACCTACTGTTTGCCAAGATATTTGACACAGTTGGACATTTTAAGATTCGACTCAAATAGTTTTTGAAGTTTTGATTTCTCTTGTCTTCCTATGAGAATACAATCAGATCCGTCTTCCATGCGATTAACAGATAGGTCATGTTGTTGGTGGGCACTCGAAGAACCTCTTCCATGACATCCGCGATGGTGTCCACGAACTTTCCCCGTATCATTATCATTTCAGGTGTTTGCCTCGCAGCGTTTTTATTAGTCCCGAGTTATTTGCCTCCATTACTTTGTTTTTTTTTTAATTGCGCATTCCATGCACAAGCCGGTCTTTGGTCGTTATCCACATGCTCAGCAGATATTTATTTTTATTTTTTTTTATAAGGATTCTTTATAATTTGCATTTTAAATTATCTCATTTAATTGCAATCCAACTTATATCTAAACATTTATAAACTTAATCGCCCCAATTAGAAGCATGGTCCTTTGAACGTTAACCCCAAGTCCCATCTAGCAGTCTAAGCCTTTACACCCCTTTCACTTCTTTGCTCCACGGATAACCTCATCATGCAGCTAACTTCCCTTCTATCCATTGTAAATTCCTTCACCATAATATTCCTATACGATACCTTTCTTTATATGCCTCACACTTTTCCAATTAACTTCCCTCCCCCCCTTTCCTTCTCCAACCTCCAACCATATAATTACTCCTTTATAACTTCCCTTGTTAACGTGCCCCTACCTATCTATTTTCGTCGCACCTCACTCATTATATTGGGCTCTACCCCACAAAATGCCATATACTTTCCGTCCGTCACCCCAATTACAAAAATTACATTTCCTATGTAATTCCGACGCATATACCTTTGAATTCAACTCCATCGAATCTTCCCTTGTCCTCAATATCATCCTCATCTTTTCAAATAGTAAACTTCCTCTTAAGTACTCCTGCATACCAACTCCCCATTCCAATTCCGGATTCACCCATTCATATTTTTATCTTCTTCCTTCTACTATCAATTCCTTTTACACACTTATCCTGCACCTTTCTTAATAACATTTCCTTGACCTTGACCTCCAATATTCGACATCCCTTATTGATAGTCCCAGTCCCATTTCATTTCATATTCTATCACTCAGTTCCTTCCATATCTCAATTCATCCTACGTTCTTTCTAACCATTTATTCCCATAATATTTTTCCTGTAAACCTATCTTCCACTTCTTGGCCCAACATCCGAATTACGAACAATTATATGTAATCTCAGACAGCGTATCCAAATAGACATTCATCCCAATTCTATATATAATACACGCAGTCCCTCATTGTTTTATTCGCATACCTGACATCCATAATACCCGTTAACTTTGCCTCCACACTTACATCCCTTCTATTCAATAATGTTCCACCCCTCCATCTCTCCTAAATTATCGACACCGCATATCGTCCGTGATGTACAATCTTATATTTTCCCCCTCCGCCCAAATCCTCCTCCTAATTCTCCTCCGCATCCTCCTTTGAATCCTCCTCCGCATCCGCATTCCCACCTCCACAGTCTCAGCAGCATCTCCATCCGCATTTGTTGCATTTGCATGCATGTTCGTACATTTGCATTTGCATGCATGTTCGTACAGGTACATTATCAATAAAATAGGGTTACCTCAAGTAAGATCCTTTTAGTTCACACACGCACGCACGGATCTTGAACATCATTAAAGATAGAGAGCTATGAGACTTATGATGTCTTAACTTCCATTCATCGTATAATGAAGACAGTAAGGTTGAGTATCCAATTGAACCGAAAATCGTTTCCCTACTCTTAACTCTCTTAACCCATTTAACCCTTTAAACCATTAAATTTTTATAAAATTTCGTTTGTTCCTTCATCTGAAATAGTAACATACATTTACCGATGTCATCAGAACCACCAATATCCAGACATTATCTATATGCAAAACATTTTCCATTGTGTCAAGACGATCCGGAATCACAACACGATTGTAATCAAAGATATATTCTGTTGTTTGGTGTCGGTAAAGAACGTGATGAAAAAAAGCATGCTGTTAAAAAAATGTCAAAAGGTATGGTCTGAGAGAGGTCTGAGACGACACAAAACAAACTTATTTTTTAATTTAATTTAGATAGAAATAATAATAAAAAATTTTTTAATATTTTCAGAAATATGTAAATTATTTTCGAAAAAATTTAGTATTGATGTGGCTGAAGGTGGTAAAGTTAAAAAACATTCACGTAATGAATTTAATTTTGAATCAACAACAACGAAATGTCAATCGATGTCATATTTTGATCAACATGTTGTTACATGGCAATGTGCGGTAACCGTACAAGAAATGTTAAATAGTTTTTCAATTGGAAATAGTAATTATTTACCAGTATTGGAACATGTTGCATTTCTATTTGATCTAATGGAAACCGCATTAAGTATTTACGGTTTAATTGACATATGCATTCAGGTAAATCTTTGTTTTCTGTTTTGTTTTGAAGAAAGGATATTTATTATTGAAAGGGAAATTCAAAAGTGAAATTCAAAATCAAAGTATTGAAGATCAATAATCGTAATCCTAAAGCAAGCAAGAATAATCAGAAGTAATCCGTAATGAGAAGTGTAAATCGATTCCTTTTTGCATTTTTGCTTTGCGATAAATCCGATAAAAAAATTGAATTGAAACGTTTTGATCCTTTGCCCTAATCCTTATCCGAATCAAAATTATTGTAATGGTTTTTTTTTTCTCGCTCGTACACTCGTCAACGGGATTTTATCTTCATTTTTCATCTTCCAAAAAAAATGTACGTCAAACGATTTGGCTGAATATTTGGAATTTGGCTCTCTTTTTGCATTGGTTGTTCTGGCTTGAGTTTGAAAATTGGTGTATTTGCATTTGTATTTGTCATCAAACGTCA
Source organism: Dilophus febrilis (assembly GCA_958336335.1). Taxonomy (NCBI): domain Eukaryota; kingdom Metazoa; phylum Arthropoda; class Insecta; order Diptera; family Bibionidae; genus Dilophus; species Dilophus febrilis. The sequence goes on from OY284470.1 coordinate 38,037,411, forward strand.
AGATCAAAAATTTCAACTCAATTGATTAGAATAAAAATGAAATTTTTCTAATAATCCTTTGAGATCTCTATGGGATAGTGGGTGGAAGCAATGATATATGAAGAAAAAAAAAACAATCCCCGATACAGATTTGTTTTCCATTTTCAAAATCAATTTTATAGTTTCAACGAGAAGACGAGACTTTTATGTAATTCTTTTCTTTTCTTTTTTTTTTTGTGCAATTTTGTCGATAATAGAATACTTGTGATTCTTGGAGACAGATGAAACAATCGGGTACAAGAAAAAAAAATGGGTTTTTTGAACACTAAACTACTTACTTACCTACTTTAACGGGCATATAACCTACGACGATGGGTTTTAGTCTCCATAAGCAGTCTTCTCTAATGGGGCCTATGTAGAGGTGTATAGGGGAAAAATGGTGTTGTTGCTGATGTTAATGGCACACTTGTCCTGATACACTTCTCCAATATATGTTTAAAGAATAACGTAGAAAGAGGATCATCTTGCCGTACTCCGCATAAATGGTTACAAACGCTTTTGATTTTATACCACCTTTTTTCTTTTTCTTTGAAGAGGAATGAAGAGGATTAATAGACTGTGAGTCGTTGGACTTCCGTCACTAGGACGGCCGTCCTACCGACTAAAATCTCTCCCACGGGGTTGGAGTCCTTAATAACCCCCCCGCTCGCACCGCGACCATCTTCAATTAGGAAATTGATGACCGCTTTTATTACGAGGTTTTTATATCCGCTTTCATTTGTAAAGTTTTTTTCCTAGATATCTCCTTCTTTTTACACAGAGCGCTGGACATTTTGCAAGTACATGCTCCATAGTCTCAATGTATGTCAATTGCATAATCTGTACTGCTCATTTTCAACCACTCCCATGTTCTTGAGGTGGTAGTTACATGACTGATCAATCACATAGGACGCGTACGACGGCGACGGCAGCCGTCCAACCGTGGACGCAAATATTACAAACCACAATGAGCCACGACGTATTTATATTTATTCATAAGTTGATGAAACTTTTTTATTCTATTTTTCCCTTTTGTCCCCACCGATCCGCGTATAATTTAGAAAATAGAAATCATACAGCGGCAAGCCGCGTTTGAAATGGGTGGGTATATTGATTTCAATGTTTTCTAAAATAAAGAGAGAGCCGTCGACCGTCGTACGCGCCCTATGTGGTTGATCAGTGACGCATGCTCCGTGAGCCCAGCAGCAGAGAGAACTTTAAGTTGTTTTCTCAGTTTTTATTATTGCTTTTTGCTCGGTCTTTTTTCGTTCACCAGACCGCCGCTATGTTATGTATGTTATGCCAGGCCTAATCATTGCGTGCATCCAGTTCATCGATACTCGTGGCTCAGTCCCCAGGTTCTACTAACTAACCATATGCCTGCTTATACGCCCCTTACTTGTACCTGTGTTGTAACCTGCGATAGCGGTAATTTTCATACATTTATCTGTTTTTTGTGGAAAACCGAAATCTTCCATTGTGCGCCATAATTTTTCTCGTATAACACACTGGCGTTTGGGCGGCTTTCCAAACCAACAAACAGATGGCATCGTCACTAAGTTGAATTCCTTGCACTTTTCCACATAATCTGTCTTTTAACAAACAAACAGCTGATACGTTGTTGAACGATTATTGCGAATTGATCCGCATTGATATTCATCAATAACTTCTTCAGCATATTCGGTAAAAGGCGTTGGTACAAGTCATAAGCGAATACCTTTTATGTTGTATTCAACAATGAAATTTCCCTGTCGCACAAGCCAGCACGTCTCCCTTTTTTTTTTTAAATTGGCACTATTACCGCACGCGTACATTCTTCTGGCATCACTTCGTTGTTTAATATGTGCACTACTAATTCTAGCTCGACTAATAAATTACAATTCACTGGGACACAGGACTAGTGTGATTTGCCCCTGTTGATGGAACGTATAAAAAAAAACGTCCGGTTTCTGAAAGATAGAACTACAAGACAACAACAGAGAACAGAAGAGAAGCCACTTCTGAACAAACAAAAATGTATAACTTTGAAAGACAACAATATGATATCTATTGATGGTCTGTAATATATAAAATTCAACCAGGAATTAAACCTTGAATTTAAAAAAAATTTTAATGGTGAAGAAATTCTCAATGGGAGTTCAAGTCCGTGCCTTTATGCCGACCAATACTATACTGCCGCCTCCACAGTAACCACTACTACTGTTTTTAATCTGTTAATGGATTGATTCGTTGATTAAGAGGACGTCGTACATCATACACCCTTTCACCATCCGATCCACATCGATTAAACTTTGATTCGTCTGTCCATAACTAGGTCTATATAACGCTGTTGTTGAACGGGAAAAAAAAAACATCGTCGGTTGTAGACGAACGAATTAGATAAAAGAACAAATAAATTTTTAAGGGTGCTTGCGTCTATAAATTCGAAACGTTATACAAAGAAATGTGTTCAAATGTATTTTATTCAACGTATTGCCTGTGTTTCGGGCAGCAAAGGGTTAGAAAACATTCCTCGTCTTTTGAAGTTATCCAAAAATCGGCCAAATTTTCCCCGCTTCGTCATAAGCAATGAAGTGCTAATCGACACGGTTCAATTAGTCATCTACCGGAACAATTATTGGTACAAAGGGTAGGACAAATGAATCTGATGAATACAATGGATGGAGTAAGATATCCTATATTGTAGTCCCCTGTAAAGTTAAACCTTAAAACCACTTGTGCAAAATATGGCAAAAGGTTTTGGGGAATTTTTGATTTTTTTTTTTCGTAGTTAAGAAGATAGAAAATCTTCAATGAAATCTATTCAAAGTCGTCAGATTCATACTCGAAGGATTGGAAAAATGTTCCCCTTTTCTTATTTTCCAATTGAGACCTTGTCCTATATTATTACTAATCGCGTTTCAAAGATCGTTCATCATTATACATATATACATAGTGGTGATAGAAGTAATCTCAAAAGCATCTCTTCGAACGGCATCCACTCCAACACTTTCATATGCTTTCTTTCCCATCATCCTGATGCTGCGTCTGTCTAACGCCGTTCACTTGAACCCAAACATGCACCCGCCGTTTCTTCATTCTCCATTGCTTCATTCACCGATTCTTCATCTTCCAGACAGAGCCTACAAAGTATCATCCATAAGAATCAACTTTCTAAGAGGTACCCGGCGACATAATGAACACCTGCCAGAAATTGGTGATAGCTGCTATCAATTCAAATGGCTGATCTTAGATGGTCTGAGACCTTTTACTTCCTTGCATCGTTTCTAATGTTCGGAAATAATCCACTTCTCGACTAGACCCTTCACCATACTCTATACCAATTTACAATTTAACAGTTCCGATCGCACGAACCTCTGGGATGAACTTAACCTCTGGAGCATCCACCCCGTCGGCTCCATTGTGCTACTTATTCCAAACCAATGCCCAGTGTCAGTGTCAAGGATGAATCAAATGTCCCACCTTTCATTTCACCATATCACCTCTTTGTTGTTCGCTCACCCGATTGCATTGCATTGAATGTGTGGTCTAGTACATGTATTTTGGGTCATCTTCTCCGCTTGGTATACTGAGGAATTGTTTCCCACGTATATTTGGCAGTCCAAGCCAAGCTCTTTCGTATAGAAATCAACCCCGCAGCTTTGAATGTTTTTTCGGGTGTTTTTTTTTTTTTTTGTTAGGCATTTGAACTTCAATTGCATCAATTTAGGTTGTTGATAGCGATCTCCACTGATAGTTTCCGTTAGGTTTGAGTACTACCTCATAGTAGATCATAGTAGGTCCTTTTGAATAGGCCTGAATAAAGAGCTTAGAATGCCTGCAACCATCGGTGTCATTCCAGTGTTTCTGTGGTGACTCCCGTAGCAGTAGTTCCTTCATCCTTGCTCTTCTAATAGTTGCCGAAGCTAAACCATCACCATCACCACAAAATGGTTGGGGTGCTTGGGCGAGTCAGCAGAGCTGTTTCTATCGAGGGCATCTGCCCTCTCGTTACCCTCTCGTTTGCAATATGTCCAGGTACATCCACATTATTGTGACTTTATTTACCCTTGACACTTTTTTCAGTATCCCCATAGACAGTCGAGTACGAGCTTCGAGCTTATCTCTCGGGATTTCACGGCCACAAGTGTCGCCTTGCTATCTGATAAGGTATAAATCCGCTGGTCTTTAGACCCCCTTGTCCTTGATTCATTTGATGCAAAGTTCTGTAATAGCATGGATTTCCGCTTGGAATACGGTGCAATAGCAATCCAGAGTGGCCGTAAGTTCAATTCTTGTATTCACCCCATATATACCCCGCGGCTAGAACATAGGTTGGTCTTTTAGATCCATCCGTATTTTATGGAGTTTTCTGTGAGCTTGATTTTATTCCCCGTCCAATCTTCCCTATTGGGAAACACAACCGCGAAATTTTTTTTTTTTTGAAGTCATACACCATAGGAATGTCCTCCACCAGTAAGTAGCATACTGAGAATTACATTTGATTTCTGATTACATAAACTATAGCCATGGTTCTTAGCCACCCTAGTTATTCCTTCAGTAACCATAGTTCCGTGTACTGTTTTCCTTGCTTTGTTGTTAATGAACAGCGATTCAGTGGGGGAAGATTTAAAATCACTTCTAGCTTCTAATTGTAGGCGTTGTCCGCATTGCTCCCGTAACCCCCAAATCTCTGAATTTTGTTTAATTTGACCCGTTGGGGCCCCCTTTTTTTGTGCCGTTTTTGCTCCACACTGATGAAGCATAGGTCAAAATTGGTCTTGTGTTTAACATTGTATAACCAGAGCGCCATTTTGGCGGGGGTAATACCCCATGATCTTCCTATTAAGCTTTTGCAAGTCCATTGGGAGATTCTTGATTTATCTGTGGCATTGGTTAATTTGGAGTTCCAGTTAAGTTTTGCATCTACCATTACGCCCGTCCCGTTTACTCCACAGTTTACTCAATTTGCGCTTTTGATTGTCGTAGTGGATCTAATTTCTGTCACCCGGTCACGGTTCAATACAAAAAAAACCAACCTCCAATCTCCAATCTTGTCCGATTTTGGCGCAAAACAAGTTTGGGTCACATAGAAAAGAAATGGCGTTAGAAGTCGCCTGAGTTTATACCGGACCGAATTTAAGCTGTTTTTGCACCATACCCATCATCTTTAAATCGCCTTTGGTCGTCTTTTCTCAAAGTTTTAACCTCAAAATCGTCCGTTTTTTTTTGTTTGAAATTGACTTCAAAAGAGTTATACAAAAAAGAGCTGTCCTTCGTGAGGCCAAAAAAATCTCATAAATTTCTCCATGCAAATGTTTACCCCCTCCCCGTGACCAAATTGGAACTGTTTGGTCCACCACAAAGTCCAGAAAGAACAAATGTCGGTCACGCTATTGGACCAGACTTCTATAGAAATGTGCATACTTAAAAAATAGAGTTGAGGACGTGGGCGCCCGGGTAAGTGCATGTTTACCCTAAAAAGTAATCGAAACAATCAAATTTGAGTTTCACCAACCACCTAACTTTGAGGAGTTTCATTCCCAAAAAAATATTCCCTTCCAATATCAAAAGTAAAAAGCCAATATTTGATAATTTAAAAATTTTTATTATTTATTAACAGATATTAAAAGAATTACCTGAAGTTGAATCTCAATTAATGGCAAAAAATTCCATTTTATTCCGAAGTTATACAACATCATTGAGTTTATATGTTGTGGGCATTCTAAGACGTTATCATTGTTGCCTATTGCGTAAGTATTGTTAATATTGAATTGAATGTAAATACTATATTTACTAATAAAATCATTGATCGTTAATGTTCCATTAAAACAGTGTCACCCGATCAAACGTCAGCTGTTTTTGAGGGACTCTGTAAGGTTGTTAAACATGTTGTAAACCCGGGTGATTGTAGTTCATCGGAACGTTGTATTTTAGCGTATTTATTTGATTTGTATACATCATGTTCAATGTTTAAGATGAGACCACAATCAACGGAACCATTCCAAAATGCTTATCCAAAAATTAAACAAGCATTGTATGCTGCTATACAACCGGTAGCTACGGCACATTCATATAATATGTCATTTATGACGGAATTATTTATAAATCCAAAACGTGGTGGTGGTAAATGTGAATTATCATGGGGACGTCAATTGAATGAATCGTCAGCGAATCGTTATAGTTTTGTTTGTAATGCAATGATTGCCGTAAGCCGTGAAACAGATAATGATCGTCTAAATGATATATCGATAATGTGTGCTGAATTAACGGCTTGTTGTAATTCGTTGAGTGCCGAATGGCTTGGTGCATTGATTGCATTATGCGGTTCAAGTAATGAAACATTTTATACAGATATTTTAGGTCAAGTTGATGTACAAAATTTAAGTATACATAATTCATTGGCTGTTTTTACCTGTATATTAATTGGTGAGTTAAACAAAAAAAAACATTTTAATTTAATTGAATTTTTTTTAGGTTTTAAGGTCGTTTTTTGGCCACAATTTTTTTTTTTTTGTGGAAACATCTGAAATAATCCCATGATTGTATATGGGAGTTCCTTCAGTATGGGATGGGGTCAGAAAAACGTTTCCGGGAATGAAGTTTTAAGTGGAGTGGAGAGATCATGCAGAAAATTGAAATACATTAAATAGGAGTTATTCGATTGTAACTTATCATAACCAGTCTTTTCATCTCTGTTTTTTTTTTAGCTCGTCATTGCTTTTCGTTGGAGAAATTTGTATTTTATGTAGCGTTGCCGGCGCTAGTTAACGCATGCAATGGAGGTCGTGAAATTACACCGGAAGCTGAAGCCGGCGCACGGCTATCCTGTCATTTATTACTAAGGTTTGTTATTATTTTTTTATGAATACACACATATTTGAAAATGTTAAATATATTAATTTTAAGGGATTTTTTTTTAATGATATCACCACTGATGATATCAAGGGCTTAACCAATCGCTGGGCTCTAAGGGGGAGATCATCCTTACCAGCTTTTGTTATAAAAGTTGTAAAGGAAACGACCTAGCCGATGTCAGTTCGGCAAAATTCTAAATTGGTCCAACGCAAAATGGCCGAATGGAATTGTTAAAACTGCATGGATGATTCATTTGAAACCTGTTATTCGGGGATATGAATTTAAATATTGACAAGTGTTAGACAATGAATTTTACATAATGATATCTCTTCTATTGGATTCTAATCTATGGAATTTGTATGGGAGTTTCTCATGGATTCATTTCGAACAGAAAAACTTTTTTATTCGGAATATTTTTCTCTGCCCGTCCAATTCAGAAGAGGCTCCCATTCAAATCGAAACGATGTGCATATGAAAATTTAACAGACTGTTCCAAATGTAATTATATTTACGGCTGTAAGCAAATCAGTAAAAGTTCATTATCGTTTTGGAAAAAAAAATGAATAAATTCCAAGGATCCTAAGTTTTTCCATAACTTTTCCACTTTTCCACTTTTCCACAAATTATAGGAATTTTTTATCGTATAAATTCGAATAAAAATGTTTCCATTTTCTTTACCTCACTCAATTCGCTCAACTCTCAGGAGGAAGTTTTGAAAGAATTTATGAAGGAGTTTTTCCTTTAGTGAAAACTCCGAAAGCAGTTTTGAAGGAGTGTTTCCTTTGGGGGAAACTCTAAAAGGCCTTCTAAAGGAGTTTTTTCTTTGCAGGAAAGTCGGGAAGAAAGCCTTAAGAAGATTTTATTACAGGAGGAAGCTTTGAAAGAATTTCTGAAGGAATTTTTCCTTAAGGAGGAAACTTTGAAAGAATTTCTGAATGAGTTTTTTCTTTGAAGGAACGTCCGGAAGAAATCCTGGAGCAGATTTTCTTACGGGAGGAAGCTTTGAAAGAATTTCTAAAGGAATTTTTCCTTTGGTGGAAACTCTGAAAGAATTTCTGAAGGAGTTTTTCCTTAAGGAGGAAACTTTGAAAGAATTTCTGAATGAGTTTTTTCTATGGAGGAAAGTCCGGCAGAAATCCGAAAGGAGATTTTCTTACAGGAGGAAACTTTCAAAGAATTTCTGAAGGGGTTTTTCCCTCAGGGGAAACTCCGAAAGCATTTCTGAAGGAATTTTTCCTTTGGTGGAAACTCTGAAAGAATTTCTGAAGGACTTCTCCCTTTGAGGGAAACTTTGAAAGAATTTCTGAATGAGTTTTTTCTTTGGAGGAACGTCCGGAAGTAATCCTGGAGCAGATTTTCTTACGGGAGGAAGCTTTGAAAGAATGTCTGAAGGACTTTATCCTTTAGGAGAAACTCAGAAAGAATTTCTGAAGGAGTTTTTCATTAAGGAGGAAACTTTGAAAGAATTTCTGAATGAGTTTTTTCTATGGAGGAAAGTCCGGCAGAAATCCGAAAGGAGATTTTCTTACAGGAGGAAACTTTCAAAGAATTTCTGAAGGGATTTTTCCCTCAGGGGAAACTCCGAAAGCATTTCTGAAGGAATTTTTCCTTTGGTGGAAACTCTGAAAGAATTTCTGAAGGACTTCTCCCTTTGCAGGAAACTTTGAAAGAATTTCTGAATGAGTTTTTTCTTTGGAGGAACGTCCGGAAGAAATCCTGGGGCAGATTTTCTTACGGGAGGAAGCTTTGAAAGAATATCTGAAGGAGTTTATCCTTAAGGAGAAACTCTGAAAGAATTTCTGAAGGAGTTTTTCCTTAAGGAGGAAACTTTGAAAGAATTTCTGAAGGAGTTTTTCCTTTAGGAGAAACGCCGAAAGCATTTCTGAAGGAGTTTTTCTTTTAGGGGAAACTCCGAAACAATTTCTCAAGGAATTTTTCCTTAAGCAGGAAACTTTGAAAGAATTTCTGTATGGGGTTTTTCCCTTGAAAGAAAACGGTGTTTTTTTCTCAATAACTATACTCGACCAATTTGGCCGAAATTTTCAACACATAAGCTTTATTTTGTTAAAGAAAGAAACAGCGGTTAAGTTCGAAGTGGTGTAATGGATCAGGACCATCGCATTTTTTTTACCACTCCCTCCCATGAGGGCGTAATTAGCGGGGTTCAGGGAGAAGAGCGCCCCCCTCTCCCCCCTGGAAAAATGACTAACAGTGAAATTTTTCGAAGAAATCCCAAAAAGAAACTGTGAAATTATGAATATACGATAAAAACTAGGAAACTTCAATATTTGGTGTACATAATGAGAAATCAACCAATTGGCTTCCAATGTATATTGCAGTGCAGAGTAAAGTCTAACTAGAATACCATACCCTCCCCTGGAAAATTTTCTGTATACGGTCGTGTACCTGCTTAAACTATTTCTTTTCGTAAATGCGACGGATAAATCCTTTTACATTGACCACATTTGTTTTTAAATTTCAATGGATCATATACAGATTATTTAAAACGGTTGAAATACCACAACCGGGATTGTATTCGGTGAGTACATCACCAAATCCAATAACAACACCCGGTCCAACATGCAATATAAAATTAAGTTGTGATCGTCATTTATTGGCGGCTGCCCATAAAAGTATACCCGTTGGTCCTGTGTTGGCCGTATTAAAAGGAATTCTTGTTGTTGGTGACGCAACCGGACATAATAAATCATTATCATATGGTGGTGGTGGAGGTGGTGGCGGTGGTATTGGTGGCGGTGGTGGTGGTGGTGGTAATGGTTGTGGTGGTAGTGGTAAACGAAGTGGATTAAATACACCGGTACATCCGGGTAGTACACCCAAAAGTATGGGTGCACCAATGGATTTAAGTCATATTTTGGGTACAATCGATGCAGGTCTATTGGGTGACGGAGATGATCCAATGTTAGATTTATCGTAAGTAATTAACTGGGATGGGGAGGAGCAGGAGTTTGAATAATTTGATAATAAATGAAATGTGTTTGTTTTTTGACAGACATTTGCACGGAAATGGAAATAATGAAAATACATTAAGTTTATCCGATTTTGCTCAGCATGTATTAAGACAAATCTGTTCTCAGGTATGACGACAGGAAAAAAATTCATTCATTCATTCATTTGTTAGTTGATAATAATTTTATGATTTATGATTATGTGAATTTAGGAATGGGTTTTGGAGCGATGTTTACAAAATGCCGATGAATTATGTCAAAATGGAATGCTTATCGATCCGATGTTAACATCAAAGCAAGCTCAACGTTTACTGCATATGATTTGTTATCCGGAAAATGAATCAAATATTAAATCGGAATTAGATCAAAAATCAATTATTGTTAGAATTTTAGAGGTTAGCGGATCAGCGGGATTTTTTTTGCAGCCTGCGTTAATGTTTTCTGTTTCGAACCAAAATTCATTGTAATTTTTTCTATTTTTTTTTTTTTTTTTGATTGTTTGTTTAGAATTTAGAACAATGGTCTTTACGGATTTCTTGGTTGGATTTACAATTAATGTTTAAACAAACAAATAGTAGTTCACCGGATCTATCCAATTGGTTGGATAATGTGGCACGGGCAGCTATTGATGTTTTTCAAGTGAATGATAATTATAACAAGTAGGAATTTTTTTTTAAATTAAATTTTTTCCATATAAATTCGTATGTAATTTAAACCTGAACACATTTGTAGAGGGTTACGAAGTTTGTTTTGTTTGTTTTGGACTTAAAACGGAAACATTTTTTCGGTGTCCTTCGGACAGCGATTTCACTGAAGTTTTGATATGTTTGACTTAAGCGTCGAACGTGAAATTTGCTCATAACTTTGCGAGTACTACGTAAAATTAGAAATGTTAGAATTTTTTCCGTCTTCTAAAATTGCCGAAGTTAGGAATTTCTTTTTCTTTTTTTTCGATATTTCCGCCATATTGAATGAATGAAGTCGCCATTTTGAAATGTTTACAAAACGTAATTTTTGTAATATGTGAGTTAATGGTCAATAAAGTTAACCACATCCAAATTTGAAGTAAATCCAATGAAAATTGACAAAGTTATATGCAAAAATTCAATTTCATTTTCTACGCCATTTAACCTCAAAAACTCGTTTGTTTTACAAAAAACTTAAAATTTCCCTTTCTTCACATTCATGAACACAACAAAATATTCCAATTTCGTCGAAATCAAACTAAAAATGTAGAAATTAGATATTTAAATTTCATTATGAATGCAGTATGCAGCGGCCAACTTGATTGAAAATCGCCATTTTAACATTTATACAGGGTGTCCCAATCTAAAATCTCGCTAGCCAATATCTTCGAAACCAGTGGAGTTATCACTAATACTATAAAGCGTGATTTTTTAAAAGCTATAGGAAAGTTTTTAGGATCTAGGCGGCCAATTGACGGGTCCCGAACGTGAAATAAAATGTTCACCGAACTCGCCTCTCAATAAGTTCATTGTTGCGCGTGCTGTGTGGCATGTGGCACCGCCTTGTTGAAACCACATGTCATGCAAGTCAAGCTCTTGCATTTTGGGCAAAAAAAAGTTGGATATCATCTCACGGTAGCGCTCACCATTCATAGTTACGTTACGATTCGCATCATCTTTGAAGAAGTACGGTCCAATGGTGCCACCAGCCCATAAACCGCACCAAACTGTGACTTTTTCTGGGTGCATTGGTAGCTGTTACAATGCTTCTGGCTGATATTCACTCCAAAATCGACAATTCTGCTTATTTACGTACCCATTGAGCCAAAAATGAGCTTCGTCGCTGAACACAATTTCGTCGCGAAGAACTTTCTTCATAGAGCACGCATTTTGATAATAAAATTCAATAATTTGCGTTGTTAGTTTGTCAGACGATTCATGGTTAAATTATAGACCAAACTGAAGATGTTTGACAGTGAAACAAAACACGAAATGTGCGTCAGCTGTTTAAAACAGTGTTGACAGAAAGATAGTAGCTAAAAAATCACCCTTTAATAGAGGGTGGGGGTCCCAGGGGGAATTTTTTCACAAATGGGGATTGTCCATCTGGTGGAAAATGTACGAAAACTCGCTAAATCTCTATGAAAACGTGTATTGTGGTTCAATAGAAACTTGTTCTACGTTGAAAATTCCAAATACTCCAAGCCCCCCACGCCCCGTATTTAAGGGGAAACATTTTTTTTTGTGGGGGTTAACATAAAAATGTAGCCAAATTCATTCCATGGAGGGTCCTCTAACATCATATTAGTGATAACTCCACTGGATTCGAAAATATTGGCTGGATAGAGTTTAGGTTGGGACACCCTGTATAAGAAGTTTCTTCTACGAAATATTTCGGATTCCTCTAAAAAAAAATGATGTTCAACAAACCTTACAAAAAACAAAACAATCCCGAATTTTTCCCAAATTTTACAAACCGAACCGAACGGACTGAAATTGTATTCTGGCAAAATAGTTAATTGGTGCTGATTCCGAATATCCGAAGATCCATACACAGATTTAATACACAATCAATTAGTTTTTGAGTGTTATGGCGTGCAAAAGAGATGGATTCAGATTTTGCCTAAACCAATCCCGGGTTTAAACAAAACCTTTTAGACAAAAATGGGTTATTTTCGCGAATCCTTTAATTTTGCTCAATAGGAAAAATATTCAAATTTCAGTGAATTTGGTGCAGAATTGTAGTTATTTTGGGGGATTTTTTATATTCGACGCCAGATTGGATTTCATGGACTAAAAGTGTGAGATTACGGGAGGAAAGAATATGGGTATTTGAATTTTTCGAATATTATAACATATTCGAATTTCATTCCAATCGGAGTCTGACACCGAAAAATGTTCCCTTGTTGGTCGCGGCCGGCGGAGTTTTCCTCTTTGAGGTTTTTATGGCCAGTGGAAGAAGTCAATGTTTGTATTGGATGATTTAGAATCGTTTTCCCCATAGGTGGAAACATTTTGGGGGCGGAAGTTGTTAAAAGTCTTGGGAATCTAAACTCCTGGTCTTAAGGGCTTAAGAAATCACTTCATTTTCTCCTCAATGACAGCAGTGCAGGGAATAACAAACATTCTATGAGCAGTGAAGGGAAAAATTCAAAAAAAAAAAGAAAAAGAAAGGCGCCACTCTGAGAAGTTTTCCAATTAGTACCTTAAAGAAAGGGGGTTCAAGATAAATATTTTATGTTCTGGACCGGCCGCCTAAGCACCGGCCGCCGGACCTGGGTTTTTCGTGTTTCCACTATCCAGAAGAATAATTTAGTGGGGCAGTTGTTAAAGGGCACTCGTTCACAAAACGTTTTTTCTGGACTTCTATGAGAGAAGTTCTGGAATTAGGCCTTCTTTTTTTCGTGTTTCCACTCTAGAACTTTCCCTTCGTGGGAATCTCAGGGGGGCAGCACAAAACTTTTGGAAAATCCAAAAAAAAACCCACAAAGTTCCACCCAGATAAAATCCTTCTTACTCTAATGGTTAGTTTTAATTCATGTGATGAATTGACTAACTGACGTATTGTCATAGAAGTACTGCTGAATGGGTTACCGCCTCGATTGTTACCCCAAAAGAATAATGCTTTTAAACAAAATTTAAACATTTAAACTGACATTTAAACTTTTAGGTATTTTTGGATTTTCCAAATTTTTTGGTGATCCCTTTAACTGTCTCCGGAGGGGAAGGTTTCAGCGACTTCTGAAGTCCTGAACAAAAGTTTCTGAAGGAGTGCCCTTCAACAAATTCTACACCAAGTTAACTGTCTTGAGGGAAAACAACAAAAGCAAAACGTTACATAATTAGACGCCTCGGCCCTTGACCAAACCAGTTCAGGTGGGGCGCCTAGTTCCAGCACAAAAAATCCTTGTCCTGACCCCTTCCTTAAGGTGGTACAAAAAGAAAAAGTACTCAGGGTCAGAATATGACTTTTAGGGATTTCTTTTTGGATTTGATAAATTTTTCTTATTCACACTGCCTTAGCCTGAGGGGAAGTTAGAATGACTTCTGAAGTCATGAACCAAACTCTGGATTCCTATGAGCTTTAACCACTTCGGTCCAATAAATTTTCATTCTTTCTTTTTCTTTTCACCTCTGGAAAGGGGAAATTAAAAATGTTCCCATAGAAACTTTCACCGTTTCCCCATGGCGAACAAGAAACGGGGAAAAAGTCCACCACCGTCGCTAATAGTCCAGAACAAAAAAAGTTGGTCCACAATGGAATCCTCTACAAATGTGTCCGTCCAGGTCAAAGTTACAGATTACCGTCTTCGCGGGTAAATTGACATTTTACCGTTATTTGCCACTTACAAATTTTTTTAATTTTTTATGTTACTAAATTAGAGATAAATCAAAACCATCGATTTGGTTGGTGGCACCGTTAGTTTCAAAATTACCAAGTGCCGTACAAGGTCGTATTCTACGCGTTGCCGGTCAAGTACTCGAATCAACGAATTTATTTAGTTCATCGAAGAATGCAAAGGAGGAACCGAATGATGACAGTAACGAAAGCAATGATGGAATGGAAAAATTTGATAAACCAAAATCACCACAATTAAGTCATCAGGCATTTTTGGGTTTAATATTAGCATGCCTAAAAGGTCAAGACGAACAAAAAGAAGGACTTTTAGTTTCACTTAATACTCAACTGTCACAATTCGTGCAATCGGCTTCGGAGGTAAGTAAAAACTTATAGAAAATTTTTCCACTTAAGGAAATTCATCCAAAAATGAATTTTTGGAATGATTTTCTATTAAAAGAAATCTTTCCACTTAAGAAAATTCATTCAGAAATGAATTTTAATTGATTTTCTATCAAAAGAAATTATTTTGCTTAAAGAAATTCATTCAAAAATGAATTTTAAATGATTTTCTATTAATAGAATATTTTGCACTTAAGAAATTCATTCCGAATTTTGAATGATTTTCCAATAATAGAAAATTTTCCACTTAAGGAAATTCATTCAGAAATGAATTTTAACTGATTTTCTATTAATAGAAAACTTTCCACTTAAGAAATTCATTCAGAAATGAATTTTTTGAATGATTTTCTATTACTGGAAACCTTTCCGCTTAAGGAAATTCATTCAGAAATGAATTTTTCGAATGATTTGCTATTACTGGAAAACTTTCCACTTAAAGAAATTCATTCACAAATGAATTTTAAATAATTTTCTATTAATAGAAAACTTTCCGCTTAAGAAAATTCATTCAGAAATGAATTTTTTGAATGATTTTCCATTGCTGGGAACCGTTCCACTTAAGGAAATTCATTCAGAAATCAATTTTGAATGATGTTCTACTAATAGAAAACTTTCCACTTAAGAAAATTCATTCAAAAATGAATTTTGAATGATTTTCTAATAATAGAAATGAATTTTGAATGATGTTTTATTAATAGAATAGAGAGATTTCCAATACATCATTTAAGGAAATTCGCTCATAAAATTTTCTATTTCAAAAATTGTTTTTATTTCTATTCGGGCCGATAGTTTGAAAAAATCGGCGGCATTGAAGATCCACAGGGCAGAGAACAAATGTTGGATGCCTTGCAATTGCGTTTCTCATTGATCGGCGGTATGTTTGATGCAATTTACAAAAATCCTGCGTTAACCACAGAATGGGCTATTTTATTAACGCAATTGGTTAGTCAAGGTGTTATTGATTTGGCAACCAACAGGTAAGATAAAATAATTTTATAATCAATATATTTTAATGGATGTATAAAAATTGTGGTGTGGTTCGAAGCGTCGAGACCGATAACGTGGGGTCTGAAAAAAATTCTACGAATGTTGACAGAAACGGTCCGTTAAGGAGGTTTACTCAATTAAAGTTTACAATTGTCCATTTTATTACTCCTAACCGATTCAAATCCTCTTCTAGACAATCCATTTATAACTCTCTTGGTCTTCCTCGTGTCCTTGTTTTACCTTGCTTGTAGGTGCCCGGGTAACGATAAAAATCTTCACGTACGGATCTATGAAAAATGGCAGCTTCGGGGCCGGGTACTACTCGATGGAACTTGGTTTGAAATGTCAGATAAACATGGGGAGTTATGCCTCAGTATACCAGAGGTGCGATTCTATTGAAAAGTGACTCGATAGTGACATGACTATTTCGTCATATTTTGAGAATTTTTAATTTCGAATTAAAGAAAGGGTAAAAAAAAATAGTCACTAAAATCAAAATGTGTGAGTCGTCAGTGACTCCATATATATTTATTTTTTTAATAAAATCATCATATACGCATAAATTTTAAATACTAATAAATTATAATATTGATTTTTTTTCAATAATTTTCCAAAAACAGTCAATATTTTTTGTTTATTGATAATAATAATAATTAATATAATTAAAAAAAAAAGGTCACTTTTTCATACAGAATACCAGTGACTTATTCGAATGAACTCACAATAATTTTCACTCCTTCGAACTCACTCACTAAAAATAGTCACTTTTCAATAGAATCGCACCTCAGGTGGATAAGATGACCCTAATTCGTGCGCTGGACCATGTTCAGAGCAATGGGATGTGAGGGAAGGAACTCCTTTTTGCCACTGATTGCAAGGAACTGGTAAGGTGTATCAAAGGTGGGACGTTTGATTCATCCCTGGCACTTGAATGTGCTCACAGGCTTAAAGAGTGTACGACCCAGAATGCGATCACACTGGTTTGGGTCAGGGAGCATAATGGAATCGACGGGAATGAAAGGGCGGACGCTTTGGCAAAAGGCGGAACGACCATTAAGTTCGTTAGATCGGAGCCGTACACTGCGATTCGCAGAGGTACGGCGAGGGACATAGTCGAGAATTGGGCCATTTCCGAACATCAGAAAAGATGGAATGAAGTAAAAGGACTCAGACAGTCCAGGATGAAACTTGGGCCGAGAGTAGGAAACACCAATCGGGAGGTTCTTGGCTCAAGGCGGGGAACTCTCAGGAAACTGGTGGCACTCACATCTGGGCATGGCGGCTTCAGGCATCATCTTGTGTGGATGAAAATTCTTACAGATGAGACATACAGACTCTGCCTAGAGGATGAGGAAACGGCTGCGCACATTGTGTGAAAATGTCCGGCTTTGGAGAGCATACGGAGGGGGGTGACCGGGCACCGCTTCCTCGCAGAGGGCGAGCTGGGAAGGATACCATTTAAGGGGAGACTTGAGATAGCGAGGGACACTATATTCGATGAGCAATCGGGGAGACGTGGCAAACTGTGTAGGTGTCAATCGGGGTTACGAAAAGGGGCCCAAGTATGGTCCGATTCGAACATACCGCAGCCGGAGGCGGAGGGGTTTTAGTCACTAAGAATCTGACGCGTCTTCCGGAGTGTCTGGCAAGATTTCCCCTCCTTCGTTAGAAAAAAAAAGTGACCTGGGTAATATTTTGCTGCCCGTTCTGGAAATGTGTCTCGCCCATCGAATTCCTGCATGCTTTCTGACGACTACCATCTTACGAATCCCAAACATACTGCTCACCATTTGCAACGGGGTCCTCCACATACAGGGTTGTCATCCAAGAACGGGCCGACTATCTTAGCCCAGTGTATTTTGCTTTCAAATGTGTTTTACGTGTCCTCCGTATTGCTATTGCTGATGTTAGTGTGCACTTGTCGACATTTTGCTTCCGTACACTGCTATCGTCATGGTTTTCTGAAGTCTGTATTTTGTAGCCCCAATCAAGATAGCACTTTTGAATGGATGTCTTAAGTGAATACAAGCATCTATTCTCTTGTAACGTCCTGGTATCTAAATTTCTTCATCCAAGTATTAAAGATTGAGCGAAAACATTTTAATGATCTCATCAATTCCGTTGTTATATATTCCGTCCGCCCTGTGAACCGTGTTTTCTATCCCGCATCAACTATTCATTTTGCGTTCATCCTAAGATCGTTTTCATTTTCAATATTCTTTCACCCATTGGGCAGCCAACCTTCCAACGATGTCTGCAAACCCTTAGTGAGCGCCAATATTTCTCTGGAAGTGTAGAGAATTGTGTCCCTCTGATTGAATGAGAATTCTTCCTAACATTGAAGTCATAGACCAAGATAATTGTCAAACACCATCAGAATTGCTAGGATCACTAAATATCCCACTCGACAACGTATTTCTAACCGTTGAATTTAGATGACAATTGTTCAAAAATTTGTAAAATTGTCTCAAATGAATTGGCAGAGCGATTAGTAAAAAAAAATCGGCAAAATCAATTGTGAATTACTGTCCAAATATATGAAAGAACCCGTGACCTGAAAAATGTGTTGTTATGTACTTTGAATTGCTCGTACCTACCCCACGGGCTGATACTATATTGTAAGTGGCATTAATATTATCGAATTATCACTGACGCTGTCTACCGGTGACGACAATAAATCGTTTGATTCAACCAAAAAAAAAACTATTGCCCAAAGCATTGATTGGAATTTTGTATGGAATTCAAAGATACTTTAACGCAAAACATTTCTATTTCAACTGGAAATCCATCCATCGGAAATTCAACCAAATTTCGTATGAAAGCTTTTTCTACAGTAGAACTTCCAATATTAGAAGAAATACGCGGTCGTTCCATCAAAGTGAGTTCCAATGGAAAATTTAGTTAATTTCCATAACTTTTGTAATAAAAAATCCATAAACATTCCAATTGGTAAAAATTTAGAAAATTTCGATTACATTTCAAATCGAAATTTCCTAAGATTTCTAATTGGAATCAATACGCGATCATTTCCAACGTAAATATATTCCAATCCAAAGGCTGTTGTTCATGACTTTTACGATAATTCCATAGGATTTCCAATTGGAAAACTTTCAGAAATGTCAATATTAAATTCTAATTGGAAAAAGAATAGGCAAGTTCTATTGCTTTTCCCCTCGAAATTCTACAGTAAATTCTACAGAAAATTTATATTATTTTTTCCCCGATCATAATTCCATAGGATTCCCAATTGGAATAAATTCTCGATCATTTCCATTGTAAATTCCCAATTAAGGAAATTTCTATTATTGTTCCGATCGAAATTCCACGGGATTTCCAATTGGTCATATCCAGAACAAATTCCAATAGAAAAAAAAAGACAAAAATTCTATTTTCAGTTCCAAATTCTCCATATGATTTTCTAAAAAGCTTTGGTCAATAGGTCACATTTATGCAAATGCGAGATATCTCCAATGCGATTCATAGGAGTCTCAACAGAACTGACCCTATCCCGAAAACAAAAAAAACGTCCTACCAAAATGCTAAACTTTTTTAATTCCAACTGGAAATGGAGTCGTTTGGATGAAAATAAGTCATTTAACGTTTTTGTTTTTTGATCAGAACCCTTTCGAACCCCATTTTTGTTTTTTTAACGAAGGAGGGGAAATCTTACTTAAGACACCACAAAGATTGTGCTGGTTTCTTACTGCCTAAAACCCCCCTCCTTCGATTGCGGTATGATTGAACTTAAAGGCTAGTTCACACATGAGGAACGAAACCCCCGGGGTCTAGTAAAAATTTAAAGAAAAACCCTTGAGATGAGCGTTGCGAACGTTTGTTTGTATGTAGTTGTTTTGTTATCGGTGATTTATCAAAACAAAGACAATTTTATTTATATAAAAAAACGGAATAATTTGAATGTGTTTTAGTGAGGTGTTTTTTAGTGTTAATTTAACTTTTTGTAGAGTGCGGGGTAAATGCGTGAAGGCAAATTTGTTGTTATATTCTACATGTAAAAATAAAAACTCGCACCGTCACCCCTCATGTGTGAACCAGCCTTAACACACTTGGGTCCCCTTTCGAATCCCCGATCGACACCTACCCAGTTTTCCACTCCAGTTTGTTTCCCCGATTGTTCATCGAATATAGAAAGGTCCCTCGTATAGATAGAAATGTCAAGCAAGCATCCTTATGCTCTTCAAAACCGGACATTAACATCCATAAGAATGTCCATCCCCACAAGACGATGGCTCCTGAAGCATCCATGTCCTAATGTGATGGCCACCAATTTCCTGAGAATTCTCCGCGTCATGGCAAGATTGCATCCCGGTTGGTGTTTCCCACTCGCGACTCAAGTGTTAGCCTTTTCTGATATTCGGCAGTAATCGATTTCTTGACTAGATCCCTCGCTGTACCTCTCCTAATGGCGGTGTACGGTTCTGGTCCAACGAACTTAGTGAACGTTCCGCTATTTGCGGATAAAGTGTCCGTCCATTCGTTCCCGTCAATTATCTTATGCTCTTTAACCCACACAAGTCGGACCCCATTATTTGAGTCAAACACTCATTGAACCTGTAAGCACATTAGAATTCCAAGGTTGAATCAAAAACATCCCACCTTTCGCGCACCGTATCAATTTCTCTGCAGTCTATGGGGCAAAAAGAATTTCCTTCCCATTCACATTCCTACATTGAACATGATCCTGAAGTGAACATGAATTAGGGCCATTATTCCCGTCTGGTATACTGAAGCATGGTTCCCTATCCCTATCTGACAGTCCATGCCAACTGGTACCCATCCCCGAAGCTGCTATTTTTCCTTAACTCCGTCCCTGAAGATTTTTATCGTTTCCGAGATCCCACTTCAGCGAGTGATCCGATCCGTCATCTATAACGGTTGTGTAATACATTTCCTGTATCAAAACCGCGCCTCCCACCCCCCCATTTGCAGTTCAAATCTTGGGTTAATTTAAAAGTTCTAAACTGCACAAGAAACACAATAACGTTTTCATTTAATTTCGTGTCAACAGCGATTTATTCACCACTGTACTGGATATGATTACGACATTAATTTATTCAACATTAATAACGGATAGTCAATCGGAACGTGATGAAAATAAAAAATCTTATATGAATTTAATAAAAAAATTGAAAAAAGAATTGGGTGATAAAACAAATGCATCCATTAAGTGTATACGTCAATTGTTACCGTTATCGAAGCAAATCAATGAAGTGATTACTTGTGAATCGGCCGGTTGTCTGACCGATCCAAAGGGCAATAAAATATCCGGATTTGATAGTATTGATAAAAAACAGGTAGTAAAGAAATTGATTTTTTTGGATTTTCTAGTAATTTTTGTTTTGTTTTGTTGGGTTTTTTTACGATTAGGGCTATAAATTGGCCGATAAACAACGGGTAAGCGTTTGGGATATTTTAGAGGGACATAAAAATCCGGCACCTCTATCGTGGACTTGGTTTGGTGCCGTTAAAATGGAACGACGTCCGTTGGTCTACGAAGAAACACATCGACTTTTAAAATTTCATACTCATAGTTTGGTGAAACCAAGTAATTATTTTTATGAACCGATACCATTACCACCGGATGATTTAGAACCGTTACCAGAAAAAATACCGGTAAATTTTGGGAAAAACAAATATACTATTTATGTTTTCCCATTACAAAATTAAAATGGACGTTTTGTTTTGATTAAAGAAAGAGGAACTTAAAGCGGATACACCATCATCAATCGATCAATCACCCAGTGGTGTGGTCAGTAGCGGACGAACTCCTCGTGGAAAGGGTGTTAAGCGACCAAAGAAATCAAAGAGTGGAACACCAAATCCGATAACAACTCAACAACACGCCGCTACGCAACAACAACAGCAGCAACAGCAGCAGCAGCAACAACCCCAACAACAACAGCAACAACATCTAGCACAACAATCACAATTGCAGCAACTTCAACAATCACAACAGCAGCAACAACAGCAACAGCAACAACAACAACAACAAATGCCTGGTAATCAGCAACAAAGCGCCATCAACAATCAACAACCACAAATGTCAAATAATTCAATGCATATGCAAATAATACAGGTAAGGGTTGCTGCTTTTTTTAAGTACGTATATTTTCAACATTTGCAACTTATTAGGATATTGTTTTTCAAAAAAAAATTTTGACCCCTCACATTTTTATCATTATTCTTCACGACTTGGAGGTTTTTATCGATAAAAATCGAATAAAAAAATTTCGCAAAAATGTCGTTCGCTCGCTCGCTGCCTCACTCGCTCGGATGTCTCCACTTTTTCTTGGAAACTACCCGACCGATTTGGCTGAAATCTTTTGCATAAGCTTTTTTTTGCGAAAAATTACGAAGATGGGGTATGTCACCCCTTCTCTTCTACCCCCTCCCTTGCTAATTTTCTGAATTTTCCGACTTTTTTGTTTTTTTTATATCTTAATGAGTTTTGAAGATATTTGTTTGAAGTTTTGGATTTAGGGGTTTGTTACGAAATGCAAATAATTACATTCCCGGAAATTTTTGATCCCATCCAATGATTCAGTGGTTCCCATACAAATCCAAGGGATAATATAAGAGATATCTCGTTCTGTTTTGTAATCAATTGACTAGAAATTTTGGGTTTTGGAGGTTTGATGCAAAATTGGGGAATTTTTTTCCGGATCCCATCCCATTCATGCCCATAAATTCCGTTGGGATTTACACGGGAATGGTTGAAGTTAACCCAAACATTTCTTCTACAAGGTATGCTTCATTTTTATTCTCTATAAAACCGCATCATTAAATGTTTTTCCTGATCCCATCCCACCGAGTAACTCCCACATAAAAATCCAATAATCGTGTTCTTTGGGAATGAATTTGAACATCATTTTTTGTTAATCTCTGAAAATATTCTTTCTACCCTAATTGTGCGATTAGAAACAAACTTCCCGCCAATTCGCCAATTCGCCAATTCTATTTACAAAAGATCTCTACAATTTTTCTTAGCCTGTTTCAACTCCTAGGTGCAATATTTTGTATGTCACATAGATTCCTAATATCATGGCTTCGTTTTTGATCTCTCATGATGTCTCACCCTCCCAAATAGTTGCCTTAAAGTTCAAAATTCTGTGGTCCGAATTTTTGCGCCCATTTTCCCATAGAAAAATTACTTAAGTAGTGTTTTTTTTAAGAAACCCGACTATCGAAAAGTACCACGCGAAAGAAAAAATGCGCTGTGCTCTCAAAACAGATTAGATTATATAAATTAGATTGGGTACTTTGTCCCCGAAGCGCTTGACTTGACTCCTCGAGGTCATTCTGAGCTACACCCTGAATCTGTTCCATATTCATTCATTCATTTATTAACCCTGCTGGGGAACCTGCTGGCTACCAAAAATGACTTCAGTGAAAAATGGCTTAAGCACTGTTTTTTAAGAAACCCGACTACCGAAAGTACCACCGGAATGAAAAATTGTGCGGTGCTGTTGAAACATATTAGATTGTATACATTGCGTTGGGTACTAAGTACGCGATACACTTAACTTGACGCGATGTCATATGTAGCTCTTATAATATAGTGTGCTAGTTAAATACCCGATCACTAATACATGGTATTCGTTTTATTTAGAAATTATTTCGTCAATCACACGGTTTGAATACGCATGAATTACGATTTTCGAGTGTATTTAGCCATCATCCTTGTAATTCCACAGTTTGCTTCTTAGACTCCCTTAGCAGTAGTTCTCTTAATCTTGTCTTATCCCACCGCATCTTGCCTAATCCCACTGCGTTAGCTAAATCCCAAACTGGTCTGGGTTGAGTGCTTGGACAAACAGAGTTCTTTCTTGTAATATCATCTGCCCTCTCTCTCTATGTACATCCACAATTAATGTGACTTTGTTGTTAATATCAAATCATTTAAAGTTCTTCTAGATAGAAAATCGAATGCGATGCTAACGGATTGATCGAGAATGTCCGACCACAGAGCCTTTGAGTGTGGTCTGACAACGGAGAGAGAGCATCAGAGCAATAAGACCTCCATTAAATGAATCCGCTAATGAAACACTTACGTGTTGATTTACCAAGCGTGATTTTGATGGATAGAGGGGTATATGACTTTTGAATGTGGTTATTAAATATGGGGCCCTTGTGAATGTGGCACTTGAATTTGAAAACGATTAGGAGTGTGTGACTAGGATACGATTGGATATAATACAAAATGCTGCTGAAAAATACATTCCATCAGGCTTTCACTCTAGTGGAAGAAGGAAGAAGACCAGCGCCACGATGGAATGGGAAACTGGAAAGGATAAACTGAGAGGTCCGAAAACCCTTGAGATCCCACGCATGAGGTGTGAAACGGAGAAGATATGGCAAGAAATGATAGGGAAAACAAATGTCAAAATGACAAAATGAAGAAAGTTGTATGTTGTCATAAAAGGCGATGCTTGAAGGGTCTTCTGTACTGGTGATGGTGCGCCCCTCGGAGGTCAGTTGGCTGCAAAATATTTATTAACGGAACTATGGGAAAATTGGAAATGAGTTCTATTCGAAGGGAAGTTTGGCTGGGCCACTACCAAATCATTATGGAGAATTATGCCTCAATATACCAGTCGGAGATGATGATCTCAATTCAGGCGCTAGACAACATTCAATGCAATCATGTAAAAGGAACGTAAATAACCTTTTTGGCCTTAATAATAAAGAGGTATTTTTGGTGTATGAAAAATTGTTTGGACATTTTGTGAACATAATCACTGGCATTATTGAATGCTCCTTCAGGCTTAACGAGCGTTATTCGATTAAAAACGCGCTCGTATTGGTTTGAGTTGATTTATGGCTCAAACAGAATGATGATGCGTGCACTTGCCCGCTTTTGCGTGCGTTTGCGCACCTAAAAATTGTCCGAACACATTGAAATCGTTTTTTTTAACATAACTTTTCAAACAATTTACATACAATTTAAAAGAAACAATCAAAAAACCGCGTCTTATCGCAACTAAAAATTTAAATTTTGGCAAACTTTTCGTTGCGCTGCGCCGCGTGCGTTTTTTTTTTATTCTGTACAGTTTCATTTGCATCTAGCATGTGTTTTATTATTCGTCGCGACACGGCGCGTTTTTAATTCTGTTCGGTACATTAGAGATTCCTTTGCTGTGGAAGTGTTAGGAAATCTGGGAAATCTGAGTGTCAATCGGAAGTACGAAAAGCGGGGGGCAAACATCCGGCCTGATTCAAGAATAGCGCCATGCAGGAGGAGGAGGTCAGTTTTGGGTCTGTAAGAGTCTAAAACACACAGAGTATGAAACACAAAATTTCACAATTTTTAAGACGTGAAATCCAAGATGGCGACAATAATCGCCATAATTTCTACAACTTTGTAACAAATTCGCTGAATAAACATAAATTTTTGTGTAATAGAGGGCCATTTCATTGAAGCAATTTATTTTTCTCCCAAATGTCAAAATGGCGATTTCATTTAAGATGGCCGCTACCCTTTCCGGATACATAAATTTCCGATATTTATATCTAATTTCTACAATTCCGATTTCGATATCGATTCAGAGGTTCATAAATTTTGTTGTGCCCGTGAATGTGCAGTAAAAAATTTTTCTGGTGTCTAAAACGTGAAAATTTGCTCATAACTTTGTCAATTTTCATCGGATTTACCGCAATATTTCATTTGTAACTTTAATTATAGAATCAAATGAATCCCAATAATATGCAATCATATCAACAAAATAATATGCAAAATCCAAATCAAATGTTACAACAACAACAACAACAACAACAACAAATACAAGGTTCAAATATTGGTATTCCGGGAACGGGAAATATAATCCCTCATGGTGTTCCTGGTCACGGTGGAGTTCCCGGTATGACTGGATTTGGAGCCAGTGCAAATGCAATGAACTCAACGGTTGCTCAACAACAACAACAACAGCAGCAACAGCAACAGCAGCAACAACAATCACACATGCAACAACAATGGGGTGGATTTAATCAACTTCAACAACAACAGCAGCAACAACAACAGCAACAACAACCATTTTATAATCATCAAGGAATGACACAACAAAGTATGACTTTTGCTAAATATTCAAAAAATGGATTATTTTTATTTTTATTCTTTTTTCCCCTAAACTATTTTAGTGAATCGTTTCGATAGACCACAAACAAACATTCCATCAACAAAACAAGCTTTATCGATGATGTTAAGACAACGACATCCTCCATTCACAAATGCCGGTCAGGTAAATCCAAATAATTTAAATGCCGGTACATTTAATATGAATCCTCAACAACGACAACAGCAGCAGCAACAACAGCAACAACAACAACAACAACAACAATATATGAGAAATTCAATTCGTGGTATGACACCGAATGCTCAAATGAGTGCAAATCAAATGGGTGGCGGAGCAAGTGCCAATGTTGGTGTTGGTGGTTTAGGTGGTGGTGTCGGAGCTGGTGTCGGAGCCGGTATGACTGGTATTTCCGGTGGAAATTCTGGTATTACCGGTGTAGGTTTAGGTAATTCGGCAATGAGCGCCGCAGCCTTAGGTATGGGTGTTGGTGCAAGTGGTAATGCAAGTGGTTTAGTTAATAGTAATAGTGTTGGTGTTGGTGGAATTGGTGGCATCGGTGGTGGTGTTGGTCAAATTGGTGGTAATGTTGGTCAAAATATGGGACAATTAAATGCAAATTTAACGCGTGGGGATGTTCAACAGGGCAATCCAATCATCAATCCAAATATGTTAAATCAACAACAAATGGCACAACAAAATCAAATGGCAACGATCAATAATCAACAACAATCAAATGTAATGGGTGGACCGGTTGGTATTGGTGGCGGTGGTACGGTTCCAGATGGGAGTGGAATTACTGGTGGTGTAACTGGTAATTTATTAGGAAATAATGGCGGTAGTATGATATCTCAAGCAAACAATAATAATTTAATGCAAAATACAATAAATCAAAGTGGTAATATGCATCTGGCAACATCACAATCAGCAGGTGTTGGTGTTGGCGGTGTTGGTGGTAATGCGACGGTGGTCGGCGGTGGGATTAGTACATCTGTTGCGGGCTTAACTAGCGGCGGCGGCGGTGGTGGTGTTGTTGGAAATACTAGTGGTATGGGTGGCAATGGAATGGGTGTAGGTGGAAGTGGTGTTGGTAATATGAATGCTGCTAATATGTTATCCCAAAATGGTGTTATGAATACACAGGGAAATACCGGTGTAGGTGGTAGTGGTGCACTTGGAACAATGGCTAATATGCAACAACAACAACAACAACAACAACAAAATCAACAAGGAATGTTTAATAATTCACAACAATTTGGTGGAATTCAACAAAATTTTGGTGGTTATAATAACCAAGGTCAAATGGGTGGTAATCAACAACAACAGGGTGGTGGCGGCGGCGTTACCACCGGCGGCGGCGGCGGCGGTGTTGGACATCAACAAAATATGGCTATGAATAATTTTAATCAAATTGCCGTACAACGTAATCAAGTTGAATATTTAGCGCAACAACGTTCATTGCAACAACAACAACCAAATCGTGGCCAATTTATGCAACAAGTACCAAATGTTACAATGAATAATAATATGGTGGGACAAGGAGCAGCACCACCCTATTCGCGACAATCACAACCGGGTGGCGGTAAACCGGTTGTTGTTGGTGGACTTGGCGGAACACCCGCTCAACAACAACAATACCAACATCAACAACGAATGCGTCAACAAATGTTAATGCATCAGCAACAACAACAGCAACAGCAGCAACAACAAGGTATAATTTTTTTTTGTATAATTGGGTTTATTCAGGCCTCAGCGTGGTTAAATATCTACGGAGATATTTCGTTTAACCACGCTTTTCGTATTCAGAGCCCATAAATTATCTACGATAATGAATAAATTAACATCACCTTTTCGATGCGAAGTAAATTATCCACGCTTAGGTTTCTATGGAGATATTATTATTCTATATCTATATCAATGCACGATATTTTCATTTGATTTATTTTATACAGTACAGACTATTACAATTTTCCAGTTGCTCAATAAAACGAAACTAAATTTAGCGAAAATACCGAACACATTAAAAAAAGACAGTCGATATTTATATGTGGAAAGAAAAAGAAAAAGTGTTCGTTTTATTTTTATTCTGTGTAGCCAAATATAAATGATTGTTTTTTTTTCCTTATAAAAAAAAGTAAACAAAAGCGCTATTATAGTAATAGATTATTTTAAATTGTGCTCTGAATACCAAATATCTTCAATATTTTTCTTCGTAGGTATTTCACCGTGGATAAATTTATATTTAACCACGTTAATTTTAGTACGTAAGAATTGATACAAATGTCTAATTTCATTTAAAAATAAATATTTATTTACAAACAAACAAAAAAAAACATTTAAGGTATGAATCAACAAGGTGGAAGTGGTCAAATTATGGGACAAAATCCAAATCAAGGATTGGTCAGTCAACAAACACCAAATTTAGTGGCGCAATTACAAAGACAAATACCACAGCAACAACAGCAACAACAAGGTATGATGGGACAACAATATCCACATCAACCACAATATTAACAAAAACAGTTTTTGTTAAAAAATTAGAAAGGTATCGAAGGGGGTGGGGATTGGGTCTAATATAATAATTATTATTAGAGGAAAAACAGATTTGAATGCACTTAAGAGGTTTTTTTTTTTTTTTTACATTTAATATATGATTAGTAAAGTAAAGTAAAAAATAATTTAAAATGTACACAATTAAATTAAAATAAATTTTCATAAAAAAAAATAAAAGTATTATTTAAAAATAATTATGTGTTTTTTTGCGATTCCATTTCTACATTTCCATATTCCTTGCGGTCATGCTTTTAAAGCATTACTTATTTTATGTGCTGGGGCAATTATTCATAATATAATAAATTCTCTAAATATTCGATCGGTGCATCACAAGGACCGGGGTGTGACCGTTCGCCCCTTTTCTTTCTGAATGAGAAATAATTTCCCTTCACTATACACCGGGTGAATTTTAGTTAACGGGAGACAATTATGGAAAAGCTCAATCCATTTGAATTGTGTTTGAATAACTATATATGGAATATTTATCAGTGTTAGAAATAGTGGAAATGGTATATCATTTCATTTATGCCGGAATCCGAGAAGAAAGTTGCAGCAGCAATTCAATTGTACCATCTACTGTTTCCGTTTGCAAAATAAAGCTGCACACAAGCAACATTTTATAGTGTAATAAAACAGTTTACGGCGACGAATGAACAATTCAACCATGACAGGCGCAAACAATTTAATATTCGTTTTAACTGCCGTTAATCACACGATCCCTGCATAAGTTCTCAGAACATAACATCCAATTCTGGCATTCTGGAATTGGTAAAATCAGCATAATCCAAATTGTTTTCAAGCCATAAATTCCATACGTAACATGTTCGTAAGTGCATCAACAGCTTCATGGTAATGATCATTTGAATAGGATGAAATTTTATTGTGAATTGTGGGCTCATATCTAATAAGTTGTCTATTAGAGCCAACAATATAGTTTTTTCCCACCGCTTCATATTTATCAGGATAAATCCAGTTTTACTCCGCATAACGGAGTAGTTAATCGTCACTAGTAATGCATTACTAGGCGACTGAAAAAAATGCGCATTATGGCTAAGGGCAGTGGAACAGCAGAAAGCCGTGCGGTGAAAGGTCACAAAATAATTGGACCGAAAATAATTGGCACGAGAAATATTGGATCGTGTGTATACAACGGGCGTTGGATTGAAAGAAGAGGTACCGTTTCATGGCATAACCGAACCTAACACCTTTTTATTTTTTTTTATAAGGGAATACCTCAAAGAAAAAGTTTCCCAAGAGACGCCAACAATGCCAACCAAAAAAATATTAAACATATGCGCATTAGAAATGCGCTTGCATTTCTATATATCCGGAAACGGTATCACACTCAATCTACGGTTTCATTACAACAATAATGAAATGTATGCGGAAGGTAATATATGGTCATCACTTCTTTGAACATTTAATTCAATATAGGTGCATTTTGGTAATTTTGGTGCATTTAAATATTGTTGCCAAAGTTGGGGGATAATCCAAGAATGTTCATATACAAAATGGTTTTGCGGCACCAGTTAGGTATCCAATTTCACATCTAATTCATGAAAGCGGACTTCGAGCGTCGAAGGGCAGATCGTGAAAAAAAAATTGCAAGCCGCTGCCGGAGAGAGCAGTGGAAAGCATGACGAAGTGATCGAACATCAATCACTTTAGATAACTCTACACCGGAAGGAAGCCTAATCCTTCGAATGGCGGAACCACCGGACGGAGGTTAGAGGGATTGTGAAGGATAGATTGTGGAACCTTCACGATCTAACCGAAACCCAAAACCGCAATTAAAACACATGGGAAATCCATGAAACCAGGCGGAGATGATGGCCCTAACTCATGCACTAGCTGACAAGACCACACATTCAATGCAATCAAGTGAGCGAAAAGGAAATCCTTCTTTTTAGCCCTCCTCGACAGCAAAGGGGCGATATCGTGTATGAAAAGTGGGACATTTGATTCATCCCTGGCATTGCGGAATGTGCTCATAGGCTGCTCAACGACTATTCGACACTCAAAATGCGGTCATATTGGTTTAGGTTAAAGGATCCGCCCCCATAGATTTGATGGACAAGATCCGCACACGGGGAATTTTTTTGTTTTATTTATTTCAAAACCATTAAATTCTAATGATACAAAAAATAATGTACAATGCAATAAAAAAAATTAGGTTGGAATATCCAATATCCAAATATCATAATAAATTAATTAAAAAATTTTCATACTAATGGAAGTCGGAAGTGGGGATGTTAGTCAAGATGACAATAAAATGTTAATTGAAATTCATGAGAATTTACGTTATTATTAATTAAAAAATCACTATAAGAGTTATAAGTTGAGAGTAAAACATCAAGGGGATTAAAACGGCAGTAAGTGGTATGATGGTATGTTTATTTTAAAATTCAATTTGTGCCATATATAATGCTGTACAGTCGACAGTAATATTCACAAGTAAAAGATAAACCGAAAAAACTGTTTATCCTTTTCAAGCGTATATGCATGTTTAATAGTGCCAATCTATTATAGTGTAACAGGGCAAAGCATTTTCATCAGACCAAGGAAAAGACCTTTTAGAGCGAATCTAAGAAATCTTCTTTGGATTGATTCTAATCTGCCTATTGCATTTGAATAATAAGGTGACCACAACACCGTACATGCATATTCCAAAATGTAACGAACAAGAGCATAAAATAATGCCCGGAGATAATGAAGTGAAGTGCGAATAATGAATCCCAATACCGAATGAGCCCTATTTATAACATAATCAATATGAAATTTAAAAGTTAATTTAACATCAAGATAAACACCCACAAATCTAGGGTCTTGTCCAAGGTATTTAAAAAATTACCATGTAAATGGTATGAATAAAATAATGTACGTTTACGCGTAAAATGCATAACTTTACACTTGTCAATGCTTAAGAACATGTAATTACGAGAACACCCCAATCATAAAAAGCACAAAGATCAGACTGAAATGCGTGACCGCATCGTCCAGAGTAGTAACAACAGATTTATAAATACGTCACGTCAACCGCATATAAACTACATTTAGAATTCTTAAAAAACCGTAACAGGCAAGTCATTAATAAAAAGTACAAATAAAATAGTTCCCAGGTTATTACCCTCTGAAGAAAACACCATAGGAAGCAATAATTGGTTTAGATAAAATCCCGTTATAAAGCACCTCACCCAAACGATTACTTAAATATATGAACTAATCCAATTAACAAATATCTATCACCAAATCCCATTTTTTTCAACTTTAACCAAAAAAAAGAACATGAGAAACGCCTTACTTGTCAACGCCTTACTAAAATCAGTGAATCCGACGTAATCCACTTGAACACCAGATTAAAAATTTTGAAAGCAGTATGTAGAAAATTCGAGTAAGTTCGTAACCGCTTTCATCTGCCACCAATGAACCCATGCTGTTCCAGACAAATAATTGATTTAACATTAAAGGACAATAATACACAAGCAATAATGGACTCAAATGTTTTAGGAATTACAGAAATCGTCCTCGCGATAGGGCGATAATTTTTAACATCATATCTATACCCCTTTTTTTATAGTGGCGAATTATCTTCGATGATTTCTTCCATAATGATGGAAAGAAACCTTCGGCTATCGATGATTTGTTAAACAGAACTGCAAGTGGTGCAGACAGACAATTTTAATAGCACCCATTAGCACCCATATGGCATAGAAGGAACACCATCAGGACCATATGAAAAATCCTTTTATATATTTCATGATCGAGTCAAAGACATTGGTCATACTGACCAATGAAGAAATTTACGGAGGATAAATAATCAAATGGCATCGGAATAAGAAAACGTTGGGGATGTGGAGTTTATAATAAGGAGTCCTGGAAGCGAACGACCTCGAGAAGTCGAGAAGTGGATTATTTCCGACCATCAGAACGATGTAAAGGAAGTAAAAGGACTTCGACAATCTAAGATAACACTAAAACTGAGATTATAGGAAACACCAATAGGGAAGTTCTAGCCATGTCGCGTAGAACTCTTCAGGTGAGTTTGTTGCTTTCTGAAACGGAAAAACTCGTTCGGATTCCCTTCAAAGAGATGCTTGCGAGATAACGGAGGACCCTTATATTAGGTTGTCGAAAAAGTATTGATAATTTTTATAAATAGATGTCATTATAATTGAATATTTCAAGTAGTACTAATATGATCAGGTAACACTAACATATGTTCGAAAAAAAAAAAATTAAATTTGTTTATTCATTTAAAAGTTGTAGTGCATTAAAGATGAGCGAAATTAGTGAAAAAATTCGATACATTTTACAATTTTATTATGAAAAAGGTGAAAATGCGCCTGCGTTGTGCATATGAACAAATTTGTGCAGTGAAGGAACTTTATCAAAATTAACAGCCTATAGATGGTTTGCTCGATTTCGTTCCGGTAATTTGGATGTAAAAGATGCACCTCGTTCTGGTCGACCAATCACTGAAAAAGTCGATGAAATCATATCAAAAATTGAAGAAAATCGACACGTAAGCAGTCATGATATCGCTAAAGAACTCCAAACATCCATCACCAAACAGTTTTAAACCATTTAGCAAAGGCTATGGATACAAGAAAAAGCTCGATGTTTGGGTACCACATGAATTAACACAAAACAATTTAATGAACCGAATTTCCATTTACGAAACGCTGTTTAAAAGGAACGACGAAATCGAGTCATTTTTAAAGCGAATGATACCATAGGTGATGAAAAATGGTATCACATACGATAATAATGTATTCGAAAAAGATCGTGGTCCAAAAAGGGTGAAGCTCCCAAAAAAACAGTAGCAAAACCTGGATTAACACCAAGAAAGGTAATGCTATCTGTTTATGGTGGGATTGGAAAGGAATCGTTCATTATGAATTACTAGCACCCGGTCAAACCATTGATTCCGATCTCTATTGATTGTCAACAATTAACAAGATTGAAGCACGAAATTTAAAAAAAAAAAACGTCCAGAATTAATCAATCGAAAGGGTGTTGTGTTCCGCATCATGACAACGCCAGACCATACACACATCTTTGATGACTCGGCAGAAACTGAGAGAGTTTGGCTGGGATGTTTTAATGCATCCACCATTTAATGCGCAGCCCGGACCTTGCACCTTCAGATTATCATTCCGGTTCCGGTCTCTGCAGAACTCCCTTAATGGTTTAAAATTAAATTCCGCAGAGTGCAAACTGCAAAATGCACTTGGATCAGTTTTTTGTCCAGAAAACACAGAAGTTCTACAGTGATGGGATAATGTCTTTACCGCACATAGAAAAATGGCAAAGGGTCATCGATCAAAACGGCGCATATTTTGTTTAATAAAGTTCATTTGAAATATACAGGGTGTCCCAGTACAGGGTGCCAACCCGAAACAGGCAGGTTCTACACCTCATTTCTCAATTAAAAAATGTATGGCGACCCCATGTTTATCTGCCTTGGTTTTCGAGCTATCCCGAAAAAACGATTTCGTTGAAGTTCAAGGTAGTACGTAGATGTTATTTACCATATCTCAGCAACCACTTATCGGAATTCAATAATTATAACCTTGTTGGAAAGGTATTTTAACTATCTATAACTCTTTCGAATAATACAAACATCGGCGACAACCCGTTTTCATGCTATAGCTGGTCAAACACAAGAAATTTCAACGGCCTCAAATATTTTTGTTATTCTGCAAGCCGAGAACTATAGAACTTTTATGTTTATCAGTTGTCGGTTTTTAGAAAAACTTCTTTGATGTTTTAGCTTTAATTTGATGTACAAACTTTTAAAATATGTAAACGCGTTCTAGAGATATAACGAAAAGAATATTGAAATATGACGAAAATAATGCAAATTTTTAAAAAATTTAAAACTTATTTATTAAATTAAATTTAAATGTTTACTACAAAAATTGTTCAAAATGGGGTCCATTATGTGATCGACATATTCGACACCGTTTTAATACTACCCTAGTAGCCGATCGAATTTGATTCGGATTATTTTTAAAACTTCAAACGCATTATTAATGCCATTCATTAAATCTTCCCTGGTATGAACTGCGGTGTTTTACAAACCATGTCTTTACAAACCCCCCAATGGATAAAAATCTAATGGTGTGAGGTCTGGCGACCGTGGTGGCAATTTAATGGGGCCATTTCTTCCAATCCATCTTTGACCGAATGTGTCATTTAAGTGTTCTCTTACACTTCGTGCAAAATGTGGGGGTGCACCGTCATGTTGAAAATGAATGAATCGCAAATCAGCTAAATTAACATCATCGAGCAAATCGAATAACCTATTTTGCAAAAAAACTAAATATGAATCTGAATCCAGTCGCCCAGGTAGAAACTATGGACCAATTAATTGATTTCCAATCTTTCCTGCCCATACATTGACTGCTATTCGTTCCTGAAATGCGTGTTGCCGAACTGAATGCCGGTTTTCCTTTAACCAATGATAATTATTTTTAGTATTAAATATCCCTTCACGTGTGAACATTGCTTCATCCGTATATTTTATTTAATATCCTAGGATATTGTTCATAACAACCAATCACCCAATCACAAAAAGTTATTTTTGTACATAGTTTATTTCGGGGGACGTAGTTTATTTCTTTAAGTGCTTGAATTTTTTGCAAATGATAAGGATGTAAACCAGCAGCCTTCATTGCACGCCAAGCATAGTTTTTACTTACACCAATTAGCAATTAAGAAGCAGCCATCCAGCTTTTGAAATTTATTTTTTACTGTTTTTTACCGTTTCAAACTTCCGAATAATTCTTTATAAAACAAACTTAATTTTCTAATGAATATTAAACGTAAAACAATGTAACATACAAATGCCGAAGAGATGTAGCACAAAAAACAAAAGAATTGAATGAATTTATGACGGTAATAGATTTAACTGTTTTTTTTTCTAAGTAACCATTAAATTAATTGCAATCCGTTGAACTATACCTAGATAACGCGATAACAACAGAACATTGAACTTTGCAATGTAAAAAAATGAGTTTTAAATTTTTGAAAAATTTGCATTATTTTCGTCATATTTCAATATTATTTTCGTCATATCTCTAAGACGAGTTGACATATTTTAAAAGTTTGTACATCAAATTAAAGCTAAAGCATCAAAGAAGTTTTCCTAAAAACCGACCACTAATAAACCTAAAAGTCCTACAGTTCTAGGCTCGCAAAATAACAAAAATATATGAAGCCGCAGAAATTTTTTGTGTTTGACCAGCTATAGCATGAAAACGGGTTGTCGTCGATGTTTGTGTGATTAGAAACAGTTATAGATAGTTAAAATACCTTTCCAACAAGGTTATAATTATTGGATTCCGATAAGTGGTTGCTGAGATATGGTAAATAACATCTACGTACTACCTTGAACTTCAACGAAATCGTTTTTTCGGGCTAGCTCGAAAACCAAGGCAGATAGACATGTGGTCGCCATACATTTTTTGATTGAAAATGAGGTGTAGAACCTGCCTGTTTCGGGTTGGCACCCTGTACTGGGACACCCTGTATAAAAAAATCGTTTGAATTTTGTAAAAAAAAATTATCAATATTTTTTAGACAACCTAATATATATTCAATGAGCAGAAATCTGGAAAACTCTGGTAAGTAGCAAATCGTTTAAGTGTCGGAATCAGAAGGTACGATACGGGACGCTGACTGATTCACATATGGACTGAATCAATCAAAAATACACCACAATCGAAGGGGGTGTTTTTTAGGTCACTAGGAATTTAACACAAGCCTTCGGGTAGTATTCGGGATGATTTCCCCTCTAACATTTAAAAAAAAAAGGTTACATCAAACTCGTGTTTGACCAATTGTCAACTACGGTTTCGAAACGTGGTTCACTCAATGGAAACAGGTTTACGAACGATGTCTTGTGGGCGGTGGGGTGTGGGCGGTGGGGTGGGGGCGGTTCCAAAAAAAAAAATACTTGCTATCGTACACCGTCCAAAAATGATTAAACCACATCCATGGATCAAAGGAGCGTTAGAAAAGACAGAAGTTGAAGCGGAACTTTCGGCGGGCTCTTTTCGAAAGTTTCCAGCCGACGGACACATTGACGATGAATAAATTCGATTGTGTAGATAGAAGGCTATTAAAGTGGTGACGCCATCATTAAACAAAAAAAAAATCAAGTATAATATAATTAAATTTTATTAATTTTATTGCTTTTTTTTTAATTTTTTTTTTTTTATTATTTTTATCATTCATCATTTTCTCATCCAGTATTTAATCTACACAAAAAAAAAAAAAATTTAATTAAAAATTGAGTTTTTTTTTTTTTGTTTTTTAAATATATTATTAATTAATAATTATTAATTATTGTTTTAATTTTTTAAATTTTGTGAAAACATTAATTTTAATTTATTTATTTTGTATTGTTTTTCAATTCAAATAATTTATAAAAAAAATATTTTCTAAATTTATTAATTAATTGTCGGGTTTAATTAATTTTTATTTTTTAATTTTAAATTTAAATTTAATTTAATTGATTTTTTTGTTGAAATTTTGGTGAATTTGTTGAATATTTTGAAGATTTGTTGAAAATTTTGTTGAAATTTCATTGAATTTGAGTTGAATATGTTGATGTTGAAGACATTCAATAATATAACTGTTAAATCTTTTTAAAAAAAAAAGTTCACTTAACTTGTAAATAATTTAAAAAAAAAACTAAAACACTGTTATGAATATGAATAAATTAATAATTAATTGATTCTTTTTTTTTATAATTATTTTTATTAATTTTTTTTTTTTATTTATTATTGTAAATATAATTAAAACTATAATTTTACGAAAAAAAAAAAAAAAAAAAAAACATTAGTTAATTTAATTTAATTTAATTTAATTCAATTTTTTTTTTTTTATATACTATCTACATTATTACGTAGTACTCCTAAAATAAAACTTGATTGGATAATTGGATTGATTTTAATATAATTATTAAATTTATTGTTTGTTGGGTTTTGTTGGGGTGGTTTTTTTTTTTTTTTTTAACAATCGATCATCATCGGAACGAATAAATTCTTATGATTCTTCTTCGTCTTCTTCTAATAAATAATTATTTAGGTTTAATTTCCATTTACTCTTTGTTTGGTGAATACAAAAACTTATTCTTCAATGTTTTTTATTCACCAAAATAAATTATTGAATTTCACGTCCGTTATTAATTGAAATGATGATGAAGAGATTAATTAATTAATTAAATTTTGATGATTACGTGCCGTTTGTGGTGCCGTTCGTTGTGTTGAAAGGCGTTATTTCGTTCGTTATCCGAATATATCCATCCGAAATATTCACCACAAGTTACACACAAAAAAAAAAAAAAAAAAAACACTTACACATTCCCGTTATTATTATTAATTATTGTTTGTTTGGTTTTTTTTTTTTAAATTATTGTTCAAAGTTTTTGTATTGTTTTTATTTATGATGAATATTTAATTTAAAATAGTTTTTAGGTGAAAAAAAAATTAATCTACTTTTTTTTTATTTTTATTTTGTAATTGTTTTTTTTTTTTTTTATAGGAATTTTTTTAAAAATTTATTTATTTAATTATAAATTAATTATATTTTTATTTCAATACATTAAAAAAAAAAACACAATAATTATATAAATTTTATTTAATTATTATTTATTATTAATTATTTTGATAAAAGATTTTATTGTTTTTTTTTTTTTTGATTTTTTTAATAATTTTTTTTTTTTTTTTTTTCTCAAGGCGTTATTCATAATTTTTGTTATGTAAAAGTCCGACCGAATCCGACAACGTGTGGACGACGACGACGACGAAGTGGACGAAGCCGATACCGACGACGTTGACGTCGACATTCACAAAGTTTTTTTTTTTTTTTTTTTTTTAATTAAATTTTTTATACAATTTAAAGGTTTTTTTTTTTGTTTTTTTGCACATCATTTTTTATTTTTTAATTAAAGTTTTGAGTTTGAGTTTATTAAAAAAAAAAAAAAAAAAACAAAAATATTAATTAAATTAAAACACTTTTTTTTTATACTTACAAAAAAAAAAACAAAAAAAAATAATAAAACACGACACTTTTGTTCAATGGGTTTAAAAAAAAAAAAAAAAAAAAAATTAAAACTGTCATATTTTTTTTTTATTTTTTATTTATTCGGTAAATTGTCCAAAGAAATTAAAGTTCACTTATTAAGATTTAAAAATTAAATTCTTTAATTGTTTTTTTGTTTTTTTTTTTTTACTGTTATTTATTTTTTGTTTTTATTTACTTTTTATTGATTCAAAAAATTAATTAATTAAATATATTTTTTACTAAATTCTAATACTAGCAAATTTTTATAGTTGTTGTTAATTTGTTATTGTGTTTTGTGTTGTGTTTTGTTTTGTTTGGGAGCTGATGATGATGATGATGTTGATGTTGATGATGAAGAAGTGCAAGTGAGCGCGCGTCGATACTAAAATTAAAAGAAATTTTAATTATTAAATAACGCATTTTTATTGTTTTGTTGTTGTTGTTTTTTTTTTTTTTTGCCATAGTCAATATAATTAAAAAATATTGACCAATTTTTTTTTTTTTTTTTAATGTCCAATCAATGTTTTTTTTGTAATATTTGAAGTGAAGTGAATGATATTTTTTAGTTATATTACAATACAAGAAAAACACGAATTAATTGCTATTATATTTGTGATTCGATTTTTTTTTGTGATTAAATTATTATAAAATTAATTAATTGATTATTGATTCTTAATTACTTGATTAATTAATTTCATAATTATGTTTTTTTTTTACAATTGTTGTGTTGTTGTTTGATGTTTTTTGTTTTTTGTTTTTTCTTTTGTCCGATAAAAAAAGAGATTTATATTTAAAAAAAAAAAAAAAACAAAAAAAAAAACGAGAAACAGATAATTGAACTAATTTAATTTCGATATCCGGCGCGACCACCACCGCCGCCACCACCAGCGCCACCCGAGCCACCGGTACGTGATGAACCTCGAGTACCAGAACCGCCACCGCCACCAATACTGCCATGATCACCTCGATCCTAAAAAAAAAAAAAAAAAAATAATAATAGTGAATAAAAATTAAATTGATATGAAATTTAAATAAAAAAAAAAAAAAAAAAAACGGTTCTTAGGCAAACAACTGTAACGGGAAGTGTGTGGTACTGCTGGTCAGAGGGGCAGGGGAAGGAGGCTTAAATTTTATGATCTGCCACACTCTAATAATATATATTCAAAATCATTCCCAAGGACTCCATTAGATTTGTAGATGGAAGCTCCTTCTGGGTGGAATGAGATCACAGGAAAAAAGGTCCGGGAATGGAATTTGTTTTGCATTTGGTTCCAAACCAGTACATGCAAAATTTCAAACAAATTTTTTTCGAAACTGTACGAGATATCTTTAAGTATTTATGTGTTTTTTTTTTTTTTTTTGTGGAGTTAACGGCGGCGTGTTGATAGTAGCCGCGTTCCATTCAATTACCAGGAGTAGGTAAGAGTAGAAAAGAGTAGATGTTTTCTACTCCGAACTACTCTTTGCTATATTACGGAGTAGTTCGGCGTAGAAAAGAGTAGATGCTTTCTACTCTTATCTACTCCTACCTACTCTTGGTAATTGAATGGAACGCAACTAGTGTTGATGATAGAGTTTTGATGTGAGGTAAATTGGATCAGTGTCGATGAAAGTGGTGAATATGGGGAGTGAGGAGGTCGTATATGGGGGAAAATAGGGCGTGTATACGGGGTAAAGGAATGCTTGCTCAGAGTACTTGGGGTGCGATAAGCGGGTAAAGTGTAAGCGTTTGTTCTTAGTCAGACACTGTCACACGCTATTTCTGAATGAATTTGACGGTGGTGATAGGTGGAGTGTATGGATCGCGGGGGGAGATCGTGAGAGTGCTGATGTAAGCGCAGATGATATCGTATGTGTGGATAATACAGGGTATGCAAGGCTAAAGGACTACTGTAGGCAATGGAAATTAATGGTGAATTTGATGAAATCGAATATGATGGTGTTTTGAAATGGTTCGTAGTAAGTTGATACCAAGGGATGAATGTTAAAGATTTAATGAAGAGGCAATGGATGAGCGGCAATGAATGAGTATATAGTTATATCTTGGGATTTGGCCGACTACGGGTGGTTTATGTAGGGTGCATGTTGAACGGGAGGTGTTGCGGATTCTAGATTGGCGGGATTGACACAATTATGGGGAAATGATGAGACAATACGTAAGTGTGGGTTGATAGATGTTGTCAACATTAGGACGATTGTGGGTTATGGGTGTCTGGAGTGGGGATGTTAGCATGCAGTTGTGGAGTTAATGCAGAGGAATATATTGAAGAGGTTATTGCGTTTCAATCGGCGGAACATGGGATTACGTAATATATGTATATATGTAATTCGGTATGTTTCCATTGTTGGTGTTTTATTTAGAGATATATGCATGCGGAATGTGAGATGTATTTTATTCGAATGTTTTGGAAGAGAGGACATGCTAACGAGTAGAATTTGGTGTATGGAAAATGGTGAACAGAGAATAGAGTTGAAAGAGTGGGGTGGATAGAGGTATGGAAGAAGGAGAAGGCAGTTGAATTGGCAAATTGAATGAAATTGGCGGATTCAAAGGATGTGAGATATTGGAAAGCAAAAGCTTGAAGTTGTGGATGAAGGAACAATGCCATCCAACATTGTATCCAGATATAGTAAAGGAGGTGATAAAGTGCGGCGGAATAATAGGTTATATTTGGAGTTGGAATGGGATATTGGAGGCAACATTACTTGGATGGAAATTTGGTGCATGGAGAAATGAGGACATTGCATTGCGGGTGAGAGCATATTGTATAGGTTTTCAAGAGGGTGGGGTCGAAGCAAAATTGGAAGTGTACGTTATGTATGTAGGAATAAAAATGATTGGGAACAGTGTATGGCATTTTATATTGGGTTCTCGAATGTCGATAGATTTGGTTGGATGATGACGCACATGCTTTAAAACAGAAAAGTCAGGACAACTACGGTTGATACTTACATAATCTTTAAACCCTCAAGGGGATGCGCACA
Source organism: Dilophus febrilis (assembly GCA_958336335.1). NCBI lineage: Eukaryota > Metazoa > Arthropoda > Insecta > Diptera > Bibionidae > Dilophus > Dilophus febrilis. The sequence goes on from OY284470.1 coordinate 38,078,626, forward strand.
GGGTGCAGTTCTCACCTGTACCTCTACTTTGGTTACTGATCATCTACGGAGGCACGCTAAGGACAGAATCCATATCATACGTGGGATATGCCGATGACTTTGTCATCCTGGTCAAAGCCAAATATCATGTAGAACCGTTAAAGAAAGAATGCCGCAGGGGTGTCGTGCAATGCTTTTGCAGGGATGTGGGACTGACAGTTAACCATCAAGAGACCCAATACATATTCTTCATTACGAGTGAGGAGATTAAAATGAAGGATATCGACCATGGATGAATGGGGCCGATCCGAACCTGCCTCTAAAGAAATCTGCAAGTACTGGGGGTGTGGTACTGTAAGATATAAGACTATAACATGGAACTCAACACTACACTACACTACGGAATATACACTACATACAAAGCTTTTCATGCCTGTAGACAAATGATTGAAAAGACCTGAGCCGTAAAATGGTGGTGTTATTATATACCTCCATTAGAAGACTAATCATCTGGTGTGGGGCGTTATTGTGGTGGCCAAAAACCGTACTTGCGTTCCGTATATCCATAAAATGCAAAGGACAATTCCATGCCATGCTCCACTTGGCGATTGTGGAGTTAAACGAACGGTCGCCCTGGAAAGGCACCAAGGACTGGATGATCCGATACATATCCATATCCTGTCATCGGCGATAACGCGTGCATGCAGTCGTACAACCAACAAATAATCAGTTCAAGCAAAAAAAAACATTTAGACATGGATCAATTTGGCGCAGGGGGGAATAACAGGGCTATTTGTATGGTGGAGGCTGGCAACGCGGTGAGAAAACTCGTTACCGCCAATACGGCCAGCTCTACCTCCTTCATTAAAACGGTCCTGGCAAACCTGGAAATCAATAGAAAGGAACCGCCGTTGACTTTCTTTACCGAGGCTGACTTAACTAACGCGAAACGGTTCTTCAATTAAAATTTAAACGGGGTTCGATAGCGCAATTAACTTAAAATGGAAGGAACTAAGACAATTAGCGTGGTATTTACCTCAGGACATGTACCTTTTAATAGTTACCTGTACAAAATACAGAAGGACACATCTGGAAAATGTGAAAAGATTTTGTAAGGAAACGTTTTCGTTGGCTGTCTCGTTCGATTGTGTCCACTTTTTCTTCTCAGAAACTACTCCGATTCGATCTGAACCGATTCTTCGGCTTCGGATGAAATAATTTCAAAAACATAAGTTTTTGTCTTGCTTATTCTGTTCTTATTCGGAGATAGTTTCGCCGGCGACTTCCTTCTTACGCTTGTAAATTTTGCCAACGAGTATATTATAGTATATTTTTTTCTACGAGTATATTATAGAATTTTAAAAATCGAATATATTTGAAATTTTGGATAATTTGGCTTTAGCTTTACCAATTGTAAAAAAAAAAAAGAAAAGAATTTTCCAGAATTTTTTTCTGGTCCGATCCCATCAAGGAACTCCCATTACAAATACAATGGATTTTAAGATCTCTAAATTGTTTCTAAATTGATAATGAACAAATTATGAATTGGTATCGTGGATCGTCATGTGGACCAATATGTGTTAAGCTCCTCTACTCCCCCCCAAAAAAAAGAAATTACAAACTAAATGGGTCTTTAAACAGGATATTAGGGCCTGGCCGAACACACAACGCAGTTAGCAAAAGAAGTTATTTTACTGCAATTTAACATTAGGATTATGTACATTCGGACCTACATATTCGCCGCCCGATCGCACAAAACCTTATCTCGAGAATTGGTTTGATTGATGTTAAACAAGCCGTTTTTTTTTTTGCAGAAATTCAACATTTTCACGTAAATTTATAACAATTAACAAAAAAAAAACAGAACGCGACTTTAACAATCCCAATAGACGGGTGTGTCTGGACACTACACTACTATAAATGTTGTAGATGACACCCAGGCAATAGCAGTGTTGTTGGGAACCAAAATTTACAAATATGCCACCACCTGAACGATGAAAGATGACATCAGAAATATTCGATCGTGTGCTTGAAAATAGCTTGAAGATAGCGATGATTCGCGAATTATGTTGAATATGTGGCCTTTGGTGAAAACATTTTTTGCTTCACTGTACTACATTGGTATATGTAAAAATAGATCAGGTAAGCCATGGACATGGACTGGTGACAGTGATGCTTCCCCCAAATTTATACACGCCGGCCTAACGAGTGAAGACGAGGTGTATTTGTGTTTTGCCGCCTCAACAAAAAGTTGCCGTATGACTTAAGCAATCCACTTATGTATAGCTGGTAAAAGTATAAGAGTGGGTAATTTAAATGTGGCATTGTTAATGAATAGCATATGATGATGGCAACGCGCGCAATGTTGTGTGAGCTAGCTGAAATATTAATCGCAGGGCTCAATTTGTTACAATTAGAAATAACCTTGGCAGCATAATATGAGCGGGTCTACAGAGCCAACTTTCGTTTGGTATGGAAGAACAAATGCCGTCCGTTATTTTAACCCCTTTGTAATCCTATTGAGATATTGGATATACTTAGATGGATTAGATGGATCGGGCGACAACAGCGTCCCTGACAACACAGAACCATCTTTTTCTACTTCGAGTAGGCTCATCAGAGCAACTAAGCTTCAACATTGGAACCATTTGAATGCCCAGACATACGGACATGGCCGATAGCCCGCTCCTGCTCATTGACAGCAGTCGTCATGTGTCCGACATACTGTATATAAGGTGATGTAGTTCTGTAGTGTAGGTGTGCATCTCAAAAATGTTGAATAGTAAAACAACATTACGAGGATAAATCCCAGGTGCAGTTAATTCATTGTTCGTCGAACAGATGTGGATCAACATCAACAAAATACATACGGAATCGATTACGTATGAATAGTATGAAAATGTTAGCACTGCGGAGACGGACGGTACAGTGGAAACCTTCCACCTAACTCACCAATGCTGATACATGGACATGGTGATAGGTGGTACGGGCGGGTGTTGACGGAGCGGAATAATGGACGCTCGATTAGAAAAACGACTATAAGTGTGGAAACACAATTGGCTATAATACATAAAAATTTATGAAAGAAGTATATCTACACCGTCACTTTGTCTAAGGAGCGAACGTCCGCATTAGATTCGCTGGGAGTAGGAACCGTTTACACTACAATTGTTGGTAGGAGTACGGCGAAGGACCTAGTCAAATTTTTTTAATTATTAACGAACATCAGACGGCACACACGGAGGGGTGTGACAATGGGCTAAATTTTCTTATAAAAATCTTATGCAAAGCTTAGATTAGTCCTCCCCTAATACAAGATTCCCCGCCCATTCACAAAAAAAAAAAAAAACAAAAAATTCGGTTCAATAATTTCCGGAAAAAAAAAGTGATGTCAACCGAGCGAAATTGCCGTTTGACCTTAAAAAAAAAACCCCAAAAAAAACCTGAATAAAAGAGATTATTTCAAAAAAAAACCTTTCTTACCCAATAGTGGTCACCATGAGCGCCTCCACCCCTGCTGCTATCGCCGCCGCCTCTGGACATAAATCCACCACCGCCACCATCATTATTATCTCTATCTCGGCTCATAAATCCACCACCACTATTGCCACCTTGTCCACCGATGTCACTACGATCATCACGTCTTTGATAATCATTTCTATTACGCTGATAATCACCCAAATTTTCGGAATTATTATATCCACTGTTACCATCTGTCGGAGGATCATCAATTCGTCCGGAACGATCCATTCGAATGTTTGCCTGTCCTGACCGTTGATAATCATCACCACCGCGATAATTATAATTAGAACGACCTCGTCCACCTTCGTGCTGATATGAATCTAAATTATTATTAATACAAAACACTATTAAAACACAATCATAAATGCGATTTTGGAAGGTTATTAACTTACTATAATTTTTATTTCTATTATCATATCCACTTTGATTGCCATATGATTTGTTGTGTTGTTGATAACCACCACCACCACCACCACCACCGCCACCACCACCACCAGTGGCGAAATCCCCGGTTTGACCAGTGTATGAAGACGATGATGATGACGCGCCAGCTCCCGCTCCCGCCCCAGTTGATCTCATTGATCGTGATTCATATGAATTTGTGGCCGAATGCATTGATTGTGGTTTAACTTTTTTCGTTTCTTCTTCCTCTTGTCGTTTTTCATAATGTATAAAATCATCAAATATCGATGTTGTATGCTTATATGAATGTAATATTCGTAATACTTGTTGGCCCTTTGCATTTGGCACCTCTTGAGCATCCCGTGAATTTGTCACCGCTTTATTTTCATTGTTCTCCAGATAAATGTGCCGCAATTGGGAATTCGGTACATCTTTAACATAAATCCATTTCACTTTAAATGTTCCCTTCCATTTATCTTGTGCCCAGACACTCGACACTGAATTATAATCGACCGGCGTTATCATTTGTGCCATACCACAAAAATGTCCCGAACCATTTACCGAAAATAATAAATAAATTATACCATTCTCTTTAACACGTTCACGAAACGCCTGATCCAATCGCTTGTTACCGTATTCCGTCGAACACCAAATTTCGTATTTTATACTACGATGAATATCGTCTTCCGAATACGATTTGATAACAAAGAATCTGAATTGCAAAAAAAAAAATTATAAAATTGAATGTTAAATGATTGTAGCTTATTTAGCATAAGTTGGTTTGGATTGAATGAGATCAAAAAATAGGGTTCCACTGGCACTGATTGCTGATGATTGCAAATTGTTGAGTTCCGTGATCTGATGGAGTGCTTCAGCACGTTTACCTTCATTCATCTGGTTCACGTTCACGTTTATCTTCCTTTATCTGGTTTCTTCACGTTTAACTTCCCGTCGTGGTAGCCAATAACGGAGACTGAAGGGTTCACATCTCGGAATCATTCAGGTTAAAATTGTAAGTGGGAATCTCATGCGATCGGTCGTCCGAATAATTAGTTTTTCTTAAGGAAATTCTGTCTAATTTGCTGAAGGAAGTTCGGTTTAATTTCCATAAGGAAATTCCGTCTAATTTGCAGATGAAATTCTCAATAATTTCCTTAAGAAAATTCTGTTTCATTTCCATAAGGAAATTTTGTTTAATTTCCTTAAGGAAATTCGGTCTAATTTGCTGAAGAAATTCTCAATAATTTCCTTAAGGAAATTCACTTAAGGCAAAACTTCTGTTTAATTTCCTTAAGGAAATTCAGTCTAGTTTGCTGAAGGCAATTCGGTTTAATTTCCTCTGGATAATTTTTGCATTCTGCATAAGCAATATCCCTAAGGAAAATCTCTATAATTGTCGTACGGAAATTCTGTTAAATATCCTTGAGGAAATTCTGTATAATTTACTGGAAAAAATTCTGTTTAATTTGCTGCCAAGAGCACACTATCGTAGCTCGATTAGATCTACGCCAAAGCTTTGTTCAGATATCGTGTTAGTGGAAATCACCTGCAAGGTCATTGCGAGAGTACTCAATTTGGAAAAATCTCAAAAATTACCAGGTTTAACAACAGTACGAGGATAAATTGTTGAAGTTAATTCACTGTTCGAACAGATGTGGATCGACAACAACAAAACACGTGCGGAATCGATTACGTACTTGTATGAAAACGGCGACACCGCGGAGACTGTAAAATTGAAACCGACTGCTGTGGTCAGAAATGAATGGTTTGATGATGAATGCACAATCGGTCATGAAGAAAAGAACGAAGCTCGTTTAAAATATCTTTAGCGGATGGCACACGAATTGAAATTATTCCGAAATAAGAAAATGCGTCATGATTAAGAAATTTTGCGAGATATAGACAGACTGCACTGCATCAATGACAGTGAAAATTTGTACAGCAGAATATCAGATCTGTAACTAGCGGATTTAAAGAATACAACCACTTCTTCATAAGGATCTATCAACGGCGAGATTGTGGCGGATAAAGAAATAACCATCACGAGATAGGTTGAGTATTTTAAAAATGTACTTACAGCAAGCAAGTGGTAGAAATGGAGGAAACAAAACGGGACTCTTTGTTTTTCGATAACTACAACAATAATAAAAATTCCTCGCACAACCAAATCAAAAATCATTGCCAAGCAATGCAAAACACATGAATCAAGAGGCAAGCGCTTGTGGTCAGGGGTGACAACGGCAAGAGGATTGAATTTATCCTCAATCAATTTTTCATCATATTTATTCACAATAACATACCCACCGAATGGATTCATATGCGGGCTCCTCCACCTGGATGGGATTGGATTAGAAAAATTTTACCGGATACCGTTGTTTGAAAAGAATCCGATGGTGGGTAATATAAAAAATAATCCACTGTCAAATGGTTCAGCTCAAGAGGGAGCTCATAGATATAGAATTCCGAGGTGAAGAACGACAGAATAGGCCCGAAGAAAATCAAAATGATTATTCATCTGTGGACGTTCAAGATAAAAATGTTAAGTTGTTAAGCGAATTAATTTTTACTTCGTTACCAAAAATGTACAAGCACTAATTTCGAAATGATCATTTTAGGAAACCTGAGAAGCTATTCTGAAGCTCAATTACCAGATGAGCGGCAGATTGCTGTAATTGTGCTAAAATACAAGAAGGAAGACAGGATGGAGAATTCCAAATATCGGTAAATTTCGTTACTGAATCCAACCTATTAAATAATCGCTTAATCGCTTTTACCATATGCGAAGGAAGTCGCATTGCGGTGAGTACCAATGTGTGGATTTCGTAATGATCGCTCAACAACAACAACAACTGAACAACTGTTCGTCATACGACAGATAATGGGAGTTAAACGACGTAGAAACACATTACCTGTTTGTTGATTTTAAAATCGCACAAACGACAGTGTTATTAGGGAAAAATTATGGCGCACCATTTGAAGGAACGATTTGGTTTCCTACAAAAAAATTGAATAGCCAGGTCAAAATCAGATGCATTTGAAACTATTGAGGCGGAGTTCGGCAAGGCTACGTTAATTTTCAATGTTATATTGGAAAAACACGTATAAGGAGGACAACGACCATTTATTGAACACCAACAGCACAATTTTTACGTCATCTGATCAATTACTTAGCCGATATGCCGATGACATTGATGTAGTGGGTAGAAATATGAGATGGGTGCCGTTAAAGAAGCCTTGTCTTATTGTCGGGAACGTGTGAAGCTTCGGAAATCTGATTAAAAAAGTGAAAACGACGAGGAGAAAACCAAGTATTTGATGATCGTACCAATGAATAGTAGGTTTATGTTGCACAACATCAAAGCGTTACAATTGGAATAATTTCAGAATAATTCAAAAGAACAAAAGGTGGACAGTGAAAATGATATTGTTGATGAAGTTCAATATCCCGGGTTTGCTTCAGGAAACATGGTCTTTTACGATTTGCGAAAGATGTTCTGCTCGAAGACATTGAGTAAAACAATGAAAGTAAAGTTATATTAAATACTGCGGTTCGACCAATTGTCACCAATACGGTTCTGAAATGTGGTACATGACACAGGCTAACGAACGACGTTTATTGGTTTGTCAAGATCAAGATATAAAGTTTCGACCTGGGGTGATTTTGGTAATGTCTGGTGAACGTATGGATGGTGATCGTATGCGGTCGACTGCACTCCAAGGTTGCTCAAGAAGCGTTGAAAGACAGCAGCGAAGATGGAAAGATGTAGTGGAAGCGGACCTTGGGGTCTTCATAAGTTTACGTTCGGGGCGACGTTGGCAGTAAAACTGAGCATACCGATCTCGCTCCGTAGTAGGATCGGAAACAACAACAAGCTTCCGAGGACCGGTCTATGAAAAATTACCGTTTCAGACGGGTTTTTATTCAAAGGAACAGTGTTTAGACTATCATATGGGAAATTATTCTTCAGTATTCCAGGGGCGGAGATGATGTGAGCTGCTACGTCCCGCCCGCACTTGACCACATTCAACGTAATCGCGGAAAGGAAATCCTTTTATCCCTGTGCAGTGCGGAAGATCAAGTTGTGTTGGCGATACGACCATATGGACCGTATATAAAAATAAATGGCGGTGAACCCGACATTGTTCGGTATTATATCAAGATTGGTCGCTTGAGGTGGTTTGGCCGTGTCTGGTGTGCATATGGAGGGCGATCGTATGCGGTCAAAAATGCTGACCGGCAAACCACCGGTGGATCAAAGAGTGTTGGAAGACCGCGGAGAAGGTGGAAAGATGAAGTTGAAGTGGACCTTTCAAACTCTTTCGAAAAGTTTACGACTTGCGGACGTTGGCGGTGTATTCAGGTCAGTTTGGAGTAAAGTAAAGTAAGTGTCAGTTAAAGAAGTTTACGTTGAAAATTTCATTCAAATTGGTCGAGTTGGGATTCCGCGAAAAGTTGCAGCGAAAATGGAACCAAAAACAGACATGCTTAAATATTATTATTATTATTATTAATTTTGAGTATTATTATTTTATTTTTATATTTACCTTGCCCAATCCGCTTTTTCCAAATCCAATTCAGATGGATTGTAATTATTTTTATCACGAAGTTCTTCTAAAATTTGAATACTATCTAAACTGTTTGCTGAACCGCTTATGAGTGATGATGATTTTGGAATTTTATTATTAATATTATTATTATTATTATTATTACTACTATCTTCGTTATCATCAACAACATCAGTCTCATTATTATTGCTGTTACTGTTACTGTTATTATTAATATTGCTATTGTTAGAATTAGCCATTTTTATATTATTTTGTGTCAAATGAACTGATTGAATTGGATGATGTGACGATTGTTGCTGTTGCTGTTGTTGCTGTTGCGGATGTTGTGAATTATGTTGCTGTTGTGAATGTTGTTGATTTGATGAATGCTGAATATGATGATATTGCTTTTGCTGATGCTGTTGCTGATGTTGTTGTTGTTGTTGTTGTTGTTGTTGTTGATTTTGCATAGGATGTTTTTGCTGTTGTTGTTGTTGATGTTGTAGTAGCTGCTGTTGCTGTACCGGTTTATGATTCATGTGTTGCGATTGGCCTTGATAGTTCATCAAAGGTCCTGGTCCTATAAAAAAATTAATTAATAAAAATGTGCGTTAATATTTTTTTTCATTTTACCAAAGTGAGAGCGGAGAGCACAAAACAATAATGCACTTATTACGTAAGGGGCTTAATGATCCGGTAGCAAATTCACCGGATGCTCAAAAGGATGGTATAATTAAAAAATGTATAAAAGATGGTGTTATAAGAAAATGAAGGAATACGCTGGATGAAATGATAAGTTTCCTTATAATAGATGGGGGAATTTTGTAATAGATTTTCCTGTTGTAATAGATTTGAATTTGGGGGCCAAACGGTGAGAAATTACAGCGTGATCGCATTTATTTTTTTTCAATCAATGGAAGAAAAAGTTAAATAGCTGGAGATTATTAAATGATAGGGAGGTGGTGGAATGGTTATGATTGGTGTTTGAGGGTCATTGGAGAGGCTGGGTCCAATCAGAAGTTAGTCAGGATATAAGAGAGTGGAGAGGACAGTTATGTGAGGGTAGGGTCAGTGCTACGGTTATTGCAAGGGTGACGGATAGAAAAGGATTTGACGGAGATAAGAGCAGGATGGATGGATGATTTGTGTCACATTTAAATTGAGCAGGCAGTTGAGAAGTAGGGATGTAATTTAGGGATGATGAACAGCAACTGGGAACTGAAACTGATTTAGCATTGTATGTATAAGAAACGGAAAAAAATAATTGGCAGGAAAGAGAGGGAATTCAAATGATAAGGAAATTGAACGAATGCGGACGTAAGAACGTGAAGGTTGATAAAGAGGATAACCAATCATTTGTGATATGGCAGGGAGCAATTGACGAATAGGTTTTGAAAGAGCGGTGCCATACCCTTTGTATACATCAACGGGGATAGTCAAGATGTGCAGAAATATATAAAAGTATATCCTTTCCGAATGCAATTCAACGAATTTCTTTCGCAGATCTACTAAATGGGAGACTAATAAAAGGTGTTAGATGAAAATCAGACTCAGGGAGTTAAAAATGCGATATTCATATCAATGAACATAAGTAGTTTAAAAATGGGATTGAATTGTGGAAGTGCAAATGATGGTAGTTGAGGATTTATGGTTCTTCTTTTTTTTATAGATCTGAAGGTTGCGCTCATAGTCACATATCGATAACGGAAGAAAATGTCAGAATTTTGGTGTATTTAAATACAATATATTGTATATGTTTTGATGATCATGTCAGGATAATTGATCAAGGAATGATATGATAAGAAGTTGGATATACATTTTGTAAAAGGTGGAAAATGGTGTTAAATTTAAACAATTCAAAAATAATGGTATTTTGGGGATTTGGGCGTGGGGTAGATTAAGGAAGGATGAAGTCTGACAAATGAAGAGAAAGAGGGTGATAGAGGTGGTCGTGGGTGGATGGGTGGGTAGATATAAATATGGGGTGGAAGTGATAGATGAATGCTTTATTTTAAAAAACATATAACCTTGGGAACAAACACGGGTGTAATGCAGGTGTGGATTGGTGTAATGACAAAGACCGTTGATACTGTGTTGGGGGGATGAAGTTGAGGGTGCTAAGAGTGTGGATATTTGTTGTAAATTGACATAAATATCTTGGAGTTGATATGTCGGATGGAATGAGTTTTAAGTTAGCTCTGGGGGGAAGTGTATTTAGAAGAAGGGATACATGAGATAAGGTATGTAGGCTGTAGCAGCGATAAGGACATAGAAGGAAAATGGCCAGGCCAGGCCTTTTTATGTGGGTGCCGGACATTTTATGTAATTTTTGGGGGAGAAATGTGCGATAATGATTAAATGGGGGGGGGGGGGGACGCAAAATGGATTGGAAGGGGGTGACGGTAACGAGAGGTAAAGCATAAACGAGTTATTATCGGGAATATAATTTTCATAGGGTAGAGGTAGAGGTCAATGTGTGATGGATAGATGGAGATGGATTTTTGTGAGGCGTAGGATGAGGTGAAGATTGGAGGGAGCAATCAAACCAAGGGGTAGCAGGGGTGGTAATGTGGGTATAGCAAGATGCGATAAATTTAAGGCCTAGGTCTCGTATTCCTCTAAACGGGTGGTTAATCATGGGGGATAGTATTAAGTATAAAGTATGCTGGTGGGTGGAGGTTGCTAGGGGGAAGGTGGACAGAGTTAAAAAACGGCTGATTTTCATTCCCATTCCATCATCCTCAAAATACACCTCCACATGGTGGCAACCAACCGGGAATGCATCAGTCTAGAATGCAGCCAAGTAACTAATGCGAAAACAACAAGTAATGGAGAAAATCAAAATCATACATAGCCCGGGTGGAAATTTAAAAGCCCATTTAAAAGCCCAAGTGTAAAAAAACAGACAGAGTGTCTGAAAGTTCACCCTCTTCGGAGACATGCCCCACGGACGCTGGGGCAGGGGCTCTCTATTACTTTCGTTGGAGGCTATGAAGATAGCGGAACACCCGCAATGCAGTTGAGTGAACGGAAAGGAAATCATTTTAGCACTCGACACTAGATAGAGGTGATTGCGAGTATAAAAGGCGGGACATTTGATTCATCCCTGGCACTGCGCTCAATGTGCTCATAGCCTGCTCAACGAGTGTTCGACCCAGAATGCTGGCACATTGGTCTGGGTTACAATGGAATGGGCACAATGGAATGGACGAGAACCTAGGGGGGGCGGACACTCTGGCCAAGAGGGGTGCGTCTCTTAGATTTGTTGTGCGGCCAGTATCGTAAACTGCAATTAATAGGGAGTATGACAGTGGAAAGAAGTGTGGATTATTTCCGAACATCAGAAACGATGAATGGAAGTTACAGAAGGACTCGGACAATTTAAGATCAGACACTTGAACTGCGTGAGTAGAAAACACCAAAACACCAATACGGAGGTCCTAAGCATGCCTGACACGAGGATTTCTCAGAAAATTGTTGGCTTTTGACAACTGGACATGGAAGCTTTGGGGGCGACATTTTGTGCGGATGAATATTCTCACGGATGACACATTCTGCAGGCTATGTCTTGAGGATGAAGAAACGACGGCTCACATTATGTTCCAGTGTCCGAATTTTCAGAGCATAAGGATGACGGGCTGGAGGAAGAGTTCGTTCGGATTCCCTTCAAAGAGATGCTTGCCAGATAACGAGGGATACTTCTATATTCATCGATGAGCAATCTGGGAGATCTTAATGTCAAGTTGAAGTAGGTGTCAATCGGAAGGTACGAAAGGGGACGCTGATTCACGCATGTGGCCTGATTCGTAAATATTGAAATCGAAGTAGGTGTTTTTGGTCATTAGGAATCTGACACAATCCTGTTGAAGATTTCTTATTTATTATTATTATTATTCTTACCTCCCATATGTCTTTGTTGTTGCAGATGTTGCATCGATGATGATGATGATGGTTGTTGTGATCGTCCCATCATTGCATGATGTGATAATGATGATGATGATGATGGTGGTGATGGTGTTGGTCCTGGTGGTTGACGTGAATGCCGTACAGCACGCATATGAGGCGGTGGCCCCATATTCATGTTCTGTGACATTCCCATATTTTGTGAATGTGGTGCATGAGATGAACCCATCGCATTATTGTTATTATAATTATTATTATCATTATTATTATAATTATTATTATTATTATTATTATTATTATTATTATTATTATTATTGTTATTATCCTTGTTTCTATTAAAGTTATTAGTCATATTATTATTATTATTATTCATGTTATTATTGTTAGCGGTATTAGCATTATGGTGGGACCCTCTTTGTGGTTGATGACTAAGTGGCGATACATCTGAATTGTGAGGTGTTCCAATGACCTGCGGCGGCGGTGGCGGCGGCGGCGTTGGTTGTGGTGGTGGCACTAATGGTGGTCCACTTTTTGACGGTGAATCCCAAGTACCGATATCCATATTATGTTTACCGGGCACCATTGGCGGCGGTGGCATACCAGGACCTTTCTTTTTTAACGTAGAAGAGCTAAAATTTGCCTAAAAAAATCAAAAAAATTAAATTAAATTCATTTGTCATTCAATTGTAAAGTAGTTTGTAAAGTAGTAAGTAGTAGGGCGAAGACACGTTTAGGGTGGAGGGAGAAAGCAAGCGGATGCTAATTTTGTTTTATTTGTTTATTTTGAGATCCATTAAATGGTAATGGATTTAAACTACCTATATAAAATTAAACTAGTATAGTTTAAAGGCAATTGTGGAATTGAAGATGAAGTCAAAAGATGTATGCGTTTTTTTGTGGAACTGAAATCGGGGTTTTGATAGAGTGGACAGAGTGGTGCAAGTTGTATGAAAGTGAGGTGTTTAGGTAAATGGTGAGGATGATAAGGAAAATGTATTTTAAATTTGAGTAAATCTAAAATGATGGTATTTAGGAATGGAGGTAGAGTAAGGGGACGTAAGGACGAAGTGGTGCGGAAAATGGATGGGAAGATAGTGGAGGTGGTGGGAAGATATTGTATAAATACTTAGGCGTTGAAATGATGGATGGAGGGTCATGAAGTACTCATGTGAAAAATAGGGTGCTAAAGGCAAAGCCGGGTGTGATGCAGGTGTGGATTGGAGAAATATTTTATGGGAAATGGTGGAAAAATATGTGGGTTGGATAACGGAGTGGAAAAAGTGGACGGAGGTAGTGGAAATGCAATGGAATTGGGAGTCATCAAGGGATGTGGAAGGTAGAGGATAACTGAATAGAGGAGTTGATAAGATAGGGAAGAAGAAAAAAAGAAAAATTTGGTGTATCCAGGTCTAAAATGGGGAGGTGGTGTAAAGGGCGAATTTTAAGGGCAATTTGAGGTTTGAGGAGATTAGAGTGCTAATGAGAGTAAGGAGGGAGATGCGATGAGATTGAATACAAGATGGTGGGGAAGTGAGCAAAGATGGGTGTGTACAATGTGTAATAGGGGGGTAAAAGAAACGCAGTTGGTATTATGTAGGGGAGTGTCCGGTGTTGGGATAGTGAATGGGGTTTAAATGGATCGCAGCAGTAAGAATGTTGTTAAGGGATGACGTGAAGAAGTGTTTGTCGTCGGGGGAGTGGGGGAAAGAAAATGTGAGGTGTTTGGATGGAAACGTGTTGCGGACGTGTTACTAGAGATGGAGAGATTTTAATGTCATTAAACATTAGTTGGTTTTCATTTATCAAATTCCTTTTTTTAAATCATTAACATTGAATTTAAGGTGCAAATACTAAAAAACTAAAAATAGTTGGTTGTTTAAAAACAATAACATAAAAATTCCATAGACCGTATAGGCACTTGGAATTAATCCGTACCACAGAAGTTGCGCGAAATGATTTTACCAAAAATAATCTAGTTTTACGAGAAGTAAATTTAGGTAATTTGTCAAAAGCCTCAGTAAAAATGCAGTGCGGTAAGATTACCATCAATAAAACCATTCAAACAGAAAATTACGAATTCCAACAAATTTGTGGTTTATTGGTTGTTGAGATCGTCCACTCACTAATAAAACTATGTTGTTCGTTCGTAAACAAACAGAAACGTTCGCAAACGCAAACAGACTTAATATTAAATATCACGGACTTCGTACAATAATAAATTTCTCAAATAATTTTGGAATCACGCAGAGAGAGTTTTGCAATAGGGCGATAATTAGATATACATATCTTGAACCACTTTTATGAAGTGGAACAATTAAAGACAATATCCGATGATATCGGTGATCACGGTGAACATGCTCCAACTTAAAAAAAACTTGTGAACGGTGGGTGGTTTGCACGCTTCAGAAGTGGTGATTTTGAAGTGGAAGACAAAGAACGGCCAGGTCAGCCAAAAAAATTTGAAGACGAAGAATTGCAAGCGTTATTGGATGAAAATTCGTGTAGAACGCAACAAGAGCTTGCATTTTAGAGTTGAATGTAGATGCCTCTACCGTTTGCATTCAATGGGAAAGATCAGAAAGCGGGTCCCACATTAACTGAATGAAAATCAACTCAAAGCACGCCATAAACATCTTGGCAAACGATGCATGCCATAAACATCTTGCCGAGCACAAAAAACATAGTTTTTTGCGTCGAATTGTCACTGACGATGAAAAATGGGTGTATTACGACAATCCTAAACGTAAAGCATCATATGTTGATCCCGGCCAACCATCAACTTCACAATCAAAACGCGATATTCATTGCCAGAACCTTATGCTGTGCATTTGGTGGGATCAGAAGGGTGTCGTGTATTATGAGCTGCTGTTAAAACCGAATGAAACGGTTACATCTGATCGCTACCGACGACAACTGGACAAATTGGCAAAGAAATTGAACGAAAAACGACCATTGATAGCTCGAAAACACCACAAAGTTTTCATGCACGATGACATTAATGCCAGACCACATCGTGCAAACATCGTTAAGGAAAAAACAAAACGGGCTCGGTTGGGATCATCTTGATCACCCCCCCGTACTCTCCAGACCTTGCTCCTTCTGATTACCATATTTGTTCCGATCAATGCAGGTCAGCCTGACAGATGTACGCTTTCGAAAGATGCTGAAGAAGTGCGAAAATGGGTCGATGAATGGATTGCCTCGAAAGCTGAGGACTTCTTCAAACGAGGAATCAACAAACTTCTTAAAAGATGGGTGGAAGTCATAGCTAACGGTTGGTTAATGTACTCAATCATTTTGATATACAAATAAATGCCAGTTTCAAGCCAAAAAATCTACATTTTTAATGCAGGGTCCCAATACGTACCATACGACATCGAACTGCGACGTCAATGAATGAATTATGTTGATGCTTAATTGAGTTGCGTTGCATGCTATCCAAAAGGCGCAAGCAGAGGATAGTGAATTCAAGTTAATATTCAAGATATTAGAAGGTGCAGGTGCAGGCATATATGAAGATTTCGTACAATTTGGAGCAACGTACAAATACAAATACAACAATGGAGCGTATTCATTTTTAGTACTTGCAAAACCAATGCAATATAATATAACAAAGAACATAATACACCACGAGCTAGGGCATATTAGTGCTAACAAAACACAAACTATTTTACAAGAAATTTATTTTATGAAACACGTAAAGTTGTAAAAAAATTTAATTTCTAATTGTGTATTTTAGTTGCACATACAGCTGGGAGACAAGAAGGGTTGCTTACTCCAATACAGTCACACAACCAATTCATATATACCACATGGACCACGTTGGACCGATGCCGCCTACATCAAAGGATTATTTTCGGATTATTCGGTATATTTTTTCGTGGCGGTAGAGTCTTTTACGAAGTTCACGTGGTTGTATCCGGAAAAGGGGAACAACATTAGTAAAGGTTTTAGAAACACAAGAAAATAGTGTTCGGGAATGCTACACGATTATATTATTTCCGATTGGAGGAGCGGCATTAACGTCGCGGACGAGTTCAGGGATTATTGTGAAAACCAAAACATATTGCAAAACATATTGCAAAGTTTGGGGTTCTCGGAAAAAAATAATTGCACATGAAACACGTAAACGTCAATATAAAATACATTGTTTTAAATAACCAAATTGAGGTTCTCTGAACATGAAACATAAAAACACATTTTCAGAGAACCCACGATCATTTTAAATCAATGTATTTTGTACTCACGTTTACGTATTTCATGTGCAATTTTTTTTTAAAGAACCCCGAACTTACCAAAAACAACAACAACAACGGGTGTGTCTAGAGGCAATGGCCAAGTCGGCCAAGGGTTACGTGGGGTCATAATCCCAATGTTGCGACTAAATTAACCAACTCATCGTTGGTTCAAATATGTTGATATTACACAAATGTTCCTGAATTCGACAACATCACGAAGTACAACAAAATCACCATTTGAACTACTCATTGGTACGAAGATGCATCCGCATTCAACAATCTAAGAGATATAGGTGATGAGGTGGGAGGGGGAAGGGCAATTAAAAGAACGCATTTCTTAACCGCAGGTAAATTATTTCCAAAAAATCCTTGGGCCACATACAGTGGTGGACAGTTAAATAACAAATTCATTGCACAAAATATTTTAGTTTTAGAAGTACAAATTATATATACAAACACCGATAAGTTTCTGGAAAAATGTGTTATGGACCGATGAATCAAAGTATATAATCGATGGCGATCGGATGGAAAAGTGTATGTACGACGTCTACGTAATAAAAGCATCAATCCATTATACACATTAAAAACAGTAAAACATGCTGGCGGTAGTATCATGGTTTGGGGAGCGCTACCTTGACATGGTATTGGTCCAATACAGAGAATAGAAGGAAAAATGGATCAGTCAATATATGTATAAAAATATACTTGTAAATGTAATGGAACCATATGCACTGATGATAACCAGATGCCACTTAAGAGGAAATTTATGCACGATAAAGATCCAAACTCACCGCTCGTTGCATAAAAAGATGGCTGTTAGAACAACAAATTAGTGTATTGGATTGGTCGGCACAAAGGCCCGTGCCTTTGAACCCCCATTGAGAATTTGTGGGGAGATGTCGAAAAAGCGATTTATGAAAATCGACCAACAAATTTGGACAAATAGGGGGGGTAGTCGTGCAAGAGGCTTTTGGCTTGCAATCCCATCATCAGATCGATGCAAACGTTTGGGGGAAAGTATGCCTCGTTTGGGGGAAAGTATGCCTCGTCGATGTGCTGATGTAATTAAAATGAAAGGTTTCCCAACCAAAAAATATTAAACCAGCTTTTAATCAACTTTTAATCAATATTTTATTTTGCAATGCAAATAAAGCCAAAGTTCGTGGACTGTGCGGTAATTACATGACCGCACTTAACTTTAAGAATTTTTTACGTTTTATGTTCAGAATTTTTTTGTTAAAGAAAATATAGATATTTATTTACATTAATTATGAAATTATGCATTACTGTTTTCTTTTCTATAAACTCCTTTAGTCAGTTTTTAACACTGCTTCCATTAGATATTTTGATAAGAATTAAATCTATGAAATGGGTGTGTTATTTAACTGACCACCGCTGTAGATGCACGAAGGTAAAAAAGAAATGATCGATATGATGCGGAGAAAATTGGATATTTTGACGAACCAAATGTAACGTCTACAGCCGACGCAGATTATATGAAGCTATGGCAGTCACAGGTGGTAGATTATTCATCTGAGACAGACGAATGGTCAGTCAGGGCGGCTGATTGTGGGATTATAAGCCGCCACTGCCTATATTAATATATAATATAAGGTTGTCGTAAAAGTATTGATAATTTTTATAAATAGAAGTCATTATAATTGAATATTTCAAGTAGTACTAATCTGATCAGGTAACACTAACATATGTTCGAAAGATGACATTTCGTAGATAAAAAAAAAATTAAATTTGTTTAGTCATTTAAAAGTTGTAGTGCATTAAAGATGAGCGAAATTAGTGAAAAAATTCGATACATTTTACAATTTTATTATGAAAAAGGTGAAAATGCAACGCAGGCACATGAACAAATTTGTGCAGTTTACGGTGAAGGAACTTTATCAAAATTAACAGCCTATAGATGGTTTGCTCGATTTCGTTCCGGTAATTTTGATGTCAAAGATGCACCTCGTTCTGGTCGACCAATCACTGAAAAAGTCGATGAAATCATATCAAAAATTGAAGAAAATCGACACGTAAAGAACTCCAAACATCCATCACCAAACAGTTTTAAACCATTTGACAAAGGCTATGGATACAAGAAAAAGCTCGATGTTTGGGTACCACATGAATTAACACAAAATAATTTAATGAACAGAATTTCCATTTACGAAACGCTGTTAAAAGGAACGACGAAATCGAGTCATTTTTAAAGCGAATGATTACAGGTGATGAAAAATGGATCACATACGATAATAATACGACGAAAAAGATCGTGGTCCAAGAAGGGCGAAGCTCCCAAAAAACAGTAGCTAAACCTGGATTAACACCAAGAAAGGTAATGCTGTCTGTTTTAGTGGGATTGGAAAGGAATCGTTCATTATGAATTACTAGCACCCGGTCAAACCATTGATTCCGATCTCTATTGATTGTCAACAATTAACAAGATTGAAGCACGAGATTAAAAAAAAACGTCCAGAATTAATCAATCGAAAGGGTGTTGTGTTCCGCATCATGACAACGCCAGACCACACACATCTTTGATGACTCGGCAGAAACTGAGAGAGTTTAGCTGGGAAGTTTTAATGCATCCACCATTTAATGCAGCCCGGACCTTGCACCTTCAGATTATCATACCGGTTCCGGTCTCTGCAGAACTCCCTTAATGGTTTAAAATTAAATTCCGCAGAGGACTGCAAAATGCACTTGGATCAGTTTTTTGCCCAGAAAACACAGAAGTTCTACAGTGATGAGATAATGTCTTTACCGCACATAGAAAAATGGCAAAGGGTCATCGATCAAAACGGCGCATATTTGGTTTAATAAAGTTCATTTGAAATATATAAAAAAAATCGTTTGAATTTTGTAAAAAAAATTATCAATACTTTTTAGACAACCTAATATTTATATTGTCTTGATTGTTTAATTGTTTTGAAATAAATATCGTAATTGAATTCTAATTTAAATGAATAAACTAATGAATAGTAATAATATTACATGAATGGATTAGTCGTTAATAGAAGCTTCATAAAAGTTAAGTAAAGTTAAAGTTAAATGTTTACATTGGGTTACCCCCCCCCCCCCCAACCCCAAAATATATATACAGAGTGTCCCAGTACTACCACCCCACAAAGCCGAATACCACGTCTAACATTAACCCCTACCGAATTTTCGGGGTGTTCAAAAAATGGTGTTCACGGAAAAACATAGGTTCACTTACTGATTAACTCATAATTTCCAAACCGTTGAAGTTAGCATAAAAATTAGATAATCTATTTTTAGGTAAATGAAAATTACCTTTAATTTTGCTCAGGACACAATTTTTGCTATCTATATTCTCGTTTGGAGTTCTTGATGATGCTCAAAGTGAAAAAATATCATATTTTTTCCCCTACAACTTTTGTCAGAAAAATTGATTTTTCTCAAAATTTACCGGGGTAAATTTTCCCCTAAGTAATCTTTGTGCGCAGCAATAAAATTAATTTAAAATTCACCATACAAAATGCAAATTGAAATTTGAGTTTTGAAATCAGAGTTCTGTTTTACCTTTTTGCAATTTTTGTACCTCGGTAAATATTGGGTTAAGTACCTTTTTCGTTTTTTTTTTTTTCAAAACGATTCAACGATTCTATAATGAAGTTTATTAAAAAATAAACTTACCCTAGTTTGTGGTTTAGCCGGCTGTGAAGCAATTGAAGCCCATGTCATCGTTTTAGGTGTATTTTCTTTTGTTGTTGGTGTTGTTTTTGATCCAGATCCAGATCCTGCTCCTGCTGCTCCTGCTGCTGCTGAAACATTTTGATTATTTGTTGAATATTGATTTCTATATTGTTGTTGATGTTGTCCACGTTGTATTTGATGTGTATTTTTTCCTGAACCATCAATAACCAAACGTTCCATGTGTTGTTCAATGCCCTGCGCAAACAACAAAAAAAATTACATCAAATAAAACATTCACAAATATTAGGATTATCGCATTTTTACTCACTCTATTGCCATCTGGATTTGTCCCAATTTGGTAACCATGTTCACGATAATGTTGTTGTTCATCGTATTCAGAACCTTTTTTCGTTTGTTGTTGTTGTGGTTGTTGTTGTTGTTGACCGGTTGTTGAATTATTTATTGAATTTGAATTCCAAGCATTTTTGTAATCTCCATTGTTTCCATGATAATGATTATATGAAGTTTGCCCGATAGATTGACCAAACATTCCTAATTAAAAAAAAAACAAAAAAAAAAACAAAAATTAATTGCATATTAATAATAATTGAAGGGGGGTGAACTGAAAAAAACTTGAGATATCAATAAAAAAAAACGCTTCCAGGCATACAACTGTAACAAGAAGCACGTATTGGTGGTCAAGGAGGGGGGGGGGGCCTTAAATATATCATCATTCAACTCCTCATAAGATTTTAACATAAAATAATGTTCAAATTCATTCCCAAGAACACGATTATTGGATTTGTATGTGGGAGTTCCTCGGTGGGATAGGATTAGAAAAAAAATTTAATGATGCAGTTTAGCATACCTTGAAGAAGAAATTTTGGGCTAACTACGACCATTTCCGAGTAAATCCCAACGGAATTTATGGGAATGGATGGGATGGAATGAGAAAAAATTCCCCCATTTTGCAACAAACCTCCAGATCCAAAATTTCTAGTCAATTGATTACAAAACAGAACGAGATATCTCTTATATTATCCCTTGGATTTGTATGGGAGCCACTGGATGGGATGGGATCAGAAAAAATTTCCGGGTATGTAATTATTTGCATTTCGAAAACAAACCCCTAAATCCAAAATTTCAAACCGAAATATCTTCAAAACTCATTAAGATATAAAAAAAAAACAAAAAAGTCGGAAAATTTGCAAGGGAGGAGATAGAAGGGAAGGGGTGACATACCCCATCTTCGAACTTGTAAGATTTTTCGCAAAAAAAAGCTTATGCTGAAAATTTCAGCCAAATCGGTCTGGTAGTTTCCAAGAAAAGGTGGCCACAACCGAGCGAGCGACCGAGCGACATTTTTGCGGAAATTTTTTTATTCCATTTTTATCGATACAAAGTTCCAATTCGTGTAGAAAAGTGATAAAAAATGGGGGTCCAAATTTTTTTTTTTGGAAAACAATCCTAATAAGCAGCATATATGAAATATACGAGCTTAATAAGTGCATTTTGTGTTTCTTTTTAAGCCGGGTCTGTTTACGATTTTGATGATCATTTTTCAATTTTACGATAACGGGTAAAAAAAATGGATTTTCCTTTTAAAAATTAATTTTAGTCCTAGATTTTTCTAATTTTTCTATAGGAGAAATTAAAATCGTTTTCAGGAGAATCCAAAGTTGGCGCGCTGCCTATCGACAACGCGTAGGCGAGACATTGCCGAGTTCCCGTACAACAGTTGCTTACTTACTTAGTTCTTGCAAAGGAACAGGATTCAGCACAGGTCTAAGGATACTCAAATCAGTGTAAAATACTGCGCAGGTACTTAAATCAGTGTAAATCATTTCTTAATAAATCCAATTTGAAATTTGACAAAAACCAAATGTTATAAGTTGATTCTCTGGAAAATCCGCTGGCAGACTTATTTTTGGGACATGGAAATTGATTATTTGCGAATATCTTGAATATTTAGAGATTTATTGAATATTTATAGAGATATTAGAGATTGAATTTAAAGGTGTGAAAAACAAAAAAGTCCTGATGACCCAAATGAGAAGATACTCTAATGAAGGCCAAGTGGTTAAACAAATTAATGAATTTTATTCTACAAAAAAGACATTTTTTTTTTCATCGCCTGGGTTGCCTCCTTTCACTTTCACTTTCTTTCTTTTATATTAATTGAAAACTGAAGTGTATATTCTGATTTTTTGTATAGAAGAAAATTTAAAAATCGGTTGATTTATTGGGACCTTGCATTAATAATCGGTCGATTTAAATAAGAGATGGCGTAACTAGCGTTGTGTGCATCGGTGCACAACACGGCCATATTCTTTTTTTTTTTGTCTGTCATTACTCTATAAATTTTAGTATGTGTCATTTTGTTTGGAGTGCAAACAACAAAGCTTTTTTTTGCTTCGAATATGTCGAAACACGTACCTGAAAAAGTTGTTTTCCTGGGAAGTTTAATAACTTTCTTTAATTTGAAGAAAACCGCTGCTGAAAGTCATCGTTTGTTGGTAGAAGCTCCAACGATGAACATACTCCAACTCAAAAAACTTGTGAACGGTGGTTTGCACGCTTCATAAGTGGTGATTTTGAAGTGGAAGACAAAGAACGGCCAGGTCAGCAAAAACAAATTTGAAGACGAAGAATTGCAGGCATCGTTGGATGAAAATTCGTGTCGAACGCAACAAGAGCCTGCATTAGAGTTTAATGTAGATGCCGCTACCATTTCTAGACGTTTGCATTCAATGGGAAAGATCGGAAAGCTAGGAAAATGGGTCCCACATCCACTGATGATGAAATTCAACTCAAAGCACGAATCAATGCATGCCATAAACATCTTGTCGGGCACCAAAAACATAGTTTTTTTAGTCGAATTGTCACTGACGATGAAAAGTGGGTGTATTACGACAACCCTAAACGTAAAGCATCATATGTTGATCCCGGCCAACCATCAACTTCACAATCAAAGCGCGATATTCATTGCCAGAAGCTTATGCTGTGCATTTTGTGGGATCAGAAGGGTGTCGTGTATTATGAGCTGTTAAAACCGAATGAAACGGTTACATCTGATCGATACCGACGACAACTGGGCGAATTGGCAAAGAAATTGAACGAAAATCGACCATTGATAGCTCGAAAACACGACAAACTTTTAATGCACGATGACAATGCCAGACCACATCGTACAAACATCATTAAAGAAAAAATAAAGAGGCACGGTTGGGATCATCTTGATCACCGCACGTGCTCTCCAGACCTTGCTCCTTCTGATTACCATTTGTTCCGTTCAATGCAGGTCAGCCTGGCAGATGTACGCTTTCGAAATGCTGAAGATGTGCAAAAATGGATCGATGAATAGATTGGGACAAAAGATGAGGAGTTCTTCAAACGAGGAATCAACAAACTTCCTAAAAGATGGTAGGAAGTCATAGCTAACGATGGCCAATATATTGGTTAATGTACTCAATCATTTTGTTATACAAATAAATGTCATTTTCAAGCCAAAAAATCGACATTATTAATGCAAAGTCCCAATAAAAAACCAACGATATCTCACGCCCCGCCACTCCGATAATAAAAAGAATAAATACATTTTTCGTCTTATGCGGAAAACACAACCAGAGCTTCAACTTCAACTTCAACCTCAGCTTTGATTGACATCACTGCATAAAGTTGTGTGAAACACAATACAGTGGCAGCGTTGGTTTTGCAGAGATTATAAAATGTCTTTTTTTATTATGTTATAGGTTTTTTGTTTACATTAAGTAGATAATAGATCTACTCGAGCGTTGCTTCAACCTCAGCGTCGGCTTCAACTTTATATTGTGTTTGTTTGCATATACGCTTCATATGTTTTACCATGATGTCACTTTGAAGTCGGCTGAAGCTGAAGATGAAGCTCTTGTTGTGTTTTCAGCATTACAAACAACTATTTAGTTTTAGCGTCCAACAACCACAGCCTTTTGTTAGTTGTTAGTTTTTTTGTATTTGTGGCTTTTACGGTGTCGGTATTAAAATAAAACGGGCGACAGAAGATGATGGAATGCCGGGACAGTGTTTGAAATATTTGGGTGAGGGTGCGAAGAAATGTTTGTTGAAGGAGATTAATGATATATGGAATGCAATGCACAGGAAATGATGACGACATTCTCGACATCAAAAATAACTGTGCCACATAAACCCGAACAAAATGGCTGTGAGTTAAAAATGAAAATGAGTGCCGTCGTCGGTGAATGTGCTGTAAGTATCTTGGCCAGGCTAGTTCTTAGCAATAGGGTCGACACTTTTAGAAAATTAGTGTATTTCACAATTGGATATGCAAAATTTTCATAGTTTCAATTGGTCAATTTTGCCTTCATAGGTATATGGAGAAGGATATAACTTCCGCAAGTGGAGAACATGATGTTCACGCCTCTTAAGGGGGGGGGGGGGGGCAGGGGGGTGTACGGTAGAACACATTATATGACACATTTACAAAAAATGTTTGGTTGGTGGGGTATCCACCATCCATCGGTATATGCGCTCACGTCAAAAACCACCATTTTGCTAATTTTTCATGGCCCCTTACCCCGCAGAAGAGCCCCGTCTCATAAAAAAAAAGGTTTGACTTTTAGCACCCCAAGCGAGAGCGGGAGAGAATCCGTCACTAAATCCAGAACACAAATTGAACAGGATAAGGGGTCTTTCGCAACAACTTCGCATACTCAAAATCATATATCTTAACTAATAAGTTACTAAACTGTAGATTAGCCGAATTAATATAGTCCAATTTGGAAATTAACCAATTTGGAACTTTTATTTTGGTTTGCTCTTCAAAAAGTATTCCGCAAGGAGCGTATCCCACAAGGTCTCACGGTCCGAAAACAAGTCCGAGGTAAAAGATGGTCACGCGATTGGACCCTCCACAAATGTACATACTCAAAATTTAGGTTGGAGTTTTGCGCCGGCGGGTAAGTGTAATTTTACCATTGAATAAATAGTATCAGGAAATCCAATGATAAAAATATAGCGTCCGATTTTTAATACATTGCATTGTTTGATACGAAACGAGTCACGGTGTATGCCGTATATGGGTTAATGAATAAGAGGGTTGATTGCATCTTACATTTAGCTTTAATTTGCCACTAGGAAAATTCATTTAACCCTTTACAGACCGGTTCTACCTCCAAAAATGTAAAAAACCACATTTTTCCACATTTTAACCGCCAAAAAATTATAACGGTTATTTTGTATGTGCAACATAAGCTTTCAATTGATGGTATCTTCAATGTCCTAGCTCAAGGTCCGCTAAACTGTACTTCAGCGAGAGTAATTTGACTATCAGCCACCCGAGTCTAAAGATATCATCACTATGGAAAACGTTTTCAATAACAATTGATGTAATGTGGTCGAACAATGAAGCTCAAACATTCACAACATATGCTCAATGGAATGTCATACACATGATTTATTCACCAGAAATTACTCCTACGGATTGGTTGACCTACCTGCCAGATTGTTCCAGTGGATGATTCATTACCTGATCGATTTAAGCACTTAGAAAAACGGCCAAAAATTGGGTCGATTCTTGAATGGCCTCAAAGACAAGGAATGCGAAATACGTACGCTGCTGTCTGAAAGATCGACAACTTAAGAATTTGGATACAGTGTATACAGTGTAAAATGGCCACAACATATTCAGAATCCACAAACCGTCCAAAAAAAACAAATCTAATAAGTGAGTATTGCAGGTCAAAATTTTATATTAAAAACAATTCGCAGATTAAATTTTTCGTTTTTTCGGTTACTTTCAATAATCCCTTGGATTACGATTAATGGGGTAAATGCCCAGAATGGATTGGTCCAGTATTGAATTCCTGATCAAGTATTTAATGAACGAGTCAACTCGAACTGTTCAGTCTAATATGTTCAGGTTGCAATTGTAAGTGCGGTTTGTGGTCTTCCCCGTAATCATCAACTGTTGCATCTTCGGAATGCCGAAAACTTTGACCCGAGGATTCACAAGGCTAACATTGATTCTTATCATTATCTCAAAAGATTTTTTTTGTTCAGATATCGCATAAGCGTAAATCGCCACCAGTGATTGCTGAGGAAAAATTTGGAAAAATTCAAAGGTGCGGCAACATAATCAACAGCACTATGATCAATTGATTAAGTCTAATGTAGAAGTAAAATTGACTATGTGTAAGAAAGACATGTGGAATTGACAGCGTGAGTATGTGAAGTCAGCGGCGGGGGGTAGATAAGGTGGAAACTTGGTGTACTAATAGTTAGAAATCGATAGTTCAATAAATATTGTCAAATGGCTCATTAAAATATAAGATTCCAGCCCTTGGGCGCGACGCCAATTGAAATGAATGACTGCGATCCATACACTCCATATAAATATCATTTCATATTAAACACTAGTCGGAGATTCGCCCCGTTTCCCATCTTTACGATGATCACACTAAATTTTTTCTTTAATTATTCACGGTTCCCCAAGTGTAATGTCGCCAGAGCTAAGCCAGAGCTTTGATTACTAAGTCCAGAACAAAAGTTAGTCGAGATAAAGCCCGCGAAGCACAAGCGAAGAACGAATCCCCGGGGGGATTATAATATTATATTATAATATATATAAAAAAAAATGAATAATTCGAATGCGTTTTGTGTAAAAGTGTAAAAAGTTAAAGTTAATTTGACTTTTTGAAGAATGCGAGGTAAATACGCGCAGGCAAATTTGTTGTTGTATTTTACATGTAAAACAAAAAAAATTCACACCTTCGTTCTTCGCTTGTGCAGATGGCTTAAGATGCTCTACTCAAAATGTGCATACTCATAATTGAGTTTTGTTCGTTCGCCGGTACTCTGTAGTATTACCGAATAACAAAAAAAAAACTTTCATTCTACCGCAAAAAAAAAAAAAAAATACACAAAATTGCAGGTTATATTTTATATTACAATAGTTAAAAATCAAAATAAAAACAACAACAAAATACACTACACTGCAAAACGTATAATACTGAATTTGATTTAAGGTACACAGGTACTGGACAAAATACACAGAATTTCTACACTGTGTAAAGAAATCCGATGCTGAATTTGATTTAAGCTATAAACCTATTTTATGCATTCAGTAGGTTTCGAACCCATGACCCCAAAATTTCGTCAAAATTTTTTAGATTGGAATTTTTAACATTTACACCACCACAGAGTCATTACTCACTAATATACATCTTTAAAACAACAACATAATTGAAACCTACATATTGTTGTCAAAAAATCTTCACTATGAATAATTTATTACTAATCCTGATATTCTTTCATCTAAGCTCCTGGTAATTGAATGGAACGCGACTAATACTACGGTACCACATGAACACTGATATATGAACGTAGTAGTTCATAATTCACTTCACTACATTACGCCTGCATGTGAACAAGACAATAGAGTGTGTTTTATTATTGAAATATATATAATACTCTAGCGGAGAATTATGGGAACTTTAAACTGTTTCGTATTTATTTTGTATTTATTTATTTATATAATAAAACTTTAAAAAAAAATATACAATTTGTTTGTTGTAAAAAAAAAAATAAGGTTTACTATCTATATGTATAGACTTGGACTACGTACCGACAACGAATTTTCTTATTTCAAAGCAACACGGCAGTTACAAAAAAAAAAAAAAAAACCCCCCATTTCAATCCATTGATAAATTATTAACTCACGGAATTCAAAGACAAATTCCAAGATTCTAAAAGTGTGAAAACTCCACCAAAGTGATAAATAATACCACAAAAAAAAAAAAAAAAAAAAAAACGTTTCTACGACGAAAACAAAATAAATCATTCCCTTGTGCGCATGTGTAGGTGTGCTTGATTTGATGAATGAATTCACACTTCCCTTCACTTCACACAATATGCATTATTTTTTGTCTTCATAAGAAATGCCACCAAATTAAAATTAATTTTTGTTTGTTATTATATTCAAAATTCAACACACACACACACACCATTGTACGTAATTAATTAATTAATTATTTATATAAATAAATGTATCCTCTTACCTTCCTTTTCCTGTCCTTTCATTCGCTAAAATATTTTAATATAAATATATAATTATATATTTCGTATATTTATGATGATTTGATCAACTGTATGCGCGTGTGTGCGTCTTTTTTTTTTTTAAGAGTTCTGTATGCGACTGCGCGTGTGTGTGTGTTTGTTGCAACTTTTTTTTTTTTTTATGTTAAAAAAATTTTCCTTTGATTTTTTTTTTTATATATAATTTAACTTTTTTTTCCGTGGTGTTATCACTATTGTTTCAAATTATCAAAGGTAAAATTCCCAATGAAATTACTTAGAAAAAAAAAACCAAAACAAAAAAAACCCCCCGAAAGAATGTTTGAGAAAAAAAAAAACTATTGCATTAAGGCAAAAGCTAAACAACAAAAAAAAAAAAAAAAAAGCAAAAGAATAAACAACGTTTTAAATAAAGAATTATTAAAAAATTTTAAATAGCGTCTTTATTCTCATATTATTACAGATGCGTTGTTTTTGTTGTTGTTGTTTTTGTGTACAGATGCAGTAGCAGTAGTAGTAGTGGTGGTGGTAGTCGCCGTCAGACGATTTTTACGAATACCTGAATTGACGAGACACGCCTGCTGACATTGGAGGATATATAAAACTTTTTTTTTTTTTTTTTTTTTGTATTGCAATTTTTTCCGATTTTGTTGTTTTTTTTTTCCGACACAAAATTTCACACTACAATTTTATTATTTTTCAAAACACTTTTTTTTAGATGTTTATGTAATTAAACCGAGCATTAATTAAAAAAGTTTCTTTGTTTTTTTTTTCAATTTTAAACAATTAAATGTTTTTTTTTTTAAAGACGCACAAAAAAAAAAAAAACACAAATTTCTTTTTTCTTTTTTTTTTTTTAATAATAATATACCAATGGACGACGATATACAAGCAAGCAAACAAAAAAAAAAGAAATAACACTGTTCCGTCCGGGTGCAATGTGAATGAGGCGCAGACATACGTTCTTTTTTGAATTGATGCATTTTTTTAATGATGGCGGACATTTTTATTTTTAGATTTTTTTTTTTTGTAGCACGATGCATGCACCATCATCATCATCATTATTGGCTACGTATAGGCGCACACATTGCCCGAGCCAGGTAGATCAGGAATGGATCTCAAAATGAATTGTTTATTTATTGGCCTTTTTTTTAGCTCGAGCTAAAAATTTTTTCACAAATTTGTTTAGGACAAATATAGTAATGTAAAAAAAATCATTTTTGGTTTTACCCAATGGATAGGGAGCGGTATAGGTAAGGAAATGCAAACGGGGTTTTGTAGCGTTTTGGTGTAAACCGTTTTTTGAGTAGTAGTGGGTGGGTCGAATGATTTTATTAATATATTTTGTTGAATTTATTATATTGTTTAATTTGATTTAAAATTATTTTTTTATATTGTATATATATGTATATAAAGTCTTAAAGATTCGGATGAAGTGTGACAAATGGACTGAAATGAATTAAAGATGGACGATTTGGGTAAATAAAAATACCTTGTAGTGGAAGTGGCAGATGTTGAGTATTAAAGTACTGCTTTTTATGAAATGCCGACGGCAGTCGACGGCAAATGTCAAATTGAAAATACATGCATTTCAATGTAGTTGCTTTTTTATGAATATTTGACGCCGGACATGTCGACGGTTGACGGCGGACATTGATATTTTTTCTTCTATTGCCGTCGGCTGACCGTCGTCCAAACTTCATGTTTTCATTTTTTTTTCATTTTATTTAATTTTTATGATTTAATTTCATAATAATAAAATATCCAGTTAATTTACAAACTAATAAAAAATGGAATTATTTAACAGCAATTGGTATGTATTATTAAATTTCGTATGTATTATCCAGGCAAAATAAATTTCAGAAAAAGCACATTTTTTTTATATATCACATATGTGATATATATCATATATTCATAAAAATCGAGGCTTTATTGATTGCCATACGCCATACGCCTCCCGCCCAACCGATTTTCGTGTAATTTTGTCGGGTTGTATGTCACACGCACATAAAATAGTCGTCCGACGATTTTGCAAAGCTGCTATATATTTTTATATTATATATATAGTATATTTTAAAAATGAGGTTAAATACACACGATTTTTTTTATCGACCGACTAAAAATGAAACATCACATGACCGCGATCTGAAAAATAAAGGCTAATTTTTAGTTTCGTCTTATAAACTTGTAGGCTTCGTCCGGTTTCATTGCCACGTTGCTTATAAAAGCTTGTTTTTCAAACATTCGTGACGGGACGCGCCGCAACAGACACCGGACACCGCCGTCAGACATAATAGCACGGCAAAGTGGTTTGTTATCAATAAATTGAAAATATTTGTTTTTCCATCAACAAGAACAGAATTTTTTTTTTAGGTTAAGCATCGGAGTCGCATACAACAGAAAACGTAACAGAAAACAATACAAAATGTTAAAAAAAATAACTTTTTTAAAGTATTTAATCATTAATTTTCGGGGGGAATCATTAATTTTCGATGGGATCGTTGCATGTTCAAAAACGAACGCGCGCCCAATGGTCTTCAATTTTCGTAAAGGAAATTAAGATGCACTGATGGAACATCTTAATGCCATTAATTGGGACATAATCTTTAATGGCAGCGGTGGGGTAAACGTTGTGGTTTCGCGGTTTTACGACATATATTGCGTGATGGTTTTCGTCGGTTTGTTCCAATGAGGGTCCTTCGCATTGGTCATCCGCCTTGGTACAATCGTGCCTTAATCTCATTAAAGAATGCCAAGCGCAGCGCGCATTTGCGTTACAAGTGGACAAAGCTTCGATCCGATTATGTGATCTTTTGTTCCGCGCGCACAAGATTCGCGCAATGCCGGCGTCACTGCTATGGGGCGTATATTAGAAGGATGCAATCGTATCTGGGCCGTGATCCCAAAAGGTTCTGGAACTATGTTAATGTTCCTCTTAACATCAGGGGGCATGCCTTCTATGATGAATTTTAATGGTGCAAAGTTGGCATGTGCTCGATAGAGACATGTGGGGCGTTTTCGAAGTATTTCGGGGATGCGTACATTTCGAGTAGGAATTTATCTGGGGGGGGTTCGTCCTGAAGTCTGCACAGGACAGATGGTTAATATAGGGTCGTTGTGTATATCACGTGAGCAGATATTGACTAAATTGAACAAAATTAGCATTAACAAGGGTTCTGGACCAGATGGGGTGCATCCATTGTTCCTAAGGAAATGTGCGGAATCGTTGGTTGATCCATTGTTCCAAATTTTCAATTTATCCCTACAAACTGGCACATTTCCGGAACAGTGGAAGACATCTTATATAACACCAATTCATAAGTCGGGTTCACTTGGTGACATTTCCAACTACAGAAGGCTTTTGATATAGGGTTTGTCATGACATCCTTTTTGATAAGCTTGAGAGAGTTTTGTTATTCATTCATCAATGCTTAACTGGTTAACTTCTTATTTGGTGGGTAGAAAGCAATTTGTACGCACTCTTGGTTGTGATTCGAATGTCTTCGGAGTGGGATCGGGTTTTCCTCTTGGGGAAGCCACCTTATGGACCTTTATTGTTTAATTTGTTCATTAATGACATCACGTTGGTCCCAATAAGTTCGTCCCAGTGCCTTTTGTATGCGGACGACTTGAAAATTTTCTCAACCATTGCATCAAGTGATGATGCAGCGTTGTTGCAGGATGGCCTGGTCCGTGTTTCGTCCTGGTGCGATACAAATTGTATGATGATCAATGTGAAAAAATGTTTCGTTATGTCATATCACAGGAAGGTTAATCCAATTGGTTATGACTATGTCATATACGGCAATTCCCTTGTAATTGTCGATGAAATTATTGATTTGGGGGTTAGATTTGATAGGCGTATGACATTTGGTTCACACATTGATTATGTTACATGCAAGGCCTATTCTCTGCTGGAATTTATTAAGCGGTGTTGTTTGGACTTTTCGGATCCCTATGTATTGAAGGGCTTATATTGTGCATTGGTAAGATCTGGGTTAGAATATGCATCGGTGGTATGGAATCCATACTATGATGTCCATTCTGATGCTATTCCCTTTACAATGTGCACGAAACGTACGCTAACTTTTTACACTTCACCTCACTACCACATTCGAATTATCCTTTTTTTTTTATATATATAAATAAAATGGTGTTTGTTGGTAAATCATTTATTATGTATTTTCCCGGGGTATTTGTTCATATGTAGTTGTGAATTGTTTTTGTTTTATGTGAAAAATTTAAAACCCGGGAGTAAATTAGTTATTGTAATTTACATGTAAAAATAAAAACTCGCACCTCAACCCCTCATATGAGAACCAGCCTTCAAGAGTTTTTCTTTAAATATTCACTGGACCCCGAGGGTTTCGTTCTTCACGTGAAGGTACGTTTATATATGCGGATTCTTGGTCCCCGGATTTGCATTTGTATTTTAAAACTATTTTTATTTTTACCATCACAAAATAGATTCAATTTATCAATTAAAGGAAAAAAGTGAAAAAGAGCGAGGATTAAAAATAAAAGTTAAAAATTTTTTAATTTTTTGTAAAAATAATCTCCAAAAAATAATATTTTATATGCAAAAATACTCCGAATGACGGGACGTACCTTGATAACCATCCTTGAATCATCTGAGGATATTTTTTTAATTTACACTTTACCCCCGGGATTCAATCCTTATTTGAGAACCGGCTTTGTGTTCCGCATAGGCCCGCGTGTTTTCTATCTGTTTGACACTTTAACAACATAACTGCCGGTTTGAGCCGATACCGTTCATGTATTGTAAATATGCTACACTGTTAAATTAAATCAACTGATAATTTTTAAGTGGGACGTAATTTATCGGTATAAACATATCCTGATGCATGATGCATGTATCCTTACGTTCACAATCAAAAGAACTTCACTTTTCAAGACAAGAATATCAATTTCACTTTTCAACATCAAAAAAAAGCTTTCACAATCAAAAGTAATTTTCAATATTTTTTTTTAAACTAACCTCACAATATCTATAATAAATTAAAATTTTTTAATTTAATTTTGTAATTTTGTTTTATGTAAATAAAGTAATAATAATGTGTTGATAATATTGAAATTTTAATAATTATAATTTGTGTTTTTATAATTTGGTATAAAATAATAATATACATAGGAAGAAAAATTATAAAATGGTTTTAATACAATTTATAAAAAATAACAAATATGAACAAAAACAAAGAAAAAAATGAACAAAAATTAAATTTAAACGATTTTAACAGCCAATGAGCTAACACCGCAGTCAAGAATATATAAAAAGAATATCAAAGTTAAAAGTTAGTTAACTTTTTCATGTTGAAAAGTGATATTCTTAAAAAAAATTTTATTGTGAAAGCTTATATACATTTCCATATATTTAACTTTGATATGTTAAATTGAAAAGTGAAGTTCTTTTGATTGTGAACGTAAGGTGTGAATGCATTTAAAAAAAAAAATCCATTCAAAACGTCACAACGCATGAATTATTTTTATTTTTAAAACGTTGTTGTGCAGTTTCCAAAATAAAAAAAAAATACTTTCTAAATTAATTTTAAAATTAATTAAAATCACATTTAATTACAACTTATAAATTTATAAAATGTCATATTTTGCAGGCCGACCACCGGTAAGAGAATTTTCATTAATTTTTATCTTTGAACTTTGAATTTGTATAATAAAAAAAAAAATCTTACTATTTACCAAAAAAAAAAAAAACAAGCCAAAGATTTCACAATTGAAGGCAAACGCTACTGCTGCCACGGCCACATTAACACCAATAAATGCATCTCTGGTTGGTAATACAATTATAGCACCACCACAACAACAACAACATCAACAACCAACATTAAAACCAAATCAACCATTAGGTCCACCAGCAGCACCACCACCACCACTAACAGCCGCATCAGCAGCATCATCATCAGCTGCTGCTGCTGCTGCTACATCAACAAATGTTCAAGAATTTGTAATACGTGTACCGAAAAATATGAAAAAAAATCATCATGTTATGCGTTTTAATGCCACGTTAAATGTTGATTTTGCCCAATGGAAATCTGTGAAATTGGAAAGGGAAAATAATTTAAAAGAATTTCGGGGTATGGATGAAGATACACCGAAATTCGGAGCCGGTTCAGAATACAATAAAGATTTACGTGAAGAGGTACGTCGTAAAAAATATGGTATTATTGCAAAACGTTATAAACCGGAGGCACAACCATGGATACTGAAGGTTGGCGGAAAAATGGGTAAAAAATTTCGTGGTGTACGTGAGGGTGGCGTTGGTGAAAATGCTGCATTTTATGTATTTACACATGCACCGGACGGTGCCATTGAAGCCTATCCCCTAAATGAATGGTATAATTTTCAACCGATACAACGATATAAAGCGCTGTCAGCCGAAGAGGCTGAATTGGTATTTGGACGACGTAAAAAAATTATGAATTATTTTCATTTAATGTTGCAAAAGCGGATGAAAGGCGATGATGATAAAACTGAAGAACCCGAAGAGAATGCGAAAAAAGCCAAAGGAAAAAAAGGTAAATAGTTTTTTTCTTTTCGTTTCGTTTTATCAATCAACCGAATATTAGAAAATTAATCTATTTTATTTCCTGTTATAATCCGCAATAGAATTAAAAATAAGTGATATGGACGATTGGATTGATTCAGAAGAATCATCATCGTCATCGGAAGACGAAGATAAACCAAAGGTTAAAAAAGAAGATGAAGATAGTGATGCTGAGAAAAAAAAGAAAAATAAAAAAAAAGTGCCAGATAAAAAGAAAAAACGTGATCTTGATGATGAAGCATTTGAAGAATCCGATGATGGTGATGAAGAGGGTCGTGAATTGGATTACATTTCGGATTCCAGTGAAGATGAACCGGACCCAGAGAGTAAAGCCAATAAGGAAATGAAATCGGTTGCCGAAGAGGATGCATTACGTAAATTGTTAACGTCCGATGAGGATTCCGATGAAGAAAAGAAATCCGGTGATGATGAAAAAAATAAAGATGATGAAAATTCGAATAAACAGAAGGGTTCAAAAGAGGCAAAAGATGGTGGTGGTGGTGCTGGAGGTGAAACATCAAAAGATAAAAAAAAGAAAAAATTAAAAAAGAATATGAAAAATGATATGGGTATGTATTTTTGTATAATTATGCTTTTTTTTTTTTTAGTGTTAGTGGATGTAATTTTTTTTTGTATTCTAATCTATAATTTGATAATGTTTCCTTTGTACCAAAATATACCGTTCATGAAAAAAGCAATCCAGTTTTAATTCCAATTCCAATCTTGAAAGAACTAAATGAATCTAAATGATAATGGTAACAGACGATTTCTCATAGACTTAGGGATTCGATTTTATTTGAAACAAATACATTTCGTTTCAATTAACACGTTTAGTTAATTTTGGAAATTGAAATTTGCATGGATTGAAATGTTCTAAATTTGTGTTGTTAATTTCTTGCAAAGCAATCAATGCAAAGTTTTTCGGAACTTTTTTGTGTGTATGGAATTGGAATCCGCTATCTCGTCTGTCTACTGTCAAGTAGAGCATTCAAAACTCTTCAAAACTCATACATAAATCCGAACGAACGAACGACGTTTACGTTTTTCGGAATAAAAATGATCCGAATTAACTTCATTAACAGATAGTATAGAATAGAATCGATGTAATTATTCGAAGTTAGTACTGAAGGTACCACTAAAACTGTGTCAATGGTAAACAAAGTTTCGGATACCTGCGGAAACAGTGCAGTGGAAGGAAATAGAAGGGTGGATTTGCATCCATCGCAAGAAAGAGAGAGATAGAGCTCAGCTCCAAAATGAATCCTTTCTGATGTATGCAAAGGAATGATAAAGAAAACAATAAAATACCTGCAACTTCTTCAAACATTAAAGAAACTGCACCTGTGGAATAACACCGCTGTCTATGCCGGATACTCTAAAAGAAGATTAATTCCTTTGCTATTCAAATGAGTTTACGAAACAAATTCTCAACGTAAGCAAAGCAAACATTATAAATTAGTTATCGGATACATAACCGGACTTTAATTGTGAAGAGACGACCGGCAAAAGATGAAAGTCATTAAAGGCGATATGACCTAGTCGTCGACGTCGCGCACACAGTGGCAAAAACCGTCAGAACTAATTCTTTACGAATAAGAATCAGTTGCAAAAAATGAGACTACGGACTTTTTGCATAGCATACCCTGAAGAAGTTTTGTCCATATCCGTATGATAGCAAAGTTAATCAAGTTTTTCAATGCAAAGTCCATGAGTGAATGGTGGTACCGTAACACAATGGATCGGAAAGCCTAAAGTGACTTTGGAAGCAAACCCCCAGAAGCACAAAAGTTAAATGGTATAGGCAATTTTAAGTTCAGTGAACGCGTCGACGAACAAACGACAAGTACATTTTCATTGAGATTGTTCCGTTCAAACACTTACTTCTTACTTCAGCGCGCCTACAACCTACAATTGGTTTTGGCATCCATTAACAGCCTCCTCCAACCGGGCCTATTTACCGTCAACATCCGCCAGCCGGAAACGCCGAGGGTCCGAAGGTCCCCATCTACCTCATCTTTCCACCTACCCCGCGGTCTTCCCACACTCCTTGATCCGCACGGCTTGCTGTCCAGCATTTTTGACGGTATAAGATCGCCATCCATTCGTACCACATGACCAAACGCCCTCAGGCGACCAATCTTAATGAACCGAACGATGTCGGGTTCGGTATATAATTTATATAGCTCGAAATCGAACTGCCTACGCCACCATCCCCTTTCCTTTGTCGGTCCAAAGATGAGGCGTAGTATTTTCTTTTCGAACGCTCCAAGTCGGCGTTCGTTGGCCTGTGTCATGCACCAAGTTTCAGAACCGTTGGTGCAATTGGTCGAACCAGTGTTTGATATAGTTTTAGTTTCAGTGTTTTATTCAATGTCTTCAATGGGAAGAACATCTTTCGCAAACCGTAAAAGGTCTGGTCTGGTGCTTCTTTAACGGCACCCATACTTCTACCCACTACATCAATGTCATCTGCATAGCCGAGTAATTGAACAGATGACGTAAAAATAGTGCTGCTGGTGTTAATGGTCGTCCTCCTTATACATTTTTCCAATATAACATTGAAAAACAATGTAGCCAAATTTGAGGCCCCTTGCCGTACTCCGTCAATGGTTTCAAATGCATCCGATTTGATCCACCTTATTTGTACCTGAGATGTAACTCAGTGTCAGTGTTAGTTTTGACATGTCTATCAATTTTTGTGGGAAATCCAATTTCTCCATCGTGCGCCATAATTTTTCCCTAATAACACTGTCGTATGCGGCGTTAAAATCAACAAATAGGTGGTGTGTTTTTCTGCGTCGTTGAACTCCCTACACTTTTCCATTATCTGTCGTATGACGAACAGTTGATCCGTTGTTGTTGAGCGATTATTACGGAATCCACGTTGGTATTCACCAATGACTTCCTCCGCATATGGTAAAAGGCGCTTATGAAACACATAAGCGAGTACCTTATATGTTGCATTCAGCAAATATATTCCCCGATAGTTGGAACGATCCATCCTGTCTCCCTTCTTGTGTATTCACACAATTACAGCACGCTTCCACTCCTGTGGTATAACCTTATAGTTCCAAACATGCACAATGAGCTCGTGTATACTATTCCACAATAAATCCCCACCACATTTTAAGAGTTCATCAGGTACGCCGTCAGATCCAGCTGCCTTTCCATTCCATTGAGCTTCAGAATGGCTTCTCTGGTTTCCTCATATGTTGGTTCCGAAATTAGTGGTTGTGCTGTTTGGTACGGAAATTCGTTTTCTGCATTTCTACCAATTGGGGTGTGCTTGCTGCGTAAGTAGATCTTTAATAATACTCAGCCCATCTTGCTATTGGTTCTTTCTTCATCCGCCAAAATTACACCGCTGGTATCATTACAAAGAAGGGATTGTTTCCATTAAATCCGCTAGTTTCAGATCTTATTCTCCTGTACAAATTTTTACTGTCATTCATGCTGGACAGCGGTCTATATCCCGCAAAATATCCTGCTCATGACCCATTTTCTTGTTTCGGAATAATTTGCGTTCAATGGATCTTTTGGTACGGTAGTCATCCATGGCAGTTCGTGTGGCGCGCTGAAGATATTTTAAACGCGCTTGATTCTTTTCTTTATGACCCGTTTTACATTCGTCATCGAACCAACCATTTCTGACCACACCAGGTTTCAACTTGACCGTCTCCTCTGCCTCCATTTTCATGCAATTACGCAATCGATTCCACATATCATTATACGTGTTTTGCTGTTGATCCACATCTGTTCGAACAATTAACTCCACCAATTTATCTTCGTACTGTTGTTTTACTTGGTCATTTTTGAGATTTTCCAAATTGAATCCTCTCGCAATGACTTTTTGGCGGTTTGCACTAACACGATATCTGAACAAAGCTCTTACTGGAGATAATCAATCAGAATCAATGTTAGGTCCGCCACAGCTCCTTACATCCAGCATGTCGGACGCATGACGACTGCTGTCAATGAGTACGTGGTCTATTTGGTTTGTTGGTTTTGTATCGGGCAAACACCATGTTCGTTTGTGTATGTTCTTATATGGGAAAAGTGTGCTGGCTACTATCATATTGTTTGATATTGTGAAATCGACTAAACGCTCGCCGTTATTATTGCAGTGGGTATGACGGCTATGTTGACCAATTGCCGGTCGATATACAATTTCCCTACCCACCTGTGCATTAAAATCGCCCAGCACAATTTTAATGTCACGACTAGGAGCTTGATTGAGCTAAATACGATTGAGCTTTTCGTAAAACATATCCTTCGTGTCTGCATCTTTGTTTTCTGGTGGGGCGTGAACGTTATGATAAAGGTTACATTAAAAAATGTTCCCTTAATTCGTAATGTACAAAATCTTTCATCAATGGGGTTGAAACCCCAAATGACCGATTCTTTCGATTTACCCATTACAATAAAGCCGGTACCGAATAACTTTATTGTATTTCTACCGCTATTGTAGAATTTGTATTCTTTACTGGATAAGATGTTCTTTCCAGGCCACCGCTGTTATGTCCATTGTAGCTTTCTTTAAGCAATCAGTCAAAGTTTTTAAACCGCCTGCGCGCAGTATTGTTCTCACGTTCCATGATGCCAGTTTTAAATCATTGTCCTTGTTCCATTGCCTGAGTCGTTGCCGTTTTTCCTGTCCTGTCCGAGGCACTGTTGCTAGTTTCATAATTTGTTGTTTTTACGGTGTCGGTAATTAGCCGTACGACCAACTGCATGCGATTCGCACTTACAATTTTAGCCTGAATGATACGGATTGTATCATTCAGTTACCGTTGGTTACCACATGGAGGTAAAGTAAGCACTTGATCAGGAACTCAACAGTTGCAACACTGTTGGGTCAGCGACCAGTCAGTGCCTACCCTATTGATCCCAATCCAAACTAACATTTGTGTTAACTGCGGCTTCATTTTTTGTTTTTTATTTGTTGGAGTTGCTTACCCTAAGAGTAGGGTCAGTTTCTTACTGACTAAAATCCCCGCTTCGATATGAAGGTGGTATGATCGAACCACAGCCGATTCGGCCCCTTTTCGTACCTCCGGTTGACACCTATACCCAGAGGTGGTATTTGGGAATCGATACTATCGTCTATCGTACGTCGATACTATAGTTGATTTTGTGGGTATCGATATTATTTGTATATCGTCTCCGTGGCAAATA
The DNA here is from genome assembly GCA_958336335.1 of Dilophus febrilis. NCBI lineage: Eukaryota > Metazoa > Arthropoda > Insecta > Diptera > Bibionidae > Dilophus > Dilophus febrilis. The sequence continues at coordinate 38,118,697 of OY284470.1, forward strand.
CAACAATATGTGGCAAATGTTGTGGAGTTTACCACTCAGGTGTCCCCGAATGCTCATGGAATATAGAAATGTCCCTCGTTATCCCCCAAGAATCTGTTTGAAGGCAATCCACCGTCCCATCTCACTCTCGGTGGAGGTGGAGGAATGTCTGGTGTTACCCTCCTCCGGTTATGCTCTCCAAAGCCGGACATTTTCACACAATACGACGCATAGCCGTTTCTTCATCCTCCAATCAGAGTATTCACATATCACCCATAAGAATTTTCATCCCGACAAGATGATGGCTCCCGAAGCCTACATGCCCACAGATGTGATGGCCACCAATTTCGTGAGAGTTCCCCGCGTCATGGCTAGATTGCATCCCGATTGGTGTTTCCCACTCTCAGCCCTAGCTAGTTAGTCCTTTTACCTCCTTCCATCTTTTCTGATGTTCAGAAGTAATCCATTTCTTTACTAGGTCTCTCGCCGTACCTCTGCCAATCGCGGTGTACGATTCTGATCCAACGAACTTAGTGAACGCGCCGCTTTTTTTTGCTAAAATGTCCCCCCCCCCCTTACGTTCCCGTCGATTCCGCTATGCCCCTAAACCAACACAAGTCTGACCCCATTATTTGAGTCGAACACATCATTGAGCCTGTGATCACATTCCAATTCCATTTGGTTGAATCAAAAACGTCCCCTACCTTTCATGCAAACCGTATCAATTTCCCTGCAAACTATGAAGTGAACATGAATTAGGACCATTATCTCCGTCTGGTATACTGAGGCAGCATAGTTCCCCATGCTTATGATTGCGACAGTCCATGATAAAGCTCCATCGAATGGTAACCAGCCCAGATTTCTATCGTTTCCAAACCCCACTTCAGGTAGTGATCCGATTCGTCATCTATATAAGGGCTGTGTGATACAATTTCTTGTATCACAACCCCCTCCTCCCATCCCATCCATTGGCATTTCAAATTACCTGTTCAAATACAAGTTCATTACTGACTAACCTTCTAGACTCTGCATGCATTTCCGGTTGCCACCACCGATTGGAGGTGTATTACTAACACTTTATAATTACGTAATGATAATTGCCATAGAAGGCTTTAACTATCTTTCCATCATCATCTCCCTAGCAACCACCGTTCTATGACGATGCAGATGCAGACGACACACGGAAGTTCGATAACCTGGAAAAATTATATTTTTCTATATCATTTTCATTAAAGATTTCCCTATAAATACTAATACAAGCAAATTGTGCTTTTTTAGTACTCCTAATTTAAATTTGCTCTCTCGAATCCATACAGCTATTGTTCAAAAAATGAACAAAAAAGTGAATTTTATTAATAATTGCCATATAAAATTGATCTAATTTTTATATTTTTCCATTTATTACAGACTCATCAAGTGGATCTAGTGTTGGCGGTGGATCAGATAGCAGTGATTCTGATATTCCAGATGATAAAATAAAAAATAAAAAATCTGCATCATCATCATCAAATAATTCAATGCCCACCAATAATAATAATAATAATAATGGTCAACAACAACAACAACAAACAAAACGTTCTGGATCGCCGTCATCGGCCACTTTAACAAATTCATCAGATAATTCAACAAATAAACGTAAACATCCGTCATCGATGCCAACAGATTTAGGTAGCAACATTTCAACTACAAACAATAACAATAAAAATAACTATAATAATAATAATAATAAATTACATTCGGATAATGTAAATAAAACTTCAATGAATTCATTACCATCATCTTTATTATCATCTAATTCTACATCATCATCGAATGGTGCGATGGCATCAGGATCCGGAACTGGACCATCAATTGCAAAACGACCAAAATTAGATATAATTCCATTTTCAGGTGTTGTTTCAAATTCGAGTAGCAAAGAGTAAGTTTAGATAATATTTTTTATTGTTTTTTTTCGTATGTCATTGAAATTTTTTTTTAATATAATTTTATCTAAACAGTGATTATGGAATTACGGAAGAGGCGGTACGACGGTATTTAATGCGTAAGCCAATGACCACCACAGAATTGTTGACAAAATTTAAAAATAAAAAAACGGGTGTATCAAGTGAAAAATTAGTTGACACAATGACACAAATATTAAAGAAAATCAATCCGGTAAAACAAACGATACAAGGAAAAATGTATTTAAGTATTAAAATTAAATAGAAAATTAAAGTGTTTTTTTCTGGTTGATTGTTTGGTTGGTTGGTTGGTTCTCACATCAGATTAAGGAAAATACAATGATAATAATAATAATAATAATAATAATAAATATTAATTAAAAATAAATAATTAATTTAATTCTATATTTGGTAAATTTTAAAATATCAATCAATTTTTTTTTTTTACCAAAAAAAACTTTCGTATAACGGCGCCGCCGCACTCCCCAAACTGAATTTATGATGCTATCATGCTATTTTACACACATACAGCGGTGTTCAAAAACATAGAATAGATATTGAGTTTAAAAAATTCAGTTAATTCATGGTGGTGTTGAAACCCAAGTTGTTTATTTATCAGACTTTTAACACTCAATCGATTACATTAGTTGCGTTCCATTAAATTACTAGTAGGACGTGTTTAAAACCCGGAGTTTCCGGGTCAAAACACGGAGAGGTGGTCACCGTAAATAATTACCATACATTACCTGACTTTTGTTGTTCAGTATTATGTTATTTAAAATATCATTAATGGATCATTGAAAAGGATCAAAGTTTTTTATTTATTGGATTAATTGGATTGGAATTAGGTTTAGACCGCAGAGGTCCTGCAATTTCTGTAAAAGTCCCACAAAAAGCTTATGTTTTGATATGGTAATTTAGGAAAAAACTGGTAAGTCTTAGTTTAATAATCTATCTAAGGTCTATATAGGTTTTTGTTTCAATAATTTTCTTTAGAACAGAAATAGAACAGAAAATATCTAATCGTTTTTAGTGTCTCTGCCCTTGACAACGCGGTGCCTGGTTCATTCGCATAAATATCTTGTGTGTAGTGGCAGCGCTGCCTGCGTTTGTATAAGGATACCAACGGCGAGATTGTGGCCGATGAAAAAAGGACCATCGCAAGATGGGCTGAGTATTTTAAGGATCCAACAAGAATGGAAAGGCAGCTGGATCTTGACGACGTATACCTTGTGAACTCTTAAAATATGATGGGAATGCATATTGTGGAAAATATGTTATATACACGAGCTCATTGTGCATGTTTGGAACTATGAGGTTATACCACAGGAGTGGAAGCTTGCTGTAATTGTAATATACAAGAAAGGAAACGGGAATGGAGTATTCCAACTATCGAGGCATTTCGTTGCTGAATGCAATGTATTTATGGTACTCGCTTATGTGTTATAGCCTTATAACATATCCGGAGGAAGTCATTGCGGCAACTACAAATGAATGTGAATTCCCTAATGATCGCTCAACACAACAACGGATCGTATGACGTTCGTCATACGTTATAGATAATCGAAACGTGTAGGGAGTTCAACGAAGTAGAAACACACATGACCCGTTTGTTGATTTTAATCGCAAAATCATGTCGATGTACGATTTGGTTTTTTCCACAAAAATTGATAGCCATGTCAAAATTAACACGGGCGCAAGTTACATCTCTGGTACGAATAAGGGGTTTCAAACCATTGACAGAGTTCGGCAAGGCGGCTACACCCTTTTTTGACTCCATTATTTTGCAATGTTATATTGGAAAAATATACGCGTATAAGAAGAACGACGACCATTTATTGAACACCAACAGCAGTATTTTTACCTCATCTGCTCAATTACTCGGCCGATATGCCAATTGCATTGATGTAGTGGGTAAAAACATGAGATGGGTGCCGTTAAAGAAGCCTTGTCTTACTGTCGGGAACGTGTGAAGCTTCGGTAATGGGATTAAAAAGGTGAAAACGACGAGGAGAAAAACAAAATAAGTATTTGATGATCGCACCAATGAATTGTGTAGGTTTATGGCACCACACATCAAAGCGTAACGTAATTGGTCAGAACATGAATATGAAACTGGTACGGACGGTGGGTTTATTTACACTTTATGGATGCCCGCACATAAACAGTGAAAATGAGGAAGTTCAAATCTCGCGGATTGCCTTAGGAAACCAAGCCGCGTTTACGATTTACGAAAAAATGTTCTTCTCGAAGAACATTGAGTAAGAAGGTTATAACAAACACTATGCGGTTTGATCAATTGTCATACCATACGGTTCCGAAACACGCGTTACATGACGCAGCGGCTAATGAACGCGGTGTATTGTTGGGGCGAGCTTCGAAAAGAAAATACTGCACAGCATCATCTTTGGACTGACAAAGGAAACGGGGGACTTCGCATCCTCAGCCGCATTCTGCTCCGCATTTTTATGGATTCTCCGCATCGCGCTCGCAAAAATGCAGCTGAGGATGCGGAAGGGGATTCGGATGGGAATGCGGAGGAGGATGCATAACCCGATTTCTGACGTATGCCAGGCAATAGATTCCGGAACATAGTGCGAGACAATGCGACACGTTTTTGGGTCTAAAATAATATCTCACAATAAGTTAATATATATTACCATTCCGCATCGAAATGAGAGAACGATATGCGGACAAAAAACGAATATAATATAAAAGTCGATAATAACTGGGGAACGATATAGCTATAGTACACATTTCTCACAAACAATATATGATTTTTTTTTCCCCTTCCAAAAACTCGATGGTGAAATATTTTAACATTTCATTTTTTTTTCTCACTAATTTATGACAATTTCACAAGATCTACGCACTGTCTAACTTGGGTGCGAACCCATTTGAAATTATATAAATCCATGTGCGATTGATTTCTAGAGCGAGAGATTTTTCAACCGCCCCGTTCAGTGAAAGGTAATCAATCTCGTACTCACTACACACACACACAATTTTGGGGATATATAAATAAAGTGTAATCTGGCATAAATATTTCAAGTACCAAAAAGCTTGCAGTTTGTGTTATGTAATAATTAAGTTTGCATTTAGTCAGGTCGCACATATGAATGAGGATCCCTTTTTGGTACCCCTTCCGATTGACACCTCTACTCGATTTACCACTCAGTTCTCACAGATCGACGCGAATATAGAGAAAGTATCCCTCGCGTTTCCTCAAACAATATCCTCGAGACAAAACTGCGATGAACTCGATCTGGTTAAGGTTTTCAAAACCCATCCGATTTTTCCGATACCTGTTTATTTATACCTATGCGAATTATAACATTTTTCTATATCTTCTTTCTTAACCGCGACTACAAAAAAAAAAAAAAAAAATAGTTTAAATAAGAACACACACATTTTAATATATAAAATCTATATAGTAATAAAATATTATAATAAAAAAAAAAAACGATTTGAAAACAAATAAACTTATTTTATATATTAATTCCAGTGGAATTGGATTTTTGTAATCCAAAAAAAAAAACAGCAATTTTGGTAATGCTATAAATTGTTGAAATTTCAAATTGGAATTCGCTCCTGTTTTTTTTAATTTTAGGCCGCCGTCGTTAATTTATATATAAATTAAGACCAATTTTTCGATTATTAATAATTGGTAACATTTTGGTAGTTGAAGCATTCCGATGCGGTATATTAATTGCTTCTTGAACCATTGAAAACTAAAAGAAAAATTTTAACAAACAATCAATAACAATAACAAAATTAATAGATCGTTCCCATCCCATATACCTCAATATTATTATTTGTAAATTTAATAAATGCCGATTGAGTTGTCTGTAAATTTATACGAAATTTTACATTATTTGATAATGCCTTTAATTGTTTCATTTTTTCATCTAAATTCAAAAGGATATGACGAACAATTTCTTCGTATTCAATTAGATATTCATCATCGATTGTTTTTATAATTGCATTGTAATGCTCTTGCTGCTGATCTTGATCTTGATTGTGATTTTGAAAATCCATCCTTTCATCGTCATCGTTCCAGTCAAATTGCGTTTCACGTTTCAATTCAAATACATAATTTTCAACAATTTGTTTTTCATTTTCGTACAATTGTAATTCAACGGCATACAATGATTTTGATTTTAATAGTTCACGGGCACAATTTAAAACATTACCAATGTACGCCTGTAATGTTGGATAAACAGCTTGATGTATAAACGTACCGTACATTTGCCGTTTCACAAAAATTCCCTTTGGATATAAATCTCTGGCATATATTATGGCATTCATTAACACTTCAATCATCTCAATGAATGCATCATTTGTGTCAACAACTGCAAAAAATAAAATAAATATAAATATTATTAATATAATAATAATATAGCGGCGATTCAGGTGGCAGTTTTATGAATCGCATCGCAATACGCAGGATTTTGTATTTAATTTTGGATTTGAAAACAATAATCGATGTAAATATATAAAAAAAAATTGGTGAGAGACCGTCATAAGACCGTCTATAACTAAGATTTAAGGATATTTTTTGGTAATAAATAAAATATTTATTTGAATGTAACGGTACATTATATTATATACATAGGATTTGGCATCTGCGCAGCTTGGCAACTTTTACAACAAATTATGGATACTTCATAGAAGAACTTCTTGGAACTTTTGAAGCAATCCATGAATCCCGGCCATTTTTTTCATATCTTCGTATGAATTGAACCGCGCTGTGCAGAAAGGGCTGACTGCATCAACCGGAACAAATGGAGCAATCTGATGGAGCAATGTCTGATGAATATGGCCAATGGATGGGGGGGTACGACTTCCCAGTAAAAATGCATCTAATACGTTCCTTTTCACGGGGTTTGCAACGTGTGGCCTAGCATTATCATGATGTAGGATCACTGCAGGTCATGTCTTTTGACATATTCTGGTCGTTTTTGGTGCAATGCTTGGACTCAATTGAATTAATTGCTCTCGGTAATGTTCCACAGCAGTGATTCCCGTTTTATTCCGGTTGAAGAAGCTCATATAGTACTCTATTTATGTCAAGCTGGTCCCACCGCAGATACACAGCATAACCTTGCAGAACCATGCGTATATATTGCGTTGGTGTTGGTGTCGATGAACCGGGTTTACTTGTCTTCACCCATGCTTTCCAACATTTTGGATTATTATCATAATGGATCTTTCACTTTTCATTTTTCATCACCACAGCATTCACAATTCCATGCAAAATTTCATATGGTTTTTCAATTTTCTTATTATATCTTTCCGTTTATTCATACCCAATATGCGATAGCTTTTGCTACCCAATAATAATTAACTTTTATTACAATTAGTTTTCTATCACATGATTGATAAAAGATCTCTATAAATCGATAAAAAATTTCGTCATCTTCGTACTTGTAAAACTTGTGTGGTTTTTTTTTTTTTTTTTTGCTCCAACATTCCGTTAAATTATAGCAATTATATTCAAATTTAATTTGATATACTTCTGAATTTTTTATTGTCATGCTTTTGCGTTTAATGTTTTTATTTATTGAAATACGACACAAGCGTTTATGAATACATACCACTTAAAACAGAACCATAACCAATTTTTATACAATTCCGAACCTGCGGATTCATGGGAACGCGTCCGTCATAGATTATTAATTAACAAAACATTTTTAGTTATATTGAACATAAAATTTCAAATATTTTACGATAAACTGGTTAATTTTGAATATTTTTTTTAGAATTTCATTATTATTATTATTGGATATTTCTATAAAGATTTTATAAAATAAATGAATAAATTAAAATAATAAAATTCATACCCAAATTACCAACATCCATGATGGCGGTTTGTTTATGTTTTTTGGTTTGATTTTTTTTTTTTTTTTGTAATAATAAAATATTAATAAAACTGTATCGGCGCGCACTTACCATTACCGCGCTTAAAAAAACAGGGGCTAGTTTATATGGTAAAGTTATCGATTGGACGGTCGATTTGACGTTCGTGTACGAATGTAACATCGATAATCCAGTAAAAAAAATCGCCTGTCGTGTAAACACGCACAGACATAGAGTGAGGCTGGATTCCATTTCGAAATTTAGAGTGCTAATGACTAAATATTAGACATTAAAAAAGGGGAAGTAAGCATTTAGTATTAGTATTTTGCATAGTAGACTACATTAGTATTTAGTCATTAGCATTCTAAATTTTGAAATGGAATTCAGCCTGAATTCGAATTCAATTTTTGGAATGCTAATGCTTGATTTTGGCCCTTAAATTAAGGGGAAACGAGCATTTAGAGTTAGAATTGTACGCGCATTGCAAGTGCTAGTACTAGTGGGCTGGATTCCATTTCGAAATTTAGAGTGCTAATGACTAAATATTAGACATTAAAAAAGGGGAAGTAAGCATTTATAGTGGATTCATATTGAAGCCAAAGCGACGCAGAAGTTACAAAAGGCAAAGCAGAATTTCTGCTTCAATTCACGTTGACGCAATGGTGACGCGTTAGTTTTAAATACAAAAAAAAACAATATACAACTACAATTTTTTTACATTTCAAAGCGACGCGACGCGGAAGTTGAATGTTGATCAACTTTGGCTTCGCTTCGCGTCGCGTCAACCTCATTGTGAACAATAACATCAATTTACATATATTTAACTTTAGCCGACCTCTGCGTAACTTCAATGTGAATCCACGGTTAGTATTAGTATTTTGCATAGTAGACTACATTAGTATTTAGTCATTAGCATTCTAAATTTTGAAATGGAATTCAGCCTTGGTAATGCTATTTACATCATCATCATCAATAAAATTTCCACATTTTTCACAAAAATTCACGATCGCGTTTTTACCCAAAATAAAATTTGTATCATATTCCTCATTTGTTTTTGACTTTCTTTGTCTTTTAGACATAATTAATAATAAAATAATAAAAAAAAAACGATTTTAAAAATAATTTAAATGAAATTAAAAAAAACTTACTTACTTATATGATTTCAAACTTCAGCAGATTTTATTTTAGAAAACTTACTTTAAACACCAAACTAAACACCAAACTATTAACCAAACTACACTATTAAATTATTATTGTTTCACAATTATTATTTTTTTAATTTTTTAATTTAACACCCGCACGCTTTGAAATTTACAATTATACTATTCAATTTATATGTGTATTTATGTATGAACATATTATACGCACAATTAGAATTTAGATATATATAAAAAAAATTGCGGTAAATTATATAATAGTAAAATAAATTAATAAAAAATAATGCGTGAATACATATGTAAATATATATATATAAAAAAAAATGCAGCAGCAAGAAAAAAAAATCATACACAACTATATACAATAATAGAATTAAAAGAGACTAGAACAGCAGTGGCTTGAATTCTCCATAGAAAATGTATATAAAATTTAGGCCAGCATTACTACTTATGCATTCGTGTACATATACAAAATGCAACCAAAAAACACTAGAGGCGCTGGTGCTGGGGGTACGAATAGCGTACGGGAGTCAACCAACACTCACTAGGTGGCCCTATTTACCATGTTGTGAAAAAAATATTTATAATTAAATATTACAATTTTAAATACAATTTTATGCACATTTTCTATATATTTTAATATAATTTAATTAAATTTAATGTGATTTATAATTTCAATTTTAACGAACAGTATAATATTGAAATTTAATTTTAATTTCTTTTTCACAATAACTTTGTTTGTTTACGTTTTTTTTTTGTTTTTGTAATTTTTTTTTTTTTTATTAAAAAAAAATTATGAGATTTATTTGGCATTTTCAATCGCCATTTTAGGAAAATTTGAGAGATATTTATCAAATCAATACATCTATACATTTTTATGGAGGCTTATTATTTTTTCTCTCACGATCATTCTAGTCTCTTTTAATTCTATTTATACAATCAAATAGGAAAACTGTATATAATAGTTTGTTGTTGCGCATATAGGTATATATAACGTTCATATATACATACAATGAAATAGGAAAACTGTATATAAAGATGTGTCTACACGGTGTATGTTTTTTTTTTTTTAGGCTGTGAACACATTAGAACCTTCTTAAAATTTGGACAGTTGTAAAAGTCATCAGATGAATTTAGGGTGTATGGAAAAATTGTTGGAAAAGTAAAAGATGTAAATGTCATCAGATGAATTTGGGATGTATGAAAAAGTTGTTGGAAATGGTCGACTTTGTGTATGTTTTTTTTTTTTTTGGAACCCTAAACACATTGGAACCTCCTTAAAATTTGGACAGATGTAAATGTCATCAGATGAATTTGGGATGTATGGAAAAGTTGTTGGAAATGGTCGACTTTGTGTATGTTTTTTTTTTTTTGGAACGCTAAACACATTGGAACCTCCTTAAAATTTGGACAGATGTAAAAGTCATCAGATGAATTTGGGATGTATGGAAAAGTTGTTGGAAATGGTCGACTTTGTGTATGTTTTTTTTTTTTGGAGCCCTAAACACATTGGAACCTCCTTAAAATTTGGATAGATGTAAAAGTCATCCAATTCATTCGGGATGTATGGAAAAGTTGTTGGAAATGGTCGACTTTGTGTATGTTTTTTTTTTTTTTGGAACGCTAAACACATTGGAACCTTCTTAATAGCAACAAAAAAAAAAAAAAGCAACAAAAAAAAAAATAAAGCAACAAAAAAAAAATAAAGCAAAAAAAAAAAAAAAAAATAGGAATAGTAGCAAAAAACACAATTTTATTTATATAAAAAAAACAAAGGAATAATTTGAATGTGGTTTAGTGAGGTGAGGTACGCACAGGCACATTTTTTGTTGTATTTTACATGTAAAAATAAAAACTCGCACCTCAACCTCTCATATGTGTGAACCGGCCTTGAGCAACCACATGGTACAAACATTTTATTTTTCATATAAAATTTCGTTCGCAGGTTTTCTGTTCGCATTAGTTTTCTATTCGCGTTCCATTCGATTACCAGGAGTAGGTAAGAGTAGGTAAGATGAGTAGAAAAGAGTAGACGTGTTCTACTCCGAACTACTCTTTGCTATCATAGAAATAATATAGTAGAACTAGAAGCAAAATTAGGTTAGAGGATTCTTGGTTAAATATCAATGGCGTCCATTTAGGATTTTTGTCAAAAAAATTTCATCGATATTTTTAAAAGCTTTATACATCGACATCGACATTGATAAATTAATTAAGAGGTAAATATTCATAAAAAAAATTGTTCAATTGTTTACATGGTTTAATTGTTTCTATGATAATTATTGTTTTAATATAAATTAAAATTAAATTAAATAGAAAAGAAAATAAAAATAAAGCTCAATATAAAGCTTAAAACAATAAAATTAAGCTTTATATAAAGCTTAAAATCGATGTCAATTAAAAAATTAGGTTAATTTCCTTAAAAAATTATGAAAAATTCCTCAAAAATTTAGGCAAATGACCGAAATCCGCCATTGATGTTTAACCAAACCATTTATATGAAAATATAACCTAATTTCGCTTCTAATACTACTATATTATTTTTATGCTTTGCTATACGGAGTAGTTCGGTGTAGAAAAGAGTAGATTATTTCTACTCTTATCCATACTCCTACCTACTCCTGGTAATTGAATGGAACGCAACTATTCAACCGCGGTATGAATTTATTTTTAACCGTTTTACTCGAACCCGAGCTCGAACCACGCACAAACTCACACTTACAATCAAACCAACATTAATTTTCTTTGTATTGCTATTGGAAAGGTAAACAATAATAATATTTATTTAATTTAATTTAATTTAAAAAACTTAAAAATTAAATTAATAAATTTACAAAAATCAACGAATAAAAAGTATCACTACTTATCACAAAGAATAGCTCGAACCAAACTGTAAATTAACCTTTGCTTGTAAACCCGGTGAAGGTAAATTGCTCTCGACCGCGAGCCATTTCCCGTCACTTGTTTGTAAACCAGCCTTCAACAACGACGATTACGGCTTCGCTTTAAATTTAGACCAAAACAAATCCGCATATGTAAACGAGGTCCAACGAAAACGAAACGCTTTTTTTGCTTTTGTTGTTTTGATTTCATCATTTTTACTTAAAAAATAATTTAAAACGTTTTTATATAAAAATTTTATTAATTAAAATTTATACAAGTTTTTGGAAGTGCTAATTAAAAAATAAAGTTTGGAAAAATATAGATTAAAAAACAAAAAAAAAACAAAACAAATGGTAAATTTGCTAAAAGGAGTTTTAGTTGAATGGTAATTATTTAGCATTATTTTTGTATACCATTTTTGCAGAAAAACCAGGATTTATTTCCACACGGGCTGTTTTGCAGGTTTATCGCAGCTCCACCTGCACCGTATCCACCATACCATATTTTTTCCCGTTTAATAAAAATCCTAACTGTAAAATATGCCTGAAAAGAATGTTGATTGAAAACTAATTGGCCAAATGTCAATGATATTTGTAGTGGTCTCCATATTGCACTTTCTTTTTTTTTTTTTTAATTTTACTTTAACTTTTTTACTTTTTTTGCAGTGATCCTGCTATGAAACAATTTTTGTTACATCTGGATGAAACTTTAGCATTTGGACGAAAATTTGTATTCCAGGATTTGGATGATACCCATTTATTTATATCATCCGATATTGTTGAAGTACTTCAAGCGAAATTTGATGATATGATGGATCAAATAAGTTTTCCATTACACGAAAAAGGAAATTAAACCCGCACCTTCGCACACACTCAACCATACACAATTATAAAATTTTAAGTATAATAAATAAATAAATAAATAAATAAAAAAACAAAATGACAACCCGTGAATCGGGACGTATAAAAGATGCTGATAAAAAACGTGTTTTAGATGAGGCAACGCGTCGACGCCGTTTACGTAAAGTGCTGGAAGCCCTTGAACAAGACAATTTTCATGATGATCCTCATTCCGATTTGGTTATGTCCAAAAAATTACCAAAATTTCAAGATAGTGTCGATGGGCAACGTACGCGTAAACCAAAACGTAAAGTGATCGACTATAAAACACGTTATCGAAAGAATTTTTTACAATTACTCGAAGAAGATAAACAAAATCATCAACAAACGGATACACCAAGTTATAGTAGCGCTCAAGTTGATGCCTCAAAACGTCCTAACCGTAATTTTTGTGCTGTTTGTGGATTTCCATCGGCGTATACGTGCACTGCATGCGGTACCCGTTATTGTTGTGTCAAATGTTTGGGTACCCATTTGGATACAAGATGTCAAAAATGGACAGCTTGAATAGTGATCGCGGTCGATCAATGGTGATTAGCATTTTTATAAGTAAATCAAATAAAATAAAGTTAAATTAATTAAGTTAAGTCAAATTATATTAAATTTTTTTTTTTTTCAAATAAAAAAGAAATTTAAGGTTTTTTTTTTTTTTTATATAATACATAGAAAATATATTCAGAACTTTGTAATTTTTAACGTACTTTGACTTTAATAATAATAATATTATTCGACGAGGAGCGGAGCGGAGCGGAGCCGCTCTGGTTGGCGAACTCGACCAGTGTTAAGAGTGATTGATTAAAAATCATAAAAAAAAATGGTAATTTTTTCATAAAGGGAAAATCTGTTTCATAAACTACCTGCAGGTGGTGTGTGTCAGATTCTTACCGACCATAATACGTCGCCAGTGTCAAATTCTTAATGACCAAAAAAAACCCTTCTTCCATTACGGTATTTTCGAGAAACAGGCTCCTCGTTTCGTACCTTCGTACGATTGGCAATAGCCGGATTTGTCACTCTGGTAAGGGCCCCGATGTTTCGTGAAAAGAGTCTTAAGCATTTCTTTAACACGATGATCCGCCTCTACCCGTCCTTCGCGAGGAATCGGCGTCCTGTCACTTTCATTCCTATGCTCTCCGAAGCCGATCACATACATGCAATTTGACACGCTAACCTTCACATAACCAACTGTGAAAGCCATCCATCAATGTCCTATAAGAGTTCCTAGCGTTACGCTAAGAATTCCATCGTGATATTTATGAGTCTCATTCCAATTGTTTGTTGTTTTTTTTAGATTTGCTAAGCCTTTTTACTTCCTTCAACCGCTCGCTCAAATGTTCCTCAAATAGATTTTGATAAAAAATGATTTCCATATCCTCTGGGGTTTACTCTTGGAATGAGATGGTCGTAATCCAATCTTTTGTTAAATCCCTTATAATCCTATTGATCCCCTATTCAACAACAGTGCATCTTACTTTCTCAGAGCCATTCCTTGGATTTGTCATTGTGTTTTACATGCATTTTCCTGCAATAATCGTCTATCGCCGCAACAGTGATGAAGGCGTCGGTAACACCCAATCACCATCTGCCAAAAGTTTCCGCTTTTAATGATGCCAAGAGCCGCATACATACCGGCAACAAAGCAAAAAGTCCTGATCCTGATGTTATGCCCAAATTAATCCCGATATAAGTCAATGGATCGGTTTCTGTTATTCCTGTCGTGATCTTCCTGTGATCACATTCCAAATGCAAAACAGTCGCGACTTCAAGTTGGTCTTCAAATCAGAGTCTTAATTGGGAGTTGGCAAACATCTGAGTGACGTTAGAGATATCTGGATGTCGGCTTATATGGGACATAGAAGCCGAGAAAAAACTGGCAAAAAACAAAGGGATTGTATATTGGTCTCTATGACTGATTCTGTGGGTTTGGGCCAGGATAGATAAGGTGGAAGCAATTGAATTGTGGTCCAACGTGAAAAGGTTAAGGGAAATTGGGATAATATCAGGGGCCTTAAGCATTCAAAAAAATTTATTTATATAAATGCAAAGAGAGCTGAAGAAATTCTGAACTTATCGAGAAAACATCTCAAGGTTTTCAGCTGGGGAACAAAATAAAATCAAAAAAAAAAAAACATAAGAGAGTAGTTAATCGTTTTGGTTTTGGTTTTTTTTTTAATTTAATAAAACAAAAAAAAATAGAATCTACAAAATATATATTTTAATAATAATAATTAATTGATTGATTGATTGATTCGATTAATTTAATTAATAATATATGGAATTTTACAAACCAATAATAATAATAATAATATAATTATTATATGGAAAATGCATTGAACCTCTTAATTAATTAATTAATATATAATTAAGCTCAACAAGTGATATTTATATATTGATTGTTTTATTTTAATTATTAATATTATTATTTGAGGAGTTAAACTGAACGATGGTTTTTTAAGTGTATTTTTTTTTTCATTTTTTTGGAGATTGACTCTCTTAATTTTTCATTAAAAGATAAATTTAAACTTTTAAATGATCGGCTAACGAGCACGATAAACCGGTACCATCGGGTTCAACATTTAATTGTTTAACAACGCCATCGTCAACGACCATTGAAAAACGTTTTGATCGGATACCGCCCAATGGTGGTAAATCAACGGCTAAATCCAATTGTTTAACAAATGCTGCTGCGGGATCAGCTAACATACGAACTTTACCGGCCGTTTCATGTTGTTTAGCCCATGCTGACATTACAAATGCATCATTTACGGATACACAAACAATTTCCGATATTCCACTGTTCCGTAATGATTCCGCTTTTTCAACGTAACCCGGTAAATGTGTCTAAATTAAAAGAGAAATTAAAATAACTTTATTAATTTATTGTGAACTCTCATAATTTTTTTTTTTTAATTTTTTTATGATCAATTCAAGGGCAATTTTGCCTTGAAGTTACAGCAAGAGTGGTTTTTTACTCTAATAATGTAATCAAAGGCTGATGATTTTAATTTTTCATATACAAATTGAACGCCACTGTCACATTTTTCACATACAAATTGACCGCCACTGGTCTAACCCATGCGCTTATCATAACTTTTTTCGGTATAGAATAGAGGTCGCTATAAAGAAAGGTGAAAAGAAAACATTTGAAGCGAGAGAATGCAGACATAGTGCTGCGATTTTTATTCCGTAAACGATATACATTCCTGAATGATTATGAATTCAAGTTCAGAAGGTATCGGATCTGATGGATTTCCGATGGTTATCAAAGATATTGCACAAACATATTTAACAGCAGATTTTTGTTATGATCTGTCATCGGATCATTCACCCGTTATCATTATACAGTATCCACAGGCGTAATCACCAAACAGACCGTTCCAAACATTGTACAATAAAGGCATAAGTTGGAAGAAATACAGATTAGAAATGGATAACCTCATTTGCATTAAAAATATCCCACCAAAAAATTACTGATGATATATCAAACGTAGTCCGGAATTTGGGCAAACAGTTACAAGGAAACGACGGCAGATACATTCGCTGAGTATTTACAAGGCTCTGTTTCAAACCGCGTAGTATCTCCAGGAAATCTCCGGTTATGAAAACGATAAAATAATCCAGTACGCGTACAATCAGCGGCGTATTAAATGGATGTCCCTACTGGACAATTCACAACAATTTCCCGCAGGTACGAAATACAATAAAAGAGAAAAAGAGACGCACATGCAAAAAAAAAAAAAAACGGGAGCCGGGACACGACAACATTGACGTTATGCTATTAAAAGACGTTGCCGGAAAATGGATTAAGACATAAGACGGTATTTGTTTAACGCCATCCTGAGAACCAAAGCAATTATCTCCAGAACAGTGGAAAATCGGACATATAATAATGTTGCCAGAACCTGGTAAATACCCAATTATACACAGTCTTATCGGCCGATTAGCCTACTCACAAGGAGTACCGGCGAAGCCATGCACATTTGTAGAGGGTCTTATCCTGACCAACTTTTGTTATGGACTTCGTGGCGGACTCTTCCCCTTCCCCAGGCCAAATTAAGAATGGAAGAACGGAAAGGAGGGGGAAGAATGAAGTAACTAAGTCCTGAGCAAAACTTCGTGGGATGAGGGATAACCTTTAACTATTTCCCCAATAAATTATCCTTCCGGAGCGGAAACACGAAAAAAAAAATTCCCCCTACAAACTTTGAACGAGGTCAGGCGGTGCCTAGGTCCAGAACAAAAAATGTTTGTACTGACCCGCTCTAACGCTTCAGGTACTAAAACAAAAAATTCTCTGGGCGAAACTTTTTGGATTTTGAGATTTTCCAAGTTTTGTTTCCCCAACCCTGGTCAAAGGGGGGGGGGGGGGGGCGGCCGACTAAGTTCTGAATCAAAGATACTTATGGCCCTTAACAACTTCCCTACCAAATTTCCCCTCCGGAGGGGAAACTGAAAATTTTCCCATACACATTTTAATCCCTTCCCCCGGCCAAAGGGGAAGAATTCGCGCCACTAAGTACAGAACAAAAGTTGGTCAGGATAAGACCCTCTACAAATGTGCATACTCAAAATTGAGTTTGGTTCGTTCGCCAATTTTTCAAATACGGTACTCAAATAAAAACGGTACTCAAATAAAAAATTGACCGCCACTGGTCTAACCCATGCGCTTATCATAACTTTTTTCGGTATAGAATAGAGGTCGCTATAAAGGTGAAGAGAAAACGTTAGAGGCGATAGGCGGAGTCTTATTCCCGTCGTTAATTTTGAGACATGGTTGTAACTGAACACAGATGATATAATAATACTTCATTCATACTGTGGTGAATTTAAGAAAAAACGGTGCCAGACAGGTTTTTAATCTAATCTGTCTATTCTAAGCTTACGCTTAGTACTATAGTGCCCTTCACTAAACCGAAGAGCGACAAGTTTAAATGTCCCATGCCAATTGGGGAAAAGATTGGATTCTATTGAGATATAGGCGAAGTGCCTTTGGAGGAGGTCGTTGTGTGGTTGATTGAATCTGTCGGATGCCGGTGAAGTTTGTAGGAGGTGCAACGTTTAAGCGACGTTGGCAATAACTCCCGCACACGTCTGTTTAAGTTTTTGTAGTTTAAAATTGAGACTGATTGAGTTGTATTTAAAAAGTGTCCGTTAAAAATAGTGAGTGAGTAAGGTTGTGAGGGGAAATGCGATGTTTTAAAATGTAAAGTGTGTGTGTGTGTGTGTATGAGTCACACTCCCCGCCCAATAATCTTGTATCACGATCAAGAAGTGTTGGCGGTTTTGTGGAGCACAAAAAGTTACGCAAGACCCAAAAAATAAAACAAAAATGTCTGCTTAGCAAAACGGACGGCCAGAAAAGTGAGGGCAAAAAAAATCAGTGACTCCCTGGATAACAAAATTCAAAAAAAAAAAAAACAAATTTAAAGTTGTTGTCAAGTGGCCATATGCGAAAAAGAAACTTGAGTAGCCCGTGGGCGTGTTGTTTATGTGTGTGTGGCGTTCGTGTAAGGTATAGTGGCTAGTTGGCAACAGTAAAGTTTTCACTGGTCTTCTGTTGAGGAATATTAGCATAAGGGAATATTGTTGATTCCTGAAGGAAATGAATGATGGTTCCCGAAAGGGAACATGCGCATCGCCGGATGAAGGCAAAGAATTCAACGTCTACACGTGCTGCTGTATACTGTGAAGGAGGTTTAACCACTCTTCTGGAACGGCTGGTTACTGGCGGCTACTATAGATAGACAAAGAATTTCCTAATGGACGACCGAAAGAACTCCTCAAAAATCTCGCGCTCTGGCTATACAAAGTTATAACCTATACATCAGCAGTCTGGCACAACCAAAAGGATGGCACAGGCAAAACTAACCAAACTTTAGAGATTTGGGCCGCGTTTGGGGATTACAGGAGCAATTAGCACAACCTATACAGGTCGTTCTAAAAGTTCTGGATACTGAATCTTTCGCCATTGTTTTACTATATTTATTAAAAGTGGGACTAAAAAGACTGCGTACACGCAACTATAATTAGAGAAGGTATAACTAAGAATGGCAAACAATCACCGGGAACTAGGTGAAGAAATCGCAGTAATGATGATGTAATTCTCAGCGGGATCGTATGATTCGTATGAAGTGAGGACCGAAAACGAAATTAAGTTAACGAATCGGATCCCTAATCCTTTATACGGATGGATGAAAAACCAACCTATTTTTAGGATCCGAGGAATATTGAACCAAACTTCAGTTGGCAAGAACTTGGGGTCACTATATGGATTGCCAAAGCACTCAGTTTTTCAGGCTGAAATTCATGCTAAAGAAATTTGCGTTAGATGACTTAGGGATAACGGATATAAATACCAACATATCTATATCCTATCAGACAGCAAACAGTGGCACTTATGGCCATCAACTTTCGAGAAATAGAGTCGAAGCTAGTCTACTCGACTGTCTATAGGGAAAACCGTGTCAGAGGTAAAAGAAAAAGTGGTATTAATGTGGATGTACCTGTACATGGTGGAATGCTGGGCAACGATAGAGAGAGCAGACGATATCGCAAGAAACCGCTCTGCTCGCCCAAGCATTCAACCCAGATTATTTTGTGGTTTGGTGATGCAGTGATTGAGGTAAGAATAAGAGAACTACTGCTACGGAGAGGCCCAGAAGCACTTAAATGACAACGTTGGCTGTAGACACTCTAACACATTTTTACCACCATATTCAAACTTGCCCGGAAAAGTCAACACACCCAAGTCATCACCCCAATTGGACATTGCACTGAATAGACATTACAGCGATTAAACATTACCCCATTACAAGCCATTATTCGAAAGCCATTACTCCAAAACCATTACCCCGGAAAAACCATCACCCTGAAGCAATCACTCCACTCCACCAATGTATGGGCAACCCCCTGCACAGTGTACACCCTATACTTCGTACGGGTTTTTCAATAAAAAAAACCTCATATCTTTTTAGTTTTTTTTTTTTTTATACACAATTCACATAAATCATTTGGTTTTTAAAGGTTTTTTAAAGGTCAGCAGTTCGTATAATATTAGAAAATTGTTAACAAGAAAAAAATTAAATTTAAGCAAGTATAATCGGATTACGCACGCGCACAATTAATGTGTGCTTTTATTTAATTTTTTTTTTTTTTGTTATTTATATATTCCATTTATGGTTGGTTTTTTGTTTGTTTATTAATTCGTTTTTATTTATTACCTCTGTTTGTTATATGGTTTAAAAGTTTGATTCGATTCACGATTTAAATTAATTGGAATTTCATTGAATTGGACTAACTAAACTAACTCTACATAAGTTCGGTTATTGTTTGAATAACAAAAACGGTTTGTATCTTCTCTCAAGTGGTTTTAATTAATTATAAAGGGTGACCTTTTTTTCGATCATTTTGAATCTCCTCTAAGAGGCCTGAAGGTCCAAAATCGGGTGTGTTCCAAAAAAACAACGTTTTAGAAGTTATATCTTTTGTTCTAAGTTACCTCCTTTACACGATGTTAACAACATTAGGCAAATGTAGAATAAATACGATATCACTTCAAAAAATGAATCCCACTTTTAATTTCACTGCCCAGAACCCCCGCAAAACCCATTTCACCCATTATTTCCCCTTAGACGCACAAAGAAGGAACTGCTCAATTCAAAACCTTCACAAAACAATAAATTATGACTCTTTGTCAGATTTATGATTAAACCAATACAATATACTGGTTTTGGATCTTTTCTGGAAAGGAGGATCAGGGAATTTAACATGTCAATTGATTGATTGGACCTCGAGAGAGTGATGATACAACAAAGCTCGTCTTAGATAATGGAAAACTCCCTGAACTAGGATTGTAAACAATAATAATCTTCCGCGGACGGATCCATGAAAATTGAGCTGGTGCGAGGCTGGTTTTTAATTTTAAAAAAACTTTGCTTGGCCTGTTTTATAACCATGGGGAATTATTCCTCTCAGTATTTCAGGCGGAGATGATCGCCTTAATTCATGTACTACACCACATTCAATACAATCCAGTGAGCCGCTGGAAGGAAATCCTTTTAGCCCTCGACCGTAGAGAGGTGAAAAGTGGGACATTTCATTCATCCCTGGCTCTGGACAATGTGCTCATAGGCTCAATGAGTATCCGACCCCCAGAATTCGGTCACATTGGTTTGGGTTAACGGGCACAACGGAAACAACGGGAACGTAAGGCAGTTGCTCGGACGCTCCGGCTACGAGGGGTATACATCCTTTAGGTTTATGGGGCCAGAACCGTACACTGCAATTAATAGGGAGTATGACAAAGGACCTAGTCGAAAGAAGTGTGGATTATTTTCGAACATCAGAAACGATGGCAAAACGAACTCACTAAGCCAATCTAAGATCTAACATTCAGAATGGGCAAAAACCAATTTCTCAACTCTCAGTTCTCTTTCAGCAAAGTAGCGATGACACCTGTTGTTAGAAAGTTGTTGGCTTTCACAACTGGATTCAGGCGACATCTTGTGGGGATGAATATTCTCAAGGATGATACGTGAAGGCTCTGTCTTGAAGGATGAAGAAACGGTTGCGCACATTTTATATGCAAATGTCCAACTATAGCAGAGAGCATGAACGGATTCACTTCAAAGAGATGTTTTAGATAACTTGACGGACACTTATATATTCGATGAGCAATCTGGTTAGAGTTAATCATTAGATCATGCCTCCTGCGGCGCTAATCTCGTCTAATTTAATGTGGTTTCGGATTCAAAACATCGGCCACCGATTAATTTTCACCGACCATTGTTTTCTGGCGAAGATTAACCAATAATCGGGGTGAAATTGAGTATAGAAGAGCTATTGATAATCCAATTCCAATTTGGCTGATTAACCGTGAACGGACTTTTTTTCAACGTAGTCTTGGAATGGTTTAATTTTTTTCTTCTTTATTGTGAACACTCATATACAATATTTATGATTTTTCTTTATATTTAGTTTTTTTCTTTAGTTTCACAATTAGAAGGGTCGATACAGCGATGCGTGATCATATAGCTTCTAACCCCTTCCTTGTAAATTTTCCGAATTTTTTTTTGTTTCTTCTGTTTACCGCACAATTATGGTGAATTTTTTACATCGATGTTCTACAACGGTATGGTGAAATCCCACAAAATTGTATGGTATGAATCAAAAGTCACCACTTTGAAACTTTTACTTTTACTTGAAATTTGATCGGATTCAGGGAATGTTGGTATACCAAATGGAAAAAATTAAATTGGCAGGGGTTTTTTTTTATAGATAAATTAACAAAATTCTTTTTAGTTGTATTTTTGTTATTTCTTTCAAAAAAAAAAACTTTACCAATTGAATGAATCGTTGATAAAAAAAACTTTTGTTTTTGTTTTTTTAAATGTCCTCTAAAGTCTAAAGTAATTTGACTCGGTCAAAAGCAAAAAAAATTTTGCTTTCCGCATGATAGAATATATTTGTATATATAAGTAAGTATATTAAAATTACATCCGCTTTTTATATGGAAAATTGTAGAAAATAAATTAATTTTTTTATTCTGATATAGTTTAAGTTGGTTGTTGTTGTTGCTGGGTTTGTGATTTTTTTTTTATTGTACAATATCATTTAAAGGTTATTTCAATGGGTTTTTTTTTTAAAATGACATACAAAATTAACATTTAAAGGGTGTGTTTTTTTATAATTCATTAAAGTTTCATCATTGAGGGACGCTCAACAACACAACACTTTGAAATTATTAAACTATTTTCTTCGAAAACCCAGTCCTTAACGGATAAAAACGCATAGAAAATTACGTGTGCAATTTAACGGTCATCGAAATAATATTTCAATCAATCTAGAACATGCGCAATTCGTCTGTTACCGCATTACGACGATAAATTTACTCACAAAAAAAAATCACATTTACGCGTCTACTTTTCTTCTTCTTGATGCGCAAGACCAAACAAACACATCAAAGAAATGTTTTCGAAATGTACCAGAAGAACAAATAGCCGCTGTTACACAGTGAAACTGTAAATGACGGTGCAGACTTATTAATGTTTGGTGACGTCGTTCTTCGATTAAACGTAAACTTTGTCCGTTCAGAACACGGAAAAAAATTTTTTCCTACATTCCTATTTAAGAATGTATGGTTTCATAAAAGAATTAAAAGGTCTGGATAATTTGATTAAAGCGTTGGTGTAAGTCTGTTAATTTTGATTTGGTAAAATTGGACGAGTTGAATTTGTTTTTCTTGATGAAAAAAAGTAATGTTTAGTGATCAGGGACCTGTGATTTTTGACTGAATTTTTGTTTTGTGTTAATCAAATATTTAAATTTTGCAGATTTTGGAGTGAGTAGAAAAAAAAATCAAGAATAGAGATATTTGATGTGGAATGCAGCATTCAGAAAAACGTCACCATTTGGTGTGAATTGCGCATGTTAGCGATATGAATGATGAATTTTTTTCATCGATAACGGTTCTTTTTTTTTTTATTTTAAATTATTATAATGGAACTAATTCTAATAATGTTATGGTCAATGAATGGGGAGCACATCATCGAATCGAATTTATTGTTTGAAAACAGTTGGAAGGCATCAATCCAGGTGAAATGTGATTCTAATAAGTTTGACAAGTTTTGGAGCTACCAGACACAGATGGTACGAGAGTTTATTCATTGATTTGTTAAAAAAAAATTTTTTATCCAAAACATTACCATCTCTCGATTTGGACGACTTCTTCGGAGTGACCTTCTGAATTCAGGTGATTTAACACCATTCCGTTATTTTCCGGAATGTACGAGGGGGGGGGGGGGTTGTTTAATTTCATTTATGCACGCTAACGAAACTGTGTAACAATCGACGACCCGAAAGCCAACATTTAACGGAGTATACCAGAAATAGGACAAGAATTTCTCGAAAAATTCGTCAAAAAGTTCAAAGTGGCAATTTGCAGATCGTCGCAGCTGTTACAATCAATTATCCCGTAAAACAATTTGAAGTGTTTTGTTTTCCAGAAAAGAATACCGAAATGTGTCATCAAGTGCAAAGATGAACAACTCTGTGACCCACTCTCAGGTGAAAAAAAACCCGAAAGAGATATGACGGAAAAGAAGCGTGATGTGAAATTACACTGTTATGAAGGAGAAAATTGTAATAATTCTTATTGTATTGTAGCCTCATCACAGAATCAAATATATAAGGTATTGTAACATTTTGTTTTAACGGAAACTTAAGTTTCTTTAAGTGATTATTCAACAAAATAAATGTAATGAATTAACAAAAAAAAAAAAAAAGATCCTTTAAGCAGAGCGGAAGGCATATGCTCTGCTGCAACACAAACATCGTTATTTATAACAATCCTTAAATAATATTTGTTTATAAATCACAAATTTGTTTAATCTAAAGTGCACCGGAAAACCAAAAAAAAAAAAACCCAATCATTTTTTTTTTCAAGGGCGCCTGAGGTTACAACCAAAAAAAACCCAAATTGGGATTCTATTAAACAGTTATCGTTACTATACATCTTCTTTTTTTTTATCAACTAATTATTACTATTTATATCACAGTGTGAATTTAAAATTAACCCTGAATAAAAAAAAAAAAAAATCATAAAACAAACAAACTAACCTTGGAACAACCCGGTGTAAATGCTCCGGGTACAGCAAAAATGATAACTTTTTTCCCTGCACATAAATCAGCAATATTTACTTTGTTTGCCGGTGAATCTTCATATAAATCGGCACTTGGAATTTTATCACCTTCCTGGCAAAACAAAAAACAAAAAAAAAAGAAAATTTATTTGTATGTTCACGCTAATTAACGTAGCGGTGATTTCACCAAAATTGTTATGTAATAAAATAATTTAAAAAAAAAAAAATTCTTCTTACTTTTATTAATACCATTTTTGATGTAGAAATATACCGTGCGATAGTTAATGGATAAATAATACTTGTTTTATTGTTAATGTTCTTTAATGCTGATGATGAATCGGAGATTTTATTAAACGCACTGAATCTACGACCAATTAATAATGAAAATCTTTGCAAATGCATTTGTGAAGAAAAAAAATTTAATTTATTTATATATATACCAAACCAAACACCAACAACAAAAATGAAACAAAAAAAAACTTGAATGAATGATTTGATAAAAAAAATAATAAAAAATTGATTATTTATTAGCCGGTGTTTACACAACTAGTAGCAAAGTAGGTGGTAGGAGCCGCGTTTTTATGAGAGTCGCGGAGACCGCGTGTAGAGACCAGAAATAAATTTGTCGACATATGATTAAACAATTTATGCGCACTATAGGAAAGTTCTCATAGTGACCAAAATAGAAACGTATTGAATTTATCTAGGAATAATTAAGAAAAGGTCGATGATTTATGCTGAGCAAATATGGTTTTAGTCGTTATTTATTTGGTAAATGTACGTTTTATTTATACGGGAAAAATATTTTTATAAAACATCTGTGCAGCTAATTTTTTTGTTTTTAGTTAAAAAGTTTGTAGTTTGTTAAGACAGTGTAGGGGTAATTATCAAAAGAATACCAAAAAGCTTGTATCAGATTCTTACTGAATCTGAACCCCTTCGACGATTGCGCTATATTTTGTGAATCAGGCCGCACATGTGGATCTTTTTGTACCTTCAAATAATAAACAGCTACGAAACAGTCATTTTTCAACGATCCGTTCATGAACATTGTTATCGTTTCCGATTTCACTACCGAGGGAGTGTTTTGCTATCTACATGAGAGTTTTGTGGTACATTTCTAGGAATCAACACTCTCTCGAGTGAAACCATCCATTATCATGTTTTTAGTTCGTTTGGTCCTTTTGACAAGATACAGGACTTTCATGTGCCCATAGATGACGTCCTGCTGAAATACCTGCATGTATTGGTTTTGCACCATTCTTATTACTGTAGTGATTGCCGTCCTGGCAATAATCGAAATGTCACATGATGAGGCCCGATACGCCCGGGTCCATTGAAAATTTAAAGAAAAATCCCTGAGATGTTTCGCACATGAAGGCTGGTTCTCATATGACGTGTGGGAGTTTTTATTTTTACATGTAAATTACAATAACAAATTTACTCGCGGGTATTTACCCCGCACTCAATAAAACAGTTAAATCAACTTTAATTTTTTACACTTCACTCCTCACTAAAACACATTCAAATTATTCCTTTTTTTTTATATAAATAAAATAAAAGTATTTGTTTTGATAAATCACATCAGACAACAAATCAACTACATACGAAAAATACCCCGGGGAAAATACCGTCGCATGTGAAAGTGAATCATCTGAGGGCTTTATTTAATTTAAAATTTACCCCGGGGTTTTGTACCTCATATGAGAACCAGCCTTCAGGAACGATACCCCGAAGTCCAGTGAGAAAATGTAATGAAAAACCCTCGAGATGATTCACACATGAAGGCTGGTTTTCACATGCGCGGTGCGGTTATAAAAACTTAAATTAACTTTAACTTTTTACACTTTTTTACCTCACCAACACATATTTATTGTTTTTTTTATATATATAAAAAATTGTGTTTGTTTTGATAAATCACCGATAACAAAACAACTAAATACAAAAATAAAGTTCAAACTAATTCCCCTCATGTTTGAATCATCTCAAGGGTTTTGCTTTAAATTTTCACTGGACACCGGAGAAAGTTAAAATTAAAAGTTGCGTTTGATTCAATTACCAGAAATAGGTAGGAGTCGATAAGAGTAGAAATAATCTACTCTTTTCTACGCCGAACTACTCCGTACTATAGCAAAGAGTAGTTCGGAGCAGAAAACATCTACTATTTTCTACTCTTACCTACTCTTACCTATACCTGGTAATTGAATGGAACGCGACTAATGTTAATTTTTTACAGATCGTGTGGAAAATACGCGCACGTAAATTTGTTGTTGTATTTTACATGTAAAAGTAAAAACTCGCACCGTCACCCCCTATGTGTGAACTGTGAACCAGTCTTTATGATACCTTGAATTAGTTTTTTTTTAGCGGGCTTTTGATATGTATCGATGTTACGCGAATTGTTTATACAGCCGAAACCTGAATACTAGTTCAGTTGTTTTGTCGTTGTTAACGCATCGAAAATTAACATACCCATTTTTGTTGTATTTGAAACTATTTTTTCGTTTTGGTTCTATGCACATAAACCAGACCAAAAATATTCCATTCCATGTAGTGAAGCAAAACCAAAAAAAATATGGCCGATGATTTTGTTGTAAAAAATTATTTTTGGTTTGTGTGTGTTTTTTTTTAGGGTGTTTTGTAATGTTTAAAGTGGAATAAAAAAATGTTTTTGTCCTAATTTTTTTTTTTTTTGTTTTATAATTAAATAGTAAATGTGAATAATTTCCCGTTTAATTTTAATTGTAATTTGGAATTCATTAATAATCATCGATTAAAAGGTTTTAATTTTTATAAAAAGTTTCCACCACAATACATTAATATTGGTTTTTGTTTTTTTTTTTTTTTTGTTTCTGGATTGAAACAATGCAAACAGAGTAGTTTTAGCTCGCTGCTTTTCTCGTAGTAGTTGTTGTTGTTGTTGTTATGGCCCCCGCAGATGCAGTCGAAATACAGAATGCACTCTATCAATAAAATATAATATAAAAAAATATTAAGTAAAATGTGCGGGGATTGAAGTGAAAGCTAAATTAAATTGTAAAGTAAAAAAAAAAAAAAAAAAAAAACAAATTCGTGATTTTCCCATTTCTAAATGAAGTTTTTAAATTTCTGATTTTCTGGTTATAAAATAATAATGAAAGTGTTTGAAAGTGAACGCACGCCATGATACCATAAGCCATAGGCTAATATTATCAAAAAAAAAAAAAACGATAGGAATCTTCATAGAACTAAAACTATGTGTGCAAGAAAAAAAATAAAATAAATAACCTCGTAGATGTAAGAACCTCGACAGGAAACCAACCATGAAACCATGCAACTACAAAAAAATAGTCATTTGTTTTGTGTTATCGCAAAAGGTAAACATTTTTCTATGTATCAGTATCATTCTGTGTATTCCCCGATTTCGGCAACTGCTAAACCACAAATAATGATACTGCATTTTTATTTAAAAAACAAAAAAGAAGAATTTAAATAAAACGTACAATAAAATTGCACAATCGTTTACCGGCAGAGGGGTACTCTTAAAGTTATAGTTATAGAGTAAGGGAACTTAAAAAAAAAAGCACATTTTACCAAACCTTTCCTTATTTTATTCTAAATTTAGTGGCGGTCATCGCAACAAAATGACCAAATTAAAACGTTTATTTGGAAATTTTTTGTATAGTAGTGAGATTGTTTTAATTACACACAGTGTGGTGCAGTTTTTACACACCGAAATGTTTTACAAAACATTGTCATTGTTTGATTTACAAAATTTACACAGAAATATTTTGAAAAAAAAAAACGTTAGGGAACTTAACAAAAAAAAAGCACAGGCTAAATTGTAGTTTACGGGCGAAGATACGAAATTCGATTTTACGGTGGGAAAATCAAGGGGGATATCCCCCCGACAAATTTTTGTCTAGCATTTTGGGGGGGGGGCGCCTTGTTCGCTCAGGGGGGGGGGACGTTTGCATCGGAACATATCGGAAATGTTTTTATTTCCCCCGTAGAGGGAAAATTTATACTGGAAAGGGCCACCCTTCATAAAACTTTTCTTCGGGACTCCCGTTCTAACGAGAGGCAGGGGAAGTTTTGAAAATTTCAAAATTCCCAAAACATCAAAGTGTTCCCCTCACCCGATTTTAAATTTTAGTACCTAAAATGGAGGGGAGGCGCAAACCAAGCAATTTTAGTTCCGGGACTATGTGGTGCCCTGGCCCCTTCGACTAGGAGGGAAGGACAAAGTGTGCATACATTTTTTTTCATATTTAAAGGGGAAATTTATACTGGAAGGGGTAAGGGGCCACCCTCCTTGAAACTTTTGTTCAGCACTTAGGTTCCCCCCAAATACGAGGGGCAAGAGGGGAGGGGAGTTTTCGAAAATTTACGAATTTCTATTTATTGGCGCAAATTTAGCAAAAAATAAAAGTGACTAACCCCTCAGAAAGTTTTTTCTAAAAATTAAACACAACTAGGAGCAGTTGCTTACTGTTATCAATCGGGTGAGCCGGACGGCTATATTATATAATCCGCTACTGCCGAAAGAATCTTCTGATGAATCAGCGGAAAACATAGAATCAGAGTAATTCCCGGACGAGGAAGATAGATTAAATGGATTCGATGAATAGATCAACCCTAGTCCTACATAATTTGCCCTAGTCCCGCCCCCCAAGTTCCCTCTGACGTCATTCGCTTCGGGATGTTAAATATCTTTAATTTATCTCTAAATGTAACCTTATGTTTCAAGTATTAGGAGGAGCTTAAGTCCCAAAAAAATGTTTCATGAGGGGTGGCCCTTTACCCCTTCCGGTATAAATTTACCCCTAAAGGGTAAATACAAAATTGTCTTGCCCCTCACCTCCTGGGCGAACGGGGCGTTTCTCCCAAAAAAGCTAGAACAAAAGTTTGTCGGCGAAGCACCCCCTTCAAGTTAGCGAAACACGGCACTTTACGGGCTTCGGGCTTCGATGTTTGCACAGACAGATAAAATTACACTGGCCCTGGTGAACGTACCAAACTCTATTTTAGTTTAACACATTTATAGAGGGTCATATCCTGACAAAAATTATTTTTATTCTGGACTTAGTGGACTCGGTAACTCGGTAAATGGTATAGTATACTTTAGTAACGTAGTAAATATACCATATATGATTTTTATTGTGTCAATGCCAACTTTTATTCTGAAAAATCGAAAAATCTTTCTGAGAGGGCGGTGGGGAAGTTTAGCCCCCGTTCAATTTTTCGCTAAATTTCCACTCATATGCCTAGTACTAATAAGGTATGCGCTAAACTAAATTTTCATATAAAATTTAGTAATGCGGTACTGGGCTTAATTCAGAGCTAAATTCATATTTGATATTTTAGCTGCCCGATAATGGAAACTTGAACAAATTTAGGCTAAATTACATTATTCCGGCACAGTCGGAATCGTCTAAGTTAGTCATGCACGTTTGTCTTATCCTGACCAAATTCTGTTCTGGACTTAGTGACGGACACTTCCCCTTTGTTGTTGTTGTTGTTAAGGGTCATCTGAATCTAAACCTTTGTTCGGACTTAGTCGATCGGCCCCGGTCCCTTCGGACCCAGGGGAGGGTAAACAAAATTCTCAAAAAGTCTCGCTCAGGGAATTTTTAGTTTTAGTACCTGGGGTCGCGGAGGGGAACAGTACAAACATTTTTTGTTCTGAAACTAGGCTGCGCCTGCTCTCGTTTGGCCAGGGGGTGGCTTCAAAATTTGTATGGGGAAAATTTGTTTTCCTCTATAAGTGGAATTTATTGGGCAAGTGGTTAAAAGTCATTCCTACACAAACTTTTGTTCAGGACTTAGTCGGTCCGCCCTTCTGACCAAGGCAGGGGGTCAACAATTTGAAAATTTCCAACGAATTCGAAAAAACATTTTTAAAGGGATGAATTGCTTTTTTAAGTTAATAATAAAATTAAGCAGTTTTTCACACGTATTTCAATGGATGCTTAAAATTACAAAAACCAATTGAGAAATTGTTTTCAAAATTCATGCACTAGGTCTACGGGAGATAGCAGCACGTTAAAAAATCGCATTGGAAAGCATACCCCTTTTGGGTGATGTGGAAACTGCCCTTAAAACCTTCCCCTCCAAAAACTTCAGTTACTAAAACAAAAAAAATTCCCTGGGCGGAACTTTTTGAGATTTTGGGATTTTCCAAATTTGGTTTCCCCTTCCCTGGCCGAAGGGGAAAATTTTTTCCTGCCGTTTGTATTAGGAGGGGAACATAAGTCCCGAAGAAAAATTTCAGTAAAGGTGGCCCCTAACCCCGTCCAATATAAATTTTCCCTCTACAGGGGAAACAAAAACATTACCCATACAAATTGTGTCCTCCTTCCGAAGGCCGAAGGAAGCGTCTCCGCCAAAAACGTCATAACAAATGTTTGTTGGGGGTATCCCCTTGATTTCCCCACCCTAAAATTGAATTTCGTATCTTCGCCCATAAAGTACAATTTAGCACGGAAATTTTGTTTGTTTGCCATTTGCAATGTTTACCAATTGAAAAAATTTGAGGCATAAGTGGTTAAGACTTACATCATCCGGGGAAATAATTTTGTTCTGCGGAAATAAAAAAATGGTCCCATACAAACCGTCTTCCGTCTTCATTCCTGGATAGGGGGTTGGGTGGCGAGTTCGCAACTAAATCAAGCCCGATTCCTTCGGCCCCCAGGGAAGGGTAACTCGGAAATGTTTAACCGAAAAACCGAAGATCTCAAAAAATTCTAAAAAAATTAGTGTTTTTTTTGTTTTAGTACCTGAAGTGGTAGGTGGGAATCTGAGTGAAGTACAAACATTTCGACCGATGCTTCGAGCGTGCGTGGAAAATACCAAAAAACCCTATACCTTTATTGGAATTCAATCCAACCCAAAATAAGGGTAAATTAAGTATTTGTAATAAATCTCCGAATTCCCCCGAGAACTCTTTTTTGTATTTTTTTTTACAAACCTTTTAAATTTTTATTCCGCTCCCGATGGCAAATCTCGTCCACAGTTCCTCTAAGCGTCCATACACACACATCGCGTGCTGCTCCGGTGTGGGTGTGTCGTAGGCATTAGGTACGTTAATTCTTACATTTTTTTCGAAAATTAGGATCTCTGGGTTTATGGTCGGCTCTTACACCGGCAGAGGAAAGGGAGGGGATTTTTTTTCAATTGAAAAACGAACGCCAGACAAAAAATATGTCATGTTTAATTGAAAGAATAAATGGGCAAAGAAAACCACAGTAGTAAAGAGGTGTATGATTTTGAATATGCCAAATTGTTTAGGGAGAAAACGGAAAACGGAAAACGAAAAAAAAAATTATTAATTTCCCCTCTGGACAGGAAATTTGGGCGAAATCGTTCCGAAAGTTCCATACAAACAAACTTTCCCCCGCAGCTCCCACAGTGAGATTGAAGGGAGGGGAGGGGTGGGTGAGTTCGCAACTAAGTCGTGCACAAAATTTGGTCAGGACAAAATCCGTAACAATTTGTTTTCACTAAATTACAGTTTGGCAACTTCGTCGTTTGCGTCGTTGGTAGTTCAGCCACCCAAATACCAAAAATAGCATTGCATTTTGTTATGGAACAAAAATTATCTTCCTTGCCGTGTCTTCTCGCCTATTCTGGTCGCTTTTCGATCAATGCATTCGTTCAAATTGATAATTTGTTGTTGTCGGTAGCGATCAGTATTAAAGGGGAAATTTACCCCCTTTTTTTAAACAATCGAACACACACGAAAAAGTTGCAAATTGTCATAAAAAAGTCAACTAATCGAAATCGGTATAATTTTGTTGTGATTAAAAAAAAAAAAAAGGTTGTTTAACTAAAAATATTTGATAAATTTCCGTTTTTAACTTTTCAATTTAAAAAATAGCCGTTGCACTTTTTTTTTTATATACTTGCGTTCCTTTCGTTTCGGTTTCGGACCAGCGGGAAGAGTAGTTCGGTTTAGAAAAGAGTAGATTTTTTCTACTCCGAACTACCCTTTGCTATGAATTACGGTGTAGTTCAGGTCCCTTCTTGATCTATTACTGTTGCTCGGGGTCTACGTGGGAAGGTTGTTTTTTTTTAACCAAATTTCAATCCCTGGTATCTCTAATCATGACTTGATTTTTTGTTCATATCAGCTCGATGGAATCGATATGGAGGATGTTGTGGAAACCTACAGTGATTTTGGGAATTGTAATGTGTCCGCGTTGTTGTCGGAGGATGGTGGAATGCCTTGGGACCGGGTTTACTGGAAGACGTGTGTTGATGAACAGCTTGATATATTTAATGGGGGTGTTCTTTATTTATTTGAAAAATATGTGAAGATTAGGAGAATTCCCAGGAGATCTGTGACCGCTCCATGGCTTAATCACGAAATACATAATTTCATTGTTCATCAGAACATGGCGTATGGTAAATGGAGGCTAACGCGTGCTGTAACTGATAGGGCTCAATTTGTTGCGTTAAGGGGCCATGCAACCAAATTGGTTGGGCAGGCCAAGGCACGTTTTTTTAATTCATAGCTGAATGCCAGACAGCCGGTTGCAAAACTGTGGAAGAAATTGGGGGTCTTGAGGATCACTGCGAATGGGTCGGACGGTTCCTATGATTTTTCACCTGATGAATTCAATGTTTTTTTTTGCGGCATCGCGTGATTGCCTCTATTGTTCTATGGTAACACCTTCGGTGGCCGAATTGCCTGATTTGAGATCTGGCCCCTCGACTGGTGAATTTGCATTTCATAAAATATCATCACTTGAGGCTTATGATCTTTTGATGTCATTGAAATCCAATTCGGTTGGTATTGACGGTATTCCTCTGCGTTTCATTAAATTCGTTTTACCGGCTATCATCACCCCCATCACTCACATTTTCAATACTATTCTCACTTCTTCTAGGTTTCCATCGATGCGGAAGGTCGCAAAAATAACTTCAATACCTAAAAGATTGCCTGCGGAATCCGTTTGTGATTTTCGCCCAATTAGTATATTGCCGTGTTGTTCCAAGACTATTGAGCGTATAATGAAGGTGCAAATTTGTGAGCACATTCATAGCGGATCATTCTTATCACAACATCAATCGGGATTTCGCTCTGGGCACAGCATTACACAGCACAGCACTAAAGGTCTCAAATGACATACGTTTTGCAATGGATGAGGACCCCTCTACAATTATGGTTTTATTGGATTTTTCAAGGGCATTTGACATGATCGATCACTCGATCTTGTGTGCTAAGCTTGTGAGTTTTTTTTGTTGGTTTTTCCCGATGTGCTGTTTTTGATCTGATTTTGCGTTATCTTTCTGGCCGTTCGCAGGTGGTTTGTATCGGTGACGTTATGTCTGTCGCTTCGGGTGTCCCCCAGGTCAATACTTGGTCAGTTGTTGTTCTGCCTGTTCATAAATGATTTGACATCTGTGGTGTCCCGTTTTAAAAATACACTTATTCGCTGATGATGTACAATTATATTGTCATTGTAAATTGGGAAATTTGATGGGTTGGGTACCATTAATTAATGATGAATTCAAAATTATCTCTGATTGGGTGTACCGTAATCGGTTAAAACTAAATGAGGCTAAATCACGGTCAATCGTGATTTATAAGAGAAATGTTGATACGGTGTTCTTGCCAAATATTATTATAAATTCCATATGTATATACCGTACGCTGATAAGGTGAAAAATCTTGGAATGATATTCAATAAAACATTAACTTGGGGGGGATTATGTTAATCACGTGGCTCGCGGGGTTTATGGTGGACTTCGTAGACTCTGGAATTATGCCAAAATCATGTATCTGGGAACAAGATTGTATCTGGTTAAAACTCTTTTGATGCCGCATCTTTTGTATTGCGATGTTGTAATGGCACCTTTTGATTCGGCTTATCGCATCAAACTGAATGTTATTTTTGCATGCATGCATCAGATATGTTCATGATCTTCGTCGCTATGATCACGTTTCGGCCTATACCTCTGGGGTGTTTGGATGTTCGTTGTTGAGATTTTACGATTTCAGATGCTTTTATATTTAAATTGATTAAATTTAGGGAACCGGGTTATCTATATGAATTGATTCGGTTTGCTGCCTCGGCCAGTACCAATAACCTAATTTCGCCCAGACACTTATCCTGTCATTCATCCCTTTTCCTTTTTTGTTCATGGTGTTCATCTGTGGAACTCCTTAACAATTGATGCTAAATTTGCAAACACTATTAACGGTTTTAAGGCATGTGGGTATTTTTTTTTTAGACCTTTTGAATGCTGGGGTTACGTCATTTTTATTTTTTTTTTATATATTTTCAGTTGAATTATAATTATTTTAAGAATTAGGTATTATTGATATAATAGAAGTAATAGTAACACAACAACTACTGTCTCTAGTTGCGATCCATTCAATTGCTAGGAGTAGGTAAGAGTAGATTTTTTTTCTACTCCGAACTACTTTTTGCTAAAGTTCGGCGTAAACAAATTTATTCTGTTCTACTCTTGCATTCTCTTACCTACTCCTGAATGGAATGCAACTAATATGAATGGCCAAAAAGTTAAACTTAACATCAATAAACTGTATGTGATTGAGTGTACAAAAGTGCACTGAGAGAAAACCTTTGCATTGATCAAAAAATTACAAAACCAAAAAAAAATTAATATTTTTCTTTTTATACATTTTTAGTTATTAATACTTTTATAAATTTTAAAACAATTAAATAAATAATTAAAAAAAAATAAAAAAGTGGTATCAAGTGAGTGAGTGAGTGAACTTTGGGTTAATTAAAAAATAATTTAAAAAAAAAATGGAACTGGAAGATTTGGATAATATTAATAAAAGTGATTTTCTTCCATTAATTCATCAAAACATCAAACAAGAATTATTGGATAATGTGGGTGAAAATAATTTATGCGATAGTGTTGAAAAACAAGTAAGTGTTGATTTTTTTTGTTATAAATTTCTATTCTATTTAATTTGGTTTTCAGAAGATTTAAGAGGTCAAAACTGACCGAGGAGTAAGGGACTTGAACTGTCAAAACGCCGATTTTGAGTACTCGCAAAAGATAATAAAAATACAATAAATTTTCGTTCGTTTTTTTTTATTTACTATATTTGATAGATCCCGTCGACAGACGGGGCTCCCGTCGACCCTTCCCAAAATGTAAATTTTCAAAATTTCCCAACCTCTTGGTTTTATCACACATCTCATAGAGATTTCTGCAGATGACCAAAAAATTTTTTGTACTGTTCCCCAAATGTATTACTCTCCATGCAAATCATTATTGGTATTTGTGCAGAGGTCTCGTTCAGTTTCTAACCAATAGGACTGGACATTTTAAAGCTAGAAGTTTGATGACAAAAAAAAAATGCAAATACTTTTGAACCGTTTTCTAATCACTCATTACTTCCACCTGCAGGTGCGCCTTCACTTTTATCATCGATTTCAACATCGATTCAATATAAGGCTTCACTTTTATCATCGATTCAAAAAAATTCTATTATTAAACTGATTAGAATTCATAGAATTATTGTATTGGGCTGGGTCGTCCATCCCCTAAACGATTGACCCCCTGGGGTCATTGTGTTACTGCACTAATTATTCCATATGTATCTATTCATTGGCCTTGCCCAAAAACCTGGCCAACTTATTGATGGGTATGAACATAACTTCCTCAAGCAATAGAAATGATGAACCAATGATCCTAAGTCTGATGCTCCCTGCTAAAGCTTCACATTCACAGAGAATGTGTTCCGCCGTTTCTTCTTCCAGGGTGTACACGGAAGCCTACGCGTATCGCAGCTAACCATTTTCATCTTTTATAGGTGAGCTCTTAGATTATAGTGACCGGTTAAATATCCGACTACTAGCCTCGTATTTGTCTTATTTAGGCCGAGAATTTATTCCGTCAGTCCCTTTGAATATGCCTGAATAAAGAGCTTAGAATGCCTGCAGCCATCGGTGTCATTCCAGTGTTTCTGGGACTGATGTTGCATGTTTGCTTGAATGCAGGTTGTTGTAGGTATGCTTGAATGCACCTGAATGCACCTTATTTTGGCCGAGAATTTATTCCGTCAGTCCCTTTAAATATGCCTGAATAAAGAGCTTAGAATGTCTGCAGCCATCGGTGTCATTCCAGTGTTTCTGGGACTGATGTTGCATGTTTGCTTGAATGTAGGTTGTTGTAGGTATGCTTGAATGCACCTGAATGCAGCCATCTAATCCTCATGATTGTTTTTGGCCGATGCTGTGAGACTGCGGAGGACTGTGCGTCTCCTCCACCGTCTTCCAGCATTTTTTTAGTTTAAGTAGTATGCGGTCTGTTGTTTTACCGCTTCTACTACCTCCACCATCCTCCCACTGAGCCGGTTATCCCCCGAACTTAATGTCAGCGGCCCCCGAGCTGTTCTTTTTGCATCGGTATTTTTTCCTGCTCTCGCCGACGCAGCCTGACTATTCTGGGCCTCCCCCCTAGTGCTGGGATCATGAGCTTTTGCGTCTTTGATCCTGGCATCGATTTGGGAGAGTCCCAGAAATAGTTTGCATCTATTCTTCGTTATGCTTTTGCATAACTGCTTTTGCGTATCCCCGGCATTCTATTGCGCCCATCTCGATGGCGCACGCCGTCTTGGTCCAAACATGTGAGTTTCCGCTCCTGCGGGTCCCGTGCTGCCCTCCGTGTACCAGACAACCGTATGCTCTGACATGGTAGTGACATTCCTTTCTGCCGCGCCCCCCGTCCAGGGAGCAGGTTTCGTAGAGCTTGTTGCACTCCACTACCTTGATCATATTATCCGAGAATTCCAGAAGGTCTTCCTCCGTGTTTATTCCTTTTAGAATTGAGCCATGTCCAAACCTAGACGCCTTGAACCGGTCTAGGGTTTTTATCCCACAAGCCCCGTTTAAGCCATTACTGCTGACTGGATGTGGATCTGTATCGGATCGAGTTACAGAAGAAGTTTTTCTAACGCAACCGTTGGACAACTTCGAACTGTCCCGGTTGCGCATGCGCAAATTGCTCTTTGCAACTTATTTAGAGACTCCAAAGTTTCCTTTTGATTTATCTTTTGACCACATTTGATTTACCTTTTGACCACACCAGGGCCGCATACGAACAGATAATTGGCCTTATGATGGAGGTATACAGCCATATCATCATTTTGGGACTCAGGCCTCACGTCTGTCCAATCATTTGTCTGCAGACATGGAATGCCTCATTAGACGAAAAACGCTTTGAATTTTTAAGTAAGATGTGAAAACAGCCAAAAGCCAGATCTGGTCAAATCTGACGAATACACGGCGGATGTTCCAAAGGTTGCAATAATATTTAGAATTAATTGTTTTTCCAGTTCAGGAGATAATCCAACATTCTTTGCATTCTTTATTTTTTTGCATCCCAACAAAAACTGATGCCTTATTGGCCGATTTTTGTACACGAACTCGTTTAGTAGCTGAATCATCAGCATCAGCTTCACACACCATTCTTTAGCTTCCATAGGTTTTGATTTTTGGATCATGATGGTAGAACCAAGTCTCACCC
This sequence comes from Dilophus febrilis, assembly GCA_958336335.1. Taxonomy (NCBI): domain Eukaryota; kingdom Metazoa; phylum Arthropoda; class Insecta; order Diptera; family Bibionidae; genus Dilophus; species Dilophus febrilis. The sequence continues at coordinate 38,156,547 of OY284470.1, forward strand.
ATAGTGATAAATCATTACGTACAAAATCCGTTTTAACCTTAGAATTAGAATTACTTGTATTGGGCTGGGGCGTCCATCCCCTAAACACTTGACCCCCTGGGGTCATTGTGTTGCTGTGTCCCAATTTATTCCATATTCATCCATTCATTGGCCCTGCCCAAAAACCTGGCCAACTTATGGATGGGTATGGACATAACTTCCTCGGGAAATGGAAATGATCCTCCCTGCTAAAGCCTCACATTCACAGAGAATGTGTTCCGCAGTTTCCTCTTCCGATCCTGCGACGTATCGCAGCTAACGATTTTCATCCTGTATAGATAAGCTCTTAGATTATAGTGACCTGTTAAATATCCGACTACTAATCTATAGTATTTGTCTTATTTAGGCCGGCCGAGAATTTATTCCGTCAGTCCTTTTGAATATGGCTGAATAAAGAGCTTAGAATGCCTGCAGCCATCGGTGTCATTCCAGTGTTTCTGGGACTCCCGTAGCAGTATTTTCTTCATCCTTGCTCTAATAATTTGCCTTAGCTAAACCACCACAAAATGATCTAGTTTGAGTGCCCGAGTCAGCAGAGCTCTTTCTATAGCGATCGCATCTGCCCTCTCGTTAACCCTCTATTCCACTATGTCCGGGTACATCCACATTATTGTAATTTTATTTACCCCTTGAGACCTCTTTCAGTATCCCCATAGACAGTTGAATACGAGTTCGACTCTATCTCTCGGGCGTTCACGGCCATAAGTGCCGCTTTGCTATCTGATAAGATATAGATCCGCCTGTGTTTATACCTCCCTATCTTTAATCCATCTGATGCGAAGTTCTATAGCATGGATTTCCGCCTGGAATATGGTGCTATAGCAATCCAGAGTGGCCCCAAGTTCCATTCTTGGATTAGCCCCCCATATATAATACCCCTGAGCCAGAGCATAGGTTGGTCTTTTAGATCCATCCATTATGGAATTTTAGGGAGTTTTCGGTGAACTCAAACTCATTTTCCCCGTCCAATCTTCCCTATAGGCAAACACAACCGAGAGTGTTTTTGTCGAAGTCATACACCCTAGGAATGTCCCCCACACCGTAGCATACCCAGAATTACATTTGATTTCTGATTTCATCAACTATAGCCACTCGTGGTTCTCTAGGCCACCCTAGTTATTCCTTCGGTAAACATACTATCTTCCTTGCTTCGTTCTTAATGAACATCGATGCAGTGCGGGGGAAGATTTCGAATATCGCTTCTAGCTTCTAGTTGTAGTAGGCGTGGTGCGCATTGCCCCCATAAAAACCCAACCACGCCAATCTCCGAATTTTGTTGGGCCTTTTTGCTCCACACTGTTGAAGCATAGGTCAAAATTGGTCTTGTTATAATCTTGTATAACCAGAGCGCCACATTTTCCTATTAAGCTTTTGCACGTCCATAGGGAGATTCTTGCCTTATCTATGGCATTGGTTAATTGGGAGTTCCAGCTTAGTTTTGCATCTACCATTACCTTCAGGTATTTCGCTTCTATCGAAAACCCTATCGTCTCGCCAAACAGAGTGGGACATTTGGAACCTAGTTCTCTACCCCCCCCCCCCTTAGTGCCATCCACAGAGTGCTTTTCTTGGGGTTTATTTTATTTAATCCCGTCATCGATAAGCACCATTCCGCCACAAAGTTCAGAGCGGAACTCTGAAGTCTGTCCGACGACACCATTTCTTCAAATTTGCCACAGATGAGTATTACCGCATCAGCTGCGTATCCCTGCTTCCAAAAAATCCGTTATCATTAAGACGTATGGGCAGTTCATTCACAGCCATGGACCACAAAAGCGGCGAAAGGACCCCTCCTTGTGGGCATCCCTTGACTGTTGTTATGCTAAGATTCTCTTCTGATCTACAGTCATTTTCACAAACCTATTCCTCAGCATGTCCTTAACCCAACCACACGTGTCATCGTCCACCCCTCTTACGGCAGCGGCCCGACAGATCCCAACGACAAGATTCCGTGTTGTCAAAGGCTCCCGCGATGTCCAGAAAACAACCTATGCCCACCTCTTTTACCCACTTAGCCCACTTAGCGAAGCGAAAACGTGTTGGATGGTCGTTTACCTTCAACTGTTGAACCAATTGGACTTTGTACGGAGTCATACCAAGATCTTTATGTAAGATTCGTCACAATGTAGTGCGTGAGATGTTCAATTATCGACAACGATGACGAGTTGATGTTCCCGACGCTTCACGTACACTTTCAGCCACAGTAGCAATATTTTCGGTTGTGCGCACTGTTTTTGCGCGGTCACGCGTTGGTTTGTCAATAAGCAAGCCATTTTCTCTCGCTTTCTTCACAAAATTTCGCACATATTGATATCCTACGACCCATTCAGCCCATATGTTATTTACGCCCTTCCACCCTTGTGTATGTCACCCCTTCCCTCCTACCCTCCATCGTGGTTTTTAATTTTATTATTTTTAACTTTGAATAGCGGATTTTGATATTTTTATGTTCTTTTTTATATTATGCTAAACACGTAGAACTGTCTCTAAATCCCGGAGCCCGGAAATCGTATGCCAAAACCCGGAGAATCCGGGTCAACCCCGGAGAGGTGGTCACCGTAATTGTAAGAGATATCTCGTTCTGTTTCTAACCAATTGACTGGAATTTTTGGATTTGGAGGTTTGATGTAAAATTGGAGAATTTTTTCTCATCCCATCCAATCCATTCTCATAAATTCCGTTGGGATTTACTCGGAAATGGTTGAAGTTAGCCCATAAATTTCTTCTACACGGTATTCTCTACAAAACTGCACCATTAAATTTTGTCTGACCCTATCCCACCCCCCTTACCGTACCACCTGGCCACCAATACGTGCAATTCTGCCTGTTACAGGTGTTTGCCTGGCAGCGTTTTTATATTAAAAATTTATAAAACATATATGTTAACCTTGTAATGTTTGCAACACGTTTATGGTGGATAGCTCCGTTTTAACTCAGTCCTAGTGCTGGTGCAGTAGAAGTCAGAATTGATTGTTTGTTCCAAAACTTTGCACTTTTTTATATGTTAACCAAATTAACAATTGTTTTTTTTTGTTTCCTATTACCCTTTCAGGGAGATGACACTGCAATAACTGGTGAACCAACGCCAACAAAATGTGTATGGTGTTCACAGGTATTGACAAGTACCGATTTACCAAAATTGCTCGAGTGTTTACATGTGGCATGCGGCAGTTGTGTAACATCAAAATTTTTAGAAGTTGATCGATCACAACCATCAATAATACATTGCCCATTATGTAATATGGCAAGTCAATCGGCTTTCATAATTGATAATCAATTTTTAATTGAACAACATAATAATATGAATAATGATGAATCACAAAGTACTACAGAATCAGATGCAAAAGTAAATAAAAAAATAAAATCTATTGTTGTTAAACTAATCAAATTTCTTACAAATCAAATTCTAATGAATATTTTCCGTTGATCTATCAATTAATAGGTGGTTATAAAATGTAGTAGTTGTAGTGATGATGCAACGGCAACATCGTGGTGTGTCGAATGCTCTGAATATATATGCGATAATTGTGTTCAAGCGCATCAACGTTTAAAAATTACAAAAGATCATACAATTAAAACAAAAGAAGAGGCTGCTGTGGATAATCAATCGATTTCTGGTGGTTCCAAGAATTTAATGTGTCATATACATCCACAGGTAAATTTATTAATTTTTGTTTTTTTTAATTTTATTCTCATCTATGTGATGAAAGATGCTTTATTTTTAATGATGTCGACTTATTTCGAATTTGGTGTCGACTTATGTCGATTTTGATTAAACTTTGGAAACTCTATTATTTTAACGGGAAAATATTCAATACGGTAAACGATTACAAAAAATTTTAATAGCGTTTTCGCATGGTCATCAATTTTCTTCTTAGTGGTAGCGTCATTAGTTCGTTTGCTAATTGTTATAATATTAGTTTATTAACATTCACAAAAACTTTTATTAACAGGAAATATTATCATTATTTTGTGAAACTTGCGATAAATTAACGTGTCGTGATTGCCAATTGGTAGATCATCGAGATCACAAATATAAATTTGCACAAGAAATTGCAACAGAAACACGAACCGATTTAACGGCACTACTAAATGAAATCAATTATAAACGGGTGCTGTTGACCAGTGCTATGAAGGTAAATTTTGAAAAATTAAAATAAACAAAAATTTAATAACATATTATATTTGTTGTGAAATAAGTTTTATGTCGTCTTTTTTACTACAACACAACGGTGCGGTGCACATGTTAATTGTTGTTGTTACAATGACAATCGCATTGTTGTGTTGTAGTAAAAAAGACGACATTAGTTTAGATTTTCTTACAACGAATCAGGATACGGATTTCAGGAATGTTTTTTTCCTTAATTCATCCCTGTATATTATTTATTTATTTATTCATTATAATAATTTGAGTATTTGAACCTAATATGAGTCTGTGGTGTAAATGATAAAAATGCCAACCTAATATTCTAACGAAATTTTGGGGTCGTGGGTTCGAATTCTACTGAATGCATAAAATATGTTTTGTCTTTTCGGTTATTTTTCGAATCTGAATTTTAACACAAAGTCGTATATTTTCCCCTTGCTTGTTCGTCATATGGCTAATTACCGACACCGTAAAAGCCACAAATTAAGAAACGAACAGAACAGAGAAGGGTTGTTGTTGGACGCTAAAACCAGATTGTTTTATTTATTTTACACAAGGAAAAATAAAATACGAAGAATCATTTTAATAAATTTTAAAGGTATATCGAAGCCAACTCAATTAGAAGTAAATTTCCGCAACCCCAAAAATTAAGATCACAAGAATAATTATCAGTATAGATTACTGGGAGCTACTATATAGTGTAATACTCTCATCAACACCTGTTGGTAAATCAGAACCACATCAGTGTTTCTAGAACTCCCTATGGTTCTTGAGAGCACTTCATACATAGCCTTAGAACATACTCCAAATCGAAGAAGATGAAGTGGTCGGACATTATCGCCCGATATCCAATTCGCCCTCTAATTCGAGTGTCTATCCAATATCTTAGCATTACAAAGCGTTATGACCAGAACCCCCCCTTTTTTTTGTTTTTGGTTGGAGGAGAAATCGATTTACGTGGCTACGGATTGTCGCCGTCCCGCCAACTAAGCTCAAGTCCTACTGACTAAAACCCCTTCCTGTAAATTGGAGTAGTTACGTAAATCGCTCTGCGTAATACGACCCATTGGATCTATTGTACCCCTTGACAAAAATAATAAAGAAACCTAAATTTTAGATTTAATTATACTATTAAATTTAGCAGGCTGTCATCAGATATCTCCGTTATCGTCTTGACCCTAACGTCTGTGCAGAAGTGCGTTTGTCTTTTATCTCTCAAAGCGTCACATTTACAGAGAGTATATGACGTCTCCTTCGCTTTTTTTTTACAGAATCTGCAATCTGCATATTTCTGATATGGGCTTCTGCATTTTGTACAGATAGTGCGTTTTAAATGGTCCGTGCCCTGAGGCGTACCATGAAAGCTGCCTCAGTTCCGCCCACTTTTTCTGTCCGTTGCAGTTTCCAATCCGGTGAAATTTTGACTGAATAACCATTTCGCGTGTGTTAGTCCTGGTAAGGAAAGCCAAAAAGTGTTCCTTTTCCCTTAATTTCCTCGGGCATTTATAGCCGTTTTTTGATGAAGCCGCTGGAGTTGACGATTTCGGGTTCTGGTCCCACAAATGCCGCCTTCTTCAGGTAATTTGCCGCTATATTACCTCTACTTCCTGCAGTATACGGACCCCACGAGTTTATTCTCACGGGGTTACCCTGTTAAGATTTTTATGACAGCCATATATTAGCTTCGGCCTAAAAACATTGGTCGATCCAGCCTAATCGCCGCCTGCGGTTTCCTGATCTAATATATATCTCATTCTGTTGGTATCCCCAGTGGAGGCATTCTATTGCGCTCATCTCGATGGCACATGCCGTTGCCTAAAATGTCGTATATTATATTTACTGAGGGTCTGACTACATTTAAACCTGGGTCCAACTATGCCAGTTCCCGTTCCTGTGGGACCCGTGCCGCCTTCCGTGTACCAGACAACCGTATGATCTGGCATGGCAGAGATTTGCCTTTCGCCCGCGACCCTGTTTCATAGAGCCTTTTACCCTCCACAACCTTGATCACATTATCCGAGAATTTCAGGAGGTCTCCTTCCATGTTTATTCTCTTTAAAATTGAGCCATGTCCCTGCTTGGACACCTTGAAACGGTCTCGGGTGCTTAGACCGCATGCCCGTGCCATTGCTGTTAACTGGATGTGGATATGTATCGGATCCAGTCCTAGAAGTTTTTTTAAAGTTGGACCGTTGGACAACTTCGAATTGGTCCGGTTGCGCATATGCAAAATGGCTCTTTGCCACTTATTTAGGGACTCGAAAGTTTGATGGAGGTATATAGCCATACCATCATTTTGGGACTCAGGCTCCATGTCTTTCCAATCCTTTGTCTGCGAGCATGAAATGCCAGGTATGCTCTGTTTAACGTATATTTGATGTGAGGGTTCCACGTTAATCTAGTATCTAGTACAACAACACCTAAATACTTAAATTCATTGGCCATCTGTATCGGGATCCTATCCATGGTAGGTACCCCATATTTCAGTTTCATTTTTTTTGGTGAAGAGTAGGCAGTGAGTCTTCTGTGGGTTGACCTTCAATCCTACCTCTTTACACCAGCCTTGTACCTTGTACTATTTATTCCCTCTTGCATTCTTTCTGCAACTGTTTGCATTTGACCATTAAAACTGTGTCATCGGCGTATCCCACACAAATTATGTGACTTTCCTATTCTGTAGCATGTGCGTCATCCGGCCAACTATTCTAACATTACACCCGTTACACATTTCTAATCATACAGCCCACCCTGTTTCTCGTTTCCATCCTACCAAACAATATTTCTTTTACCTCGTCATCGTCCTGATCTCCAACCATTTTCCCCTTAAAACAATTCATAACAGATGACACCTACCCCCCGCCAAATCCCAAACGCTCTCACCCACTGTTACACATCCTACCCACATCCGTCCGTCCATTCCCCCTATCGTTGCAATCCCGCCCAACGGATCCACACTCAGTACGCTCAACTCCCAATCCTATACCATTTCATAAAACCAATGCTCCAGTAGCCTAGATATAATTTGCTGCAAAGCTCTGCTGACGCAGCCTTTGCACGGTACAAGTTTATCAGATTTCGGGTATTTGGTGTTAACATTTCTAAGGTTGTTTGACAATATTGAATTGGAGCAATCCGGATCATGTGTTTTTAGATTCCGGATGTTTCCTGAGTATCAGTTCCCGCAATGGTCACCATGAGTTGGTAACACCCACGCTTGTGTATCGTGAATATAAACACTAACGTACATCTCATCTCTCTTCCGCAATCTGTCTCTCTATCTCTCTCTCTCTCTCTCTCTTTCTACGTCTAGTCGGACCCCTACAAAAAAAAAGAAACTCAATAAAACTTATTTCGACCAATAATTTATAATAATTTGTATAATTTATAGTAAATGTTAAAATTCATATATACTTAAATCCAAATTGTTGTTTAGGTTATTGACGATCGTCAAAATTTAATCGGTGACAAGAAAAAAGAATTGGTTAAAGAAATTACAGGTATGGTGGTAAAAATTACAAACACCGTAAATATGCGTGGAAAGCAATTAGTTTTAAGATTAAATGAGGTATGTATAAAACAAACAGGATATCAGAAATCAGAAACGTTTCAGATAGGAAACATTTTGATCCAAAATCGGTGAACAAAAATTGATAGGATAGGATAGGATGGAATTCTGGAAGGTACACATGCGTATAATTAGCTAATTTATGGAGAAAAAAACGAACGAACTAAATTTTTTCAAAAAATAACATCGATTTTTCTAAATTTTCTAATTTTTTGGGATTCCATCACTGGGGTTTTTTTTGTTAAATTACGGCTCTGGTTTTTCGAATAATTTGTATATTTAATGAATTAATGGTATTTCATAGACATAAAAATTTGAAAATCTCTCCATTGGTTCGAAATGTCAGATATTTTGATTGAATTTTTCAAATAATTTCGATGAAAAATGTAAAATTTATAGAAAAAAAAACCAGGGCCGTAAAATTTTGAAAACTTGGTAAAATTTAATTCGTTTGAACGCAACACTCCCATTTGTTTTTTCTCCGTAAATTCGCTAATTATACGCATGCGCGCCCCTTTCCTATTATTGATTTTTTAACATATTGATCAAAATTTTCACGAGAGGTCGCTGCTTATAATAAATAAATATTTTATATGTTATTCAAATTTTGTTTTTCCCTCTCAAAATCTAATGGTATTTTTGATGAAAGGTTTGCGATAGCAAATTAAAAGTGTTGAATGAGAAAAAAGATGCATTACAATTATTATCGGGACACACCGATCATTGCATTGAATTTGTTCAATCCGCTCTGGATAAGGGTAGTGACAGTGCGATTCTCTTTAGTAAAAAAATACTATCAAGGCATTTGCAAAAGGTAAAATGTCAACGGGCAGACATTCCGAATCCGGAAATTCCCGTTCGAATACACGTTCAATTGAATCAAGTATTGGAATTGCAAAAAATCATATCACTTTTGGGCACAATAATTGTTGATGGTAAAGCGTATCCATCACCGTCTTCGGGATCGGCCACCAGTCGCCAACAACCAAGCCCAAATTTAATATTACCTTCGTCACTGTCCCCAATGCGACCAACAATGCATCTACCATCGGTTTTAAACCAACAACAACAACAACAACAACAACAAATGCAACAACAATCACCGACAGTTCCATTTAATAATGTACCGCCACTGTATCCAAGTACATCACCGCAACAACAACAACAACAGCAGCAGCAGCAACTGACACAACAGCAAGTTCAACAACAACTTCAACATTCACAACAACAGCAAGTTCAACAGCAACAACATTCGCAAGCTCAACAGCAAGCCCAACAGCAAGCTCAACAACAACAACAACAACAACAATATAATATGCAACTTAATCGACAGTTTCCACAAGAATTGTCAAATCCTAATCCTTATGGTAAGTTTTAAGGTTTTTTTTTTGTCTTTTGCTGCCACACAATTTTTATGAAAAGGTATCCTTAAATATAGAGATTTTTTTTTTTTTGGTTTTTGTTTATAGTACGTTTTGCAAATAATGGGCCTCATCCACTTAGACCAGGCGCACCGCATGTCAGTTCATCTACGCATCCACAAAATATGGGTAAGTTTTTTTTGGAATTATTTTGTTTTTCTAGGGTTTTGGAAACAACACAGAGAGAGAGAGAGAGAGAGAAAACGTACAGACGATGTGGCGGATGCCCGTCACAAGTACGTTCTACCTCTCCCCTAAAAACTCTCCCTTACGGTTTGGAGTCCAAGAGATGACCGCTTGCAACGTGACAATTAAGATTTATTGTCCCTCTTTTCTTTATTCCTTTTACTCAAGGGCAGCCACCTTCAATTCCCATCCAATTGGGAAATTGATGACCGCAAGGTTTTTGTATCTACTTTCACCAAGCAAGTCTTTCCTTTTTGGCCTTCTGATTTTTTTTTACAGCCTTCTGATTATGCTTATAATTATGTTCCATACTCTCACATAATCATTGACATCTTCAACACCTTTCTGGCATCTTCAATATATTTCCCTCTGGCAGGAAAATGGTAAAACAAAATTATGCCAATATTAAAGGGGGAGGGGGGTGTTTTGTTGACTTTCCTTCTCATCATATTAGACCCATCAATATTCTTTCTCTATTGACCACTAAGGGCATTTGAAAAGCTGATGAACTCTCCATCTTTCTTCGGGCATATTTTACTTAATAATTCAATCTGTACGAATTTGAGTGTGGCTGGATTTAGGCTGGGGGCCATGACACTTCATCGGCTTTGCTGAATCCATGAAAATGTCCTTGAAAAATTACGACTTTTGGCAATATGTGACCAATCGTTTTCGTGCTGAAAGATCACTTTGTCATAATATTATGGGCATTTAATGCTCGGTTTGTTTTTTGGTTTAACGAAGGAGGGGAAATTTTCAAAGCACTACCCGAACACTCGTGTCAGATTCGTACAGACTAAAACCCCTCCTTCTCCGAAAACTCGACTTGCCACTGCGGTCTCCCATGACGTCGTTTGCTCATCAACGAATACAAAAGTGTCCCTCGTTATTTCAAGCATCTTTTTGAAGGGAATCCGGTCGAATTCTTCCTCAGAAAGAAACCGAACTCTTCATCAGAACTCAGAAACAGACGACGGGTCACCCTGTCATCCTTATGCTCTCACGTGTCATCCGGGTGAATATGCATCCCCCCACAAGAGGTCGTTTGAAGCCTCCATATTCAGTTCTGAAAGCCATCAATTTTCTGAGAGTTCCTCGTTGCATGCCTAGGATCTCCCTATTGGTGTTTCCCACTCTTAGTCCAATAATTTAGCTCGTGGTTTAATTGAATCAATTGTTTTTTATGACATTCTACAAGTAATGATTTCTTTGCGCCGTCGTAGTTCACATTAACTTCTTGCCATGAATATTCGGGGTTTTTCCGATGCAGTTGATGCATTCCAAATGCTTTTCATTTTGAGGTCTTACCGTTTGAAGTGTCATAATTGATCCAATTTTCATCCTCCGTCACAATTTGTTAAATAAAAAAAAATCGATTCCAATTTTGTCTTTGGAGTTTGTTTGTGCGTATGTGAAAAAAACGGGTATTTCAAGACGTTTTTGATTTTGATGAGTTCGGGCGGCTCCAAATTTCCATTGTTATAGAAACCAGATGGTCCATGGTCGTGAAATTTCACTAGAAATCGCTAATTGAGTCACTATTCTCAATAATAACATTTTTAGTGAGCTCTTCTTGAGTTTCCAGGTAACAGTCTTAAGGTTAATTCATAAAAATTTAACGTTTTCTGATGAACGATTAGAGTTGTGCCTACTTTGGGTTTCTGAAATAGCAGGAGTTAGAAGTTGTCGCATTTTTTATTTTTAATAACGAAGGGGTTAATTCTTGTACAGATTTCATAACCGGAAGGTTTGTGTCAGATTCTTACTGACTAAAATCACCTTTTTTCAATATTCTTGAACCCAATTACAAATTTTTGATCCCTTTTCGAATACGGTAATTAGTCGTACTGGGGCCGACGTCATCTGAAAATATACAAGTCTCTGTGTAAATTCAGATTCGAAAATAATTGCGAAAGAAACACAAAACATATTTTATGTCTTCAGTACGGGATCATTCAGCTGACTTCCCTTCTATCCATCGTACATTCCTTCACCGTAATATCCTTATACCTTTCTTTATATGATTTTATGAAACCCTGCCACACTTTTCCAATTTCACCGCTTCCCCATATTCCTTCTCCAACCTCCAACCAGATAATAACTTCTTTATACATTGTCAACATGCTCCTAACTATCCATTTTCTTCGCACTTCACTCATTATATTGGGAACTCCCCCACAAAATGCTACATACTTTCAACCACCCCCCAATCACATAAATTACATTTCCTCTGTAATTCCAACGACCATACCTTTGGATTCAGCCCCTTCGAATGTTTGTTTGTTTTGCTCAGGCTGAGAATTTGTTTCGACTCAGCCCTTGTCAATCGGGATTGAAATGACATTAGGTCTATTGAATCGGTTTAGAAGTAAAACGCCGATTTAGAAGTGTATCGGATCCAAAAGGATCGATTAAAACTGATTTGACATTTAGTGTATTGAATACAAAACAGTTTAAAAAAGCGATATATAAACGTAGTGACTCTTGCGCTTCTATAATTTCGCATGACAAGTTCATATTTCATAAAAATGTTAAAGACAATATTACTTCAAGTACGCGACGTGTACAAAAATTTTTTTGATCCTTAATAAAGTCTATCTAGAGGGTAATTTTGTTAGTAAAATCTTCTGTTCCACCCAATTATCATCAATAATATTATGTGTAGTAATTAATAATGCGGATTTTTTGGCTTGAAAATGGCATTTATTGGTATAACAAAATGTAAACGTTTGCCAATGGTTGTTTGGTCGACATTCAACGCCATTGCAAGTTCATGTTGCGTTCTACATGAAGAACGTTATTGGATGAAAATTCCAATAACGCTTGCAATTCTTCGTTTTCAAATTTTTTTGGCTGACCTGGCCGTTCTTCCAAATCAAAATCACCATTTCGGAAGCGTACAAACCATGGTTCACAAGTAGCTTGAGCTGGAGCATGTCCACCATAAGTTTCAACCAACAAACGATAACTTTCAGCAGCGGTTTTCTTCAAATTAAAGAAAGAATGTAACTAAACTTCCCCCCAAAACAACTTTTTTCAGGCATGTATTTCGACATACTCGAAGCAAAAAAAAGCTTTGTTGTTTACACTTCAATGAAATGACATATACTGAAATTTATAGCCTTATCGCATCGGATTTTTAAGAAGTTTTAAGGAATTTCCTAATATTGAAAATTTTGCACTAGTTTATAAAGCATATATAAGACCACATAGAAGTCTTACAAATGGGTGGGTTCACCAATTACTATACATTTCAGTTTATTGACAGGATTGAAAAGCATGCGTTCTCGCACTGATCAACACTGAGGCTATAACAAATTCCGTATTGAATTATTGCATCTGGCCATACGCACTAGCTTTATTATGCGCATTTTATATAAATATTACCACCACACGAATGTTCTAATGAAATATTCAAATTAATTCCCTGCGCAATAGGCTAATAAATAGCCCAATAGGTTAGTATAACTTCTCTTATAATATAACTTCTCTTATAATTCGAGAAATTCTCAAACAGCACATCCCCAAACTCAGAATCTATTAACTTTTTTCAAACCAACAGTTTTGGAAATTCATTTTCATTTCCAAGAACATCAAGACTGTATGGAAACGTCTCCCAGATTTCCCGTATTTCCCTCTTCTTATGACTATCAATCATTTAAATTAAGCATTTCATCCTATCTCTAAAGACTCATCCACCCAAAGTGCAACACTTGGACAATTGTTTGAAAACTCAGATGTTTTCTTACAGTTTTTCAGTTTTAAGTTTTTTTTCTCTCATATGTTTGCTGCATTTATTTTTCAAAGTTCCATAAATTAATCCACATATAATTAAAGTTTGACCACCAAAAATCACTTAAATGCGTATTCAATGAATCGGATAGGTTCATCACCTGATTAAATGATTTAGTTTAGGGGCTCGCGGCAATAGAATTCCCAAGTTTTACGACGGGGCCGCTAAACCGATTTTGCCGTAGTAACAAATACAAAAAAAAAACCCCCTACAAAACTTTTTGTAAATATTTACATGGTAAAGGTACGTTTTTTCTGAAGCCGCAAACCGCAATCCGCAATGCGGAAGTGAGGCTGTCAAAAGTGGTTTATTGTATTTTAAATACATGTGTTTTTTAACAATGCGGACTCCGCATCCAGATAAGAAACTCTGACATCCGCAAAAAATGCTCTTTGCAGAATAATGAAAGCCTTTCAATAATTTCTGTATGCGGATGTCAAAATCAATATAATTTAATAAAAAGTGTATATACAGTGCACGCACACATTGAAAAATACAGTTTTTAGAAAGAACACTTTTGCGGACAGAACAATATATTTTAAAATGCGGAGAATATTTTTTGTTTTGCGGATTGCGGTTTGCGGATTCAGAAAAAACGTACCTTAAGGCATTGAAGAAATTGTCTAACAGACGCCATCTTCTTCGAACGAATCCAATAACTAGATCATGCGCAAAAAAAATTGGTTATTTTCCAAAATGATTCTTATAAATCACATGCATAACACTTCGTTCAATAATGTGTGTGACTAATTAATTAAAACACATTTTTTTGCCAAAATTCATCGTTTTTATTCATCAAGATAGTCCCCTTTTAGGGAGATACAATCATTCCAACGCTTTTCCAATCTTTCGATACCGCCTTTGTAAAACGATTTTTCTTTGCCTTCAAAATAGGCGTTAGTTTCGGCGATTACTTCATCATTTGAGCCAAATCTCTTACCACGGAGCATCCTTTTGAGGTCTGCGAAGAGCCAGTAGTCGCTGGGGGCTAAATCTGGAGAATACGGTGGATGGGGAAGCAATTCAAAGCCCAATTCGTTCAATTTTGCCATCGTTTTCATTGATTTGTGACACGGTGCATTGTCTTGGTGGAACAACACTTTTTTCTTCGCCATATGAGGCCGTTTCTTTGCGATTTCGACTTTCAAACGCTCCAATAACGCTATATAATAGTCGCTGTTGATGGTCTGCCCCTTCTGGAGATAGTCGATGAATATTATTCCATGCGCATCCCAAAATACAGACGCCATAACCTTGCCAGCCAACTGCTGCGTCTTTGGTCGCTTTGGGCGGCTTTCGCCGGCTGCATGCCACTCAGCAGACTGCCGATTTGACTCTGGAGTGAAATGGTGGATCCATGTTTCATCCATTGTGATGTACCGTCGCAAAAACTCCGACTTATTGCGCGTAAACATGTCCAAACAGCTCTTTGAATCATCGGTTCGTTGTTGTTTTTGCTCCGGTGTGAGCAAACGCGGCACCCATTTGGAACACACCTTTTTCATACCCAAATGTTCGTGTATTATGGTTTGTACACTGCCTGCTGATATCTCCAGAATGTCAGCAATCTCCCTCACTTTCACTTTACGGTTGGACATAATGATTTTCAGTGTTTTTTCAACGTTTTCCGGAATAACAGCGTCATTTGGCCTTCCAGTAGATGGAATGTCATCGGTGTCTGTTCGACCACGTTTGAATTCGGCATACCAATAACAAATGCTTCTTTTTGATGGAGCAGAGTCCGAGTAATGTTTTTCAAGCCATTCCTGGCATTGAACAGTATTTTTTTTCATTAAAAAACAATGATAAATCAGCACACGGAATTGCTTTGAATTCATTTTTTTTTAAAACACAAAAATAGCGTCACTTATAGCACTGTAACTTGTAAACAAATGATCTGATTAACATATGATGTTGACAGTAAGCCTAAAAAGGTTGCCAAATGCGAAAAAAAATATTGATTTAGTTCTAGGGACGCCATCTATGTGTCAGTCACACACATTATTGAACGAAGTGTTACGTCGTGAAAGTACGTCGTGCTTAATATTTTAACGGAAAATTTAACAAAAAGTTTAAAAAAAAAAAAAACGCTAAATTATTCATTCAATTATAATTTTTTACTTTTAGATATTAGCCTAAGAGGTTTATTAAATCAAGGTGCGGCTATACAACAAAATCAAACACATTTAGGTTTTAATGCTGCCAATTTTAATATGCAAAATTCTGTTGGACAACAACAATCGGCTGCATCGCAACAAGTTCAACAACAACAGCAAGTACCACAACAGCAGCAACAACAACAACAAGCACAAGTTCAACCGCAACAACAACAACAACAGCAGCAAACACCAGTTCAACTACAACAAAATAATGCGATGCAACAAATGCGACCACATTTTATAAATACTCAACATCCAAATTATTCACCGAATGCAGCTGTCGTTGCACCAAATAATCCAGCATACTTACAACAAAATGGTCCACCTTGGCGACCGGTAAATATACTTTTAAAAGTTTTTTTCTTTTTTTTTTTATTTAATACAATCTACGCTTAATTTATTAAATAGCTTAGTTTAAATTTTTTTTTTGTTTATACACTACGCGACAAATGTTTTTTTTTTTACTTACCTCGTTTTCGAATTATTTTTACAGTTTACATTATTTTTTCTTATTTCTTCGCGCTCGGTTGTCTCTCTCTCCACTACCGGGAAACTACCGGACCGATTTGGATGAAATTTTTAGCATAAGCGTTTTTTTTTGCAATTTTACAATTTCGAAGATTCGAAGTATGTCACCCCTCCCTTTCTACCCCCTCCCTTGCAAATTTTCCGACTTTTTTTGTTTTTTTGTGTGTTATATCTCAATGAGTTTTGAAGATATTTTGGCTTGAAATTTTGGATTTAGGGGTACCAAATGCAAAAAAATTACATTCCCGGAAATTTTTTTTCTGATACCATCCCATCCAGTGCAGTTTCCATACAAATCCAAGGGATATTATAAGAGATAGCTCGTTCTGTTTTTGTAACCAATTAACTAGAAATTTTGGATCTTTTGGAGGTTTGATGCAAAATCCGGGAATTTTTTCTCATCCCATCCCATCCCATCCATTCCCATAAATTCCGTTGAGATTTACTCCGAAATGGTTGAAGTTTGCCCAAAAATTTCTTCTACAAGGTATGCTTCATTTTTATTCTCTACTGCAAACTGCATCATTAAATTTTTGGTAATACTACAGAGTACCGGCGAGCGAATCAAACTCAATTTTGAGTTTGCACATTTGTAGATTGTCTTATCCTGACCAACTTTTGTTCTGGACTTAGTCGCGGACTCTTCCCCTTTGGCCTGGGGAAGGGGTCAAAGTTTGTATGGGAAAATTTTTTATTTCCCCTCCAGAGGGCAACATTTTTAGTTTTCTCTCCAGAGGGGAAATTTAGTGGGGAAGTTGTTAAGTGCCATGGAAATCTACACTTTTGTTCAAACTGAATGACTTAGTCGGCCCCGCCTCCCTTTTGGCCAGCGGAGGGGAAACAAAAGGAATTTGGTATTTTTAAAAATTTATAATACCCTCCCCAAAAAGCCATAGGAAGTTGGAAGGAAGTTGAAGTGACTAAGTCCTGAGCAAAACTTTGTGTAGGGATGACCTTTAACTATTTGCCCAATAAATTATCCTTCGAAAGTCTATCGAAAGTCGAATCGAAAGTCTATGTTGCACATACAAAATAATCGTTATAATTTTTTGGCGTTCACCCCCCCCCCCCCCTTCCATCCGGAGATAAGGGGAGTCAAATTTTGGTTTTCCCCTGAATAAATCGGAGGTATATAGGGGTCAGGGGGTGAGAAAATGTGGTGTATTCATTTTTGTAGGTGGAACCGGTCTGCAAAGGGTTAACTGAATTTTCCAAACGGCAAATTAAAGCTAAAAGTACCATGTAACCAGCCCACTTGTTTATTAAACCATGTGTGGCATATACGTGACTCGTTTCGCTTCAAACGTGTGATTTGCTATATTACAAGCACTTTCCACATCACACAAGTGCTGTGCGTTTTAGGATTTTTTTTTTTAAATGTTATCTCACATAGCTCTATTGCATGGGTATTGAAAAACCTTTTACTATTTATTCTGGTGTATCATCTTCTGGTGTAACGGCTTATACAACCTTTCAGCTGCTATTGGTTTACTATAATGGTAATGGTTTGATTTTTTATAGTGCAACAATTTAATTCGTACTTTTTTAAAAGGAAAATTTCTAGTAGTGCATATTTTTAAACGCTGACATTAATTCATATTTATAATGAATATAGAACAAATAGCACGTTATTGAAAACTCATGCAATAGGTCTATGTGAGATAACATATAAAAAAAAAACCCCATTTATACACAGTGCGACAATTAATATTCCGTACTCAAACCATATCTCAATAACCTGTGGGACGATCTATGTGATCGAACAAGTGTTTTGAAGCTTGATGTTTTCTCTATCGTTTGTAAAAATGTCATTGCATTTCGTTGACAAATAAAAAAGTTATGACATTTCTTGTGAAACAATATTTTAGTTGTAGTATAGAAGTTTTAACATGGAACAAAGAGCAGTCATTAAATTGAACGCAAAGCTTGGTAAATCTGCAAACAGAAACGTTCAAATCGATGCAGCAAGTTAATGACGATAATTGTATGGGTAGAACACAAGTTTTTGAGTGATATAAACGTTTCGTTTAGGCTAAAAAAACAAGAAAAGTTTCATCGGAAATCAAGACAATGCTCGTAACATTCACCGGTAGCAAGGGAATTATCCATAAAGAATTCGTTCCAACTGGTCAGTGACAGTCAGTGGCGCATATTATATCGAAGTTTTGAGGCGTTTGATGGGCATGATTCTTCGTATTCGACCTGAATATCGTGAATCAGATAGCTGGTGCTTGTTACACGATAATGCACCGAATCACACTTCACGCATTTGAATCATTATTAAATCGATGTAACAGTTGTATTGAATCAGGAGGAGAATATTTTGAATAAATAAAATAGAAAAATTTTAAAAATCGTGTTTTTAATGTATTTCCTAGAGGATCAGTCCGGAATATTAATTGTCGCACTGTGTACGCATTCCTCCTGGGTGATGGGGGGGGGGGGGGGGGGCGACTGCTTTTTAATTATAAACAAATAACATGTTTGATACGAAACGAGTCACGGTGTTTGCCATATATGGGTTAATGAACAAGAGTGTTGGTTGCATCTTACATTTAGCTTTAATTTGCCGCTGGGAAAATTCATTTAATCCTTTACAGACCGGTGCCACCTCCAAAAATGTAAAAAACCACATTTTCCCACCCCCTGACCCGTATATACTTCCGATTTATTCCGGGGTGGTTTTAAATGAATGAAGATAATAAAAATACCTTTATTTTGAATATCTACTTTTGAAAATCGCCCGTCAGGTTGCGTCACAAATCAGGATTTTCTAAAAAAATAAGTAAATTTTGATCCACTATCTCCGGAAGGGGGAGTGACGGCCAAAATATTATAACGGTTATTTTGTCTGTGCAACATAGGCTTTCGATTGCAGGTATCCCCAATGTCCTAGCTCAAGGTCCGCTAAACTGTACTTCAGCCACACGAACTCTCCCCATACAAACTTTGAAGAGTCCACCACTAAATCCAGAACAAAAGTTGGTCAGGGTAAGACCCTCTACTACAAATGTGCATATACTCAAAATTGAGTTTGGTTCGTTCGCCGGTACTCTGTAGTATTACCCATCATTTTATTTTGGAGTAAAATCCCATGAGGAGTTGAATGATGATATATTTAAGCCCCCCCCCCCCCTCCCCTTCCTTACCACCTGGCCACCAATACGTACCTCTTGTTATGGGTGTTTGCCTGGCAGCGTTTTTTTTTCTCGTTTTAGAATCGTTTTAAAGTTTATATTTTGCGTCTTCTAATAATTATAATTTTATTACTTACTCTAATGCTCAATGGGTCAATCAAAGAGTTCAGACCCTACCTTTTTATGAAAGCTTCAACAATTTTCAAGTGATCTAAATTGAATAGGTGTGCGGTGCGGAATAGATTTAAAAATAGGTTTAATAATGATAAATTTATGGAAAATAATATCAATTATTAAAAGACTCTCTTTTGTAATGTCGTTTCAAAAAGTTTCAATAAAAAATATTTTGAGATTTTTATCAATAATTTGCAATTTTAAAAAACTACTCAACAGCAGATTTTAAAGTTTGTGCCTATTTTCATTAAACCAAATATAGAAAACTGCGAAACGTAAAGCATCAAAACGGATTAAAAAAAAAATCAAGTCGCCAAAATCAATCCTCTAAGGAAGTCATGTCCCCTATAAATTTTAGATTGCAACACAAAATTAATCTTTAAAATTTAAAATTTTATTAACAAAAAAATTAGGTAGATATTTTTCATAATTTTTTTTTATTGTGGTTGTGTATTGATTGATAAACGTTTTCGAAATAAAAAAAATAAAATAAAAAGATGCCATTTTGATATTTTTTATTGTTTTGTTAAAAAAAAAAATATTTGTGCATCAAATTCTCTATTTTTTTTTTTTTTTTGTTTTAAAAAATTTTATTGTAATAATGATTATGAATATTTTATGCACATTTTTGTATTTTTTGGTAAATGACTAAAATATATTTGATTTAATTTGATTTCATTTTTTTTTCAAAATAACAACCAATTTAATAATTTTAATTCAATTGCAATGCAATGACCAAAATAAACAAAGAAAAAAAGAAATTACACTTTACCGGCGAACGAACCCGAACCAAACTCAATTTTAGACATGCACATTTGTAGAGGAGAGTTGTCCCAGATCGCGCGACCAACTTTTGTAATGGACTTAGTGGCGGCGGACTCTTTCCCAATTGGCCAGGGGAGGTCAGGGGTCAAAGATTGTATGGGAAAATTTTAAATTTCCTCTCCAAAGGTGAAATATCTTGGATAAGTTGTTAAGGGCCATCGGAATCTAAACTTTTGTTCAGGACTTAGTTTTTGTTACCTCTCTTCCGACCAGGGCCTGGGGTCCCTGGTCCCTGGAAAAATGTTGACCCCATACAAACTTTGAAGCCACCCCGTGGCCAAACAAGGAACCCCCCCCCCCTACCATCCCAGAACGATTTTTTGCTGGAAATAGTCCCAGCAGGAATACGTGTGATATTCGGTTTTGTAGGGTGGTACTAGGACACACTTTATAACATTATTTGAATCAGAATTATTTGTATTGGGCTTTGTCGTTCATCCCCTAAACACTTGACCCCGTGGGGTCATTACTTAATTGGGTGCATTATAAAATATCTAAAGTTCATTGAAATCGAACTAAAATACAGAACTGCCATATTAATTTTAATGGCGCGTTATTTGTGCGCATGTAGGGTTTACGGCCACCTTGAATAAAATCGCTATTTTAGCATTTGTAAAATTAATTTATTCCATAAAGTATTGGAATTAGTCCAACGTAAATGTTTATTCAGATTTCAGCGACTTTGATTCATGATTGTAGAAGTAATGGGTGATTTTCATTTCAGACGCCATATTGAATTATTTCGCCATTTTGTAACATGGGCCGCTAAAACTGATGCCAAATTTGGTTTTTTGTTTTTGGCTAGTATTATAAAATGTATCCCAAATGCATTGATTTTTGCCTAGTATTATAAAACATAGCCCAAATGCATCAGAGATTGGCACTTGGGTAGTGTTACTTGTGAGTTCATAAAAGAAAAACAATTGAAAAACGCTGCCAGGCAAACACCTGTAACAAGAAGTGCGTATTGGTGGCCAGGTGTTAAGGGGGGCTTAAATTTATCATCATTCAACTCCTCATAAGAATTTATCAAAAAAATGATGTTCAAATTCATTCCAAAGAACACGATTGGAATTGTATGGGAGCTCCTCGGTGGGATATTATTAGAAAAATGTTAATGATGCAATTTTGTAGAGAACAAAAATGAAGCATACCTTGTAGAAGAAATTTTTGGGCTAACTTCAACCATTTTCGAGTAAATACCAACGGAATTTATGGGCATGGATTGGATGGGATAAGAAAAAATCCAAAATTTCTCCAGATCCAAAATTCCTAGTCAATTGGTTACAAAACAGAACGAGATATCTCTTATAATATTCCTTGGATTTGCATGAGAGCCACTGGATGGGATGGTATCAGAAAAAATTTCCGGGAATGTAATTATTTGCATTTGGTATCAAATCCAAAATTTCAATGCAAAATATCTTCAAAACTCATTGAGATATAAAAAAAACCCAAAAAAGTTTTAAAATTTGCAAGGGAGGGGGTAGAAGGGAAGGGGTGACATTCCCCATCTTCGAACTTTTAAAAAATTTCGCAAAAAAAAGCTTATGCTGAAAATTTGACCCAAATCGTTTCGGTAGTTTCCAAGATAAACTGGAGTCAACCGAGCGAGGAAGCGAGCAAACAACATTTTTGCGAAAATTTGTTTATTCGATTTTTATCGATAAAAAGTTCCAATTCGTGGAGAAAAATGATAAAAAAATGGGGGTCAAAATCAAAATACGTACTTAATATTCAAAACGTTTCTATTATTTTTGTTGCTCTAAAGTGTGTAGTGTTCTTTGGAAACGAATTAAACGAAAGTTATTTGTTTTTTTTTTTGGTTATAGAGAATGCAAACGATATCTCCGGGTATGCAACAACAACAACAACAACAACAATCGCCACAATCAATGCGTCCAATGATGGCGGCACATGTAATAGCTTTTAAAATAATTTTAAATCTTAGTATTTGAATTTTTTTTCATTATTTAAACAAAAATAATTATAGGGTGATATGCGATTTGGTATGTCACAACATGGACAACTTGGACAACAATATCCGCAACAACCACAACAACATGGACAACAACAACAACCACAACAGCAACAACAGCAGCAACAACAACACGGACAACAACAGCAACAACAGCACGCATCACAGAATACACCACAAAATCATCAAATGAATATGGTACATCAACAGGCAAAATGGCATATACCACAATCGATTCAACAAAATGGTCTCGGTGGTTCAGCCCAACCGTTAATGCAATTTCCCGGCGGCCAACAACGAGCCGCCGGTTCCGAGAATTCATTTAAAATCGCCTTAAAATCACCGAATCAATTGAAAACCGTACCAACAACGGTACAAACAACAAATTCCAATAATAATAATAATAATAATATTAATACAACAAATGTATTACCAAATGTAACATCAACAAATCCTAAAACACCTAGTCCCAGTACAAATGATGTAAATGTTATTTTTTTTTATTGTACCGCCACTGTACTGTTTAGTATTTTTAATATTGATTTTGCTTTTTTTTTTGTTGTTTATAGAATGCAAAAGAATTTACCGATAATATTGATAAAGCATGTGCAGAATCTGTTAATGATTTAATGGCAACCATTGCAAAATTGGATTCGAATGGTGTTCAGGTGTTACCAGAAGGTCGTGCTAAAACAACTTCACCGCAGGTGCATAGTTCAACGGATTTAGCAATACCAGCGGAAGGTAAGTTTGTTTTATTATAATTTGATGAAATTATACCAAAAAATGACTAGGGGCACGAAGTCAATAAACCAATTTGTTTTGAGAATTTAATTATGATAAAATTTCTGTGTGGTCTCTGGACTCTGACGACTCTGACGGTGAACTTTTTTACCCCTTCTTTTTGTTGTCGGCCGCAAGTTTAGTAGAAGCCAGGCAAAGTTTGTATGGGAAAATTTCTAAATTTCCACTATGCTAATTTCCACTAAGATAGTTCATTGAAGTGCGGTTAAAATTCATAAGGAATCAAAAACCTCAGAAGTTACTACAACCCCCTTACTCTTGCTCCGATGAAAACAGCAGGGGGGATCATAAATTAGGTTGTTTATTAATCATAAACATAAATAATAATTTATTTATAGAATTGGGTCACCGGGAATCTATACATTCAGGAGACTTTAAGTCGCTCCAACTGCCCCCGGGCGCAGGGAATCTCCTCTCCCCGGGGCCAGCGGAACGAGGAGGATCACAAGAATATTTGAAAATATAAAAAAAAGTTCCCAGCAGAGATTTTTTTATTATTCTAGTGTCTTTTAATAGGAAAGAGGGAATTCGGAACAAAATTTTGGTTGTTTGGCAACTAAGCACCGCGGGACCTTATTTTCGGGATTGGCGGGCCAGGGATTCAAAACTTATATGGGAAATTTTTCTTTTTTTTGTAATTTTGACTACAAATCGATAATTTAATGGACTTAGGTGATTGGTTAATGTTCATGGGAATCAAAAATGTTTGTTCAGGGCATCTCAAACATTGCTCCACCATTGCTTCATTTGGACTAGGGCACGGGAACCCACAAACATTTGGAAAATTTTTGGCAACCAAAATCCCAAAACAGATTCGCACTGAAATTTTTTTTTAATTTTAGTGCTTATTTGTCCTGAATAGGCCAGAAAAACCTGCGGCTTGCCGAGTGCCATAGGACCGGGTACCGTTTTGAATGAAGAAACAAATTTTTTTTATTTTTTGTGATTTCCCTCCATAGGTGGGATAATTTAGTGTAGGGGTCGCTAAGAACCATCCATCGTAATCCAAACTATTATTTAGGACTTCAAGTCGTTCCCACTTCCCTTCGGGTGCAGGGGAGCTTCCCCAAGGGAGGACAGGGAAGCTCCTCCCCGGGGACCAGCGGAACGAAGAGGATCACAAGAACATTTGTAAAGAATCAAAAAGTTCCCAGCAGATATTTTGTTTTTATTTTAGTGCCTTTTAATGTGAAAGAGGGAATTCGGGACAAAATCTTTGTTTGTTTCGGGAACTAGGCATAATTTAGTGAACGTGGGTGATTGGTTAAGGTTCATTGTAATCAAAAACGTTCGATGCAGGGGATCAAAAGTCGCGACAACTTCCCCTGATCGGGAGGGCACAGCAAGACAATAAAAAAATCCAAAAACCCTGGAAAATCCAAACATTTTCAACCGGAAAGCGGTTTATTTTACTTTAAGGGCGTTCAGGACAAACATTTTATATTCTGGCAATAGGACAGGGGTCAGGGTTTCAAGGTATGGGGACATTTTTTCGTTTTGTTTTTCGTGTTTTTTTTGCCTCCAGAGATAATTTTAGGAGGGGCGGAAGTGCGTGTGATTAATGTTCATAGGAATCAAAATTTGTTTGTTCGGTGGATTCCAACAAATATTGTTTCAACTTGTCCTGCATCTGGACGGGGGCCGGTAACCGGGAAATCTTGACTAGGGCTGGGAAAAATCAGGAAAATTTTGTGAAATTTCCAAAATCCCCCGATAGTCCGCCCCCCGATTTTTTTTTATTTTAGTGCCTTAAGGGAAATGGGTCAGAAAAAACGTTGTTTGATGTGGGACCGAGGCACCAACTCCTAACCTGAGGGTTTCCGAAACAGGGCCAGTGCCTCAAAAAATTTGTAAGTGGTACATTTTTATTTTTTCGTGATTTTCCCCGCATGAGATGGGATAATTTAGTCTAGGGAAGGGTAGTTGTTAAGGATAATGAGAATATCATCTAAATGTTTGTTACCGATTACAGAAGTCACTATACCCTCCCCCGTTTTCTCCTTCAGGTCGCAGGGGAAAGAATCACAAAAAAAAAAATTTGTGAAACCTAACAAAAACGCAACATTTCTAACAAGCAGAATGGTTTATTTGAGTGCATAAAGGGTTAAGAGCGGAAAAAATATCAGTTATCAGTTATTAAAACCGTTTTTGTTTTGTAACTAGGCACCTGGAACTAATTTTTTTTTTTTTGTGACCATGCCTTCAACAATGCAATCATTTAGTTGTGGAAGTTGTTAAGGGTCATTGAAATCAAAAAAATTTATTTACCAGATAAGAAATCGCTCGAACTTTCCCTCCCACTTTCCCTCGGGGCGGAGGACCTTAAACATTAGGAAAATCCATAAATACCAAAAACGTTCTGACTGGAGATTTTTTTCTTCAATTTTAGTACTTTGGGCGGGTGAGGGGGGAGATGTCAGAACAAACATTTTTTAATCTGGAAATAGACTTATTCTTAACTTAGTTTGGAACTCGCCTGGTTTGGCCTGATTTGGCCGGGTTGGAGGGAGCCAGCCTGAAAGGTTGTATTGGGAAATACTTTTTTGGGTGATTTGCCTCCAGAGATGGGATAATTTACTTATGGCAGTGGTTAAGAGTCATGGTAATCTATACTTTAGTTCTCGACTTCCTGTTTAGAAGACGCTCCAACTCTATCGGACAGGGAACGGGGATCACAAAAATGTCGTAAATCAAAAAAAAAACACCAAAAAGTGAGCATCAATTTAAATTTCATAAATATCCAAAGGATTATTCTTTTGTGGTGACAATCAAATAAATCTCTCGCCGGTACTTCTATGACCAAAATGTTGAGGTTCATTCAGCAATAATATCCGATTCAATCCATTCAAAGGAGTGCCAAGTGACAAGTAGTGTAAAAAGGATTTTCTCTGTGGCGGAACTTTTTTCGGATATATTGTTAGAATTTTCCAAAAATTTCTGTTATCCACTTCCCTGCCCTACCGAAGCCGAATAAGTTGGCGTTACTTCTAAAGCCAATGATGAACAAAAGTGTTTGATTCCCATGACTCTGAACCCATACATCCTCGATCGTCTTCATCGCCCTGCAATCTGTAATTCAATCCTTTTATACATAACATTTATATTTATTTTAATTCATTTTATTTTACATTTTCCAATTTATTTCAGTCATTGATAAAACAAATCAAAAAGATGATCCGAATGAGGATTGGTGTGCCGTTTGCTTGGATGGCGGTGAATTAATGTGTTGCGATAAATGCCCAAAAGTTTTTCATCAAAATTGTCATATACCATTTATAAATTGTGATGAAAGTGAAACGTGGCAATGTTTATTATGTTTTAATTTTGCGGCGGCTGCAACAGTACCAGGTAATTATTTATTTATTATACATTCATATATTGTTTTATTAGCATATTAAATTCATTTCCCATCTGATTGATGAATACAATGGGTAATGTCTCATAATCTCAAAATATAAAATTAAAGTGGAAGCCGAGGTTCAAGGAAAAGGGGCTCCAGTAGATCTAATGTTTTTTTTTTGTACTCAATGATAACTTTGTGTAATGGTTTATTTTCACTGGTAAAATCTCACAATCCTTGATTTTGTTTCATACAACTTTTAAAAAGAAAAAAAAACGGTACGTTGAAGTTGAAATCAAAAATGCCGCCGCTGAAGCTGTGAATCATTCTGTTATTTAACGCACCTTTACGCGTTTTCCTTCTAAAGTATCTCGGAGTCGTAAATAAAACAGAGCAATAGAATTCAGTACAAATATCACATTATTAATTCTGTCTGGTGTTTCTGTTACAAAAAATTCTGTTCAGCGAATGAACAACTCCCCTAAACACTTGACCCCATGGAGTCATTGTGTTACTGCCCTGAATTATCCCATATTCATCCATTCATTGGCCCTGCCCAAAAACCTGGCCAACTTATTGATGGGTATGGACATAACTTCCTCAGGCAATGGAAATGATAAACCAATGATCCTAAGTCTGCTGCGCCCTGCTAAAGCTTCACATTCACAGAGAATGTGCTCCGCAGTTTCCTCTTCCATATAGGTACAGCCTACACGTATCGCAGCTAACGATCGTTACATCCTGTATAGATGAGCTCTTAGATTGTAGTGACTTTTTAAATATCGGACTACGAATCTAGTATTTGTCTTATTTAGGAGGAGAATTTGATCCTTCAGTCCTTTTGTATATGCATGCATAAAGAGCTTAGAATGCCTGCAGCCAACTGGGTGTCTTTCTAGGTGTCATTCTGGGACTGCCGTAACAGTAGTTCCTTCATCCGTGCTCTAATAAGTTGCTAAGTCCCAATATTCCAGTAAGGACCAGCTAAGCTAGTCCAGTAAGGACCACAAAATGGTCTAGGTTGAGTGAACGAGTCAACAGAGCCCTTTCTAGCGATTCCATCTGCCCCCACGTTACCCTCTATTCCACTATGTCCAGTTATCCAAATTAGTGTGACTTTATTTACCCTTGACACCTCTTTCAGTATCCCCATAGACAGTCGAGCACGAGCTTCGACCCTATCTCTCGGAAGTTCACGGCCATAAGTGCCGCTTTGCTATCCGATAAGTAATAGATCCGCTGGTTTTTATACCCCCTATCCTTGATCCAGCTGATGCTTCTATAACATGGATTTCCGCCTGGAACTCGGTGCTATAGCAATGCAGAGTGGCCCCAAGTTCCATTCTTGGATTAGCCCCCCATAAATACCCCGGAGCCAGAACATAGGTTGGTCTTTTAGATCCATCCGTATAGAATTTCAGGGAGTTTTCTGTGAACTTAATCTTATTGTCCAATCCTGTCCAATCTTCCCTATTGGGAAACGCAACCGAGAGTGTTTTTGTCGAAGTCATGCACTCTAGGAATGTCCTCTCCCAGCAGCATGCCCAGAATTACATCATTTCTGATTTCATCAACTATAGCCACTGGTGTTTCTTAGCCACCCCACTATTCCTACGCTAACCATAGTTGCGTGTACCATCTTCCTTGCGTCGTTCTTAATGAACAGCGATGCAGTGGGGGAAGATTTAAAATCGCTTCTAGCTTCTAGTTGTAGTAGGCGTGGTGCGCATTGCTCCCGTAACCCCCAAACACGTCAATCTCTGAATTTTGTTAAAATTTGACCTGTTGGGCCCCCGTTTGTTGGGCCTTTTTACTCCACATTGATGAAGCATGGGTCAAAATTGGTCTTGTGTTTAACTTTGTATAACCAGAGCGCCATTTTGGAAGGGGTAAGACCACATGATCTTCCTATAAGGCTTTTGCACGTCCATACAACTCTGTTAGTACAACTCTGTGGTGTAAATGTTAAAAAATGCCAACCTAAAATTCTAACGAAATTTTGGGGTCGTGGGTTCGAATCCTACTGAATGCATAAAATATGTTTTGTGTTTTCGGTTATTTTTCGAATCTGAATTTTAACACAGAGTTGTATATTCCGCTTGCGGTTGGTCGTACGGCTAATTACCGACACCGTAAAAGCCACAAATTAAGTAACTAATAACAGAAGGCTGTTGTTGGACGCTAAAACCAGATTGTTGGTTGTATAGCGAAAAATTTATTATTTTTTACGTCCATAGTTCTTGCCTTATCTGTGGCATTGGTTAATTTGGAGTTCCAGTTTAGTTTTACATCTACCATTACCCCCCAGGTATTTCGCTTCTATCGAAAAACCCAATCGTCTCACCAAACAACGTGGGATATTTGGAATCTACTGTTCCCCCTCTTAAGTTCCCTTCACAGAGTACTTTTCTTGGGGTTTATATTTAATCCCATCGTCGATAAGAACCACTACGTCACTAACTTCATAGCTGAAGTCTGTCCGACACCGTTTTCTTTCCAAATTTGCCACAGATGAGTATTACCACATCATCTGCGTATCCCTGCACATAGAATCCGTTATCATTAAGACGTATATGCGCAGTTCATTCACAACCATGGACCACAATAACGGGGAGAGCACCCCGCCTTGTGGGCATCCCTTGACTATCGTTATGCTAAGATTCTCTTCTGCCAGAGTCATTTTCACAACCCTGTTCCTCAGCATGGCCTTGATCCAGCCACACGTGACATCGTCCACACCCTATTATTCCGGCGGCCTGACAGATCCCATCGAACGCCGTGTTGTCGGAGGCTCCCCCGATGTCGAGAAAACAACCTATGTACACTTTTCTATCCTCGAAAGTTTTCTCTATTCTCGAGGTGTTAGGTTTTGGCAGCACCTGTATATTGGTTGATTTACCCGGTTGATAAACATATCCAGATGTTTATGCAGCGGATTACTCTCCAGCACATTGTCTCTTATATGCCTATCTACCAGCTTTTCCATTGTTTTTTGTGCAAATGATGTTAGGCTTATTGGGCGGTATGATCTACTCTTCTGCCCGCCTTAGGTATAAATATTACCCATGCCTCGGAGAAACTGCATCGAAAGATACTTCTTAGTTTTGGCGCTATATGTTCTAGACCGTTTTTTAACATTGCGGGGAATATTCCGTCTTCACCTGAAGCTTTGTATGATCCAAATGCTCCCACAATCCAGCAGATCTTATCAGTTGTGAACATAGTGTCTGCCATTTTCCAGCGGTACTGGTCTTCTTAAGGGATCTTTTATGTACTTATCATCCCCTTTAGATGACATTGTGATTGACTGGGGAAAATGCGTTTGGGCCAGTAACTCCAGTGTTTCTTTCGCATCTTCCGTCATCTTACCATTTGCGGTTTTTGCATTAAACCTAGCCAGCTTCTTATTCCTATTCTGTTTTTATGCTCCCTTGACAGAATTCTATGTATCCGGACCCCTACAGGTATATCATTGATTCCCTGACAGAATGTATCCCAAGATTTCTTTTTTGCCTTTTTGATTTCTTTTTTGTGTACTCTAAAAGGCTGTTTTTATATATAGACCACTCAGTTTTGGATTTGGCCCTATTTAAGTTTTTCCTGGTTTCCTGACGAAGCCTAGCCAGCTTCTCATTCCTGACCCATTACTAGTCCAGCTATGAAATTCGCTCAATTGACTATCCCGTATTCATACTAAGAACCTTCTCTTTATTTCAATTTTCCTACACTATCAATTCAAGTGTTATCTTTTCTTTATCTCTGTGTCCTTTTACTTTTGTTCCATCGTTTGTGATGTTCGCAATCAAAATGCAATCAACACTTTTCGACTCCTTGACCTTGGTCCTTTACAATTGATTAATTTTTTCATTATATTACCCAAACAAATAATTAACTAATTAAAGACCCGCATTTTAAGTCGAAAACTTGTTGCAGTTGAATCTTAACCCCGTCCACTTGGTGCCAGAGATTTAATCAAATGTCAGCGTAGTCTGATTTTATACTAGATTGGCTGGTTTTTTGTCAGGATATTTTCCACCCGCAGTCTCTAATTACACGGGTGACTTTTTTTGGGTGCAATTCTCAGTCATAGACAAACTGAACCCCAATGTCCATTGCAATGACCGTCATTGCAATTCCTCTAGTGTTCAGTTCAGTTTAGTGACAGATTAGACAAATTAGAAATATTTCCCAAAGTCTTGGCACCCAAAAACCTCTTTTCCCCCATTCTCCCGTGCATCAGGAGGCCCACCTACCGGTATTTAATTAATAATGACCTTTATTAAAAATAACATTTATAAATAATTTAATATTTTGCAGAGCCGATTGGTGAAAAACGTGATTTTGGATTAACACCAATGGAACTTAAAGCAATTCAACGTATTTGTTTGGAAATGTACTGTCAACATGATCAAAGTTTACCGTTCAGAGAGACTGAAATACAAATAAATAATGATAAAACTTCAAAGTAAATAAAAACACTGTGTTTTTTTTTATTTAATTAAATTAATTAATTTTAATCAATCAAATTCAATTACTTTTTTTTTAATTAATTATTTTGAATTTGTATTATTTTTTATGTTATAGACCAATGTCTTTGGAAATGATACGATCAAAATTGGATAGTTCAAGTGGTTCAACGTATACAGATGTTTATTCATTTATTAATGATGTAAAAACGATGTTTAAAAATGCCTATGTAAAACATCGGGTAAGTTATTTTAAGGAATCAAGGAATCAATTTTTTTTTTTTTTGTGATTTCTCTTTCTTCCATTCATAAAATCTGTTATGTGTTCTTAAGTTCTTATATCCAGAATACGGGAATTTATCGGTAATCACAACGGTTTTTTTTGCGTTTGAGCACCTACAATCCGATTGATGGACAACAACCCGATTGATTGAGCCCCTACAGCTTTATTGAGCCCTTTGGGCAACGCCCAAATACCACCCAAATATCCTGGGAGTATTTCCAGCAAAAAGATCTTATCATGAATAGAAATTTTCTAACTTCAACTTTCCCTTCCTCACTTCTAAATTCATTTTTGAGAAAATTTTACATTTCAATATTATTTTTGTCATATCTCTAGAACGCGTTGACACATTTAAATAAAAGTTTGTACATCATCAAATTAAAGCTAAAACATTAAAGAAGTTTTTCCCGAGAAAAATCGACAGCTGATAAAACTCATCAGCCGAGGCTGATATATAAGTTACAATGCTGTTAATAATTGGAAGTTTATTAAAAATAAAAGATCTGTTAGCTCTTTTCCTTCTTCATGCTTCGTCTATTCGTTATAATGACGTTGAGGGTACTGAGTTGGTATTTCAATGGCTAACTTATTCGCTAAATTCTTTGAAACTTCTATTGATAACACTCTGTCATTCCCAGTGATTCAGATGCTGGGCAATTTGTATCTTTTGATTATATTTCTGGGATTC
This sequence comes from Dilophus febrilis, assembly GCA_958336335.1. Taxonomy (NCBI): domain Eukaryota; kingdom Metazoa; phylum Arthropoda; class Insecta; order Diptera; family Bibionidae; genus Dilophus; species Dilophus febrilis. The sequence continues at coordinate 38,188,080 of OY284470.1, forward strand.
AATTTTGGTTTCCATTGCTTATATTCTGATGTTTATGCATCTATTACTACTTCCAAAAGCAAATCCACTTGTGGGCCGGATGATGGTTTTGAAAAAGTCCATTGATTTCATTACTTCGCCACTTACCATATTTTGTTTAGATATAAGTCAATTGAATTTTCTTCTTTTCCTAATCTTTGGTGGTGTTGTCGTAATTATTTGGACCTTGCATTAAAAATGTCGATTTAGATAACGGTTGGCGTAACTAGCGTTGTGTGCATCGGACCACACCGCGCCCACATTCTTTTTTTTTGTCTGTTATTACTCTATGAATTTCAGTATATGTCATTTCATTGAAGTGTAAACAACAAAGCGTTTTTTTGCTTCGAATATGTCGAAACACATGCATGAAAAAGTTGTTTTGGGGGGGAAGTTTAATAACTTTCTTTAATTTGAAGAAAACCGCTGCTGAAAGTTATCGTTTGTTGGTTGAAGCTTACGGTGAACATGCCCCAACTTAAAAAAAACTTGTGAACGGTGGGTGGTTTGCACGCTTCAGAAGTGGTGATTTTGAAGTGGAAGACCAAGAAGATCGGCCAGATCAGCCAAAAAAAACTTGAATACGAAGAATTCCAGGCATTTTTGGATAAAAATTCGTGTCGAACACAACACGAGCTTGCATTAGAATTGAATGTAGATGCCTCTACCATTTCGAGACGTTTGCATTCAATTGGAAACATCAGAAAGCTAGGAAAATAAGTCTCACATCAACTGAATAAAAATCAACTCAAAGCACAAATCGAAGCATGCCATAAACATCTTGCCGGGCACAAAAAAGTAAGTTTTTTGAGTCGAATTGTCACTATGGCGATGAAAAGTGGGTCTATTACGATAACCCTAAACGTAAAGCATCATCATATGTTGATCCCGGCCAACCATCAACTTCACAATCAAAACGCAATATTCATTGCCAGAAGCTTATGCTGTGCATTTGGTGGGATCAGAAGGGTGTCGTGTATTATGAGCTGGTAAAACCGAATGAAACGGTTCTGATCTGATCGCTACCGACGACAACTGGGCGAATTGGCAAAGAAATTGAACGGAAAACGACCATTGATAGCTCGAAAACACCACAAAGTTTTCATGCACGATGACATTAATGCCAGACCACATCGTGCAAACATCGTTAAGGAAAAAACAAAACGGGCTCGGTTGGGATCATCTTGATCCGCCCCCGTACTCTCCAGACCTTGCTCCTTCTGATTACCATTTGTTCAGATCAATGCCGGTCAGCCTGACAGATGTACGCTTTCGAAAGGTGCTGAAGAAGTGCGAAAATGGGTCGATGAATGGATTGGGACAAAAGATGAGGAGTTCTTCAAACGAGGAATCAACAAACTTCCTAAAAGATGGGAGGAAGTCATAGTTAACGATGGGCAATATATTGGTTAATGTACTCAATCATTTTGTTAACATGCCATTTTCAAGCAAGGCAAAAAATCGACATTATTAATGCAAAGTCCCAATAAGAGACGTCAAATTGCACTAATTCTTACTGAATACTGAAACAACTATGCTCCAAACACACAAAATCGAAAGGGCATCAAAACGTTATAGAATACGTGGATAAGTGGTCGATCCAATACAAAAACCCCGTAAAATATGTACTTCGACTTGGATCAATTTTAGAGATTGATCTACTTAGGAGCATACCGTACTTTTGTTCTTTCTTTAGCAATTTTTTTTTTAACTAAACCTTTTGTTTTGGGGGCGGGGGGGGGGGGGGGTTCTGAAAGAAACAAACCAATCAATTCGATCACTAATTTTTTGTTTTTAATTTTGATAGGATAACGAAAGAATTATGCAATGCGGCCGATATTTAGACTTGTTTTTCGATCAACAATTACTAAAATGGTTACCACAATTTAGTAGCGCATTAAATGTTATACAACCAACGACGACGAATAATAATAATAATGCAATGATGACACCACAACCGGATGACAATTCAACAATTGCAGTAAATCCAGCAAAACGCATTCGTTCCGATAATGACAATCATGAATGAGAAAATGGCTTTTTTTTTTATTTTATTTTCTTATTTTTTTTTTTTTTTTTTTGAGCACTTATTCGTCATGGTCTTTTTTTTTTTAATTATTTATCATATAATTTTTTAAATTTATTGATTTAGCATTCATTTAGAATTAATTTAACGGAAAAAAAATTATTATATTCCTAGTGGTGTTAAGTCGATCGGTTAAGTCGGTCGTTGCAAGCAAGTGGACACAAAAAAAATAATTTTAAGGTCGGAATCGGAAAACGTTTGTTTTTTGCGGAACGCCGTATTGTAAATTATGTTTTTTTTTTATCTGTTACATGGTAATTTTAGTGTATGTGTGAATGTGAAACCAGACAATGACATAGGATTAGGAAAAAAAAAAAAAGCATGAATAGTTTTATAAAAAATAAAAAAAAATAAAACAAAAATAATTCAAATAAAAAATTCCCAAATTCACAACTAAATTCAACTGCAATGTTGCCAATTTCATTTATAGTTTAATTAAAAGTTCCATGGGGTGATGAGTTCCGAAAAATTGGCAAAAATTGGTATTTTTTCCTTAAATATCATTAAATTACCTTTCCAATGCCGGTCAGTAATCTTGAAAATCCATTAACTGGTTCAGAAATTATAATAATTTTAATCAACCACTAATTTTCCTATATAAAAAAAATAAAAATCGATTTTGTGACCTCTTTTCAATAGTGAAATCTCTAGAAAATTCCCATAGAAATCATAAAAGTGATTTTAAGGAAAGTTAAGCTAATTTTTAATGAACTTTTAGAATTTGCAATAAAATTTAGGGGTTGCCGTGGAAAATCTCTGTGAATAAAGAAGATTTTTTTGTCAAACAATTCGTAAATTTCCATTAGATTTTCTTTTTGAAACCCTATCTTACTTCTTACTTCTGCGCGCCTACAACCTACAATTGGTTTTGGTGTCCATTAACAGCCTCCTCCAACCGGACCTATTTACCGCCAACGTCCGCCAGCCGGAAACGCCGAGGGCCCGAAGGTCCACTTCTACTTCATCTTTCCACCTACCCCGTGGTCTTCCCACACTCCTAGATCCGCCCGGCTTACTGTCCAGCATTTTTGACGGTATACGATCGCCATCCATTCGTACCACATGACCAAACCACCTCAGGCGACCGATCTTAATGAACCGAACGTTGCCGGGTTCGGTATATAATTTATATAGCTCGAAATCGAACCGCCTACGCCACCATCCCCTTTCCTTTGTCGGTCCAAAGATGAGGCGTAGTATTTTCTTTTCGAACCCTCCGTTCGAAGTCGCCGTTCGTTGGCCTGTGTCATGCACCACGTTTCAGAACCGTAGGTCACAATTGGTCGAACCACAGTGTTTGATATAACTTTAGTTTCAATGTTTTACTCAATGTCTTCGAGAAGAACATCTTTCGCAAACCGTAAAAGGCCTTGTTTCCCGAAGCAATCCGGGATTGAACTTTCTCCGTTATATCGTTTTCGCTGTTTATGCTGCTTCCAAGGTAGCTAAACCTGTCCGCCGTTTCATATTTGTTCTGACCAATTGATACGCTTTGATGTTGTGCCATAAACCTACTGTTCGTTGGTGCGATCATATACTTGGTTTTCTCCTCGTTTACCCTTAATCCCATTTCCGAAGCTTCACGTTCCAATAGTAAGACACCGCTTCTTTAACGGCACCCATCATATTTCTACCCACCACGTCAATGTCATCGGCATAGCCGAGTAATTGAACAGATGACGTAAAAATAGTGCTGCTGGTGTTAATGGTCGTCCTCCTTATACATTTTTCCAATATAACATTGAAAAATAATGTAGCCAAATTTGGGTCCCCTTGCCGTACTCCGTCAATGGTTTCAAATGCATCCGATTTGCTCCCCCTTATTTGTACCTGAGATGTAACTTGCGTCAGTGTTAGTTTTGACATGGCTATCAATTTTTGTGGGAATCCAAATTCCTCCATCGTGCGCCATAATTTTTCCCTAATAACACTGTCGTATGCGGTCTTAAAATCAACAAATAGATGGTGTGTTACTACGTTGAACTCCCTACACTTTTCCATTATCTGTCGTATGACAGTCATCTGTCGTATGACGAACAGTACTTTTATGACGAACAGTTATCTGTCGTATGACAGAACAATAAATCCTCACCACATTTTAAGAGTTCACCGGGTACGCCGTCAGATCCAGCCGCCTTTTCATTCCATTGAGCTTCAGAATGGCTTCTCTGGTTTCTTCATATGTTGGTTCCGAAATTAGTGGTTGTGATGTTTGGTACGGAGCCCGAAAAATATCCTGCTCATGACGCATTTTCTTGTTTCGGAATAATTTGCGTTCAATGGATCTTTTGGTTCTGTAGTCATCCATGGCAGTTCGTGTGGCGCGCTGAAGATATTTTAAACGCGCTTGGTTCTTTTCTTCATGAGCCGTTTTACATTCGTCATCGAACCAACCATTTCTGACCACGCCAAGTTTCAACTTTACCGTCTCCTCTGCCGCCATTTTCATGCAATTGCGCAATCGATTCCACATATCATTACACGTGTTTTGCTGTTGATCCACATCTGTTCGAACAATTAACTCCACCAATTTATCTTCGTACTGTTGTTTTACTTGGTCATTTTTGAGATTTTCCAAATTGAATCCTCTCGCAATGACTTTTTGGCGGTTTGCACTAACACGATATCTGAACAAAGCTCTTACTGGAGATAATGATCAGAATCAATGTTAGGTCCGCCACAGCTCCTTACATCCAGCATGTCGGACGCATGACGACTGCTGTCAATGAGTACGTGGTCTATTTGGTTTGTTGGTTTTGTATCGGGCGAACACCATGTTCCTTTGTGTATGTTCTTATGTGGGAAACGTGTGCTGGCTACTATCATATGGTTTGATATTGTGAAATCGACTAAACGCTCGCCGTTATTATTGCAGTGTGTATGAAGGCTATGTTGACCAATTGCCGGACGATATACAATTTCCCTACCCACCTGTGCATTAAAATCGCCAAGCACGATTGCCAATGAAACAATGCCATTTCGCATTGAGGTACACAAAATGTCAGATGTGAAAATGTTATATAGTGTTTGGACTCAGACAGCTACCCTGGGGGACTCCGACCTCTAGACCTCCGTGTATATATACAGGGACTTACCTCCATGTATTTGTACAAAAAAGGATCTTTTGAAAAGGAAGGATTTTATTATTCGGACAAATTGGATATGAAAATTGGATTGTATGCATTTTGTGAAGTAGCCCATCGTACCATATTGAATCGAGAGCCTTCTTTCTCAATGTCGATAGCAACCGCAGACCCGTTGACTGTTTTCTTAACCATATTGTTTTTAATTGATTCTGTGACTCCTCAATATTTGATGTGAAGTGGTCGTGGCTTTTCACGAAATCCGAATTGCTGCATTTGGTTAGCAAAGAATGGCTTTCGATATGCTTCTTTATTCTTGTTTGTATTGCTTTTTCAAAAACTTTATTATTCATTCCGCTTAATAGGCTAATTGGCCTGTAACCTGTTGTTGGTAGCGTTCGGTCTTTATGGGGTTTCATAATTGGTACTATTTTTGCCCCGTTTCCATATTTCTGGGTAGTATCCCAGCTTTTTTTTTTTTTTTTTTTTCTTGGAAGAGGAAATCCATTTACAGACTGTGTGTCGGACTCCCGTCACTAGGACGTCCTACCGACTAAAACCTCTCCCACAGGGTTGGAGTTCAAGATACCCCCTCGCACTGCGACCATTAAGGTCTATTGTGCCCCTATATTCTTTATGCCTTTTACTCCAAAGGAATAGACCTTTTCTCACAGGTCACCAATTAGGAAATTGATGACCGTTTTTACCGGAAGGTTTTTATATCCACTTTCCTTGAGAAAGTCTTTTCCTAGATATTTCCTTCGTTTTTTACAGAGCTCTGGACATTTTGCAAGTATGTGTTCCATAGTCTCAGTATCCTTTTTGCAGAATCTGCATTGCTCATTTTCGACCAATCCAATCTTTTTGAGATGGTAGTTACACGGCGCATGTCCCGTGAGAGCCCAGCAGAGAACCTTAAGATGTTCTCTCGATAAGTTCAGAATTTCCTCAGCTCTCTTTGCATTTATATAAATAAATTTTTTTGAATGCCTAAGGCCCCTGATATTATTCCAGTTTCCCTTAACCTTTTCATTGGACCACAATTCAATTGCTTCCATCTTATCTTTCCTGGTAAACCCACAGAAGGGCGAGGGACCAACGTTCGATCCCACCGCACCAGTTTTTGCCAGTTTTCCAGCGTCTTCTAGGCCTCTTTGTCCCATATGAGCAGGCATCCAGATGACTCTAACATCGCCCTTGTTTGCCAACTCGTTTAGGACTTCGTGACATTCGAGGACCAACTTGGAGTTGAAACTGTTTTGCTGAAGTGCCATCAAAGCCGCCTGACTATCCGAGAGTATATTGACACGAATCCCATTCGTATCCCAGCTTTAGGCATTCGTTAATGATTCGGTTGAGGAATACTATTGCTTTTTTATAGGCAGTTGCTTTAATACCACGTTTGTTATTCCATCAATTCCCGTTAATTTTTTGTTTTTTTTTATGTCGTAATGTAATGTAATGTAGAACCTCCTTCGGCCTGGTTGCTAATGCATAATGGTTGCTAAATCCGTGTTTGAGACACTGTAACCGCATATTTTATCTATGGAGTCCTCCTTCACAACCTGCTCTGTTGCATTATTGCTTACGTTATTATTGGTTATCTGTGTTATCAAACTGGTTTGCCAATAACTCAGCCTTTTCATGTTATCAAACTGGTTTGCCAATAACTCAGCCTTTTCATTATTGGGGTGCTTACGATGGTTTTAGTAGCATACCACCTTTAACGGTGATATGCTTACGGGTCGGGTTTTTTAGGATGTTACACTAGTTTCCAAAATTTGCTTGACGAACCCTCTATTGCTGGGAGGCTTTCTGCAAAATTTGTTATTTCTGTGCTGTTGAATATGATGCTTAATTTCTTTGTTAATTTTGGAAATCACAGCGTGTAATATAGGATCACGGGAACGCTGCCATCTCATTCTCCAAGTGTTCCGAATAGATATTAAGTGGTGGCGTTATGTTAGCTGGCAGAGTTTTTTTTTGTGCGTTGTAGTTGATTTATTGGGTACAGACAGCCCTACAGCGGTGTGTATTGTTTTTTATCAAATTATTAATATGATTCTCGATGTCCTGTGGAGATGTCGCTTGAATACTGTTTATATTAGGTTGTCGAAAAAGTATTGATAATTTTTATAAATAGATGTCATTATAATTGAATATTTCAAGTAGTACTAATCTGATCAGGTAACACTAACATACGTTCGAAAGATGACATTTCGTAGATTAAAAAAAAAAAAAAATGAAATTTGTTTAGTCATTTAAAAGTTGTAGTGCATTAAAGATGAGCGAAATTAGTGAAAAAATTCGATACATTTTACAATTTTATTATGAAAAAGGTGAAAATGCGCCTGCGTTGCACATGAACAAATTTGTGCAGTTTACGGTGAAGGAACTTTATCAAAATTAACAGCCTATAGATGGTTTGCTCGATTTCTTTCCGGTAATTTTGATGTCAAAGATGCACCTCGTTCTGGTCGACCAATCACTGAAAAAGTCGATGAAATCATATCAAAAATTGAAGAAAATCGACACGTAAGCAGTCATGATATCGCTAAAGAACTAAACGTCCATCACCAAACAGTTTTAAACCATTTGACAAAGGCTATGGATACAAGAAAAAGCTCGATGTTTTGGTACCACATGAATTAACACAAAACAATTTAATGAACCGAATTTCCATTTGCGAAACGCTGTTTAAAAGGAACGAAATCGAGTCATTTTTAAAGCGAATGATTACAGGTGATGAAAAATGGATCACATACGATAATAATGTACGAAAAAGATCGTGGTCCAAGAAGGGTGAAGCTCCTAAAACAGTAGCAAAACCTGGGTTAACACCAAGAAAGGTAATGCTGTCTGTTTGGTGGGATTGGAAAAGAATCGTTCATTATGAATTACTAGCACCCGGTCAAACCATTGATTCCGATCTCTATTGTCAACAATTAACAAGATTGAAGCACGAGATTAAAAAAAAAAACGTCCAGAATTAATCAATCGAAAGGGTGTTGTGTTCCATCATGACAACGCCAGACCACACACATTTTTGATGACTCGGCAGAAACTGAGAGAGTTTGGCTGGGAAGTTTTAATGCATCCACCATATAGCCCGGACCTTGCACCTTCAGATTATCATTCCGGTTCCGGTCTCTGCAGAACTCCCTTAATGGTTTAAAATTAAATTCCGCAGAGGACTGCAAAATGCACTTGGATCAGTTTTTTGCCCAGAATACACAGAAGTTCTACAGTGATGGGATAATGTCTTTACCGCACATAGAAAAATGGCAAAGGGTCATCGATCAAAACGGCGCATATTTGGTTTAATAAAGTTCATTTGAATTATATAAAAAAATCGTTTGAATTTTGTAAAAAAAATATCAATACTTTTTAGACAAACTAATATTAACCTTTTTTGTTTATTATTTCCTTGAAACAAGTATCCAATTCGCTTCCTTATAATTTAAAACATTCATATTTCCTTTCCTCCCTGTGTGCTCCGGCTTCAATTTTAAACTCGATAGGTATAGGTGATCGGAATCAAACGCTTGAATTATTTCAATGGAATTTATATCATGTAAACCGTTTGTAAGAACTGTATCCAAGGTAGATGGATTTCGTTGAGGTGCGAAGTAAGTTGGTGTTGGTTGGTGGATGGTGGATTATAAATTTTTGTTGTGACATTTCTTCGTAAACAAATTGAGCCCGCCTGATTGGTGCGCACATTGTTCCACATTCTATGTTTGGCATTTAGATCCCCGCAAATGAAGTAACTGGTGCGTGGATAAGATGTAATTATTTTTATATCCCTTTTAAACATTTCCAAGTCTTTTTTACTATTTGATCTTAATGGCAGCGTATTATCCGGGATACGCTGCCATTAGGATTATGTTACCTATGTGACTTTTTTATAGTTTTTATAGCCTCCACTTCTATGACTGTAGTTTTTATTTTGGACATGTGAATGTGATCTATGTCATTCTTAACCGCTATTGTAACCCCCCCCCCCCCCCCCATGATTTCGGTTTTCTCTATATAACGTCAGTCCTATATAACGTATAATTAGGTATATAAAATTTATTTGCTGGTTTAAGCCATGTTTCTGTGAATAGTGCCACCTCTATACCGTTTTTGTCAAGATGGTCATTAATTTCTAGATGTTTTGGGAGTATGCTTTGAGCGGTAAAGCACTAGATTTTAATTATTTTATTTATAGTAAAATGATGTGCTGTTCCGCAAATGTGAATGAATAATTATTATTATTATTATTTGTCTGCATGAATGAGACAGATTGTTTTTTTTTTTGGTTTTTGTTCTTTTAATGTCAGAATTGTTAATGTCATATTTTTATCTCGATTTTGTTAAGAAATGAAAAGAAAAAAGGAAACGCATTATTTTGATTAGATTTTCATAGTCTTTTGCAAGACAATAAAATTAAACAAATAAAAATAATTAATTTATAGCTCTCAGAATTGAATTTATATAATTATAAAATAATCACAAAAAAAAAAAATAAAAATATCATTCATAATTTCTATTTTACTTATTATTATTATTATTATTATTATTATTATTATTATTATTATTATTAATATTAGAATGGAAAAATTTGATTAATTAAAAATAAAATAAAAGAAACAATAAAAAAAAAAAACAGATTTTAAAAAATTAATACACAAAAGTTTTGTATTTTATAAATTCTCTCAAATTATTCTCTCCATATTTAGATTTATTAAATGTCAATAAATGTCATTATAGGTCAGTGGCGAATCCTAGTAGTTATATTGAGTCGTTCTGTTTAATCAGTTTTAATTAACACATCAATCTATATATCAGGGGGTGTAGAATGATTTATGATACCATATATGGCAAATTTTCAGTACAAATTAATAAAATTATTTATTATCATAATCATAATTAAAAATAGTAATAGCAATAATAGCAAAATCAAAAAATGTATTTCCCGAAATGTAAAAAAATTAAAATAAATTGACCATATGTATTGAATATATCAGGAATGATACTATATAATATACTATATTATTCCTTATATATGAAATCGGCTCTTCTACATTTTGTTATAAATTGCTGCGTTACCTCATCATGAAACCTCTCTTTCGATTGAAGTTGTTTTATTAAACGTTTTTCTATTGCCATTAATGATAAACCATGTAATCGATCTTGTAACATAGAATTTCTGCTATAACTCTTAATCCTTTTTAATACGGAAAATGTGCGTTCGACTTGCACTGTAGTTGATGGAAGAGTAAGAATGAGTTCTGCTAATTTATGTACTTCTGAAAATTCTTGTTGCATTTTGTGGTTTATAAAAATTTTATTTGATCAAATTTCATCATCCCATATGAAGTATATAAAGAATTTATTACATTAGTTGGAAATGATTTACTATATGTAATGAAATTAAAACAATTTAATAATTCTACAAATAATAACTCCGATAAGCTTTCAAATCGCACATCGATTTGCGTAACTATAGTGTCAATAATTTCATTATAGATTTGCTTATAATATAATTGGAAATCGCCAATATTCCGCTTCTTTTTTTGGCGGTCCGCATTCAGATACAACCTCCGAATAAATTTCCTCAAATTTGCTTCTTAGTTCCAAAATATTTTCTTTCGTTCTTTGTACCTCACGAATACAAACGCTTATATTGAAACTTTGGCTTTGCATTATGGAAAACAATACATCAGTAAAACTGAATACTTTTGCTATAGCATTTAAAAGAAAAGCAGTTTCGAAAGACTCCAAGAATTGCAGAATTCCTCTTGCAAGTATTGTCGTGTCAACCTCCCATGCCTCTGGTGAATCTATGATGGATTGGAATAGAACCTGTAGATCATCCTTGTAAAGATTAACAGTATATTTACAAGTCTAGATGTAAAATTCCATCTAGTGGATGATATCGTTGGAATTCGATGTTTTACAATTGCATCTAGAGCGTTAGTTCTCTTTGAAGAATGCGCGAAAAATGCTGAAATTCCGGATAACGTTGTGAAAAATAGTTTGACCTCTTTAATAAATTCTAGAGATCTTGATAGTACAAGGTTCAGAACATGTGCAGTGCAGTGTATAAATTTAACAGCTGGATATTGCCGTCTTACCAAAGCCTGAACTCCAACTCGATCTCCAGACATAACTGCTGCACCATCATAACCTTGGCCAATAATTTTTTGGGAAATGTCGAGTTTATTTATATAACGAATTACATGCTCCGCTAATGCATTAGCCGATCTATCCACACTAACGTCAACGAATTCATAGAACCTTTTGACTATTTCACCATTTAAAACATAACGAAACACAACCGATAATTGGGCTCTTCGCGAGATATCCAATGTTTCATCTAGCATGATTGACCCACATTTGCATTCATTAATCTCTTTATGAATTGCATTCAGCATTACATTACCGATACTATGAATCAAATCGTTTTGAATCGCCGATGACGTTCCTCGAAAAATGGTTGCGTCTTTCAAATGGTTTTGCAAGGGTTCGTGAATCTGTGATATAAAATGTAACATCTCTACATAATTTCCACGATTTACAGATTCTTCACTTTCATCGTGTCCTCTAAAAGCTAGTTCCTGTGTCCCCAAAAATGTAGCAACATCTATTCATCAAAATTTTTAAAATATGTCGGTTCTTTTTAACAATTTCATTGTGTCTGATCATCGAGATATGAGCGTGTTGATCCAACATTAAATCCAATCGTATAAAGCCAAATGTTTTAAATGCCAAAGCATTTGCAATGTGATTTTTTGACTTCTCGTGTTTGGATATACCTGAACTTAAATGATTAAGATCATCGAATCCTTCAAAGTTCCAAACGCAACGGTCTGCATGTTTAAAAAATAAAATACATGGCCAGCAAAATAGCTTATTTTTCACGGAACTGCCAGTAAGCCATTCAGTTGTTTTGTAATTGCTGGTATTAAAACTTCAAGTAAACGTTTGTCGTTTGAAAGAGCACAACGTCTTTAAATCAGGAAGTTCAGGCATTGGCCTTCCTTCACGCAAAATTGCATTCTTGTCCTCAATGCTGCGTGAACAAAAAGATTGCTTCTTCAAGCTACTTATCACGCAATTGTCTAGAAGTGTTTCCTCCATATTTATGATATTCTTTTATTTATAAATAATGCCTTTGATTTTAGGGCAGAATTGAAAATAATGGAATAATAATAATAATAAACAAATGAAAATAAAATTGAAAATCAAATTGTTTTGAAAAAAAACACTTGGAATATTTGAAAATCAGTGGATTGTATGGTGGAATAAAAATACTAATAAACAAATGATAGTTAAATTGAAAATCAAATTGTTTTGAAAAAAACACTTGGAATATTTGAAAATCAGTACAACAATTATTGATAATAAAATTGTTAATATAAAAGCGAAATTAAATCAATTTATAAGAAAATAATGAATGCAAAGAAAAAGATAAATGAATATTTGAGACGAATTTCAATCAAATGAACAATACATTCTGTCAAATAAGTACCCGAAAATTCTCATTTTACATTTTCCCGCTGAGAATATTTCAAACATTTTTTTGTTCCCAGCTTGGTACAACTGTCAGCAACTGTTCTGTCAATTGTTATTGCTGTGTGTCATTTAGTTTGTTTACGGCGTCGTTAGGAACAAGTCAACCTTTTGTGTGCGTTGCGATTTTCACTATGGATAAAAATATCGAACAAAGAGTTTGTGTGAAATTTTGCGTTTCAAACGAAATTTCTTGTGCCAAAACGTTGGAAATGTTGAAAAAAACATTTGGTGATTCAACCATGTCGAAAACTCAAGTTTACGATTGGTATAAATCGTTCAAAGAGGGGCGAGAAGAAGTGAACGATTTGCCACGTTCAGGACGTCCTTCGACCTCTTCAACTGAAGAAAACGTCGACAAAATAAAGGAAATGGTGCTCGAAAATCGTCATTATAGTTTGCGAGAGATAGCCCAAGAAATGAACATGTCTCATGAGACCGCTCGTCATATTTTGGTTGATGTTTTGCGTATGCGGAAAGTCGCAGCGCGATTGGTGCCAAAAGATCTGAATTTTCTTCAAAAAGTGAATCGCAGTAAGGTGGCTGAAGACATGCTTGAACGCGTAAATTCCGATCCAACGTTCATCGAACGCATCATAACTGGTGACGAGACATGGGTTTTCGAGTACGACATGCAACAATCGTCGGAATGGCGCGCCAAAAATGAGCCGAAACCGAAAAAACCGCGCCAAAGCAAATCGAAAATCAAGGTGATGCTGACCGTGTTCTTCGATATTCGTGGTGTTGTTCATTCGGAATTCTTACCGGTGGGCCAAACCGTCAATAAAGAATATTATCTTGGCGTTATGAGGCGTTTGAGAGAGAATGTTCGTCGCAAAAGACCAGATTTGTGGCGTGGTTGGATTTTGCACCACGATAATGCACCAGCGCACAAAGCGATCATTGTGAACGAGTTTATGAACAAAAATTCAACAAATATCATCGAACAACCACCGTACTCTCCAGATATGGCCCCGTGTGACTTTTTCCTGTTTCCGAAACTCAAATTACCACTTCGTGAACCCGTTTTGAGAGCATTGAAGACATCAAAACTAATTCGCAACGAGAACTGAAGGCCATCCCGGAATATAGCTTTAAAAAGTGTTTCGATGATTGGATTGTACGTTGGAAGAAGTGTATTGCCTCAGAAGGGGCCTATTTTGATGGGGATATAATAAATTTAGATGATTGATAAGTTGCTTGTGTTTAATTTCAAATTTCCGGGTACTTATTTGACAGAATGTATTAAAACAAAATCAAACAAAATCATCTCATATATACGCACAAGCATTCATACTTGATTTGATGAGTAGGTATGAAATTTGACTCAACTGTGTTCTGTCATAAAACAGAACCTAGTTGAGTTAAAATTTCGTATATGGAAACAAAATTTCCCTTTAAATTTTATGGTGGTATATAATAGTTTATTGTTGTAATACTTTATAGGCTTGCCGTATACATAAATAATTTATTTACCGAACCCAAAGCGAACAGTGTGAGTTAAGTTTGTGTAATGTAGAAGAAAAAAATATTGGTCTATTGCTGCTGTTTTTTTATATGCATATATGAATATTACATGAATATACACATATATGATTTATTTTTAAGTATACATGGATTTAGATTCGCATATATTTTGTTCGTATGTTCGTTTAACATACAGAACACAGTGAATGAGTGAGTTCATCCAAAAATCAGAATGTTTGACTATCGTTTTTTAGATATGTAACAATTTCGCATTTTATTTGCACCGAAAAGAATTTTATTTATAGTTAATTTAGAAATAAATTTCAAATAAAATACAAAATATAAGTGCTTAATTTGAAGTCGTTCGGCGAACACTAAGCACAGTCGGAGCATTCGCTACCGTTATAGGTATATGGGTAGCGGGAGAAAATGTAAGGATCTTAGCGTATGCGGACGATGTGGTGTGTTTAGCGGATAATGTGTGCGTTATGCAAGGAATGATTGAAAATTTGGTGAAATATTGTGAACGGTGGAAAATGGCGGTTAATTTAACGAAATCGAAAATGATGGTCTTTAGGAATGGTGGGAGAGTAAGGAAGGATGAAGTGTGGCAAATGGCCGGAAAGAAAGTTGAGGTGGTGGGCAGATATAAATGTGGAATATGCTGGATGTTGATTTATTGTTTCAGAATAAACTAAAATATAATAATACCGACTTTTCACTTCTGTTCCAACAAATAGACTGTCTCTTTATTTCATATATATATATATTTCGATAATTCATACAATTCATACGGTTTTGATACTATATAACTTAAGTTCACATACATTTACAATCATTACAATAATTAAACACACAAACTCAAATGAGTGGAGATTACCCCGTAATACAGGTAATCCCACATTCGGCCGCCCTGATATTAGTCATCCGGCCCAGATGACTTATCGGACTCCTCCCCGTCATCAACTATCCTCCAGCGTTTCATGAAGTCCATTGCTGACGATGTATTTACCGGTCCTTCATGAGTGCCAACTTTCTGCACTTCGTAGCGATCATTTCGCTTAATTTTGACTACCTCGTAGGGTTCCAAAAACTTTGGGTATAGTTTTTGTCCTGGACCAAATTGGGTTCGCCTGATAGCCACTAAATCGTGCATTTTATACTTTACGCTTTCTTTCCGATTCTTATTATATTGCCTCGTATTCTCTTTCTGTATTTTATCAATCTGAGCCTTAGCAGTTTGTCTCATTTCACGACGATCACTTTTAAATTGATCGATTATTGCTTGTTCTAACATTTCGGCCAGTTTTTCAATCATCTTTTAGTGACATTTTTACACCTACCAGTAACTCAAACGGCGATTTGTTCGTGCTCCTGGTTACTGTAGCATTGATAAATTGTTGTACTCGATTCACATGCTTATACCATTGCAATGGGTCTTCCAACGACAGACGACCCAATGCATTCACAATTACGGCATTTAATCGCTGCACTTGGCCGTTCCCGCGAGCAACACCAGTTGTCGTGTGCACTAAGTTGATTTCTTGTTCCTTACAGTATTGTTTGAATTCATTCGATGTAAACGCTGGTCCCCGGTCCGATGCTATAATCCGATGCGGATTACCAAAGGTATCCTGCAGTAACTGCAACTTTTTTATCACCCCGTCCGTTGTAGTAGACTTTACCGGAAATATCCAGGTAAACTTTGTAAATCCGTCTACCACGTCTACAAAAAGATGTTTGTAATTTTTGCTCGTTCACGGCAGTGGACCCAAATGATCCACGTGAACCGTATGTAAAGGTACGTTATACTTCTCAATCGGATTCAAAAATCCTTCCCGTTTTCCGGTTTTCCTTGCGACTAATATACAGCGTATACAATTCAATATAATTTTCTGTATCTTATGGCGCAAACCTTCGATATAATATTCCTGTCCTATCATCTGCTCTACTTTACTGACGCCAAAATGTCCCCTTTCGTGAACCTCCCGTATTATTTCTTTCTGCATGGCCTTGGGTACCATCAGTAAATAATTCCCCTTCATCATTCGATATAATACGTTTCCTCGCAATACAAATTCCTTGTACTGCCCCTGTTGTAATAATTTCTTAATAGCCTCACATTCGTTGTCTCCTCGCTGGCAATTTTTAATTCTATTTAAAAGTTCACTTTCGATTTGCAATACATTCCTACTCAATGCGTCCTACTCAATGTTGCATCGCGCTAGCTGCCCGATGTTGTACGGAACAATCATATTCGCATATCGTTAAGGCCCATCTTGCTATTTTTGGACATAAATTATAGACTTCTTATTCATCGTTAGTTGGAAGGCCTTGCAGTCCGTAATAATTTTAAATCTTACTCCCAATAAATATACTCTGAATTTTCTGAGGGCACGTACTACAGCCAACATTTCCAGTTCATAACTTGTATACTTCATTTCCGCATCGCTTGTTTTAGAACTCGCATATAAAACCGGATGCCATTTATCATCGTCATGTTTCTGCAGCAGACAGGCACTATATCCAAACTTACTCGCATCCGTGTGTAATTCTGTCTCCAATGATGGATTGTATAATTTTAACACCGGATCCTCACATAACGCCTTTACCAATGCAACAAAAGCCGCCCGCTCTTTCGTACCAAAACGAAACACATTACATTTTTTCGTCAAGTCGCTTAAAGGCCTTGCAATTATTGAATAATTTGGTATAAACTTACCGAAATATCCGGTCAAACCCATGAACCTTTGCAGTTGTTTGAGGGTTTTAGGATTCGGAAAATGTTGTACTGACTTAGTCTTTGCACTAGATGATCTTATTGAATTGTTTTCAATGATGTATCCCATAAATTCAATATTGGTTTTTAAGAATTTACTCTTTGGCCAGTTAATTATCAACCCGTTCTTTGCAGCGATACCTAATACCTTTTCTAATACATTTAGGTTTTGTACAGTACAGTTGTCGTAGGTATTATTAAATCGTCAATATACACTGAAATATCACCACTTATGATTAATGCTTGCGGAAAATCGTGTTAATGTAGCGTTGAAACACTGCCGGTGAATTACATAACCCGAATGGCACCTTTTAAAAATTGGAATTGTCCGTTCGATCAAGGGTAACGGATATCTATCATTAATCATCTTACAATTTAACTTACGATAATCCACACATAATCTCCGATTACCATCTTTCTTGGAAACTAGTACCACTGGACTAGCATATTCGGAATTGCTATGCACTATAATCCCTTCCAATAGCCACTGTTTTACCTGATCGTTTATAATTTGCTTCTCATTCCAAGCAACTCTTCTGGGACTCTGATGAATTGGGTTTTCGTCGTTTAATATAATTTTTATCTTAACACATGAATTTTTCGGTGTGATAGGCGTATAATTTTGAATTAAATCATTCAAAAATGTTCTTGTTTTATAATCACCAATTTGCTTAATGTTGTCCAGTTCATGATCTTGTACCAGAGCCATCACATCCATTTCTGGCAAGAAACTATCTTCTAACTCTTCTTGCTTAACAACTTTATTTATAATAACGGTTCCTTGCTTTATTAATAATTCGGCTTCGCGTAATATGTCTTTCCCAAATAATCATATCCTCGTTCATGCACGAGTCTGTAACGATATGGCAATTAATGTTAAATTTATTATTATTATTTATTACCTGCGCATCGAATATTCCGTTGGATTTTTTCGTAACTCTTCCAAAACCGGTTTGTCATGCAACTTTCTAAATATCTCTTCTCTAACCAGTGTGATATCACTGCCCGTGTCTATGCAATGCACTTATTTGGGTACCTTACCGCACATTATCTCAGCATGCATGTCGACGACTTTGATTTCATTCACTTGACGAGGTGGTTTATTGTTCGGATCGGAACAATCCCTTGCCAAATGGCCAAAATTATTGCATTTAAAGCAACGTTTGCCCTTGCCCTTAAATGGACATTCTCCTGCTGAATGGTTTTTGTCTCCGCAATTATAGCACCTTCTCAATACAGTCGAGTGTTGTGGTTTGCTTTCATGCGGCTGTGATCTTTTAAACGATTCTGATTGCCTGGTTGATCTTTGCATTTTTATTTGCTCATAAACCCTATATTGTTGTTTTAGATCAGCATAACTGTGCGCCTCGTACAAAACAAGCTTGTTGTTTGGACTGTCTGGTATTCCCGCAATAATATATGCAATTACAGATAATTCATCAACCTTGCCTTTATTTCCTATTTGCCGCATGCTAAACATGTATTCTAGG
The DNA here is from genome assembly GCA_958336335.1 of Dilophus febrilis. Taxonomy (NCBI): domain Eukaryota; kingdom Metazoa; phylum Arthropoda; class Insecta; order Diptera; family Bibionidae; genus Dilophus; species Dilophus febrilis. The sequence goes on from OY284470.1 coordinate 38,206,563, forward strand.
AAAGTTTCGGATGGTAATTTTTTTCGCTTATCTAATAATTGATGCACTTCTATACCCAATATACCATCAGAAAACTCCGTTTGTAGGTTAGCTTTTAGCGCTGCATAACTGTGCACCTCATTCGATGACTCAACAGCCAGTTTCGCTGCCCCTTTCAATAATCGACGCAAATACAAATATTTTTGGACATCAGTCCACTCACAAACTATTGTAACGTCTTCGAATTGTTTTATAAACTCTCGGGTAGACTTACCTCCTTCGCCACTGAAAGTTTCCAAAGAATCTTCCACATCCCTAAAACTATAACCAGCCATAGTTAATGGATTTTCAATAACGTCGCCTTTAATTACTGGCTACTCTAAATTGGTCATAAAATCCTAGAACACCCTGGACTATTGATTAACTGTTCGCCTCACTCCTCAAAACTTTGATCCCACATAAATATCTTGGGGTTGAAATGACGGATGGAGGATCATGGAGGAATCATTTGAAAAATAAAGCATTGGAAGCGAAGGCGGGTATGATGCAGGTGTGGGGTGGTGTGTTGAATCGGGCGGATGTTGGCGTAGAGGCGAAGTTAAAAGTAATGGATGGTGTGGTTAGGAGTGTGCTAAGTTATGGGTGTCAGGTATGGGGAGTGAGGAGGTATGAGGAGGTGGATGGGTTTGAACGTTATGTAATGAAGAGAATGATGTGGCTGAATAAGACGTGTAGGGAGTGTATTTTGTATTTGGAATTGGGGAGGGTGCCAATGTGACTGTATTGTTTCAGGCTGCACGTTAGGTGGGTAATTGGAATGTTGGGTAAAGGCGAGACGCGGTTGGTGAGGAAGATTTTATGGGAAATGGTGGAAAAAAATGTGGGATGGATAAGTGAGTGGAAAAAGAAAGTGGGGGAATCGGAAATGGAATGGAATTGGGAGTCAAGAGATATGGAGTATTGGAGATTAAAAGCGGAGGTGTTAGTAAGACGGGTGGAAGATGAGTGTGTAAAGGCGTTGAGATTGGAGGGAAGAAGACAGAAGAACGAGGATCGGGCGTATCCGGAGTTACAATGGGGGGTGGTAATGCAGGAATATTTTAGGAGTAATTTGAAGTTTGAGGAGATGAGAATGATAATGCGGGTGAGGGGAGATGTAATGGGATTAAATGCAAAAGGATGGGGTAGTGAAGAAAAGTGGAGGTGCACGATGTGTAATATGGGTGTAAGGGAAACGGGGTGGCATTTTGTAGGGGAGTGTCCGGTTTTAGGAGGGGTGCGAGGTGGAAATGGTTGGGAGTAAGAATATTGTCAAGGAATGGAGTGAAGGAGTTGTTATCGGGAAAGGGGATAGGAGAAAATGGAGAAGTGTGGCGGTGGAAATTGGTGGCAGGGTTTTTGTTGGAAATGGAGAGGTACAGGGAGAGTTTCGTACGGGAGTATAACGGGTAGGGCAAGGCGGGAAAGGAGGGAAAAACAGAGGGTGATGGAGGGTGATGGATAGAGGATATGTGGAAGGTACTCGGGGTTACGATCGGGTGATCAGGCCCTTACCTTTAATTGTTTATTTGATTTTGATTTATGTTATTGTGTGTATGTTTTGCGTTTTTTTTTGTAATTTTTTTGGATTGTAATCGAGATTGTAATTAATTAAAAAAATAAAAAATAAATGAATTTATAAAAAAAATGTCATATTGTAATAGGAAAACAAATCGGAAAAAACTTATGAAAAAGTTGTTTTTCCTTTAAGCGCCTATCCAACCAAGCTAATTGGGTTTTTGGTGTCCATCAACAACCTTTTACACAATCGGACCTATTTGCAGTGTATAGTACACCACTGTAGTCAAAGCATTCACACATCATTTTGTAATTAAAACGAATGTTATATACGAAAGGGCTAAGTTTAACCTTCGTTACAAATTTGAAGGTGAATTAATTGAATATTACATTACGAATTTATATCTATTGTCCGAAAATTGTAATTATGGAACTCTCAGAGAAGAGATGATAAGGGATAGAATAGTTGTTGTTGGTACGTCTTCTATCACGTTATCGGAAAAACTATAACTAGTAAAAGATTTAACATTTTCAAACCGCGACGACAACTGAAGTGAGACAACACCATGCTGTAAGAAAACAGCAACTGAAATTAACATCTTCATCAATACATAAAGTAAATACTCACTTCGATAACATCAAGCGATCGGAAACGGGACAGCATATCGTTACAAAATACGTACCGAGGTTAATAAAAAAAAAAGACAATGATAGATATGACAAAATAACTTCAGAAAAGGAAAACAATTATATATGTATTATATATGGTGCGGTTCTCAACGATATAATTGGTAAAAACTAAGGGCTAAAACGTTCTGAAACCTATTTATTCGGATTCAGCATCCCTTAAAGCATAAGTATGCAAGTTTTTAGCCCGATAGCTCAAACCTAAAGTATTCGGTGAAAAATCCATTTGTTCATAACGGGGTACCCTTTCGAAACATTAGGAAATCTTTGTCGGGCCATAACTCGAAAACTAAGGGCTAATACGTTCTGAAACCTATTTATTCGGATTTAGCATCCCTTAAAGCATAAGTATGCAAGTTTTCAGCCCAATAGCTCAAACTTAAAGATTTCGGTGAAAAATCCATTTTTTCATAAGGGGTTAGTATAGCAAAACTTTGGGAAATCTTTGTCGTGCCATAACTCAAAAACTAAGTACTAGAACGTTCTGAAACCTATATATTCGGATTCAGCATACTTTAAAGCATAAGTATAAAAAATGGATTTTTCACAAGTTTGAGCTATCGGGCTGAAAACTTGCATACTCATGCTTTAAGGGATGCTAAATCCGAATAAATAGGTTTCAGAACGTTATAGCCCTTAGTTTTTGAGTTATAGCCCGACAAAGATTTCCCAAAGTTTTGAAAGGGTACCCCCTTATGGAAAAATGAATTTTTCACCGAAATCTTTAAGTTTGAGCTATCGGGCTGAAAACTTGCATACTTGCTCTTTAAAGGATGCTGAATCCGAATAAATAGGTTTCAGAACGCTTTAGCCCTTAGTTTTTGAGTTATGGCCCGACAAAAATTTCCCAAAGTTTTGAAAGGGTACCCCCTTATGAAAAAATGGATTTTTCACCAAATGCTTTAAGTTTGAGCTATCATGCTGAAAACTTGCACACTTATGCTTTAAGGGATGCTAAATCCGAATAAACAGGTTTCAGAACGTTAGAGCCCTTAGTTTTTGAGTTATGGCCCGACAAAAATTTCCCAAAGTTTTGAAAGGGTACCCCTTATGAAAAAATGGATTTTTCACCAAATACTTTAGGTTTGAGCTATCGGGCTGAAAACTTGCATACTTATGCTTTAAGGGATGCTAAATCCGAATAAATGGGTTTCAGAACGTTTTAGCCCTTAGTTTTTGAGTTATGGTCGGACAAAGATTTCCCAAAGTTTTGAAAGGGTACCCCCTTATGGAAAAATGGATTTTTCACCGAAATCTTTAAGTTTGAGCTATCGGGCTGAAAACTTGCATACTTATGCTTTAAGGGATGCTAAATCCGAATAAATAGATTTCAGAACGTTTTAGCCCTTAGTTTTTGAGTTATGGCCCGACAAAAATTTCCCAAAGTTTTGCTATACTAACCCCTTATAAAAAAATGGATTTTTCACCAAATGCTTTAAGTTTGAGCTATCCGGCTGAAAACTTGCATACTTATGCTTTAAGGGATGCTAAATCCGAATAAATAGGTTTCAGAACGTTATAGCCCTTAGTTTTTGAGTTATGGGCCGACAAAGATTTCCCAAAGTTTTGAAAGGGTACCCCCTTATGGAAAAATGGATTTTTCACCGAAATCTTTAAGTTTGAGCTATCGGGCTGAAAACTTGCATACTTGCTCTTTAAGGGATGCTGAATCCGAATAAATAGGTTTCAGAACGCTTTAGCCCTTAGTTTTTGAGTTATGGCCCGACCAAAATTTCCCAAAGTTTTGAAAGGGTACCCCCTTATGAAAAAATGGATTTTTCACCAAATGCTTTAAGTTTGAGCTATCATGCTGAAAACTTGCACACTTATGCTTTAAGGGATGCTAAATCCGAATAAACAGGTTTCAGAACGTTAGAGCCCTTAGTTTTTGAGTTATGGTCGGGCTAAGATTTCCCAAAGTTTTGAAAGGGTACCCCCTTATGAAAAAATGGATTTTTCACCGTTTACTTTAGGTTTGAGCTATCGGGCTGAAAACTTGCATACTTATGCTTTAAGGGATGCTAAATCCGAATAAATAGGTTTCAGAACGTATTAGCCCTTAGCTGCTGAGTTATGGCCCGACAAAGATTTCCCAAAGTTTTGAAAGGGTATCCCCGTATGAAAAAATGGATTTTTCACCGAATAATTTAAGTTTGAGCTATCGGGCTAAAAACTTGCATACTTATTCTTTAAGGGATGCTAAATCCGAATAAATAGGTTTCAGAACGTTTTAGCCCGTAGTTTTTGAGTTATGACCCGACAAAGATTTCCCAAAGTTTTGAAAGGGTACCCCCTTATGAAAAAATGTATTTTTCACTGAAATCTTTAAGTTTGAGCTATCGGCCTGAAAACTTGCATACTTATGCTTTAAGGGATGCTAAATCCGAATAAATAGGTTTCAGAACGTATTAGCCCTTAGTTTTTGAGTTATGGCCCGACAAAGATTTCCCAAAGTTTTGAAAGGGTACCCCCTTATGAAAAAATGGATTTTTCACCGAAATCTTTAAGTTTTAGCTATCGGGCTGAAAACTTGCATACTTATGCTTTAAGGGATGCTAAATCCGAATAAATAGGTTTCAGAACGTATTAGCCCTTAGTTTTTGAGTTATGGCCCGACAAAGATTTCCCAAAGTTTTGAAAGGGTACCCCCTTATGAAAAAATGGATTTTTCACCGAAATCTTTAAGTTTGAGCCATCGGGCTGAAAACTTGCATACTTATGCTTTAAGGGATGCTAAATCCGAATAAATAGGTTTCAGAACGTATTAGCCCTTAGTTTTTGAGTTATGGCCCGACAAAGATTTCCCAAAGTTTTGAAAGGGTACCCCCTTATGAAAAAATGGATTTTTCACCGAAATCTTTAAGTTTTAGCTATCGGGCCGAAAACTTACATACTTATGCTTTAAGGGATGCTAAATCCGAATAAATAGGTTTCAGAACGTATTAGCCCCTAGTTTTTGAGTTATGGCCCGACAAAGATTTCCCAAAGTTTTGAAAGGGTACCCCCTTATGAAAAAATGGATTTTTCACCGAAATCTTTAAGTTTTAGCTATCGGGCTGAAAACTTGCATACTTATGCTTTAAGGGATGCTAAATCCGAATAAATAGGTTTCAGAACGTATTAGCCCTTAGTTTTTGAGTTATGGCCCGACAAAGATTTCCCAAAGTTTTGAAAGGGTACCCCCTTACGAAAAAATGGATTTTTCACCGAAATCTTTAAGTTTTAGCTATCGGGCTGAAAACTTGCATACTTATGCATTAAGGGATGCTAAATCCGAATAAATAGGTTTCAGAACGTATTAGCCCTTAGTTTTTGAGTTATGGCCCGACAAAGATTTCCCAAAGTTTTGAAAGGGTACCCCCTTATGAAAAAATGGATTTTTCACCGAAATCTTTAAGTTTGAGCCATCGGGCTGAAAACTTGCATACTTATGCTTTAAGGGATGCTAAATCCGAATAAATAGGTTTCAGAACGTATTAGCCCTTAGTTTTTGAGTTATGGCCCGACAAAGATTTCCCAAAGTTTTGAAAGGGTACCCCCTTATGAAAAAATGGATTTTTCACCGAAATCTTTAAGTTTTAGCTATCGGGCCGAAAACTTGCATACTTATGCTTTAAGGGATGCTAAATCCGAATAAATAGGTTTCAGAACGTATTAGCCCCTAGTTTTTGAGTTATGGCCCGACAAAGATTTCCCAAAGTTTTGAAAGGGTACCCCCTTATGAAAAAATGGATTTTTCACCGAAATCTTTAAGTTTTAGCTATCGGGCTGAAAACTTGCATACTTAAACTTTAAGGGATGCTAAATCCGAATAAATAGGTTTCAGAACGTTTTAGCCCTTAGTTTTTGAGTTATGGCCCGACAAAGATTTCCCAAAGTTTTGAAAGGGTACCCCCTTATGAAAAAATGGATTTTTCACCGAAATCTTTAAGTTTTAGCCATCGGGCTGAAAACTTGCATACTTATGCTTTAAGGGATGCTAAATCCGAATAAATAGGTTTCAGAACGTTTTAGCCCTTAGTTTTTGAGTTATGGCCCGACAAAATTTCCCAAAGTTTTGAAAGGGTACCCCCTTATGAAAAAATGGATTTTTCACCGAAACCTTTAAGTTTGAGCTATCGGGCTGAAAACTTGCATACTTATGCTTTAAGGGATGCTAAATCCGAATAAATAGGTTTCAGAACGTTTTAGCCCTTAGTTTTTGAGTTATGGCCCGACAAAGATTTCCCAAAGTTTTGAAAGGGTACCCCCTTATGAAAAAATGGATTTTTCACCGAAATCTTTAAGTTTTAGCCATCGGGCTGAAAACTTGCATACTTATGCTTTAAGGGATGCTAAATCCGAATAAATAGGTTTCAGAACGTTTTAGCCCTTAGTTTTTGAGTTATGGCCCGACCAAAATTTCCCAAAGTTTTGAAAGGGTACCCCCTTATGAAAAAATGGATTTTTCACCGAAATCTTTAAGTTTTAGCTATCGGGCTGAAAACTTGCATACTTATGCTTTAAGGGATGCTAAATCCGAATAAATAGTTTTCAGAACGTTTTAGCCCGTAGTTTTTGAGTTATGGCCCGACAAATATTTCCCAAAGTTTTGAAAGGGTACCCCCTTATGAAAAAATGGATTTTTCACCGAAATCTTTAAGTTTTAGCTATCGGGCTGAAAACTTGCATACTTATGCTTTAAGGGATGCTGAATCCGAATAAATAGGTTTCAGAACGTTTTAGCCCTTAGTTTTTGAGTTATGGCCCGACAAATATTTCCCAAAGTTTTGAAAGGGTACCCCCTTATGAAAAAATGGATTTTTCACCGAAATCTTTAAGTTTTAGCTATCGGGCTGCAAACTTGTATACTTATGCTTTAAGGGATGCTAAATCCGAATAAATAGGTTTCAGAACGTATTAGCCCTTAGTTTTTGAGTTATGGCCCGACCAAAATTTCCCAAAGTTTTGCCATACAAAGTTTTGCCAAAATTTTTAAGTTTTAGCTATCGGGCCGAAAACTTGCATACTTATGCTTTACGGGATGCTAAATCCGAATAAATAGGTTTCAGAACGTTTTAGCCCTTAGTTTTTGAGTTATGGCCCGACAAAGATTTCCCAAAGTTTTGAAAGGGTACCCCCTTATGAAAAAATGGATTTTTCACCGAAATCTTTAAGTTTTAGCTATCGGGCTGAAAACTTGCATACTTATGCTTTAAGGGATGCTAAATCCGAATAAATAGGTTTCAGAACGTTTTAGCCCGTAGTTTTTGAGTTATGGCCCGACAAAGATTTCCCAAAGTTTTGAAAGGGTAACCCCTTATGAAAAAATGGATTTTTCACCGAAATCTTTAAGTTTTAGCTATCGGGCCGAAAACTTGCATACTTATGCTTTAAGGGATGCTAAATCCGAATAAATAGGTTTCAGAACGTTTTAGCCCGTAGTTTTTGAGTTATGGCCCGACAAAGATTTCCCAAAGTTTTGAAAGGGTACCCCCTTATGAAAAAATGGATTTTTCACCGAAATTTTTAAGTTTTAGCTATCGGGCCGAAAACTTGCACACTTATGCTTTACGGGATGCTAAATCCGAATAAATAGGTTTCAGAACGTTTTAGCCCTTAGTTTTTGAGTTATGGCCCGACAAAGATTTCCCAAAGTTTTGAAAGGGTACCCCCTTATGAAAAAATGGATTTTTCACCGAAACCTTTAAGTTTGAGCTATCGGGCTGAAAACTTGCATACTTATGCTTTAAGGGATGCTGAATCCGAATAAATAGGTTTCAGAACGTTTTAGCCCTTAGTTTTTGAGTTATGGCCCGACTAAGATTTCCCAAAGTTTTGAAAGGGTACCCCCTTATGAAAAAATGGATTTTTCACCGAATACTTTAGGTTTGAGCTATCGGGCTGAAAACTTGCATACTTATGCTTTAAGGGATGCTAAATCCGAATAAATGGGTTTCAGAACGTTTTACCCCTTAGTTTTTGAGTTATGGCCCGACAAAGATTTCCCAAAGTTTTGCTATACTAACCCCTTATGAAAAAATGGATTTTTCACCGAATACTTTAGGTTTGAGCTATCGGGCTGAAAACTTGCATACTTATGCTTTAAGGGATGCTAAATCCGAATAAATAGGTTTCAGAACGTATTAGCCCTTAGTTTTTGAGTTATGGCCCGACAAAGATTTCCCAAAGTTTTGAAAGGGTACCCCCTTATGAAAAAATGGATTTTTCACCGAAATCTTTAAGTTTTAGCTATCGGGCTGAAAACTTGCATACTTATGCTTTAAGGGATGCTAAATCCGAATAAATAGGTTTCAGAACGTTTCAGCCCGTAGTTTTTGAGTTATGGCCCGACAAAGATTTCCCAAAGTTTTGAAAGGGTAACCCCTTATGAAAAAATGGATTTTTCACCGAAATCTTTAAGTTTTAGCTATCGGGCCGAAAACTTGCATACTTATGCTTTACGGGATGCTAAATCCGAATAAATAGGTTTCAGAACGTTTTAGCCCTTAGTTTTTGAGTTATGGCCCGACAAAGATTTCCCAAAGTTTTGAAAGGGTACCCCCTTATGAAAAAATGGATTTTTCACCGAAATCTTTAAGTTTTAGCTATCGGGCTGAAAACTTGCATACTTATGCTTTAAGGGATGCTAAATCCGAATAAATAGGTTTCAGAACGTTTTAGCCCGTAGTTTTTGAGTTATGGCCCGACAAAGATTTCCCAAAGTTTTGAAAGGGTAACCCCTTATGAAAAAATGGATTTTTCACCGAAATTTTTAAGTTTTAGCTATCGGGCCGAAAACTTGCATACTTATGCTTTACGGGATGCTAAATCCGAATAAATAGGTTTCAGAACGTTTTAGCCCTTAGTTTTTGAGTTATGGCCCGACAAAGATTTCCCAAAGTTTTGAAAGGGTACCCCCTTATGAAAAAATGGATTTTTCACCGAAACCTTTAAGTTTGAGCTATCGGGCTGAAAACTTGCATACTTATGCTTTAAGGGATGCTGAATCCGAATAAATAGGTTTCAGAACGTTTTAGCCCTTAGTTTTTGAGTTATGGCCCGACTAAGATTTCCCAAAGTTTTGAAAGGGTACCCCCTTATGAAAAAATGGATTTTTCACCGAATACTTTAGGTTTGAGCTATCGGGCTGAAAACTTGCATACTTATGCTTTAAGGGATGCTAAATCCGAATAAATAGGTTTCAGAACGTTTTACCCCTTAGTTTTTGAGTTATGGCCCGACAAAGATTTCCCAAAGTTTTGCTATATTAACCCCTTATGAAAAAATGGATTTTTCACCGAATACTTTAGGTTTGAGCTATCGGGCTGAAAACTTGCATACTTATGCTTTAAGGGATGCTAAATCCGAATAAATAGGTTTCAGAACGTATTAGCCCTTAGTTTTTGAGTTATGGCCCGACAAAGATTTCCCAAAGTTTTGAAAGGGTACCCCCTTATGAAAAAATGAATTTTCACCGAAATCTTTAAGTTTTAGCTATCGGGCTGAAAACTTGCATACTTATGCTTTAAGGGATGCTAAATCCGAATAAATAGATTTCAGAACGTTTTAGCCCTTAGTTTTTGAGTTATGCCCCGACAAAAATTTCCCAAAGTTTTGCTATACTAACCCCTTATAAAAAAATGGATTTTTCACCAAATGCTTTAAGTTTGATCTATCGGGCTGAAAACTTGCATACTTATGCTTTAAGGGATGCTAAATCCGAATAAATAGATTTCAGAACGTTTTAGCCCTTAGTTTTTGAGTTATGGCCCGACAAAAATTTCCCAAAGTTTTGCTATACTAACCCCTTATAAAAAAATGGATTTTTCACCGAATACTTTAGGTTTGAGCTACCGGGCTGAAAACTTGCATACTTATGCCTTAAGGGATGCTGAATCCAAATAAATAGGTTTCAGAACGTTTTAGCCCTTAGTTTTTGAGTTATGGCCCGACAAAGATTTCCCAAAGTTTTGAAAGGGTACCCCCTTATGAAAAAATGGATTTTCACCGAAATCTTTAAGTTTTAGCTATCGGGCTGAAAACTTGCATACTTATGCTTTAAGGGATGCTAAATCCGAATAAATAGATTTCAGAACGTTTTAGCCCTTAGTTTTTGAATTATGGCCCGACAAAAATTTCACAAAGTTTTGAAAGGGTACCCCCTTATGAAAAAATGGATTTTTCACCGAAATCTTTAAGTTTTAGCTATCGGGCTGAAAACTTGCATACTTATGCTTTAAGGGATGCTAAATCCGAATAAATAGGTTTCAGAACGTATGAGGCCTTAGCTTGTGAGTTATGGCCCGACAAAGATTTCCCAAAGTTTTGAAAGGGTACCCCCTTATGAAAAAATGGATTTTTCACCGAAATCTTTAAGTTTTAGCTATCGGGCTGAAAACTTGCATACTTATGGTTTAAGGGATGCTAAATCCGAATAAATAGGTTTCAGAACGTATTAGCTCTTAGTTTTTGAGTTATGGCCCGACAAAGATTTCCCAAAGTTTTGAAATGGATTTTTCACCGAAATTTTTAAGTTTTAGCTATCGGGCCGAAAACTTGCATACTTATGCTTTAAAGGATGCTAAATCCGAATAAATAGGTTTCAGAACGTATTAGCCCTTAGCTTTTGAGTTATGGCCCGACAAAGATTTCCCAAAGTTTTGAAAGGGTACCGCCTTATGAAAAAATGGATTTTTCACCGAAATTTTTAAGTTTTAGCTATCGGGCCGAAAACTTGCATACTTATGCTTTAAGGGATGCTAAATCCGAATAAATAGGTTTCAGAACGTTTTAGCCTGTAGTTTTTGAGTTATGGCCCGACAAAGATTTCCCAAAGTTTTGAAAGGGTACCCCCTTATGAATAAATGGATTTTTCACCGAAATTTTTAAGTTTTAGCTATCGGGCCGAAAACTTGCATACTTATGCTTTAAGGGATGCTAAATCCGAATAAATAGGTTTCAGAACGTTTTAGCCCGTAGTTTTTGAGTTATGGCCCGACAAAGATTTCCCAAAGTTTTGAAAGGGTACCCCCTTATGAAAAAATGGATTTTTCACCAAAATCTTTAAGTTTTAGCTATCGGGCCGAAAACTTGCATACTTATGCTTTAAGGGATGCTAAATCCGAATAAATAGGTTTCAGAACGTTTTAGCCCGTAGTTTTTGAGTTATGGCCCGACAAAGATTTCCCAAAGTTTTGAAAGGGTACCCCCTTATGAAAAAATGGATTTTTCACCGAAATTTTTAAGTTTTAGCTATCGGGCCGAAAACTTGCATACTTATGCTTTACGGGATGCTAAATCCGAATAAATAGGTTTCAGAACGTTTTAGCCCTTAGTTTTTGAGTTATGGCCCGACAAAGATTTCCCAAAGTTTTGAAAGGGTACCCCCTTATGAAAAAATGGATTTTTCACCGAAACCTTTAAGTTTGAGCTATCGGGCTGAAAACTTGCATACTTATGCTTTAAGGGATGCTAAATCCGAATAAATAGGTTTCAGAACGTATTAGCCCTTAGTTTTTGAGTTATGGCCCGACTAAGATTTCCCAAAGTTTTGAAAGGGTACCCCCTTATGAAAAAATGGATTTTTCACCGAATACTTTAGGTTTGAGCTATCGGGCTGAAAACTTGCATACTTATGCTTTAAGGGATGCTAAATCCGAATAAATAGGTTTCAGAACGTTTTAGCCCTTAGTTTTTGAGTTATGGCCCGACTAAGATTTCCCAAAGTTTTGAAAGGGTACCCCCTTATGAAAAAATGGATTTTTCACCGAATACTTTAGGTTTGAGCTATCGGGCTGAAAACTTGCATACTTATGCTTTAAGGGATGCTAAATCCGAATAAATGGGTTTCAGAACGTTTTACCCATTAGTTTTTGAGTTATGGCCCGACAAAGATTTCCCAAAGTTTTGCTATACTAACCCCTTATGAAAAAATGGATTTTTCACCGAATACTTTAGGTTTGGGCTATCGGGCTGAAAACTTGCATACTTATGCTTTAAGGGATGCTAAATCCGAATAAATAGGTTTCACAACGTATTAGCCCTTAGCTTTTGAGTTATGGCCCGACAAACATTTCCCAAAGTTTTGAAAGGGTACCCCCTTATGAAAAAATGGATTTTTCACCGAAACCTTTAAGTTTTAGCTATCAGGCTGAAAACTTGCATACTTATGCTTTAAGGGATGCTAAATCCGAATAAATAGGTTTCAGAACGTTTTAGCCCTTAGTTTTTGAGTTATGGCCCGACAAAGGTTTCCCAAAGTTTTGAAAGGGTACCCCCTTATGAAAAAATGGATTTTTCACCGAATACTTTAGGTTTGAGCTATCGGGCTGAAAACTTGCATACTTATGCTTTAAGGGATGCTGAATCCGAATAAATAGGTTTCAGAACGTTTTAGTCCTTAGTTTTTGAGTTATGGCCCGACAAAGATTTCCCAAAGTTTTGAAAGGGTACCCCCTTATGAAAAAATGGATTTTTCACCGAAATTTTTAAGTTTTAGCTATCGGGCCGAAAACTTGCATACTTATGCTTTAAGGGATGCTAAATCCGAATAAATAGGTTTCACAACGTATTAGCCCTTAGCTTTTGAGTTATGGCCCGACAAAGATTTCCCAAAGTTTTGAAAGGGTACCCCCTTATGAAAAAATGGATTTTTCACCGAATACTTGAGGTTTGAGCTATCGGGCTGAAAACTTGCATACTTATGCTTTAAGGGATGCTAAATCCGAATAAATGGGTTTCAGAACGTTTTAGCCCTTAGTTTTTGAGTTATGGCCCGACAAAGATTTCCCAAAGTTTTGCTATACTAACCCCTTATAAAAAAATGGATTTTTCACCAAATGCTTTAAGTTTGATCTATCGGGCTGAAAACTTGCATACTTATGCTTTAAGGGAAGCTAAATCCGAATAAATAGATTTCAGAACGTTTTAGCCCTTAGTTTTATAGTTATGCCCCGACAAAAATTTCCCAAAGTTTTGCTATACTAACCCCTTATAAAAAATGGATTTTTCACCGAATACTTTAGGTTTGAGCTACCGGGCTGAAAACTTGCATACTTATGCCTTAAGGGATGCTGAATCAGAACAAATAGGTTTCAGAACGTTTTAGCCCTTAGTTTTTGAGTTATGGCCCGACCAAGATTTCCCAAAGTTTTGAAAGGGTACCCCCTTATGAAAAAATGGATTTTTCACCGAATACTTTAGGTTTGAGCTATCGGGCTGAAAACTTGCATACTTATGCTTTAAGGGATGCTGAATCCGAATAAATAGGTTTCAGAACGTTTTAGCCCTTAGTTTTTGAGTTATGGCCCGACTAAGATTTCCCAAAGTTTTGAAAGGGTACCCCCTTATGAAAAAATGGATTTTTCACCGAAATCTTTAAGTGTTAGCTATCGGGCTGAAAACTTGCATACTTATGCTTTAAGGGATGCTAAATCCGAATAAATAGGTCTCAGAACGTTTTAGCCCGTAGTTTTTGAGTTATGGCCCGACAAAGATTTCCCAAAGTTTTGAAAGGGTACCCCCCCTTATGAAAAAATGGATTTTTCACCGAAATTTTTAAGTTTTAGCTATCGGGCCGAAAACTTGCATACTTATGCTTTAAGGGATGCTAAATCCGAATAAATAGGTTTCACAACGTATTAGCCCTTAGCTTTTGAGTTATGGCCCGACAAAGATTTCCCAAAGTTTTGAAAGGGTACCCCCTTATGAAAAAATGATTTTTCACCGAAACCTTTAAGTTTGAGCTATCAGGCTGAAAACTTGCATACTTATGCTTTAAGGGATGCTAAATCCGAATAAATAGGTTTCAGAACGTATTAGCCCTTAGTTTTTGAGTTATGGCCCGACAAAGATTTCCCAAAGTTTTGAAAGGGTACCCCCTTATGAAAAAATGGATTTTTCACCGAAACCTTTAAGTTTGAGCTATCAGGCTGAAAACTTGCATACTTATGCTTTAAGGGATGCTGAATCCGAATAAATAGGTTTCAGAACGTTTTAGCCCTTAGTTTTTGAGTTATGGCCCGACAAAAATTTCCCAAAGTTTTGAAAGGGTACCCCCTTATGAAAAAATGGATTTTTCACCGAATACTTGAGGTTTGAGCTATCGGGCTGAAAACTTGCATACTTATGCTTTAAGGGATGCTGAATCCGAATAAATAGGTTTCAGAACGTTTTAGCCCTTAGTTTTTGAGTTATGGCCCGACAAAGATTTCCCAAAGTTTTGAAAGGGTACCCCCTTATGAAAAAATGGATTTTTCACCGAAACCTTTAAGTTTGAGCTATCAGGCTGAAAACTTGCATACTTATGCTTTAAGGGATGCTGAATCCGAATAAATAGGTTTCAGAACGTTTTAGCCCTTAGTTTTTGAGTTATGGCCCGACAAAAATTTCCCAAAGTTTTGAAAGGGTACCCCCTTATGAAAAAATGGATTTTTCACCGAATACTTGAGGTTTGAGCTATCGGGCTGAAAACTTGCATACTTATGCTTTAAGGGATGCTGAATCCGAATAAATAGGTTTCAGAACGTTTTAGCCCTTAGTTTTTGAGTTATGGCCCGACAAAGATTTCCCAAAGTTTTGAAAGGGTACCCCCTTATGAAAAAATGGATTTTTCACCGAATACTTTAGGTTTGAGCTATCGGGCTGAAAACTTGCATACTTATGCTTTAAGGGATGCTAAATCCGAATAAATAGGTTTCAGAACGTATTCGCCCTTAGCTTTTGAGTTATGGCCCGACAAAGATTTCCCAAAGTTTTGAAAGGGTACCCCCTTATGAAAAAATGGATTTTTCACCGAAATTTTTAAGTTTTAGCTATCGGGCCGAAAACTTGCATACTTATGCTTTAAGGGATGCTAAATCCGAATAAATAGGTTTCAGAACGTTTTCGCCCTTAGTTTTTGAGTTATGGCCCGACAAAGATTTCCCAAAGTTTTGCTATACTAACCCCTTATGAAAAAATGGATTTTTCACCGAACACTTTAGGTTTGAGCTATCGGGCTGAAAACTTGCATACTTATGCTTTAAGGGATGCTTAATCCGAATAAATAGGTTTCAGAACGTTTTAACCCTTAGTTTTTGAGTTATGGCCCGACTAAGATTTCCCAAAGTTTTGAAAGGGTACCCCCCTTATGAAAAAATGGATTTTTCACCGAATACTTTAGGTTTGAGCTATCGGGCTGAAAACTTGCATACTTATGCTTTAAGGGATGCTAAATCCGAATAAATAGGTTTCAGAACGGTTTAGCCCTTAGTTTTTGAGTTATGGCCCGACAAAGATTTCCCAAAGTTTTGAAAGGGTACCCCCATATGAAAAAATGGATTTTTCACCGAAACCTTTAAGTTTGAGCTATCGGGCTGAAAACTTGCATACTTATGCTTTAAGGGATGCTGAATCCGAATAAATAGGTTTCAGAACGTTTTAGCCCTTAGTTTTTGAGTTATGGCCCGACAAAAATTTCCCAAAGTTTTGTTATGCTAACCCCTTATGAAAAAATGGATTTTTCACCGAATACTTTAGGTTTGAGCTATCGGGCTGAAAACTTGCATACTTATGCTTTAAGGGATGCTGAATCCGAATAAATAGGTTTCAGAACGTTTTAGCCCTTAGTTTTTGAGTTATGGCCCGACAAAAATTTCCCAAAGTTTTGTTATGCTAACCCCTTATGAAAAAATGGATGTTTCACCGAATACTTTAGGTTTGAGCTATCGGACTGAAAACTTGCATACTTATGCTTTAAGGGATGCTAAATCCGAATAAATAGGTTTCAGAACGTTTTAGCCCTTAGTTTTTGAGTTATGGCCCGACAAAGATTTCCCAAAGTTTTGAAAGGGTACCCGCTTATGAAAAAAATGGATTTTTCACCGAATACTTTAGGTTTGAGCTATCGGGCTGAAAACTTGCATACTTATGCTTTAAGGGATGCTAAATCCGAATAAATAGGTTTCAGAACGTATTAGCCCTTAGTTTTTGAGTTATGGTCGGACAAAGATTTCCCAAAGTTTTGAAAGGGTACCCCCTTATGAAAAAATGGATTTTTCACCGAAATCTTTAAGTTTTAGCTATCGGGCCGAAAACTTGCATACTTATGCTTTAAGGGATGCTAAATCCGAATAAATAGGTTTCAGAACGTTTTAGCCCTTAGTTTTTGAGTTATGGCCCGACTAAGATTTCCCAAAGTTTTGAAAGGGTACCCCCTTATGAAAAAATGGATTTTTCACCAAATGCTTTAAGTTTGATCTATCGGGCTGAAAACTTGCATACTTATGCTTTAAGGGCTGCTGAATCCGAATAAATAGGTTTCAGAACGGTTTAGCCCTTAGTTTTTGAGTTATGGCCCGACAAAGATTTCCCAAAGTTTTGAAAGGGTACCCCCATATGAAAAAATGGATTTTTCACCGAAACCTTTAAGTTTGAGCTATCGGGCTGAAAACTTGCATACTTATGCTTTAAGGGATGCTGAATCCGAATAAATAGGTTTCAGAACGTTTTAGCCCTTAGTTTTTGAGTTATGGCCCGACTAAGATTTCCCAAAGTTTTGAAAGGGTACCCCCTTATGAAAAAATGGATTTTTCACCAAATGCTTTAAGTTTGATCTATCGGGCTGAAAACTTGCATACTTATGCTTTAAGGGATGCTGAATCCGAATAAATAGGTTTCAGAACGGTTTAGCCCTTAGTTTTTGAGTTATGGCCCGACAAAGATTTCCCAAAGTTTTGAAAGGGTACCCCCATATGAAAAAATGGATTTTTCACCAAATGCTTTAAGTTTGATCTATCGGGCTGAAAACTTGCATACTTATGCTTTAAGGGATGCTGAATCCGAATAAATAGATTTCAGAACGTTTTAGCCCTTAGTTTTATAGTTATGCCCCGACAAAAATTTCCCAAAGTTTTGCTATACTAACCCCTTATAAAAAAATGGATTTTTCACCGAATACTTTAGGTTTGAGCTACCGGGCTGAAAACTTGCATACTTATGCCTTAAGGGATGCTGAATCCAAATAAATAGGTTTCAGAACGTTTTAGCCCTTAGTTTTTGAGTTATGGCCCGACAAAGATTTCCCAAAGTTTTGAAAGGGTACCCCCTTATGAAAAAATGGATTTTCACCGAAATCTTTAAGTTTTAGCTATCGGGCTGAAAACTTGCATACTTATGCTTTAAGGGATGCTAAATCCGAATAAATAGATTTCAGAACGTTTTAGCCCTTAGTTTTTGAATTATGGCCCGACAAAAATTTCACAAAGTTTTGAAAGGGTACCCCCTTATGAAAAAATGGATTTTTCACCGAAATCTTTAAGTTTTAGCTATCGGGCTGAAAACTTGCATACTTATGCTTTAAGGGATGCTAAATCCGAATAAATAGGTTTCAGAACGTATGAGGCCTTAGCTTGTGAGTTATGGCCCGACAAAGATTTCCCAAAGTTTTGAAAGGGTACCCCCTTATGAAAAAATGGATTTTTCACCGAAATCTTTAAGTTTTAGCTATCGGGCTGAAAACTTGCATACTTATGGTTTAAGGGATGCTAAATCCGAATAAATAGGTTTCAGAACGTATTAGCTCTTAGTTTTTGAGTTATGGCCCGACAAAGATTTCCCAAAGTTTTGAAATGGATTTTTCACCGAAATTTTTAAGTTTTAGCTATCGGGCCGAAAACTTGCATACTTATGCTTTAAAGGATGCTAAATCCGAATAAATAGGTTTCAGAACGTATTAGCCCTTAGCTTTTGAGTTATGGCCCGACAAAGATTTCCCAAAGTTTTGAAAGGGTACCGCCTTATGAAAAAATGGATTTTTCACCGAAATTTTTAAGTTTTAGCTATCGGGCCGAAAACTTGCATACTTATGCTTTAAGGGATGCTAAATCCGAATAAATAGGTTTCAGAACGTTTTAGCCTGTAGTTTTTGAGTTATGGCCCGACAAAGATTTCCCAAAGTTTTGAAAGGGTACCCCCTTATGAAAAAATGGATTTTTCACCGAAATTTTTAAGTTTTAGCTATCGGGCCGAAAACTTGCATACTTATGCTTTAAGGGATGCTAAATCCGAATAAATAGGTTTCAGAACGTTTTAGCCCGTAGTTTTTGAGTTATGGCCCGACAAAGATTTCCCAAAGTTTTGAAAGGGTACCCCCTTATGAAAAAATGGATTTTTCACCAAAATCTTTAAGTTTTAGCTATCGGGCCGAAAACTTGCATACTTATGCTTTAAGGGATGCTAAATCCGAATAAATAGGTTTCAGAACGTTTTAGCCCGTAGTTTTTGAGTTATGGCCCGACAAAGATTTCCCAAAGTTTTGAAAGGGTACCCCCTTATGAAAAAATGGATTTTTCACCGAAATTTTTAAGTTTTAGCTATCGGGCCGAAAACTTGCATACTTATGCTTTACGGGATGCTAAATCCGAATAAATAGGTTTCAGAACGTTTTAGCCCTTAGTTTTTGAGTTATGGCCCGACAAAGATTTCCCAAAGTTTTGAAAGGGTACCCCCTTATGAAAAAATGGATTTTTCACCGAAACCTTTAAGTTTGAGCTATCGGGCTGAAAACTTGCATACTTATGCTTTAAGGGATGCTGAATCCGAATAAATAGGTTTCAGAACGTTTTAGCCCTTAGTTTTTGAGTTATGGCCCGACTAAGATTTCCCAAAGTTTTGAAAGGGTACCCCCTTATGAAAAAATGGATTTTTCACCGAATACTTTAGGTTTGAGCTATCGGGCTGAAAACTTGCATACTTATGCTTTAAGGGATGCTAAATCCGAATAAATAGGTTTCAGAACGTTTTAGCCCTTAGTTTTTGAGTTATGGCCCGACTAAGATTTCCCAAAGTTTTGAAAGGGTACCCCCTTATGAAAAAATGGATTTTTCACCGAATACTTTAGGTTTGAGCTATCGGGCTGAAAACTTGCATACTTATGCTTTAAGGGATGCTAAATCCGAATAAATGGGTTTCAGAACGTTTTACCCATTAGTTTTTGAGTTATGGCCCGACAAAGATTTCCCAAAGTTTTGCTATACTAACCCCTTATGAAAAAATGGATTTTTCACCGAATACTTTAGGTTTGGGCTATCGGGCTGAAAACTTGCATACTTATGCTTTAAGGGATGCTAAATCCGAATAAATAGGTTTCACAACGTATTAGCCCTTAGCTTTTGAGTTATGGCCCGACAAACATTTCCCAAAGTTTTGAAAGGGTACCCCCTTATGAAAAAATGGATTTTTCACCGAAACCTTTAAGTTTGAGCTATCAGGCTGAAAACTTGCATACTTATGCTTTAAGGGATGCTAAATCCGAATAAATAGGTTTCAGAACGTTTTAGCCCTTAGTTTTTGAGTTATGGCCCGACAAAGGTTTCCCAAAGTTTTGAAAGGGTACCCCCTTATGAAAAAATGGATTTTTCACCGAATACTTTAGGTTTGAGCTATCGGGCTGAAAACTTGCATACTTATGCTTTAAGGGATGCTGAATCCGAATAAATAGGTTTCAGAACGTTTTAGTCCTTAGTTTTTGAGTTATGGCCCGACAAAGATTTCCCAAAGTTTTGAAAGGGTACCCCCTTATGAAAAAATGGATTTTTCACCGAAATTTTTAAGTTTTAGCTATCGGGCCGAAAACTTGCATACTTATGCTTTAAGGGATGCTAAATCCGAATAAATAGGTTTCACAACGTATTAGCCCTTAGCTTTTGAGTTATGGCCCGACAAAGATTTCCCAAAGTTTTGAAAGGGTACCCCCTTATGAAAAAATGGATTTTTCACCGAATACTTGAGGTTTGAGCTATCGGGCTGAAAACTTGCATACTTATGCTTTAAGGGATGCTGAATCCGAATAAATAGGTTTCAGAACGTTTTAGCCCTTAGTTTTTGAGTTATGGCCCGACAAAGATTTCCCAAAGTTTTGAAAGGGTACCCCCTTATGAAAAAATGGATTTTTCACCGAATACTTTAGGTTTGAGCTATCGGGCTGAAAACTTGCATACTTATGCTTTAAGGGATGCTAAATCCGAATAAATGGGTTTCAGAACGTTTTAGCCCTTAGTTTTTGAGTTATGGCCCGACAAAGATTTCCCAAAGTTTTGCTATACTAACCCCTTATAAAAAAATGGATTTTTCACCAAATGCTTTAAGTTTGATCTATCGGGCTGAAAACTTGCATACTTATGCTTTAAGGGAAGCTAAATCCGAATAAATAGATTTCAGAACGTTTTAGCCCTTAGTTTTATAGTTATGCCCCGACAAAAATTTCCCAAAGTTTTGCTATACTAACCCCTTATAAAAAATGGATTTTTCACCGAATACTTTAGGTTTGAGCTACCGGGCTGAAAACTTGCATACTTATGCCTTAAGGGATGCTGAATCAGAACAAATAGGTTTCAGAACGTTTTAGCCCTTAGTTTTTGAGTTATGGCCCGACCAAGATTTCCCAAAGTTTTGAAAGGGTACCCCCTTATGAAAAAATGGATTTTTCACCGAATACTTTAGGTTTGAGCTATCGGGCTGAAAACTTGCATACTTATGCTTTAAGGGATGCTGAATCCGAATAAATAGGTTTCAGAACGTTTTAGCCCTTAGTTTTTGAGTTATGGCCCGACTAAGATTTCCCAAAGTTTTGAAAGGGTACCCCCTTATGAAAAAATGGATTTTTCACCGAAATCTTTAAGTGTTAGCTATCGGGCTGAAAACTTGCATACTTATGCTTTAAGGGATGCTAAATCCGAATAAATAGGTCTCAGAACGTTTTAGCCCGTAGTTTTTGAGTTATGGCCCGACAAAGATTTCCCAAAGTTTTGAAAGGGTACCCCCCCTTATGAAAAAATGGATTTTTCACCGAAATTTTTAAGTTTTAGCTATCGGGCCGAAAACTTGCATACTTATGCTTTAAGGGATGCTAAATCCGAATAAATAGGTTTCACAACGTATTAGCCCTTAGCTTTTGAGTTATGGCCCGACAAAGATTTCCCAAAGTTTTGAAAGGGTACCCCCTTATGAAAAAATGATTTTTCACCGAAACCTTTAAGTTTGAGCTATCAGGCTGAAAACTTGCATACTTATGCTTTAAGGGATGCTAAATCCGAATAAATAGGTTTCAGAACGTATTAGCCCTTAGTTTTTGAGTTATGGCCCGACAAAGATTTCCCAAAGTTTTGAAAGGGTACCCCCTTATGAAAAAATGGATTTTTCACCGAAACCTTTAAGTTTGAGCTATCAGGCTGAAAACTTGCATACTTATGCTTTAAGGGATGCTGAATCCGAATAAATAGGTTTCAGAACGTTTTAGCCCTTAGTTTTTGAGTTATGGCCCGACAAAGATTTCCCAAAGTTTTGAAAGGGTACCCCCTTATGAAAAAATGGATTTTTCACCGAAACCTTTAAGTTTGAGCTATCAGGCTGAAAACTTGCATACTTATGCTTTAAGGGATGCTGAATCCGAATAAATAGGTTTCAGAACGTTTTAGCCCTTAGTTTTTGAGTTATGGCCCGACAAAAATTTCCCAAAGTTTTGAAAGGGTACCCCCTTATGAAAAAATGGATTTTTCACCGAATACTTGAGGTTTGAGCTATCGGGCTGAAAACTTGCATACTTATGCTTTAAGGGATGCTGAATCCGAATAAATAGGTTTCAGAACGTTTTAGCCCTTAGTTTTTGAGTTATGGCCCGACAAAGATTTCCCAAAGTTTTGAAAGGGTACCCCCTTATGAAAAAATGGATTTTTCACCGAATACTTTAGGTTTGAGCTATCGGGCTGAAAACTTGCATACTTATGCTTTAAGGGATGCTAAATCCGAATAAATAGGTTTCAGAACGTATTCGCCCTTAGCTTTTGAGTTATGGCCCGACAAAGATTTCCCAAAGTTTTGAAAGGGTACCCCCTTATGAAAAAATGGATTTTTCACCGAAATTTTTAAGTTTTAGCTATCGGGCCGAAAACTTGCATACTTATGCTTTAAGGGATGCTAAATCCGAATAAATAGGTTTCAGAACGTTTTCGCCCTTAGTTTTTGAGTTATGGCCCGACTAAGATTTCCCAAAGTTTTGCTATACTAACCCCTTATGAAAAAATGGATTTTTCACCGAACACTTTAGGTTTGAGCTATCGGGCTGAAAACTTGCATACTTATGCTTTAAGGGATGCTTAATCCGAATAAATAGGTTTCAGAACGTTTTAACCCTTAGTTTTTGAGTTATGGCCCGACTAAGATTTCCCAAAGTTTTGAAAGGGTACCCCCCTTATGAAAAAATGGATTTTTCACCGAATACTTTAGGTTTGAGCTATCGGGCTGAAAACTTGCATACTTATGCTTTAAGGGATGCTAAATCCGAATAAATAGGTTTCAGAACGGTTTAGCCCTTAGTTTTTGAGTTATGGCCCGACAAAGATTTCCCAAAGTTTTGAAAGGGTACCCCCATATGAAAAAATGGATTTTTCACCGAAACCTTTAAGTTTGAGCTATCGGGCTGAAAACTTGCATACTTATGCTTTAAGGGATGCTGAATCCGAATAAATAGGTTTCAGAACGTTTTAGCCCTTAGTTTTTGAGTTATGGCCCGACAAAAATTTCCCAAAGTTTTGTTATGCTAACCCCTTATGAAAAAATGGATTTTTCACCGAATACTTTAGGTTTGAGCTATCGGGCTGAAAACTTGCATACTTATGCTTTAAGGGATGCTGAATCCGAATAAATAGGTTTCAGAACGTTTTAGCCCTTAGTTTTTGAGTTATGGCCAGACAAAAATTTCCCAAAGTTTTGTTATGCTAACCCCTTATGAAAAAATGGATGTTTCACCGAATACTTTAGGTTTGAGCTATCGGACTGAAAACTTGCATACTTATGCTTTAAGGGATGCTAAATCCGAATAAATAGGTTTCAGAACGTTTTAGCCCTTAGTTTTTGAGTTATGGCCCGACTAAGATTTCCCAAAGTTTTGAAAGGGTACCCCCTTATGAAAAAATGGATTTTTCACCAAATGCTTTAAGTTTGATCTATCGGGCTGAAAACTTGCATACTTATGCTTTAAGGGCTGCTGAATCCGAATAAATAGGTTTCAGAACGGTTTAGCCCTTAGTTTTTGAGTTATGGCCCGACAAAGATTTCCCAAAGTTTTGAAAGGGTACCCCCATATGAAAAAATGGATTTTTCACCGAAACCTTTAAGTTTGAGCTATCGGGCTGAAAACTTGCATACTTATGCTTTAAGGGATGCTGAATCCGAATAAATAGGTTTCAGAACGTTTTAGCCCTTAGTTTTTGAGTTATGGCCCGAATTAGATTTCCCAAAGTTTTGAAAGGGTACCCGCTTATGAAAAAAATGGATTTTTCACCGAATACTTTAGGTTTGAGCTATCGGGCTGAAAACTTGCATACTTATGCTTTAAGGGATGCTAAATCCGAATAAATAGGTTTCAGAACGTATTAGCCCTTAGTTTTTGAGTTATGGTCGGACAAAGATTTCCCAAAGTTTTGAAAGGGTACCCCCTTATGAAAAAATGGATTTTTCACCGAAATCTTTAAGTTTTAGCTATCGGGCCGAAAACTTGCATACTTATGCTTTAAGGGATGCTAAATCCGAATAAATAGGTTTCAGAACGTTTTAGCCCTTAGTTTTTGAGTTATGGCCCGACTAAGATTTCCCAAAGTTTTGAAAGGGTACCCCCTTATGAAAAAATGGATTTTTCACCAAATGCTTTAAGTTTGATCTATCGGGCTGAAAACTTGCATACTTATGCTTTAAGGGCTGCTGAATCCGAATAAATAGGTTTCAGAACGGTTTAGCCCTTAGTTTTTGAGTTATGGCCCGACAAAGATTTCCCAAAGTTTTGAAAGGGTACCCCCATATGAAAAAATGGATTTTTCACCGAAACCTTTAAGTTTGAGCTATCGGGCTGAAAACTTGCATACTTATGCTTTAAGGGATGCTGAATCCGAATAAATAGGTTTCAGAACGTTTTAGCCCTTAGTTTTTGAGTTATGGCCCGACTAAGATTTCCCAAAGTTTTGAAAGGGTACCCCCTTATGAAAAAATGGATTTTTCACCAAATGCTTTAAGTTTGATCTATCGGGCTGAAAACTTGCATACTTATGCTTTAAGGGATGCTGAATCCGAATAAATAGGTTTCAGAACGGTTTAGCCCTTAGTTTTTGAGTTATGGCCCGACAAAGATTTCCCAAAGTTTTGAAAGGGTACCCCCATATGAAAAAATGGATTTTTCACCAAATGCTTTAAGTTTGATCTATCGGGCTGAAAACTTGCATACTTATGCTTTAAGGGATGCTGAATCCGAATAAATAGGTTTCAGAACGTTTTAGCCCTTAGTTTTTGAGTTATGGCCCGACTAAGATTTCCCAAAGTTTTGAAAGGGTACCCCCTTATGAAAAAATGGATTTTTCACCAAATGCTTTAAGTTTGATCTATCGGGCTGAAAACTTGCATACTTATGCTTTAAGGGATGCTGAATCCGAATAAATAGGTTTCAGAACGGTTTAGCCCTTAGTTTTTGAGTTATGGCCCGACAAAGATTTCCCAAAGTTTTGAAAGGGTACCCCCATATGAAAAAATGGATTTTTCACCGAAACCTTTAAGTTTGAGCTATCGGGCTGAAAACTTGCATACTTATGCTTTAAGGGATGCTGAATCCGAATAAATAGGTTTCAGAACGTTTTAGCCCTTAGTTTTTGAGTTATGGCCCGACAAAAATTTCCCAAAGTTTTGTTATGCTAACCCCTTATGAAAAAATGGATGTTTCACCGAATACTTTAGGTTTGAGCTATCGGACTGAAAACTTGCATACTGATGCTTTAAGGGATGCTAAATCCGAATAAATAGGTTTCAGAACGTTTTAGCCCTTAGTTTTTGAGTTATGGCCCGACAAAGATTTCCCAAAGTTTTGAAAGGGTACCCGCTTATGAAAAAAATGGATTTTTCACCGAATACTTTAGGTTTGAGCTATCGGGCTGAAAACTTGCATACTTATGCTTTAAGGGATGCTAAATCCGAATAAATAGGTTTCAGAACGTATTAGCCCTTAGTTTTTGAGTTATGGCCGGACAAAGATTTCCCAAAGTTTTGAAAGGGTACCCCCTTATGAAAAAATGGATTTTTCACCGAAATCTTTAAGTTTTAGCTATCGGGCCGAAAACTTGCATACTTATGCTTTAAGGGATGCTAAATCCGAATAAATAGGTTTCAGAACGTTTTAGCCCTTAGTTTTTGAGTTATGGCCCGACAAAGATTTCCCAAAGTTTTGAAAGGGTACCCCCTTATGAAAAAATGGATTTTTCACCGAAATCTTTAGGTTTGAGCTATCGGGCTGAAAACTTGCATACTTATGCTTTAAGGGATGCTAAATCCGAATAAATAGGTTTCAGAACGTATTAGCCCTTAGTTTTTGAGTTATGGCCGGACAAAGATTTCCCAAAGTTTTGAAAGGGTACCCCCTTATGAAAAAATGGATTTTTCACCGAAATCTTTAGGTTTGAGCTATCGGGCTGAAAACTTGCATACTTATGCTTTAAGGGATGCTAAATCCGAATAAATAGGTTTCAGAACGTTTTAGCCCTTAGTTTTTGAGTTATGGCCCGACAAAGATTTCCCAAAGTTTTGAAAGGGTACCCCCATATGAAAAAATGGATTTTTCACCGAAACCTTTAAGTTTGAGCTATCGGGCTGAAAACTTGCATACTTATGCTTTAAGGGATGCTGAATCCGAATAAATAGGTTTCAGAACGTTTTAGCCCTTAGTTTTTGAGTTATGGCCCGACAAAAATTTCCCAAAGCTTTGTTATGCTAACCCCTTATGAAAAAATGGATGTTTCACCGAATACTTTAGGTTTGAGCTATCGGACTGAAAACTTGCATACTTATGCTTTAAGGGATGCTAAATCCGAATAAATAGGTTTCAGAACGTTTTAGCCCTTAGTTTTTGAGTTATGGCCCGACAAAGATTTCCCAAAGTTTTGAAAGGGTACCCGCTTATGAAAAAAATGGATTTTTCACCGAATACTTTAGGTTTGAGCTATCGGGCTGAAAACTTGCATACTTATGCTTTAAGGGATGCTAAATCCGAATAAATAGGTTTCAGAACGTATTAGCCCTTAGTTTTTGAGTTATGGCCGGACAAAGATTTCCCAAAGTTTTGAAAGGGTACCCCCTTATGAAAAAATGGATTTTTCAC
Source organism: Dilophus febrilis (assembly GCA_958336335.1). Classification (NCBI taxonomy): domain Eukaryota; kingdom Metazoa; phylum Arthropoda; class Insecta; order Diptera; family Bibionidae; genus Dilophus; species Dilophus febrilis. Next base: position 38,232,937 of record OY284470.1, read on the forward strand.
CGAAATCTTTAAGTTTTAGCTATCGGGCCGAAAACTTGCATACTTATGCTTTAAGGGATGCTAAATCCGAATAAATAGGTTTCAGAACGTTTTAGCCCTTAGTTTTTGAGTTATGGCCCGACAAAGATTTCCCAAAGTTTTGAAAGGGTACCCCCTTATGAAAAAATGGATTTTTCACCGAAATCTTTAAGTTTTAGCTATCGGGCCGAAAACTTGCATACTTATGCTTTAAGGGATGCTGAATCCGAATAAATAGGTTTCAGAACGTTTTAGCCCTTAGTTTTTGAGTTATGGCCCGACTAAGATTTCCCAAAGTTTTGAAAGGGTACCCCCTTATGAAAAAATGGATTTTTCACCAAATGCTTTAAGTTTGATCTATCGGGCTGAAAACTTGCATACTTATGCTTTAAGGGATGCTGAATCCGAATAAATAGGTTTCAGAACGGTTTAGCCCTTAGTTTTTGAGTTATGGCCCGACAAAGATTTCCCAAAGTTTTGAAAGGGTACCCCCATATGAAAAAATGGATTTTTCACCGAAACCTTTAAGTTTGAGCTATCGGGCTGAAAACTTGCATACTTATGCTTTAAGGGATGCTGAATCCGAATAAATAGGTTTCAGAACGTTTTAGCCCTTAGTTTTTGAGTTATGGCCCGACAAAAATTTCCCAAAGTTTTGTTATGCTAACCCCTTATGAAAAAATGGATTTTTCACCGAATACTTTAGGTTTGAGCTATCGGGCTGAAAACTTGCATACTTATGCTTTAAGGGATGCTGAATCCGAATAAATAGGTTTCAGAACGTTTTAGCCCTTAGTTTTTGAGTTATGGCCCGACAAAAATTTCCCAAAGTTTTGTTATGCTAACCCCTTATGAAAAAATGGATGTTTCACCGAATACTTTAGGTTTGAGCTATCGGACTGAAAACTTGCATACTTATGCTTTAAGGGATGCTAAATCCGAATAAATAGGTTTCAGAAAGTTTTAGCCCTTAGTTTTTGAGTTATGGCCCGACAAAAATTTCCCAAAGTTTTGTTATGCTAACCCCTTATGAAAAAATGGATTTTTCACCGAATACTTTAGGTTTGAGCTATCGGGCTGAAAACTTGCATACTTATGCTTTAAGGGATGCTGAATCCGAATAAATAGGTTTCAGAACCCTTTAGCCCTTAGTTTTTGAGTTATGGCCCGACAAAAATTTCCCAAAGTTTTGTTATGCTAACCCCTTATGAAAAAATGGATTTTTCACCGAAATCTTTAGGTTTGAGCTATCGGGCTGAAAACTTGCATACTTATGCTTTAAGGGATGCTAAATCCGAATAAATAGGTTTCAGAACGTATTAGCCCTTAGCTTTTGAGTTATGCTTTAAGGGATGCTGAATCCGAATAAATAGGTTTCAGAACGTTTTAGCCCTTAGTTTTTGAGTTATGGCCCGACAAAAATTTCCCAAAGTTTTGTTATGCTAACCCCTTATGAAAAAATGGATTTTTCACCGAATACTTTAGGTTTGAGCTATCGGGCTGAAAACTTGCATACTTATGCTTTAAGGGATGCTGAATCCGAATAAATAGGTTTCAGAACGTTTTAGCCCTTAGTTTTTGAGTTATGGCCCGACAAAAATTTCCCAAAGTTTTGAAGGGTACCCCCTTATGCAAAAATGGATTTTTCACCGAAACCTTTAAGTTTGAGCTATCGGGCTGAAAACTTGCATACTTATGCTTTAAGGGATGCTGAATCCGAATAAATAGGTTTCAGAACGTTTTAGCCCTTAGTTTTTGAGTTATGGCCCGACAAAAATTTCCCAAAGTTTTGTTATGCTAACCCCTTATGAAAAAATGGATTTTTCACCGAATACTTTAGGTTTGAGCTATCGGGCTGAAAACTTGCATACTTATGCTTTAAGGGATGCTGAATCCGAATAAATAGGTTTCAGAACGTTTTAGCCCTTAGTTTTTGAGTTATGGCCCGACAAAAATTTCCCAAAGTTTTGTTATGCTAACCCCTTATGAAAAAATGGATGTTTCACCGAATACTTTAGGTTTGAGCTATCGGACTGAAAACTTGCATACTTATGCTTTAAGGGATGCTAAATCCGAATAAATAGGTTTCAGAACGTTTTAGCCCTTAGTTTTTGAGTTATGGCCCGACAAAGATTTCCCAAAGTTTTGAAAGGGTACCCGCTTATGAAAAAAATGGATTTTTCACCGAATACTTTAGGTTTGAGCTATCGGGCTGAAAACTTGCATACTTATGCTTTAAGGGATGCTAAATCCGAATAAATAGGTTTCAGAACGTATTAGCCCTTAGTTTTTGAGTTATGGCCGGACAAAGATTTCCCAAAGTTTTGAAAGGGTACCCCCTTATGAAAAAATGGATTTTTCACCGAAATCTTTAAGTTTTAGCTATCGGGCCGAAAACTTGCATACTTATGCTTTAAGGGATGCTAAATCCGAATAAATAGGTTTCAGAACGTTTTAGCCCTTAGTTTTTGAGTTATGGCCCGACAAAGATTTCCCAAAGTTTTGAAAGGGTACCCCCTTATGAAAAAATGGATTTTTCACCGAAATCTTTAGGTTTGAGCTATCGGGCTGAAAACTTGCATACTTATGCTTTAAGGGATGCTGAATCCGAATAAATAGGTTTCAGAACGCTTTAGCCCTTAGTTTTTGAGTTATGGCCCGACAAAAATTTCCCAAAGTTTTGTTATGCTAACCCCTTATGAAAAAATGGATTTTTCACCGAAATCTTTAGGTTTGAGCTATCGGGCTGAAAACTTGCATACTTATGCTTTAAGGGATGCTAAATCCGAATAAATAGGTTTCAGAACGTATTAGCCCTTAGCTTTTGAGTTATGGCCCGACAAAAATTTCCCAAAGTTTTGAAAGGGTACCCCCTTATGAAAAAATGGATTTTTCACCGAAATCTTTAGGTTTGAGCTATCGGGCTGAAAACTTGCATACTTATGCTTTAAGGGATGCTAAATCCGAATAAATAGGTTTCAGAACGTTTTAACCCTTAGTTTTTGAGTTATTGCCCGACAAAGATTTCCCAAAGTTTTGAAAGGGTACCCCCTTATGAAAAAATGGATTTTTCACCGAAATCTTTAGGTTTGAGCTATCGGGCTGAAAACTTGCATACTTATGCTTTAAAGGATGCTAAATCCGAATAAATAGGTTTCAGAACGTTTTAGCCCTTAGTTTTTGAGTTATGGCCCGACAAAGATTTCCCAAAGTTTTGAAAGGGTACCCCCTTATGAAAAAATGGATTTTTCACCGAAATCTTTAGGTTTGAGCTATCGGGCTGAAAACTTGCATACTTATGCTTTAAGGGATGCTGAATCCGAATAAATAGGTTTCAGAACGCTTTAGCCCTTAGTTTTTGAGTTATGGCCCGACAAAAATTTCCCAAAGTTTTGTTATGCTAACCCCTTATGAAAAAATGGATTTTTCACCGAAATCTTTAGGTTTGAGCTATCGGGCTGAAAACTTGCATACTTATGCTTTAAGGGATGCTAAATCCGAATAAATAGGTTTCAGAACGTATTAGCCCTTAGCTTTTGAGTTATGGCCCGACAAAAATTTCCCAAAGTTTTGAAAGGGTACCCCCTTATGAAAAAATGGATTTTTCACCGAAATCTTTAGGTTTGAGCTATCGGGCTGAAAACTTGCATACTTATGCTTTAAGGGATGCTAAATCCGAATAAATAGGTTTCAGAACGTTTTAGCCCTTAGTTTTTGAGTTATGGCCCGACAAAGATTTCCCAAAGTTTTGAAAGGGTACCCCCTTATGAAAAAATGGATTTTTCACCGAAATCTTTAGGTTTGAGCTATCGGGCTGAAAACTTGCATACTTATGCTTTAAGGGATGCTGAATCCGAATAAATAGGTTTCAGAACGCTTTAGCCCTTAGTTTTTGAGTTATGGCCCGACAAAAATTTCCCAAAGTTTTGTTATGCTAACCCCTTATGAAAAAATGGATTTTTCACCGAAATCTTTAGGTTTGAGCTATCGGGCTGAAAACTTGCATACTTATGCTTTAAGGGATGCTAAATCCGAATAAATAGGTTTCAGAACGTATTAGCCCTTAGCTTTTGAGTTATGGCCCGACAAAAATTTCCCAAAGTTTTGAAAGGGTACCCCCTTATGAAAAAATGGATTTTTCACCGAAATCTTTAGGTTTGAGCTATCGGGCTGAAAACTTGCATACTTATGCTTTAAGGGATGCTAAATCCGAATAAATAGGTTTCAGAAAGTTTTAACCCTTAGTTTTTGAGTTATTGCCCGACAAAGATTTCCCAAAGTTTTGAAAGGGTACCCCCTTATGAAAAAATGGATTTTTCACCGAAATCTTTAGGTTTGAGCTATCGGGCTGAAAACTTGCATACTTATGCTTTAAGGGATGCTAAATCCGAATAAATAGGTTTCAGAACGTATTAGCCCTTAGCTTTTGAGTTATGCTTTAAGGGATGCTGAATCCGAATAAATAGGTTTCAGAACGTTTTAGCCCTTAGTTTTTGAGTTATGGCCCGACAAAAATTTCCCAAAGTTTTGTTATGCTAACCCCTTATGAAAAAATGGATTTTTCACCGAATACTTTAGGTTTGAGCTATCGGGCTGAAAACTTGCATACTTATGCTTTAAGGGATGCTGAATCCGAATAAATAGGTTTCAGAACGTTTTAGCCCTTAGTTTTTGAGTTATGGCCCGACAAAAATTTCCCAAAGTTTTGAAAGGGTACCCCCTTATGAAAAAATGGAATTTTTCACCGAAATCTTTAGGTTTGAGCTATCGGGCTGAAAACTTGCATACTTATGCTTTAAGGGATGCTAAATCCGAATAAATAGGTTTCAGAGCGTTTTAACCCTTAGTTTTTGAGTTACTGCCCGACAAAGATTTCCCAAAGTTTTGAAAGGGTACCCCCTTATGAAAAAATGGATTTTTCACCGAAATCTTTAGGTTTGAGCTATCGGGCTGAAAACTTGCATACTTATGCTTTAAAGGATGCTAAATCCGAATAAATAGGTTTCAGAACGTTTTAGCCCTTAGTTTTTGAGTTATGGCCCGACAAAGATTTCCCAAAGTTTTGAAAGGGTACCCCCTTATGAAAAAATGAATTTTCACCGAAATCTTTAAGTTTTAGCTATCGGGCTGAAAACTTGCATACTTAAGCTTTAAGGGATGCTGAATCCGAATAAATAGGTTTCAGAACGTTTTAGCCCTTAGTTTTTGAGTTATTGCCCGACAAAGATTTCCCAAAGTTTTGAAAGGGTACCCCCTTATGAAAAAATGAATTTTCACCGAAATCTTTAAGTTTTAGCTATCGGGCTGAAAACTTGCATACTTAAGCTTTAAGGGATGCTGAATCCGAATAAATAGGTTTCAGAACGTTTTAGCCCTTAGTTTTTGAGTTATGGCCCGACAAAGATTTCCCAAAGTTTTGAAAGGGTACCCCCTTATGAAAAAATGAATTTTCACCGAAATCTTTAAGTTTTAGCTATCGGGCTGAAAACTTGCATACTTATGCTTTAAGGGATGCTGAATCCGAATAAATAGGTTTCAGAACGTTTTAGCCCTTAGTTTTTGAGTTATTGCCCGACAAAGATTTCCCAAAGTTTTGAAAGGGTACCCCCTTATGAAAAAATGGATTTTTCACCGAAATCTTTAGGTTTGAGCTATCGGGCTGAAAACTTGCATACTTATGCTTTAAAGGATGCTAAATCCGAATAAATAGGTTTCAGAACGTTTTAGCCCTTAGTTTTTGAGTTATGGCCCGACAAAAATTTCCCAAAGTTTTGAAAGGGTACCCCCTTATGAAAAAATGGATTTTTCACCGAAATCTTTAGGTTTGAGCTATCGGGCTGAAAACTTGCATACTTATGCTTTAAGGGATGCTAAATCCGAATAAATAGGTTTCAGAACGTTTTAACCCTTAGTTTTTGAGTTATTGCCCGACAAAGATTTCCCAAAGTTTTGAAAGGGTACCCCCTTATGAAAAAATGGATTTTTCGCCGAAACCTTTAAGTTTGAGCTATCGGGCTGAAAACTTGCATATTTATGCTTTACTGGATGCTAAATCCGAATAAATAGGTTTCAGAACGTTTTAGCCCTTAGTTTTTGAGTTATGGCCCGACTAAGATTTCCCAAAGTTTTGAAAGGGTACCCCCTTATGAAAAAATGGATTTTTCACCGAAAACTTTAGGTTTGAGCTATCGGGGTGAAAACTTGCATACTCATGCTTTAAGGGATGCTGAATCCGAATAAATAGGTTTCAGAACGTTTTAGCCCTTAGTTTTTGAGTTATGGCCCGACTAAGATTTCCCAAAGTTTTGAAAGGGTACCCCCTTATGAAAAAATGGATTTTTCACCGAAATCTTTAGGTTTGAGCTATCGGGCTGAAAACTTGCATACTTATGCTTTAAAGGATGCTAAATCCGAATAAATAGGTTTCAGAACGTTTTAGCCCTTAGTTTTTGAGTTATGGTCGGACAAAGATTTCCCAAAGTTTTGCTATACTAACCCCTTATGAAAAAATGGATTTTTCTCCGAAATCTTTAAGTTTGAGCTATCGGGCTGAAAACTTGCATACTTATGCTTTAAGGGATGCTAAATCCGAATAAATAGGTTTCAGAACGTTTTAGCCCTTAGTTTTTGAGTTATGGCCCGACAAAGATTTCCCAAAGTTTTGAAAGGGTACCCCCTTATGAAAAAATGGATTTTTCACCAAATGCTTTAAGTTTGATCTATCGGGCTGAAAACTTGCATACTTATGCTTTAAGGGATGCTGAATCCGAATAAATAGGTTTCAGAACGGTTTAGCCCTTAGTTTTTGAGTTATGGCCCGACAAAGATTTCCCAAAGTTTTGAAAGGGTACCCCCATATGAAAAAATGGATTTTTCACCGAAACCTTTAAGTTTGAGCTATCGGGCTGAAAACTTGCATACTTATGCTTTAAGGGATGCTGAATCCGAATAAATAGGTTTCAGAACGTTTTAGCCCTTAGTTTTTGAGTTATGGCCCGACAAAAATTTCCCAAAGTTTTGTTATGCTAACCCCTTATGAAAAAATGGATTTTTCACCGAATACTTTAGGTTTGAGCTATCGGGCTGAAAACTTGCATACTTATGCTTTAAGGGATGCTGAATCCGAATAAATAGGTTTCAGAACGTTTTAGCCCTTAGTTTTTGAGTTATGGCCCGACAAAAATTTCCCAAAGTTTTGTTATGCTAACCCCTTATGAAAAAATGGATTTTTCACCGAAATCTTTAGGTTTGAGCTATCGGGCTGAAAACTTGCATACTTATGCTTTAAGGGATGCTAAATCCGAATAAATAGGTTTCAGAACGTATTAGCCCTTAGCTTTTGAGTTATGCTTTAAGGGATGCTGAATCCGAATAAATAGGTTTCAGAACGTTTTAGCCCTTAGTTTTTGAGTTATGGCCCGACAAAAATTTCCCAAAGTTTTGTTATGCTAACCCCTTATGAAAAAATGGATTTTTCACCGAATACTTTAGGTTTGAGCTATCGGGCTGAAAACTTGCATACTTATGCTTTAAGGGATGCTGAATCCGAATAAATAGGTTTCAGAACGTTTTAGCCCTTAGTTTTTGAGTTATGACCCGACAAAAATTTCCCAAAGTTTTGAAAGGGTACCCCCTTATGAAAAAATGGATTTTTCACCGAAATCTTTAGGTTTGAGCTATCGGGCTGAAAACTTGCATACTTATGCTTTAAGGGATGCTAAATCCGAATAAATAGGTTTCAGAACGTTTTAACCCTTAGTTTTTGAGTTATTGCCCGACAAAGATTTCCCAAAGTTTTGAAAGGGTACCCCCTTATGAAAAAATGAATTTTCACCGAAATCTTTAAGTTTTAGCTATCGGGCTGAAAACTTGCATACTTATGCTTTAAGGGATGCTGAATCCGAATAAATAGGTTTCAGAACGTTTTAGCCCTTAGTTTTTGAGTTATGGCCCGACAAAAATTTCCCAAAGTTTTGTTATGCTAACCCCTTATGAAAAAATGGATTTTTCACCGAAATCTTTAGGTTTGAGCTATCGGGCTGAAAACTTGCATACTTATGCTTTAAGGGATGCTAAATCCGAATAAATAGGTTTCAGAACGTATTAGCCCTAAGCTTTTGAGTTATGCTTTAAGGGATGCTGAATCCGAATAAATAGGTTTCAGAACGTTTTATCCCTTAGTTTTTGAGTTATGGCCCGACAAAAATTTCCCAAAGTTTTGTTATGCTAACCCCTTATGAAAAAATGGATTTTTCACCGAATACTTTAGGTTTGAGCTATCGGGCTGAAAACTTGCATACTTATGCTTTAAGGGATGCTGAATCCGAATAAATAGGTTTCAGAACGTTTTAGCCCTTAGTTTTTGAGTTATGGCCCGACAAAAATTTCCCAAAGTTTTGAAAGGGTACCCCCTTATGAAAAAATGGATTTTTCACCGAAATCTTTAGGTTTGAGCTATCGGGCTGAAAACTTGCATACTTATGCTTTAAGGGATGCTAAATCCGAATAAATAGGTTTCAGAATGTTTTAGCCCTTAGTTTTTGAGTTATGGCCCGACAAAGATTTCCCAAAGTTTTGAAAGGGTACCCCCTTATGAAAAAATGGATTTTTCACCGAATACTTTAGGTTTGAGCTATCGGGCTGAAAACTTGCATACTTATGCTTTAAAGGATGCTAAATCCGAATAAATAGGTTTCAGAACGTTTTAGCCCTTAGTTTTTGAGTTATGGTCGGACAAAGATTTCCCAAAGTTTTGCTATACTAACCCCTTATGAAAAAATGGATTTTTCTCCGAAATCTTTAAGTTTGAGCTATCGGGCTGAAAACTTGCATACTTATGCTTTAAGGGATGCTAAATCCGAATAAATAGGTTTCAGAACGTTTTAGCCCTTAGTTTTTGAGTTATGGCCCTACAAAGATTTCCCAAAGTTTTGAAAGGGTACCCCCTTATGAAAAAATGGATTTTTCACCGAATACTTTAGGTTTGAGCTATCGGGCTGAAAACTTGCATACTTATGCTTTAAGGGATGCTAAATCCGAATAAATAGGTTTCAGAACGTTTTAGCCCTTAGTTTTTGAGTTATGGCCAGACAAAAATTTCCCAAAGTTTTGAAAGGGTACCCCCTTATGAAAAAATGGATTTTTCACCGAAATCTTTAGGTTTGAGCTATCGGGCTGAAAACTTGCATACTTATGCTTTAAGGGATGCTAAATCCGAATAAATAGGTTTCAGAACGTTTTAACCCTTAGTTTTTGAGTTATGGCCCGACAAAGATTTCCCAAAGTTTTGAAAGGGTACCCCCTTATGAAAAAATGGATTTTTCACCGAATACTTTAGGTTTGAGCTATCGGGCTGAAAACTTGCATACTTATGCTTTAAAGGATGCTAAATCCGAATAAATAGGTTTCAGAACGTTTTAGCCCTTAGTTTTTGAGTTATGGTCGGACAAAGATTTCCCAAAGTTTTGCTATACTAACCCCTTATGAAAAAATGGATTTTTCTCCGAAATCTTTAAGTTTGAGCTATCGGGCTGAAAACTTGCATACTTATGCTTTAAGGGATGCTGAATCCGAATAAATAGGTTTCAGAACGTTTTAGCCCTTAGTTTTTGAGTTATGGCCCGACAAAGATTTCCCAAAGTTTTGAAAGGGTACCCCCTTATGAAAAAATGGATTTTTCACCGAATACTTTAGGTTTGAGCTATCGGGCTGAAAACTTGCATACTTATGCTTTAAAGGATGCTAAATCCGAATAAATAGGTTTCAGAACGTTTTAGCCCTTAGTTTTTGAGTTATGGTCGGACAAAGATTTCCCAAAGTTTTGCTATACTAACCCCTTATGAAAAAATGGATTTTTCTCCGAAATCTTTAAGTTTGAGCTATCGGGCTGAAAACTTGCATACTTATGCTTTAAGGGATGCTAAATCCGAATAAATAGGTTTCAGAACGTTTTAGCCCTTAGTTTTTGAGTTATGGCCCTACAAAGATTTCCCAAAGTTTTGAAAGGGTACCCCCTTATGAAAAAATGGATTTTTCACCGAATACTTTAGGTTTGAGCTATCGGGCTGAAAACTTGCATACTTATGCTTTAAGGGATGCTAAATCCGAATAAATAGGTTTCAGAACGTTTTAGCCCTTAGTTTTTGAGTTATGGCCAGACAAAAATTTCCCAAAGTTTTGAAAGGGTACCCCCTTATGAAAAAATGGATTTTTCACCGAAATCTTTAGGTTTGAGCTATCGGGCTGAAAACTTGCATACTTATGCTTTAAGGGATGCTAAATCCGAATAAATAGGTTTCAGAACGTTTTAACCCTTAGTTTTTGAGTTATTGCCCGACAAAGATTTCCCAAAGTTTTGAAAGGGTACCCCCTTATGAAAAAATGGATTTTTCACCGAAACCTTTAAGTTTGAGCTATCGGGCTGAAAACTTGCATACTTATGCTTTAAGGGATGCTAAATCCGAATAAATAGGTTTCAGAACGTTTTAGCCCTTAGTTTTTGAGTTATGGCCCGACAAAGATTTCCCAAAGTTTTGAAAGGGTACCCCCTTATGAAAAAATGGATTTTTCACCGAAATCTTTAGGTTTGAGCTATCGGGCTGAAAACTTGCATACTTATGCTTTAAGGGATGCTAAATCCGAATAAATAGGTTTCAGAACGTTTTAACCCTTAGTTTTTGAGTTATTGCCCGACAAAGATTTCCCAAAGTTTTGAAAGGGTACCCCCTTATGAAAAAATGGATTTTTCACCGAAACCTTTAAGTTTGAGCTATCGGGCTGAAAACTTGCATACTTATGCTTTACGGGATGCTAAATCCGAATAAATAGGTTTCAGAACGTTTTAGCCCTTAGTTTTTGAGTTATGGCCCGACTAAGATTTCCCAAAGTTTTGTTATGCTAACCCCTTATGAAAAAATGGATTTTTCACCGAATACTTTAGGTTTGAGCTATCGGGCTGAAAACTTGCATACTTATGCTTTAAGGGATGCTAAATCCGAATAAATAGGTTTCAGAACGTTTCAGCCCTTAGTTTTTGAGTTATGGTCGGACAAAGATTTCCCAAAGTTTTGCTATACTAACCCCTTATGAAAAAATGGATTTTTCTCCGAAATCTTTAAGTTTGAACTATCGGGCTGAAAACTTGCATACTTATGCTTTAAGGGATGCTAAATCCGAATAAATAGGTTCCAGAACGTTTTAGCCCTTAGTTTTTGAGTTATGGCCCGACAAAAATTTCCCAAAGTTTTGTTATGCTAACCCCTTATGAAAAAATGGATTTTTCACCGAATAGTTTAGGTTTGAGCTATCGGGCTGAAAACTTGCATACTTATGCTTTAAGGGATGCTGAATCCGAATAAATAGGTTTCAGAACGTTTTAGCCCTTAGTTTTTGAGTTATGGCCAGACAAAAATTTCCCAAAGTTTTGAAAGGGTACCCCCTTATGAAAAAATGGATTTTTCACCGAAAACTTTAGGTTTGAGCTATCGGGGTGAAAACTTGCATACTCATGCTTTAAGGGATGCTGAATCCGAATAAATAGGTTTCAGAACGTTTTAGCCCTTAGTTTTTGAGTTATGGCCCGACTAAGATTTCCCAAAGTTTTGAAAGGGTACCCCCTTATGAAAAAATGGATTTTTCACCGAATACTTTAGGTTTGAGCTATCGGGCTGAAAACTTGCATACTTATGCTTTAAGGGATGCTAAATCCGAATAAATAGGTTTCAGAACGTTTAGCCCTTAGTTTTTGAGTTATGGCCCGACAAAAATTTCCCAAAGTTTTGTTATGCTAACCCCTTATGAAAAAATGGATTTTTCACCGAATACTTTAGGTTTGAGCTATCGGGCTGAAAACTTGCATACTTATGCTTTAAGGGATGCTAAATCCGAATAAATAGGTTTCAGAACGTTTTAGTCCTTAGTTTTTGAGTTATGGTCGGACAAAGATTTCCCAAAGTTTTGCTATACTAACCCCTTATGAAAAAATGGATTTTTCTCCGAAATCTTTAAGTTTGAGCTATCGGGCTGAAAACTTGCATACTTATGCTTTAAGGGATGCTAAATCCGAATAAATAGGTTTCAGAACGTTTTAGCCCTTAGTTTTTGAGTTATGGCCAGACAAAAATTTCCCAAAGTTTTGAAAGGGTACCCCCTTATGAAAAAATGGATTTTTCACCGAAATCTTTAGGTTTGAGCTATCGGGCTGAAAACTTGCATACTTATGCTTTACGGGATGCTAAATCCGAATAAATAGGTTTCAGAACGTTTTAGCCCTTAGTTTTTGAGTTATGGCCCGACTAAGATTTCCCAAAGTTTTGAAAGGGTACCCCCTTATGAAAAAATGGATTTTTCACCGAAAACTTTAGGTTTGAGCTATCGGGGTGAAAACTTGCATACTCATGCTTTAAGGGATGCTGAATCCGAATAAATAGGTTTCAGAACGTTTTAGCCCTTAGTTTTTGAGTTATGGCCCGACTAAGATTTCCCAAAGTTTTGAAAGGGTACCCCCTTATGAAAAAATGGATTTTTCACCGAATACTTTAGGTTTGAGCTATCGGGCTGAAAACTTGCATACTTATGCTTTAAGGGATGCTAAATCCGAATAAATAGGTTTCAGAACGTTTTAGCCCTTAGTTTTTGAGTTATGGCCCGACAAAGATTTCCCAAAGTTTTGCTATACTAACCCCTTATGAAAAAATGGATTTTTCACCGAAACCTTTAAGTTTGAGCTATCGGGCTGAAAACTTGCATACTTATGCTTTACGGGATGCTAAATCCGAATAAATAGGTTTCAGAACGTTTTAGCCCTTAGTTTTTGAGTTATGGCCCGACAAAAATTTCCCAAAGTTTTGAAAGGGTACCCCCATATGAAAAAATGGATTTTTCACCGAATACTTTAGGTTTGAGCTATCGGGCTGAAAACTTGCATACTTATGCTTTAAGGGATGCTGAATCCGAATAAATAGGTTTCAGAACGTTTTAGCCCTTAGTTTTTGAGTTATGGCCCGACAAAGATTTCCCAAAGTTTTGCTATACTAACCCCTTATGAAAAAATGGATTTTTCACCGAAACCTTTAAGTTTGAGCTATCGGGCTGAAAACTTGCATACTTATGCTTTACGGGATGCTAAATCCGAATAAATAGGTTTCAGAACGTTTTAGCCCTTAGTTTTTGAGTTATGGCCCGACAAAAATTTCCCAAAGTTTTGAAAGGGTACCCCCATATGAAAAAATGGATTTTTCACCGAATACTTTAGGTTTGAGCTATCGGGCTGAAAACTTGCATACTTATGCTTTAAGGGATGCTGAATCCGAATAAATAGGTTTCAGAACGTTTTAGCCCTTAGTTTTTGAGTTATGGCCCGACAAAAATTTCCCAAAGTTTTGAAAGGGTACCCCCATATGAAAAAATGGATTTTTCACCGAATACTTTAGGTTTGAGCTATCGGGCTGAAAACTTGCATACTTATGCTTTAAGGGATGCTAAATCCGAATAAATAGGTTTCAGAACGTTTTAGCCCTTAGTTTTTGAGTTATGGCCCGACAAAGATTTCCCAAAGTTTTGCTATACTAACCCCTTATGAAAAAATGGATTTTTCACCGAAACCTTTAAGTTTGAGCTATCGGGCTGAAAACTTGCATACTTATGCTTTACGGGATGCTAAATCCGAATAAATAGGTTTCAGAACGTTTTAGCCCTTAGTTTTTGAGTTATGGCCCGACAAAAATTTCCCAAAGTTTTGAAAGGGTACCCCCTTATGAAAAAATGGATTTTTCACCGAAATCTTTAGGTTTGAGCTATCGGGCTGAAAACTTGCATACTTATGCTTTAAGGGATGCTAAATCCGAATAAATAGGTTTCAGAACGTTTTAACCCTTAGTTTTTGAGTTATTGCCCGACAAAGATTTCCCAAAGTTTTGAAAGGGTACCCCCTTATGAAAAAATGGATTTTTCACCGAAATCTTTAGGTTTGAGCTATCGGGCTGAAATCTTGCATACTTATGCTTTAAAGGATGCTAAATCCGAATAAATAGGTTTCAGAACGTTTTAGCCCTTAGTTTTTGAGTTATGGCCCGACAAAGATTTCCCAAAGTTTTGAAAGGGTACCCCCTTATGAAAAAATGAATTTTCACCGAAATCTTTAAGTTTTAGCTATCGGGCTGAAAACTTGCATACTTATGCTTTAAGGGATGCTGAATCCGAATAAATAGGTTTCAGAACGTTTTAGCCCTTAGTTTTTGAGTTATGGCCCGACAAAAATTTCCCAAAGTTTTGTTATGCTAACCCCTTATGAAAAAATGGATTTTTCACCGAAATCTTTAGGTTTAAGCTATCGGGCTGAAAACTTGCATACTTATGCTTTAAGGGATGCTAAATCCGAATAAATAGGTTTCAGAACGTATTAGCCCTTAGCTTTTGAGTTATGCTTTAAGGGATGCTGAATCCGAATAAATAGGTTTCAGAACGTTTTAGCCCTTAGTTTTTGAGTTATGGCCCGACAAAAATTTCCCAAAGTTTTGTTATGCTAACCCCTTATGAAAAAATGGATTTTTCACCGAATACTTTAGGTTTGAGCTATCGGGCTGAAAACTTGCATACTTATGCTTTAAGGGATGCTGAATCCGAATAAATAGGTTTCAGAACGTTTTAGCCCTTAGTTTTTGAGTTATGGCCCGACAAAAATTTCCCAAAGTTTTGAAAGGGTACCCCCTTATGAAAAAATGGATTTTTCACCGAAATCTTTAGGTTTGAGCTATCGGGCTGAAAACTTGCATACTTATGCTTTAAGGGATGCTGAATCCGAATAAATAGGTTTCAGAACGCTTTAGCCCTTAGTTTTTGAGTTATGGCCCGACAAAAATTTCCCAAAGTTTTGTTATGCTAACCCCTTATGAAAAAATGGATTTTTCACCGAAATCTTTAGGTTTGAGCTATCGGGCTGAAAACTTGCATACTTATGCTTTAAGGGATGCTAAATCCGAATAAATAGGTTTCAGAACGTATTAGCCCTTAGCTTTTGAGTTATGCTTTAAGGGATGCTGAATCCGAATAAATAGGTTTCAGAACGTTTTAGCCCTTAGTTTTTGAGTTATGGCCCGACAAAAATTTCCCAAAGTTTTGTTATGCTAACCCCTTATGAAAAAATGGATTTTTCACCGAATACTTTAGGTTTGAGCTATCGGGCTGAAAACTTGCATACTTATGCTTTAAGGGATGCTGAATCCGAATAAATAGGTTTCAGAACGTTTTAGCCCTTAGTTTTTGAGTTATGGCCCGACAAAAATTTCCCAAAGTTTTGAAAGGGTACCCCCTTATGAAAAAATGGATTTTTCACCGAAATCTTTAGGTTTGAGCTATCGGGCTGAAAACTTGCATACTTATGCTTTAAGGGATGCTGAATCCGAATAAATAGGTTTCAGAACGTTTTAGCCCTTAGTTTTTGAGTTATGGTCGGACAAAGATTTCCCAAAGTTTTGCTATACTAACCCCTTATGAAAAAATGGATTTTTCTCCGAAATCTTTAAGTTTGAGCTATCGGGCTGAAAACTTGCATACTTATGCTTTAAGGGATGCTAAATCCGAATAAATAGGTTTCAGAACGTTTTAGCCCTTAGTTTTTGAGTTATGGACTGACAAAGATTTCCCAAAGTTTTGAAAGGGTACCCCCTTATGAAAAAATGGATTTTTCACCGAATACTTTAGGTTTGAGCTATCGGGCTGAAAACTTGCATACTTATGCTTTAAGGGATACTAAATCCGAATAAATAGGTTTCAGAACGTATTAGCCCCTTGTTTTTGAGTAATGGCCCGACAAAGATTTCCCAAAGTTTTGAAAGGGTACCCCCTTATGAAAAAATGGATTTTTCACCGAAATCTTTAGGTTTGAGCTATCGGGCTGAAAACTTGCATACTTATGCTTTAAGGGATGCTAAATCCGAATAAATAGGTTCCAGAACGTTTTAGCCCTTAGTTTTTGAGTTATGGCCCGACAAAAATTTCCCAAAGTTTTGTTATGCTAACCCCTTATGAAAAAATGGATTTTTCACCGAATACTTTAGGTTTGAGCTATCGGGCTGAAAACTTGCATACTTATGCTTTAAGGGATGCTGAATCCGAATAAATAGGTTTCAGAACGTTTTAGCCCTTAGTTTTTGAGTTATGGCCAGACAAAAATTTCCCAAAGTTTTGAAAGGGTACCCCCTTATGAAAAAATGGATTTTTCACCGAAATCTTTAGGTTTGAGCTATCGGGCTGAAAACTTGCATACTTATGCTTTAAGGGATGCTAAATCCGAATAAATAGGTTTCAGAACGTTTTAACCCTTAGTTTTTGAGTTATGGGCCGACAAAGATTTCCCAAAGTTTTGAAAGGGTACCCCCTTATGAAAAAATGGATTTTTCACCGAAATCTTTAGGTTTGAGCTATCGGGCTGAAAACTTGCATACTTATGCTTTAAGGGATGCTGAATCCGAATAAATAGGTTTCAGAACGTTTTAGCCCTTAGTTTTTGAGTTATGGCCCGACAAAAATTTCCCAAAGTTTTGTTATGCTAACCCCTTATGAAAAAATGGATTTTTCACCGAATACTTTAGGTTTGAGCTATCGGGCTGAAAACTTGCATACTTATGCTTTAAGGGATGCTAAATCCGAATAAATAGGTTCCAGAACGTTTTAGCCCTTAGTTTTTGAGTTATGGCCCGACAAAAATTTCCCAAAGTTTTGTTATGCTAACCCCTTATGAAAAAATGGATTTTTCACCGAATACTTTAGGTTTGAGCTATCGGGCTGAAAACTTGCATACTTATGCTTTAAGGGATGCTGAATCCGAATAAATAGGTTTCAGAACGTTTTACCCCTTAGTTTTTGAGTTATGGCCAGACAAAAATTTCCCAAAGTTTTGAAAGGGTACCCCCTTATGAAAAAATGGATTTTTCACCGAAATCTTTAGGTTTGAGCTATCGGGCTGAAAACTTGCATACTTATGCTTTAAGGGATGCTAAATCCGAATAAATAGGTTTCAGAACGTATTAGCCCTTAGTTTTTGAGTTATGGCCGGACAAAGATTTCCCAAAGTTTTGAAAGGGTAGCCCCTTATGAAAAAATGGATTTTTCACCGAAATCTTTAAGTTTTAGCTATCGGGCCGAAAACTTGCATACTTATGCTTTAAGGGATGCTAAATCCGAATAAATAGGTTTCAGAACGTTTTAGCCCTTAGTTTTTGAGTTATGGCCCGACAAAGATTTCCCAAAGTTTTGAAAGGGTACCCCCTTATGAAAAAATGGATTTTTCACCGAAATCTTTAGGTTTGAGCTATCGGGCTGAAAACTTGCATACTTATGCTTTAAGGGATGCTGAATCCGAATAAATAGGTTTCAGAACGCTTTAGCCCTTAGTTTTTGAGTTATGGCCCGACAAAAATTTCCCAAAGTTTTGTTATGCTAACCCCTTATGAAAAAATGGATTTTTCACCGAAATCTTTAGGTTTGAGCTATCGGGCTGAAAACTTGCATACTTATGCTTTAAGGGATGCTAAATCCGAATAAATAGGTTTCAGAACGTATTAGCCCTTAGCTTTTGAGTTATGCTTTAAGGGATGCTGAATCCGAATAAATAGGTTTCAGAACGTTTTAGCCCTTAGTTTTTGAGTTATGGCCCGACAAAAATTTCCCAAAGTTTTGTTATGCTAACCCCTTATGAAAAAATGGATTTTTCACCGAATACTTTAGGTTTGAGCTATCGGGCTGAAAACTTGCATACTTATGCTTTAAGGGATGCTGAATCCGAATAAATAGGTTTCAGAACGTTTTAGCCCTTAGTTTTTGAGTTATGGCCCGACAAAAATTTCCCAAAGTTTTGAAAGGGTACCCCCTTATGAAAAAATGGATTTTTCACCGAAATCTTTAGGTTTGAGCTATCGGGCTGAAAACTTGCATACTTATGCTTTAAGGGATGCTAAATCCGAATAAATAGGTTTCAGAACGTTTTAACCCTTAGTTTTTGAGTTATGGGCCGACAAAGATTTCCCAAAGTTTTGAAAGGGTACCCCCTTATGAAAAAATGGATTTTTCACCGAAATCTTTAGGTTTGAGCTATCGGGCTGAAAACTTGCATACTTATGCTTTAAGGGATGCTGAATCCGAATAAATAGGTTTCAGAACGTTTTAGCCCTTAGTTTTTGAGTTATGGCCCGACAAAAATTTCCCAAAGTTTTGTTATGCTAACCCCTTATGAAAAAATGGATTTTTCACCGAATACTTTAGGTTTGAGCTATCGGGCTGAAAACTTGCATACTTATGCTTTAAGGGATGCTGAATCCGAATAAATAGGTTTCAGAACGTTTTAGCCCTTAGTTTTTGAGTTATGGCCCGACAAAAATTTCCCAAAGTTTTGAAAGGGTACCCCCTTATGAAAAAATGGATTTTTCACCGAAATCTTTAGGTTTGAGCTATCGGGCTGAAAACTTGCATACTTATGCTTTAAAGGATGCTAAATCCGAATAAATAGGTTTCAGAACGTTTTAGTCCTTAGTTTTTGAGTTATGGTCGGACAAAGATTTCCCAAAGTTTTGCTATACTAACCCCTTATGAAAAAATGGATTTTTCTCCGAAATCTTTAAGTTTGAGCTATCGGGCTGAAAACTTGCATACGTATGCTTTAAGGGATGCTAAATCCGAATAAATAGGTTTCAGAACGTTTTAGCCCTTAGTTTTTGAGTTATGGCCCGACAAAGATTTCCCAAAGTTTTGAAAGGGTACCCCCTTATGAAAAAATGGATTTTTCACCGAATACTTTAGGTTTGAGCTATCGGGCTGAAAACTTGCATACTTATGCTTTAAGGGATGCTAAATCCGAATAAATAGGTTTCAGAACGTATTAGCCCCTAGTTTTTGAGTAATGGCCCGACAAAAATTTCCCAAAGTTTTGAAAGGGTACCCCCTTATGAAAAAATGGATTTTTCACCGAAATCTTTAGGTTTGAGCTATCGGGCTGAAAACTTGCATACTTATGCTTTACGGGATGCTAAATCCGAATAAATAGGTTTCAGAACGTTTTAGCCCTTAGTTTTTGAGTTATGGCCCGACTAAGATTTCCCAAAGTTTTGAAAGGGTACCCCCTTATGAAAAAATGGATTTTTCACCGAAATCTTTAGGTTTGAGCTATCGGGCTGAAAACTTGCATACTTATGCTTTAAAGGATGCTAAATCCGAATAAATAGGTTTCAGAACGTTTTAGTCCTTAGTTTTTGAGTTATGGTCGGACAAAGATTTCCCAAAGTTTTGCTATACTAACCCCTTATGAAAAAATGGATTTTTCTCCGAAATCTTTAAGTTTGAGCTATCGGGCTGAAAACTTGCATACTTATGCTTTAAGGGATGCTAAATCCGAATAAATAGGTTTCAGAACGTTTTAGCCCTTAGTTTTTGAGTTATGGCCAGACAAAAAT
The DNA here is from genome assembly GCA_958336335.1 of Dilophus febrilis. Classification (NCBI taxonomy): domain Eukaryota; kingdom Metazoa; phylum Arthropoda; class Insecta; order Diptera; family Bibionidae; genus Dilophus; species Dilophus febrilis. The sequence goes on from OY284470.1 coordinate 38,252,397, forward strand.
TTCCCAAAGTTTTGAAAGGGTACCCCCTTATGAAAAAATGGATTTTTCACCGAAATCTTTAGGTTTGAGCTATCGGGCTGAAAACTTGCATACTTATGCTTTAAAGGATGCTAAATCCGAATAAATAGGTTTCAGAACGTTTTAGTCCTTAGTTTTTGAGTTATGGTCGGACAAAGATTTCCCAAAGTTTTGCTATACTAACCCCTTATGAAAAAATGGATTTTTCTCCGAAATCTTTAAGTTTGAGCTATCGGGCTGAAAACTTGCATACTTATGCTTTAAGGGATGCTAAATCCGAATAAATAGGTTTCAGAACGTTTTAGCCCTTAGTTTTTGAGTTATGGCCCGACAAAGATTTCCCAAAGTTTTGAAAGGGTACCCCCTTATGAAAAAATGGATTTTTCACCGAAATCTTTAGGTTTGAGCTATCGGGCTGAAAACTTGCATACTTATGCTTTAAAGGATGCTAAATCCGAATAAATAGGTTTCAGAACGTTTCAGCCCTTAGTTTTTGAGTTATGGCCCGACAAAAATTTCCCAAAGTTTTGTTATGCTAACCCCTTATGAAAAAATGGATTTTTCACCGAATACTTTAGGTTTGAGCTATCGGGCTGAAAACTTGCATACTTATGCTTTAAGGGATGCTGAATCCGAATAAATAGGTTTCAGAACGTTTTAGCCCTTAGTTTTTGAGTTATGGCCAGACAAAAATTTCCCAAAGTTTTGAAAGGGTACCCCCTTATGAAAAAATGGATTTTTCACCGAAATCTTTAGGTTTGAGCTATCGGGCTGAAAACTTGCATACTTATGCTTTAAGGGATGCTAAATCCGAATAAATAGGTTTCAGAACGTTTTAACCCTTAGTTTTTGAGTTATTGCCCGACAAAGATTTCCCAAAGTTTTGAAAGGGTACCCCCTTATGAAAAAATGGATTTTTCACCGAAACCTTTAAGTTTGAGCTATCGGGCTGAAAACTTGCATACTTATGCTTTACGGGATGCTAAATCCGAATAAATAGGTTTCAGAACGTTTTAGCCCTTAGTTTTTGAGTTATGGCCCGACTAAGATTTCCCAAAGTTTTGAAAGGGTACCCCCTTATGAAAAAATGGATTTTTCACCGAAAACTTTAGGTTTGAGCTATCGGGGTGAAAACTTGCATACTCATGCTTTAAGGGATGCTGAATCCGAATAAATAGGTTTCAGAACGTTTTAGCCCTTAGTTTTTGAGTTATGGCCCGACTAAGATTTCCCAAAGTTTTGAAAGGGTACCCCCTTATGAAAAAATGGATTTTTCACCGAAAACTTTAGGTTTGAGCTATCGGGGTGAAAACTTGCATACTCATGCTTTAAGGGATGCTGAATCCGAATAAATAGGTTTCAGAACGTTTTAGCCCTTAGTTTTTGAGTTATGGCCCGACTAAGATTTCCCAAAGTTTTGAAAGGGTACCCCCTTATGAAAAAATGGATTTTTCACCGAATACTTTAGGTTTGAGCTATCGGGCTGAAAACTTGCATACTTATGCTTTAAGGGATGCTAAATCCGAATAAATAGGTTTCAGAACGTTTTAGCCCTTAGTTTTTGAGTTATGGCCCGACTAAGATTTCCCAAAGTTTTGAAAGGGTACCCCCTTATGAAAAAATGGATTTTTCACCGAAAACTTTAGGTTTGAGCTATTGGGGTGAAAACTTGCATACTCATGCTTTAAGGGATGCTGAATCCGAATAAATAGGTTTCAGAACGTTTTAGCCCTTAGTTTTTGAGTTATGGCCCGACTAAGATTTCCCAAAGTTTTGAAAGGGTACCCCCTTATGAAAAAATGGATTTTTCACCGAATACTTTAGGTTTGAGCTATCGGGCTGAAAACTTGCATACTTATGCTTTAAGTGATGCTGAATCCGAATAAATAGGTTTCAGAACGTTTTAGCCCTTAGTTTTTGAGTTATGGCCCGACAAAAATTTCCCAAAGTTTTGTTTTGCTAACCCCTTATGAAAAAATGGATTTTTCACCGAATACTTTAGGTTTGAGCTATCGGACTGAAAACTTGCATACTTATGCTTTAAGGGATGCTAAATCCGAATAAATAGGTTTCAGAACGTTTTAGCCCTTAGTTTTTGAGTTATGGCCCGACAAAGATTTCCTAAAGTTTTGAAAGGGTACCCGCTTATGAAAAAAATGGATTTTTCACCGAATACTTTAGGTTTGAGCTATCGGGCTGAAAACTTGCATACTTATGCTTTAAGGGATGCTAAATCCGAATAAATAGGTTTCAGAACGTTTCAGCCCTTAGTTTTTGCGTTATGGCCGGACACAGATTTCCCAAAGTTTTGAAAGGGTACCCCCTTATGAAAAAATGGATTTTTCACCGAAATCTTTAAGTTTTAGCTATCGGGCCGAAAACTTGCATACTTATGCTTTAAGGGATGCTAAATCCGAATAAATAGGTTTCAGAACGTTTTAGCCCTTAGTTTTTGAGTTATGGCCCGACAAAGATTTCCCAAAGTTTTGAAAGGGTACCCCCTTATGAAAAAATGGATTTTTCACCGAAATCTTTAAGTTTGAGCTATCGGGCTGAAAACTTGCATACTTATGCTTTAAGGGATGCTAAATCCGAATAAATAGGTTTCAGAACATATTAGCCCTTAGTTTTTGAGTTATGGTCCGACAAAAATTTCCCAAAGTTTTGTTATGCTAACCCCTTATGAAAAAATGGATTTTTCACCGAATACTTTAATTTTGAGCTATCGGACTGAAAACTTGCATACTTATGCTTTAAGGGATGCTAAATCCGAATAAATAGGTTTCAGAACGTTTTAGCCCTTAGTTTTTGAGTTATGGCCCGACAAAGATTTCCCAAAGTTTTGAAAGGGTACCCGCTTATGAAAAAAATGGATTTTTCACCGAATACTTTAGGTTTGAGCTATCGGGCTGAAAACTTGCATACTTATGCTTTAAGGGATGCTAAATCCGAATAAATAGGTTTCAGAACGTATTAGCCCTTAGTTTTTGAGTTATGGCCCGACAAACATTTCCCAAAGTTTTGAAAGGGTACCCCCTTATGAAAAAATGGATTTTTCACCGAAATCTTTAGGTTTGAGCTATCGGACTGAAAACTTGCATACTTATGCTTTAAGGGATGCTAAATCCGAATAAATAGGTTTCAGAACGTATTAGCCCTTAGCTTTTGAGTTATGGCCCGACAAAAATTTCCCAAAGTTTTGCTATTCTAACCCGTTATAAAAAAATGGATTTTTCACCAAATGCTTTAAGTTTGAGCTATCGGGCTGAAAACTTGCATACTTATGCTTTAAGGGATGCTGAATCCGAATAAATAGGTTTCAGAACGTTTTAGCCCTTAGTTTTTGAGTTATGGCCCGACAAAGATTTCCCAAAGTTTTGAAAGGGTACCCCCATATGAAAAAATGGATTTTTCACCGAAACCTTTAAGTTTGAGCTATCGGGCTGAAAACTTGCATACTTATGCTTTAAGGGATGCTAAATCCGAATAAATAGGTTTCAGAACGTATTAGCCCTTAGCTTTTGAGTTATGATTTAAGGGATGCTGAATCCGAATAAATAGGTTTCAGAACGTTTTAGCCCTTAGTTTTTGAGTTATGGCCCGACAAAAATTTCCCAAAGTTTTGAAAGGTTACCCCCTTATGAAAAAATGGATTTTCACCGAAATCTTTAGGTTTGAGCTATCGGGCTGAAAACTTGCATACTTATGCTTTAAGGGATGCTGAATCCGAATAAATAGGTTTCAGAACGTTTTAGCCCTTAGTTTTTGAGTTATGGCCCGACAAAAATTTCCCAAAGTCTTGAAAGGGTACCCCCTTATGAAAAAATGTATTTTTCACCGAAATCTTTAGGTTTGAGCTATCGGGCTGAAAACTTGCATACTTATGCTTTAAGGGATGCTAAATCCGAATAAATAGGTTTCAGAACGTTTTAACCCTTAGTTTTTGAGTTATGGCCCGACAAAGATTTCCCAAAGTTTTGAAAGGGTACCCCCTTATGAAAAAATGGATTTTTCACCGAAATCTTTAGGTTTGAGCTATCGGGCTGAAAACTTGCATACTTATGCTTTAAGGGATGCTAAATCCGAATAAATAGGTTTCAGAACGTTTTAGCCCTTAGTTTTTGAGTTATGGTCGGACAAAGATTTCCCAAAGTTTTGCTATACTAACCCCTTATGAAAAAATGGATTTTTCTCCGAAATCTTTAAGTTTGAGCTATCGGGCTGAAAACTTGCATACTTATGCTTTAAGGGATGCTAAATCCGAATAAATAGGTTTCAGAACGTTTTAGCCCTTAGTTTTTGAGTTATGGCCCGACAAAGATTTCCCAAAGTTTTGAAAGGGTACCCCCTTATGAAAAAATGGATTTTCACCGAAATCTTTAAGTTTGAGCTATCGGGCTGAAAACTTGCATACTTATGCTTTAAGGGATGCTAAATCCGAATAAATAGGTTTCAGAACGTTTCAGCCCTTAGTTTTTGAGTTATGGTCGGACAAAGATTTCCCAAAGTTTTGCTATACGAACCCCTTATGAAAAAATGGATTTTTCTCCGAAATCTTTAAGTTTGAGCTATCGGGCTGAAAACTTGCATACTTATGCTTTAAGGGATGCTAAATCCGAATAAATAGGTTTCAGAACGTTTTAGCCCTTAGTTTTTGAGTTATGGCCCGACAAAGATTTCCCAAAGTTTTGAAAGGGTATCCCCCTATGAAAAAATGGATTTTCACCGAATACTTTAGGTTTGAGCTATCGGGCTGAAAACTTGCATACTTATGCTTTAAGGGATGCTAAATCCGAATAAATAGGTTTCAGAACGTTTTAGCCCTTAATTTTTGAGTTATAGCCCAGCAAAGATTTCCCAAAGTTTTGCTATACTAACCCCTTATGAAAAAATGGATTTTTCACCGAAATCTTTAAGTTTTAGCTATCGGGGCGAAAACTTGCATACTTATGCTTTAAGGGATGCTAAATCCGAATAAATAGGTTTCAGAACGTATTAGCCCTTAGCTTTTGAGTTATGGCCCGACTAAGATTTCCCAAAGTTTTGAAAAGGTACCCCCTTATGAAAAAATGGATTTTCACCGAAATCTTTAAGTTTGAGCTATCGGGCTGAAAACTTGCATACTTATGCTTTAAGGGATGCTAAATTCGAATAAATAGGTTTCAGAACGTTTTAGCCCTTAGTTTTTGAGTTATGGTCGGACAAAGATTTCCCAAAGTTTTGCTATACTAACCCCTTATGAAAAAATGGATTTTTCTCCGAAATCTTTAAGTTTGAGCTATCGGGCTGAAAACTTGCATACTTATGCTTTAAGGGATGCTAAATCCGAATAAATAGGTTTCAGAACGTTTTAGCCCTTAGTTTTTGAGTTATGGTCGGACAAATATTTCCCAAAGTTTTGCTATACTAACCCCTTATGAAAAAATGGATTTTTCTCCGAAATCTTTAAGTTTGAGCTATCGGGGTGAAAACTTGCATACTTATGCTTTAAGGGATGCTAAATCCGAATAAATAGGTTTCAGAACGTTTTAGCCCTTAGTTTTTGAGTTATGGCCCGACAAAGATTTACAAAAGTTTTGAAAAGTTACCCCTTATGAAAAAATGGATTTTCACCGAAATCTTTAAGTTTGAGCTATCGGGCTGAAAACTTGCATACTTATGCTTTAAGGGATGCTAAATCCGAATAAATAGGTTTCAGAACGTTTTAGCCCTTAGTATTTGAGTTATGGTCGGACAAAGATTTCCCAAAGTTTTGATAAACTAACCCCTTATGAAAAAATGGATTTTTCTCCGAAATCTTTAAGTTTGAGCTATCGGGCTGAAAACTTGCATACTTATGCTTTAAGGGATGCTAAATCCGAATAAATAGGTTTCAGAACGTTTTAGCCCTTAGTTTTTGAGTTATGGTCGGACAAAGATTTCCCAAAGTTTTGCTATACTAACCCCTTATGAAAAAATGGATTTTTCTCCGAAATCTTTAAGTTTGAGCTATCGGGCTGAAAACTTGCATACTTATGCTTTAAGGGATGCTAAATCCGAATAAATAGGTTTCAGAACGTTTTAGCCCTTAGTATTTGAGTTATGGTCGGACAAAGATTTCCCAAAGTTTTGCTATACTAACCCCTTATGAAAAAATGGATTTTTCTCCGAAATCTTTAAGTTTGAGATATCGGGCTGAAAACTTGCATACTTATGCTTTAAGGGATGCTAAATCCGAATAAATAGGTTTCAGAACGTTTTAGCCCTTAGTTTTTGAGTTATGGCCCGACAACGATTTCCCAAAGTTTTGAAAGGGTATCCCCCTATGAAAAAATGGATTTTCACCGAATACTTTAGGTTTGAGCTATCGGGCTGAAAACTTGCATACTTATGCTTTAAGGGATGCTAAATCCGAATAAATAGGTTTCAGAACGTTTTAGCCCTTAATTTTTGAGTTATTTTTTTTTTTTTTTTTTTTTTTTAACGAAGGAGGGGGAAATCTTGCATAGACACACCAAAAGGTGCGTGTCAGATTCCTACTGACTAAAACCCCCTCCTTCGGCTTCGGTATATTCGAACCAGGCCACTCGGGCCCCTTTTCGTACCTCCGATTGACTCCTATCCAGTTTGCCACTCGGGTTTCCCCGATTGCTCCTCGAATATGGTGTCCCTCGTTATTTCAAGCATCTCTCTGAAAGGCATCCGTCCAAGTTCACTCTCGGTGAGGAATGACCGTCCAGTTACCTTTCTCCTTATGCTCTCCAAAGCCGGTCATTTACACACAAGGTGCTCAGCCGTTTCCTCATCCTCCAAACAGAGTCTACACTCATCATCAGTAAGAATTCCCATCCTTACAAGATGATGTCTGAATCCTCCATGTCCAGATATGAGTGCCACCAACTTCCTAAGAGCCCCTCGCGTCATGCTCAGTACCTCTCGGTTGGTGTGTCCTACTTTCAATCCCAGCGTCAGCTTAGATTGTCTGAGTCCTCTTACCTCCTTCCATCTTTCCTGATGTTTGGAGGTAATCCATTTCTCGACAGTATGCCTCACCGTATCCCTGCTGATTGCGGTATACGGTTCCGGTCCAACGAATTTTTTAGACGTCCCCTCCTTTGCAAGAGTATCCGCCCTTTCGTTCCCGTCGATATCACTGTGCCCTCTAACCCAGACAAGTGTGACCCTATTATGAGCCGAACACCCGTTGAGCCTGTGAGCACACTCTAGCTCCAGGGCCGAGTCAAATGTGCCACCCTTCATACAATTGACCACCTCCCTGCAGTCGGTGGCAAAAAAGATTTCCTTCCCGCCAACCCTACTACATTGAATATAGTCCAGTGCATGAATTAGGCCCATCAGCTCGGCCTGGTATACTGAGGAATAGTTCCCCATGTTTATCTGGCAGTCCAAGCCAAGTTCCACTGAGTGATACCCAGCCCCGTAACTGCCATGTCTCTTAGATCCATCCGTGAAGACTGTTATCGTTTCCGACCCCACTTCAGGGATTGATCCGTCCTCAAGGAGGGTTTTGTGATGCATTTCCTGTACCACCGTCCTCCTAATCCCATCCATTGGCATAGCAAGTTCCCTGACCCCCTTAATAAGTCCCAGGACCCTCATATGCCCGTAGATGGTGCCTTCCTGATGCCACGTTTTGTTCTGCACCATTCTTATTGCCGTGCTTACCGCCGTCTTTACTATAAATAGATCCAGAGGCAGCATTCCCAGCAATGTTTCCATAGCCATGGTCGGCGTGGTGCGAAAAGCCCCCGTAATACCAACACATGCTAGTCTTTGAAGTCGATCTAGTTGACATCTCACTGTACTTTGGGTGGTTTTGTTCCACCATACAATTGAGGCGTATGTCACTATCGGCCTCACCATCATTGTGTATATCCAGTACATCGATTTTGGCGAGATTCCCCACCATCGTCCACATACCCGTCTACACTGATGTAGTGCCCTCTTAGCCCTCTGTATCTTCTCCCTCACATGATACCCCCAGGTTAGTCTCCTATCCAGATGTACACCCAGATACTTGACACTGGTGGCCAGTTTGAGTTCCGACCCAAAGAGTCTCAGAGGTTCTATTTCCAGGCCCTTTGTTTTCCTTGAGAAAACAATTAAGTCTGTCTTACTTGCGTTTATGGAGAGGTCGTGTTCCTTACACCATCCCTCCGTCACCCGAAGAGCTTCTTCCATGACATCCCGGATGGTGTTCATGAACTTCCCCCGTACCATTATCGCTAAGTCGTCTGCATACCCTACTGTGTATACATTTATTTCCTCCAGTCTTTGAAGCAATGAGTCGACAGTGAGATTCCACAGTAGCGGAGATAATACCCCACCCTGTGGGCATCCCCTGTTTACCCTTCCCCTAAGTTTGGAGTGTCCTGAGTTTATATTTATTGCCCTTTTTTCAAGCAGATTGTCAACCCAGTCCCTGACGACCCGACTGACCCTCCACCCTTTCAGAGCAGTTCTCAGTTTTCCGAACTGAACCCTGTCAAATGCACCTTCTATATCCATGAATACAGTCAGTGCTATTCCTCCAGTGTTCAGCTCGTGTTCCGCGACTCGCACCAACTGATGCAGTGCTGTCTCGGTTGACTTCCCAGTCTGATATGCATGCTGGTTACTATGTAGGGGATACATCCTCAACGTCGTTCTTTCCAGATGATCCGCTATCACCCTCTCCATTGCTTTCAATAGGAAGGATGACAAACTGATCGGTCTGAAAGACTTCGCCTCAGTGTAGTCCCCCCTTCCAGGCTTGGGCAAAAATACCACCTTGGTTTCCCGCCAAGTTACCGGAATATACCCCATCGCGAGACAGGTGACATATATTTCCCTGAGTCTCGGAACCAAGACCTCTTTACCCCATTGTAGCAGGGCGGGAAATATTCCATCAGGCCCCGGAGATTTGAAGGGCTCGAACCTCCCAATGGAACGTTCTACTCCCTCCAATGTCACAATCCCTTCAGCCGCACGTCTCCTCCTTCTCGTGGCCCTCCTCCTTTCAACCGGCCACGGTTGATTCGACGCCTGGCTTCCCGGAAAGTGTATCTCCATTAGGGTCCTGCTGCTTTCCTCTATTGTCTCCGACATTTTACCCGACCCATTGCGGATCAGTTCAACTCTAGAGACCGAGTCCTTGGTGACCATCTTCTGCAGCCTACTGACCTCAGAGATGCTCCCCATTTCCGAGCAGAAATCCCTCCACGATTGCCTTTTCTGACTACGCAGAGCTTTTTTCATGTCTCGTTTCTTTTCCCTGTAATCTTGCCATGACTGCTCCGTCCCACACCTCATGGCCCGATTAAAGGTTTTTCTGACCTCTCCCTTTAGCTTTTCCAGTTTCCCATTCCACCAAGGTGTTGGGTCCCTTTCTTCAACCAGAGTGAGAGGACATGCACTGTGGAATGCCTTTTTCACAGCCCGCTGTATGACAGTTAGCCGCGATTCTACACTCCTTGCCGTTTTCGGCCCCGAGCGCCCCAGTCCCCCCAGATCCCCCTTTAACACCCGCTGGTAAACCAACACGTCGGTGTCTCTAGGGTTTCTGATGGTCCTTGTTGGCACCCCTTGCCTCAGGCCATAGTCCAATTCGAAATAGATAGCTCTGTGATCAGACATGGTCGCCCGATCCATCACCCTCCATTTCGATTGTCTTCCCAACATCATGGCATTGCAAAGCGTTATGTCCAGGACCTCCTTTCTGCCACTCACTACGAAAGTAGGCTCTGTACCCCGATTCATTATGCCAAGGTTGTTTCCAATCACAAATTCGAGCAACTGCTCTCCTCTGCGATTGTCATCTGTGCTCCCCCACACCACATTGTGTGCGTTGGCGTCACATCCTATTATCAGGCCCACGTTATTTACCCCGCAGTACCCTACAAGTTCCTCCACTGCCCTTCCGGGAGGTGGCTCAAGAGAGTCGTACGGCATGTATGCAGAGGCGATCACAAACGCGCCCGCCCCCACACCCACACACACCACCACGAGGTCCGGCGTACATAGATGAGGCAGCATTACTGCTGCAATTCCATGCTTTACCATAATGCACGACCTGATTTTTCCTGCACCATTGAAGTACAGTGTACCAATGCTTCCAGGTAGACCCCGTATTTTCCCCCTGAAAACCCAGGGCTCCTGGATCATTGTTATATCCAACCCCTCCTCCACCATACACCTAGACATCATTGCTGATGCCGCCTTGCTGTGGTGGAGGTTCAATTGGCATATTTTTATTTTTCGGTATTTCGGATTGACTTTGCTGTGCCTTGAAGGCCCTGCATCGTCTTTGCTGTGCCTTGAAGGCCCTGCATCAACTTTGCTTTGCCTTGATGGCCCTGCATCATGTTTCCGAAACCCCACCTCCTTCCCTTTGGCTGCACCATTTGAAGAGTTGCCAGGCAAGCCCAACCCGCGTGTCTTCTGATTCGAAGACCCGCTAGGTGTGCTCACCTTGCACTTCTTCTCCGGTACAACCTCTGGTGTGGAGTTTGCTGAAGTTGTCACTTCAGCCAGCTCGTTCCCGTCATCACTGACAGGTCCCAGCCGCTTCTTACGCTGAGCCTCCTCCCTCCTCTGCGTTCTGGTCCGCTTTCGCGTACCTTCGGCCGATTTGGTTGGTGGCTGCGTAATGCCCCGCAGCTCCGCCGGCCCACGCGGCCGCTGAGCCCGCTTTCGCGAACCCATGGCCGGTATGGTTGGTGGCTCCGTATCATGCACCCGCATCTCCCCGAAATTCCGTAATAGATTGCCCTCCCCAGAATCCATAGGGCATGCCTCCGTAGAGGGTGGATTCCCAGGCATAGCCTGGTTACCACCTGGGGTACACAAACCTTTGCGTTGTGCTTCCATTACGGTTGTTTTCGCATTAGTTACTTGGCTGCGTTCTAGGATGCATTGCCCGGTTGCCACCACGTGGAGGTGTAACTAACACTTGAGAATGACGAAATGAGAATCGCAAATACCCTAGAATGCTTTAACTCTTTCCGTCATCCCCCAAGCAACCATTTTTGAGTTATAGCCCAGCAAAGATTTCCCAAAGTTTTGCTATACTAACCGCTTATGAAAAAATGGATTTTTCTCCGAAATCTTTAAGTTTGAGCTATCGGGCTGAAAACTTGCATACTTATGCTTTAAGGGATGCTAAATCCGAATAAATAGGTTTCAGAACGTTTTAGCCCTTAGTTTTTGAGTTATGGTCGGACAAAGATTTCCCAAAGTTTTGATAAACTAACCCCTTATGAAAAAATGGATTTTTCTCCGAAATCTTTAAGTTTGAGCTATCGGGCTGAAAACTTGCATACTTATGCTTTAAGGGATGCTAAATCCGAATAAATAGGTTTCAGAACGTTTTAGCCCTTAGTTTTTGAGTTATGGTCGGACAAAGATTTCCCAAAGTTTTGATAAACTAACCCCTTATGAAAAAATGGATTTTTCTCCGAAATCTTTAAGTTTGAGCTATCGGGCTGAAAACTTGCATACTTATGCTTTAAGGGATGCTAAATCCGAATAAATAGGTTCCAGAACGTTTTAGCCCTTAGTTTTTGAGTTATGGCCCGACAAAAATTTCCCAAAGTTTTGTTATGCTAACCCCTTATGAAAAAATGGATTTTTCACCGAATACTTTAGGTTTGAGCTATCGGGCTGAAAACTTGCATACTTATGCTTTAAGGGATGCTAAATCCGAATAAATAGGTTTCAGAACGTTTTAGCCCTTAGTTTTTGAGTTATGGTCGGACAAAGATTTCCCAAAGTTTTGCTATACTAACCCCTTATGAAAAAATGGATTTTTCTCCGAAATCTTTAAGTTTGAGCTATCGGGCTGAAAACTTGCATACTTATGCTTTAAGGGATGCTAAATCCGAATAAATAGGTTTCAGAACGTTTTAGCCCTTAGTTTTTGAGTTATGGTCGGACAAAGATTTCCCAAAGTTTTGCTATACTAACCCCTTATGAAAAAATGGATTTTTCTCCGAAACCTTAAAGTTTGAGCTATCGGGCTGAAAACTTGCATACTTATGCTTTAAGGGATGCTAAATCCGAATAAATAGGTTTCAGAACGTTTTAGCCCTTAGTTTTTGAGTTATGGTCGGACAAAGATTTCCCAAAGTTTTGCTATACTAACCCCTTATGAAAAAATGGATTTTTCTCCGAAATCTTTAAGTTTGAGCTATCGGGCTGAAAACTTGCATACTTATGCTTTAAGGGATGCTAAATCCGAATAAATAGGTTTCAGAACGTTTTAGCCTTTAGTTTTTGAGTTATGGTCGGACAAAGATTTCCCAAAGTTTTGCTATACTAACCCCTTATGAAAAAATGGATTTTTCTCCGAAATCTTTAAGTTTGAGCTATCGGGCTGAAAACTTGCATACTTATGCTTTAAGGGATGCTAAATCCGAATAAATAGGTTTCAGAACGTTTTAGCCCTTAGTTTTTGAGTTATGGTCGGACAAAGATTTCCCAAAGTTTTGCTATACTAACCCCTTATGAAAAAATGGATTTTTCTCCGAAATCTTTAAGTTTGAGCTATCGGGCTGAAAACTTGCATACTTATGCTTTAAGGGATGCTAAATCCGACTAAATGGGTTTCAGAACGTTTTAGCCCTTAGTTTTTGAGTTATGGTCGGACAAAGATTTCCCAAAGTTTTGCTATACTAACCCCTTATGAAAAAATGGATTTTTCTCCGAAATCTTTAAGTTTGAGCTATCGGGCTGAAAACTTGCATACTTATGCTTTAAGGGATGCTAAATCCGAATAAATAGGTTTCAGAACGTATTAGCCCTTAGCTTTTCAGTTATGGCCCGACAAATATTTCCCAAACTTTTGAAAAGGTACCCCCTTATGAAAATTGGATTTTCACCGAAATCTTTAAGTTTGAGCTATCGGGCTGAAAACTTGCATACTTATGCTTTAAGGGATGCTAAATCCGAATAAATAGGTTTCAGAACGTTTTAGCCCTTAGTTTTTGAGTTATGGTCGGACAAAGATTTCCCAAAGTTTTGCTATACTAACCCCTTATGAAAAAATGGATTTTTCTCCGAAATCTTTGAGTTTGAGCTATCGGGCTGAAAACTTGCATACTTATGCTTTAAGGGATGCTAAATCCGAATAAATAGGTTTCAGAACGTTTTAGCCCTTAGTTTTTGAGTTATGGTCGGACAAAGATTTCCCAAAGTTTTGATAAACTAACCCCTTATGAAAAAATGGATTTTTCTCCGAAATCTTTAAGTTTGAGCTATCGGGCTGAAAACTTGCATACTTATGCTTTAAGGGATGCTAAATCCGAATAAATAGGTTTCAGAACGTTTTAGCCCTTAGTTTTTGAGTTATGGTCGGACAAAGATTTCCCAAAGTTTTGCTATACTAACCCCTTATGAAAAAATGGATTTTTCTCCGAAATCTTTAAGTTTGAGCTATCGGGCTGAAAACTTGCATACTTATGCTTTAAGTGATGCTAAATCCGAATAAATAGGTTTCAGAACGTTTTAGCCCTTAGTTTTTGAGTTATGGCCCGACAAAGATTTCCCAAAGTTTTGAAAGGGTACCCCCTTATGAAAAAATGGATTTTTCACCGAAACCTTTAAGTTTTAGCTATCGGGCCGAAAACTTGCATACTTATGCTTTAAGGGATGCTAAATCCGAATAAATAGGTTTCAGAACGTATTAGCCCCTAGCTTTTGAGTTATGGCCCGACAAAAATTTCCCAAAGTTTTGAAAGGGTACCCCCTTATGAAAAAATGGATTTTTCTCCGAAATCTTTAAGTTTGAGCTATCGGGCTGAAAACTTGCATACTTATGCTTTAAGGGATGCTAAATCCGAATAAATAGGTTTCAGAACGTTTTAGCCCTTAGTTTTTGAGTTATGGTCCTACAAAGATTTCCCAAAGTTTTGCTATACTTACCCCTTATGAAAAAATGGATTTTTCTCCGAAATCTTTAAGTTTGAGCTATCGGGCTGAAAACTTGCATACTTATGCTTTAAGGGATGCTAAATCCGAACAAATAGGTTTCAGAACGTTTTAGCCTTTAGTTTTTGAGTTATGGCCCGACAAAGATTTCCCAAAGTTTTGAAAGGGTACCCCCTTATGAAAAAATGGATTTTTCACCGAATACTTTAGGTTTGAGCTATCGGGCTGAAAACTTTCATACTTATGCTTTAAGGGATGCTAAATCCGAATAAATAGGTTTCAGAACGTATTAGCCCTTAGCTTTTGAGTTATGGCCCGACAAAGATTTCCCAAAGTTTTGAAAGGGTACCCCCTTATGAAAAAATGGATTTTTCACCGAAATCTTTAAGTTTTAGCTATCGGGCCGAAAACTTGCATACTTATGCTTTAAGGGATGCTAAATCCGAATAAATAGGTTTCAGAACGTATTAGCCCCTAGCTTTTGAGTTATGGCCCGACAAAAATTTCCCAAAGTTTTGAAAGGGTACCCCCTTATGAAAAAATGGATTTTTCTCCGAAATCTTTAAGTTTGAGCTATCGGGCTGAAAACTTGCATACTTATGCTTTAAGGGATGCTAAATCCGAATAAATAGGTTTCAGAACGTTTTAGCCCTTAGTTTTTGAGTTATGGTCCTACAAAGATTTCCCAAAGTTTTGCTATACTTACCCCTTATGAAAAAATGGATTTTTCTCCGAAATCTTTAAGTTTGAGCTATCGGGCTGAAAACTTGCATACTTATGCTTTAAGGGATGCTAAATCCGAACAAATAGGTTTCAGAACGTTTTAGCTTTTAGTTTTTGAGTTATGGCCCGACAAAGATTTCCCAAAGTTTTGAAAGGGTACCCCCTTATGAAAAAATGGATTTTTCACCGAATACTTTAGGTTTGAGCTATCGGGCTGAAAACTTTCATACTTATGCTTTAAGGGATGCTAAATCCGAATAAATAGGTTTCAGAACGTTTTAGCCCTTAGTTTTTGAGTTATGGTCGGACAAAGATTTCCCAAAGTTTTGCTATACTAACCCCTTATGAAAAAATGGATTTTTCTCCGAAATCTTTAAGTTTGAGCTATCGGGCTGAAAACTTGCATACTTATGCTTTAAGGGATGCTAAATCCGAATAAATAGGTTTCAGAACGTTTTAGCCCTTAGTTTTTGAGTTATGGTCGGACAAAGATTTCCCAAAGTTTTGCTATACTAACCCCTTATGAAAAAATGGATTTTTCTCCGAAATCTTTAAGTTTGAGCTATCGGGCTGAAAACTTGCATACTTATGCTTTAAGGGATGCTAAATCCGAATAAATGGGTTTCAGAACGTTTTAGCCCTTAGTTTTTGAGTTATGGTCGGACAAAGATTTCCCAAAGTTTTGCTATACTAACCCCTTATGAAAAAATGGATTTTTCTCCGAAATCTTTAAGTTTGAGCTATCGGGCTGAAAACTTGCATACTTATGCTTTAAGGGATGCTAAATCCGAATAAATAGGTTTCAGAACGTATTAGCCCGTAGCTTTTCAGTTATGGCCCGACAAATATTTCCCAAACTTTTGAAAAGGTACCCCCTTATGAAAATTGGATTTTCACCGAAATCTTTAAGTTTGAGCTATCGGGCTGAAAACTTGCATACTTATGCTTTAAGGGATGCTAAATCCGAATAAATAGGTTTCAGAACGTTTTAGCCCTTAGTTTTTGAGTTATGGTCGGACAAAGATTTCCCAAAGTTTTGCTATACTAACCCCTTATGAAAAAATGGATTTTTCTCCGAAATCTTTGAGTTTGAGCTATCGGGCTGAAAACTTGCATACTTATGCTTTAAGGGATGCTAAATCCGAATAAATAGGTTTCAGAACGTATTAGCCCTTAGCTTTTGAGTTATGGCCCGACAAAGATTTCCCAAAGTTTTGAAAGGGTACCCCCTTATGAAAAAATGGATTTTTCACCGAAATCTTTAGGTTTGAGCTATCGGGCTGAAAACTTGCATACTTATGCTTTAGGTGATGCTAAATCCGAATAAATAGGTTTCAGAACGTTTTAGCCCTTAGTTTTTGAGTTATGGCCCGACAAAGATTTCCCAAAGTTTTGAAAGGGTACCCCCTTATGAAAAAATGGATTTTTCACCGAAACCTTTAAGTTTTAGCTATCGGGCCGAAAACTTGCATACTTATGCTTTAAGGGATGCTAAATCCGAATAAATAGGTTTCAGAACGTATTAGCCCTTAGCTTTTGAGTTATGGCCCGACAAAGATTTCCCAAAGTTTTGAAAGGGTACCCCCTTATGAAAAAATGGATTTTTCACCGAAATCTTTAAGTTTTAGCTATCGGGCCGAAAACTTGCATACTTATGCTTTAAGGGATGCTAAATCCGAATAAATAGGTTTCAGAACGTATTAGCCCCTAGCTTTTGAGTTATGGCCCGACAAAAATTTCCCAAAGTTTTGAAAGGGTACCCCCTTATGAAAAAATGGATTTTTCTTCGAAATCTTTAAGTTTGAGCTATCGGGCTGAAAACTTGCATACTTATGCTTTAAGGGATGCTAAATCCGAATAAATAGGTTTCAGAACGTTTTAGCCCTTAGTTTTTGAGTTATGGTCCTACAAAGATTTCCCAAAGTTTTGCTATACTTACCCCTTATGAAAAAATGGATTTTTCTCCGAAATCTTTAAGTTTGAGCTATCGGGCTGAAAACTTGCATACTTATGCTTTAAGGGATGCTAAATCCGAATAAATAGGTTTCAGAACGTTTTAGCCCTTAGTTTTTGAGTTATGGCCCGACAAAGATTTCCCAAAGTTTTGAAAGGGTACCCCCTTATGAAAAAATGGATTTTTCTCCGAAATCTTTAAGTTTGAGCTATCGGGCTGAAAACTTGCATGCTTATGCTTTAAGGGATGCTAAATCCGAATAAATAGGTTTCAGAACGTATTAGCCCTTAGCTTTTGAGTTATGGCCCGACAAAGATTTCCCAAAGTTCTGAAAGGGTACCCCTTATGAAAAAATGGATTTTCACCGAAATCTTTAAGTTTGAGCTATCGGGCTGAAAACTTGCATACTTATGCTTTAAGGTATGCTAAATCCGAATAAATAGGTTTCAGAACGTTTTAGCCCTTAGTTTTTGAGTTATGGCCCGACAAAGATTTCCCAAAGTTTTGAAAGGGTATCCCCCTATGAAAAACTGGATTTTTCACAGAATACTTTAGGTTTGAGCTATCGGGCTGAAAACTTTCATACTTATGCTTTAAGGGATGCTAAATCCGAATAAATAGGTTTCAGAACGTTTTAGCCCTTAGTTTTTGAGTTATGGTCGGACAAAGATTTCCCAAAGTTTTGCTATACTAACCCCTTATGAAAAAATGGATTTTTCTCCGAAATCTTTAAGTTTGAGCTATCGGGCTGAAAACTTGCATGCTTATGCTTTAAGGGATGCTAAATCCGAATAAATAGGTTTCAGAACGTTTTAGCCCTTAGTTTTTGAGTTATGGCCCGACAAAGATTTCCCAAAGTTCTGAAAGGGTACCCCTTATGAAAAAATGGATTTTCACCGAAATCTTTAAGTTTGAGCTATCGGGCTGAAAACTTGCATACTTATGCTTTAAGGTATGCTAAATCCGAATAAATAGGTTTCAGAACGTTTTAGCCCTTAGTTTTTGAGTTATGGCCCGACAAAGATTTCCCAAAGTTTTGAAAGGGTATCCCCCTATGAAAAACTGGATTTTCACCGAATACTTTAGGTTTGAGCTATCGGGCTGAAAACTTGCATACTTATGCTTTAAGGGATGCTAAATCCGAATAAATAGGTTTCAGAACGTTTTAGCCCTTAGTTTTTGAGTTATGGTCGGACAAAGATTTCCCAAAGTTTTGATAAACTAACCCCTTATGAAAAAATGGATTTTTCTCCGAAATCTTTAAGTTTGAGCTATCGGGCTGAAAACTTGCATACTTATGCTTTAAGGGATGCTAAATCCGAATAAATAGGTTTCAGAACGTTTTAGCCCTTAGTTTTTGAGTTATGATCGGACAAAGATTTCCCAAAGTTTTGCTATACTAACCCCTTATGAAAAAATGGATTTTTCTCCGAAATCTTTAAGTTTGAGCTATCGGGCTGAAAACTTGCATACTTATGCTTTAAGGGATGCTAAATCCGAATAAATAGGTTTCAGAACGTTTTAGCCCTTAGTTTTTGAGTTATGGTCGGACAAAGATTTCCCAAAGTTTTGCTATACTAACCCCTTATGAAAAAATGGATTTTTCTCCGAAATCTTTAAGTTTGAGCTATCGGGCTGAAAACTTGCATACTTATGCTTTAAGGGATGCTAAATCCGAATAAATAGGTTTCAGAACGTTTTAGCCTTTAGTTTTTGAGTTATGGTCGGACAAAGATTTCCCAAAGTTTTGCTATACTAACCCCTTATGAAAAAATGGATTTTTCTCCGAAATCTTTAAGTTTGAGCTATCGGGCTGAAAACTTGCATACTTATGCTTTAAGGGATGCTAAATCCGAATAAATAGGTTTCAGAACGTTTTAGCCCTTAGTTTTTCAGTTATTGTCGGACAAAGATTTCCCAAAGTTTTGCTATACTAACCCCTTATGAAAAAATGGATTTTTCTCCGAAATCTTTAAGTTTGAGCTATCGGGCTGAAAACTTGCATACTTATGCTTTAAGGGATGCTAAATCCGAATAAATGGGTTTCAGAACGTTTTAGCCCTTAGTTTTTGAGTTATGGTCGGACAAATATTTCCCAAAGTTTTGCTATACTAACCCCTTATGAAAAAATGGATTTTTCTCCGAAATCTTTAAGTTTGAGCTATCGGGCTGAAAACTTGCATACTTATGCTTTAAGGGATGCTAAATCCGAATAAATAGGTTTCAGAACGTATTAGCCCTTAGCTTTTCAGTTATGGCCCGACAAATATTTCCCAAACTTTTGAAAAGGTACCCCCTTATGAAAATTGGATTTTCACCGAAATCTTTAAGTTTGAGCTATCGGGCTGAAAACTTGCATACTTATGCTTTAAGGGATGCTAAATCCGAATAAATAGGTTTCAGAACGTTTTAGCCCTTAGTTTTTGAGTTATGGTCGGACAAAGATTTCCCAAAGTTTTGCTATACTAACCCCTTATGAAAAAATGGATTTTTCTCCGAAATCTTTGAGTTTGAGCTATCGGGCTGAAAACTTGCATACTTATGCTTTAAGGGATGCTAAATCCGAATAAATAGGTTTCAGAACGTTTTAGCCCTTAGTTTTTGAGTTATGGTCGGACAAAGATTTCCCAAAGTTTTGATAAACTAACCCCTTATGAAAAAATGGATTTTTCTCCGAAATCTTTAAGTTTGAGCTATCGGGCTGAAAACTTGCATACTTATGCTTTAAGGGACGCTAAATCCGAATAAATAGGTTTCAGAACGTTTTAGCCCTTAGTTTTTGAGTTATGGTCGGACAAAGATTTCCCAAAGTTTTGCTATACTAACCCCTTATGAAAAAATGGATTTTTCTCCGAAATCTTTAAGTTTGAGCTATCGGGCTGAAAACTTGCATACTTATGCTTTAAGGGATGCTAAATCCGAATAAATAGGTTTCAGAACGTTTTAGCCCTTAGTTTTTGAGTTATGGTCGGACAAAGATTTCCCAAAGTTTTGATAAACTAACCCCTTATGAAAAAATGGATTTTTCTCCGAAATCTTTAAGTTTGAGCTATCGGGCTGAAAACTTGCATACTTATGCTTTAAGGGACGCTAAATCCGAATAAATAGGTTTCAGAACGTTTTAGCCCTTAGTTTTTGAGTTATGGTCGGACAAAGATTTCCCAAAGTTTTGCTATACTAACCCCTTATGAAAAAATGGATTTTTCTCCGAAACCTTAAAGTTTGAGCTATCGGGCTGAAAACTTGCATACTTATGCTTTAAGGGATGCTAAATCCGAATAAATAGGTTTCAGAACGTTTTAGCCCTTAGTTTTTGAGTTATGGTCGGACAAAGATTTCCCAAAGTTTTGCTATACTAACCCCTTATGAAAAAATGGATTTTTCTCCGAAATCTTTAAGTTTGAGCTATCGGGCTGAAAACTTGCATACTTATGCTTTAAGTGATGCTAAATCCGAATAAATAGGTTTCAGAACGTTTTAGCCCTTAGTTTTTGAGTTATGGTCGGACAAAGATTTCCCAAAGTTTTGCTATACTAACCCCTTATGAAAAAATGGATTTTTCTCCGAAACCTTAAAGTTTGAGCTATCGGGCTGAAAACTTGCATACTTATGCTTTAAGGGATGCTAAATCCGAATAAATAGGTTTCAGAACGTTTTAGCCCTTAGTTTTTGAGTTATGGTCGGACAAAGATTTCCCAAAGTTTTGCTATACTAACCCCTTATGAAAAAATGGATTTTTCTCCGAAATCTTTAAGTTTGAGCTATCGGGCTGAAAACTTGCATACTTATGCTTTAAGGGATGCTAAATCCGAATAAATAGGTTTCAGAACGTTTTAGCCCTTAGTTTTTGAGTTATGGTCCTACAAAGATTTCCCAAAGTTTTGCTATACTTACCCCTTATGAAAAAATGGATTTTTCTCCGAAATCTTTAAGTTTGAGCTATCGGGCTGAAAACTTGCATACTTATGCTTTAAGGGATGCTAAATCCGAACAAATAGGTTTCAGAACGTTTTAGCCTTTAGTTTTTGAGTTATGGCCCGACAAAGATTTCCCAAAGTTTTGAAAGGGTACCCCCTTATGAAAAAATGGATTTTTCACCGAATACTTTAGGTTTGAGCTATCGGGCTGAAAACTTTCATACTTATGCTTTAAGGGATGCTAAATCCGAATAAATAGGTTTCAGAACGTATTAGCCCTTAGCTTTTGAGTTATGGCCCGACAAAGATTTCCCAAAGTTTTGAAAGGGTACCCCCTTATTAAAAAATGGATTTTTCACCGAAATCTTTAAGTTTTAGCTATCGGGCCGAAAACTTGCATACTTATGCTTTAAGGGATGCTAAATCCGAATAAATAGGTTTCAGAACGTATTAGCCCCTAGCTTTTGAGTTATGGCCCGACAAAAATTTCCCAAAGTTTTGAAAGGGTACCCCCTTATGAAAAAATGGATTTTTCTCCGAAATCTTTAAGTTTGAGCTATCGGGCTGAAAACTTGCATACTTATGCTTTAAGGGATGCTAAATCCGAATAAATAGGTTTCAGAACGTTTTAGCCCTTAGTTTTTGAGTTATGGTCCTACAAAGATTTCCCAAAGTTTTGCTATACTTACCCCTTATGAAAAAATGGATTTTTCTCCGAAATCTTTAAGTTTGAGCTATCGGGCTGAAAACTTGCATACTTATGCTTTAAGGGATGCTAAATCCGAATAAATAGGTTTCAGAACGTTTTAGCCTTTAGTTTTTGAGTTATGGCCCGACAAAGATTTCCCAAAGTTTTGAAAGGGTACCCCCTTATGAAAAAATGGATTTTTCACCGAATACTTTAGGTTTGAGCTATCGGGCTGAAAACTTTCATACTTATGCTTTAAGGGATGCTAAATCCGAATAAATAGGTTTCAGAACGTTTTAGCCCTTAGTTTTTGAGTTATGGTCGGACAAAGATTTCCCAAAGTTTTGCTATACTAACCCCTTATGAAAAAATGGATTTTTCTCCGAAATCTTTAAGTTTGAGCTATCGGGCTGAAAACTTGCATACTTATGCTTTAAGGGATGCTAAATCCGAATAAATAGGTTTCAGAACGTTTTAGCCCTTAGTTTTTGAGTTATGGTCGGACAAAGATTTCCCAAAGTTTTGCTATACTAACCCCTTATGAAAAAATGGATTTTTCTCCGAAATCTTTAAGTTTGAGCTATCGGGCTGAAAACTTGCATACTTATGCTTTAAGGGATGCTAAATCCGAATAAATGGGTTTCAGAACGTTTTAGCCCTTAGTTTTTGAGTTATGGTCGGACAAAGATTTCCCAAAGTTTTGCTATACTAACCCCTTATGAAAAAATGGATTTTTCTCCGTAATCTTTAAGTTTGAGCTATCGGGCTGAAAACTTGCATACTTATGCTTTAAGGGATGCTAAATCCGAATAAATAGGTTTCAGAACGTATTAGCCCTTAGCTTTTCAGTTATGGCCCGACAAATATTTCCCAAACTTTTGAAAAGGTACCCCCTTATGAAAATTGGATTTTCACCGAAATCTTTAAGTTTGAGCTATCGGGCTGAAAACTTGCATACTTATGCTTTAAGGGATGCTAAATCCGAATAAATAGGTTTCAGAACGTTTTAGCCCTTAGTTTTTGAGTTATGGTCGGACAAAGATTTCCCAAAGTTTTGCTATACTAACCCCTTATGAAAAAATGGATTTTTCTCCGAAATCTTTGAGTTTGAGCTATCGGGCTGAAAACTTGCATACTTATGCTTTAAGGGATGCTAAATCCGAATAAATAGGTTTCAGAACGTATTAGCCCTTAGCTTTTGAGTTATGGCCCGACAAAGATTTCCCAAAGTTTTGAAAGGGTACCCCCTTATGAAAAAATGGATTTTTCACCGAAATCTTTAGGTTTGAGCTATCGGGGTGAAAACTTGCATACTTATGCTTTAAGTGATGCTAAATCCGAATAAATAGGTTTCAGAACGTTTTAGCCCTTAGTTTTTCAGTTATGGCCCGACAAAGATTTCCCAAAGTTTTGAAAGGGTACCCCCTTATGAAAAAATGGATTTTTCACCGAAACCTTTAAGTTTTAGCTATCGGGCCGAAAACTTGCATACTTATGCTTTAAGGGATGCTAAATCCGAATAAATAGGTTTCAGAACGTATTAGCCCTTAGCTTTTGAGTTATGGCCCGACAAAGATTTCCCAAAGTTTTGAAAGGGTACCCCCTTATGAAAAAATGGATTTTTCACCGAAATCTTTAAGTTTTAGCTATCGGGCCGAAAACTTGCATACTTATGCTTTAAGTGATGCTAAATCCGAATAAATAGGTTTCAGAACGTTTTAGCCCTTAGTTTTTCAGTTATGGCCCGACAAAGATTTCCCAAAGTTTTGAAAGGGTACCCCCTTATGAAAAAATGGATTTTTCTCCGAAATCTTTAAGTTTGAGCTATCGGGCTGAAAACTTGCATACTTATGCTTTAAGGGATGCTAAATCCGAATAAATAGGTTTCAGAACGTTTTAGCCCTTAGTTTTTGAGTTATGGTCCTACAAAGATTTCCCAAAGTTTTGCTATACTTACCCCTTATGAAAAAATGGATTTTTCTCCGAAATCTTTAAGTTTGAGCTATCGGGCTGAAAACTTGCATACTTATGCTTTAAGGGATGCTAAATCCGAACAAATAGGTTTCAGAACGTTTTAGCCTTTAGTTTTTGAGTTATGGCCCGACAAAGATTTCCCAAAGTTTTGAAAGGGTACCCCCTTATGAAAAAATGGATTTTTCACCGAATACTTTAGGTTTGAGCTATCGGGCTGAAAACTTTCATACTTATGCTTTAAGGGATGCTAAATCCGAATAAATAGGTTTCAGAACGTTTTAGCCCTTAGTTTTTGAGTTATGGTCGGACAAAGATTTCCCAAAGTTTTGCTATACTAACCCCTTATGAAAAAATGGATTTTTCTCCGAAATCTTTAAGTTTGAGCTATCGGGCTGAAAACTTGCATACTTATGCTTTAAGGTATGCTAAATCCGAATAAATAGGTTTCAGAACGTTTTAGCCCTTAGTTTTTGAGTTATGGCCCGACAAAGATTTCCCAAAGTTTTGAAAGGGTACCCCCTTATGAAAAAATGGATTTTTCTCCGAAATCTTTAAGTTTGAGCTATCGGGCTGAAAACTTGCATGCTTATGCTTTAAGGGATGCTAAATCCGAATAAATAGGTTTCAGAACGTATTAGCCCTTAGCTTTTGAGCTATGGCCCGACAAAGATTTCCCAAAGTTCTGAAAGGGTACCCCTTATGAAAAAATGGATTTTCACCGAAATCTTTAAGTTTGAGCTATCGGGCTGAAAACTTGCATACTTATGCTTTAAGGTATGCTAAATCCGAATAAATAGGTTTCAGAACGTTTTAGCCCTTAGTTTTTGAGTTATGGCCCTACAAAGATTTCCCAAAGTTTTGAAAGGGTACCCCCTTATGAAAAAATGGATTTTTCACCGAATACTTTAGGTTTGAGCTATCGGGCTGAAAACTTGCATACTTATGCTTTAAGGGATGCTAAATCCGAATAAATAGGTTTCAGAACGTTTTAGCCCTTAGTTTTTGAGTTATGGCCCGACAAAGATTTCCCAAAGTTTTGCTATACTAACCCCTTATGAAAAAATGGATTTTTCACCGAAATCTTTAAGTTTGAGCTATCGGGCTGAAAACTTGCATACTTATGCTTTAAGGGATGCTAAATCCGAATAAATAGGTTTCAGAACGTATTAGCCTTAGCTTTTGAGTTATGGCCCGACAAAGATTTCCCAAAGTTTTGCTATACTAACCCCTTATGAAAAAATGGATTTTCACCGATTTAAGTTTGAGCTATCGGGCTGAAAACTTGCATACTTATGCTTTAAGGGATGCTAAATCCGAATAAATAGGTTTCAGAACGTATTAGCCCTTAGTTTTTGAGTTATGGCCCGACAAAGATTTCCCAAAGTTTTGCTATACTAACCCCTTATGAAAAAATGGATTTTTCTCCGTAATCTTTAAGTTTGAGCTATCGGGCTGAAAACTTGCATACTTATGCTTTAAGGGATGCTAAATCCGAATAAATAGGTTTCAGAACGTATTAGCCTTAGCTTTTGAGTTATGGCCCGACAAAGATTTCCCAAAGTTTTGAAAGGGTACCCCCTTATGAAAAAATGGATTTTTCTCCGAAATTTTTAAGTTTGAGCTATCGGGCTGAAAACTTGCATACTTATGCTTTAAGGGATGCTAAATCCGAATAAATAGGTTTCAGAACGTATTAGCCCTTAGCTTTTGAGTTACGGCCCGACAAAGATTTCCCAAGGTTTTGAATGGGCCCTTATGAAAAAATGGATTTTTCACCGAATACTTTAGGTTTGAGCTATCGGGCTGAAAACTTGCATACTTATGCTTTAAGGGATGCTAAATCCGAATAAACAGGTTTCAGAACGTTTTAGCCCATAGTTTTTGAGTTATGACCCTACAAAGATTTCCCAAAGTTTTGAAAGGGTACCCCCTTTGAGTTATGGTCGGACAAAGATTTCCCAAAGTTTTGAAAGGGTACCCCCATATGAAAAAATGGATTTTTCATTGAAATCTTTAAGTTTGAGCTATCGGGCTCAAAACTTGCATACTTATGCTTTAAGGGAGACTGAATCCGAATAAAAAGGTTTCAGAACGTTTTAGCCCTTAGTTTTTGAGTTATGACCCGACAAAGATTTCCCAAAGTTTTGTTATACTAACCCCTTATGAAAAAATGGATTTTTCACCGAAACCTTAAAGTTTGAGCTATCGGGCTGAAAACTTGCATACTTATGCTTTAAGGGATGCTAAATCCGAATAAATAGGTATCAGAACGTTTTAGCCCTTAGTTTTTGAGTTATGGCCCGACAAAGATTTTCTAAAGTTTTGAAAGGGTACCCCCTTATGAAAAACTGGATTTTTCACCGAAACCTTTAAGTTTGAGCTATCGGGCTGAAAACTTGCATACTTATGCTTTAAGGGATGCTAAACCCGACTAAATAGGTTTCAGAACGTTTTAGCCCTTAGTTTTTGAGTTATGGCCCGACAAAGATTTCCCAAAGTTTTGAAAGGGTACCCCCTTATGAAAAAATGGATTTTTCACCGAAACCTTTAAGTTTGAGCTATCGGGCTGAAAACTTGCATACTTATGCTTTAAGGGAGGCTGAATCCGAATTAATAGGTTTCAGAACGTTTTAGCCCTTAGTTTTTGAGTTATGGCCCGACAAAGATTTCCCAAAGTTTTGAAAGGGTACCCCCTTATGAAAAAATGGATTTTTCACCGAAACCTTTAAGTTTGAGCTATCGGGCTGGAAACTTGCATACTTATGCTTTAAGGGAGGCTGAATCCGAATAAATAGGTTTCAGAACGTTTTAGCCCTTAGTTTTTGAGTTATGGCCCGACAAAGATTTCCCAAAGTTTTGCTATACTAACCCCTTATGAAAAAATGGATTTTTCACCGAAACCTTTAAGTTTGAGCTATCGGGCTGAAAACTTGCATACTTATGCTTTAAGGGATGCTAAATCCGAATAAATAGGTATCAGAACGTTTTAGCCCTTAGTTTTTGAGTTATGGCCCGACAAAGATTTTCTAAAGTTTTGAAAGGGTACCCCCTTATGAAAAACTGGATTTTTCACCGAAACCTTTAAGTTTGAGCTATCGGGCTGAAAACTTGCATACTTATGCTTTAAGGGATGCTAAATCCGAATAAATAGGTTTCAGAACGTTTTAGCCCTTAGTTTTTGAGTTATGACCCGACAAATATTTCCTAAAGTTTTGAAAGGGTACCCCCTTATGAAAAAATGGATTTTTCACCGAAACCTTTAAGTTTGAGCTATCGGGCTGAAAACTTGCATACTTATGCTTTAAGGGATGCTGAATCCGAATAAATAGGTTTCAGAACGTTTTAGCCCTTAGTTTTTGAGTTATTGCCCGACAAAGATTTCCCAAAGTTTTGCTATACTAACCCCTTATGAAAAAATGGATTTTTCACCGAAACCTTTAAGTTTGAGCTATCGGGCTGAAAACTTGCATACTTATGCTTTAAGGGATGCTGAATCCGAATAAATAGGTTTCAGAACGTTTTAGCCCTTAGTTTTTGAGTTATGGCCCGACAAAGATTTTCTAAAGTTTTGAAAGGGTACCCCCTTATGAAAAACTGGATTTTTCACCGAAACCTTTAAGTTTGAGCTATCGGGCTGAAAACTTGCATACTTATGCTTTAAGGGATGCTAAACCCGACTAAATAGGTTTCAGAACGTTTTAGCCCTTAGTTTTTGAGTTATGGCCCGACAAAGATTTCCCAAAGTTTTGAAAGGGTACCCCCTTATGAAAAAATGGATTTTTCACCGAAACCTTTAAGTTTGAGCTATCGGGCTGGAAACTTGCATACTTATGCTTTAAGGGAGGCTGAATCCGAATTAATAGGTTTCAGAACGTTTTAGCCCTTAGTTTTTGAGTTATGGCCCGACAAAGATTTCCCAAAGTTTTGAAAGGGTACCCCCTTATGAAAAAATGGATTTTTCACCGAAACCTTTAAGTTTGAGCTATCGGGCTGGAAACTTGCATACTTATGCTTTAAGGGAGGCTGAATCCGAATTAATAGGTTTCAGAACGTTTTAGCCCTTAGTTTTTGAGTTATGGCCCGACAAAGATTTCCCAAAGTTTTCCTATACTAACCCCTTATGAAAAAATGGATTTTTCACCGAAACCTTAAAGTTTGAGCTATCGGGCTGAAAACTTGCATACTTATGCTTTAAGGGATGCTAAATCCGAATAAATAGGTATCAGAACGTTTTAGCCCTTAGTTTTTGAGTTATGGCCCGACAAAGATTTTCTAAAGTTTTGAAAGGGTACCCCCTTATGAAAAACTGGATTTTTCACCGAAACCTTTAAGTTTGAGCTATCGGGCTGAAAACTTGCATACTTATGCTTTAAGGGATGCTAAATCCGAATAAATAGGTTTCAGAACGTTTTAGCCCTTAGTTTTTGAGTTATGACCCGACAAATATTTCCTAAAGTTTTGAAAGGGTACCCCCTTATGAAAAAATGGATTTTTCACCGAAACCTTTAAGTTTGAGCTATCGGGCTGAAAACTTGCATACTTATGCTTTAAGGGATGCTGAATCCGAATAAATAGGTTTCAGAACGTTTTAGCCCTTAGTTTTTGAGTTATTGCCCGACAAAGATTTCCCAAAGTTTTGCTATACTAACCCCTTATGAAAAAATGGATTTTTCACCGAAACCTTTAAGTTTGAGCTATCGGGCTGAAAACTTGCATACTTATGCTTTAAGGGATGCTGAATCCGAATAAATAGGTTTCAGAACGTTTTAGCCCTTAGTTTTTAAGTTATGGCCCGACAAAGATTTCCCAAGGTTTTGAAAGGGTACCCCCTTATGAAAAAATGGATTTTTCACCGAAACCTTTAAGTTTGAGCTATCGGGCTGAAAACTTGCATACTTATGCTTTAAGGGAGGCTGAATCCGAATTAATAGGTTTCAGAACGTTTTAGCCCTTAGTTTTTGAGTTATGGCCCGACAAAGATTTCCCAAAGTTTTGAAAGGGTACCCCCTTATGAAAAAATGGATTTTCACCGATTTAAGTTTGAGCTATCGGGCTGAAAACTTGCATACTTATGCTTTAAGGGATGCTAAATCCGAATAAATAGGTTTCAGAACGTTTTAGCCCTTAGTTTTTGAGTTATAGCCCAGCAAAGATTTCCCAAAGTTTTCCTATACTAACCCCTTATGAAAAAATGGGTTTTCACCGAAACCTTTAAGTTTTAGCTATCGGGCTGAAAACTTACATACTTATGCTTTAAGGGATGCTAAATCCAAATAAATAGGTTTCAGAAAGTTTAAGCCCTTAGTTTTTGAGTTATTGCCCGACAAAGATTTCCCAAAGTTTTGCTATACTAACCCCTTATGAAAAAATGAATTTTTCACCGAAACCTTTAAGTTTGAGCTATCGGGCTGAAAACTTGCATACTTATGCTTTAAGGGATGCTGAATCCGAATAAATAGGTTTCAGAACGTTTTAGCCCTTAGTTTTTGAGTTATGGCCCGACAAAGATTTCCCAAGGTTTTGAAAGGGTACCCCCTTATGAAAAAATGGATTTTTCACCGAAACCTTTAAGTTTGAGCTATCGGGCTGAAAACTTGCATACTTATGCTTTAAGGGAGGCTGAATCCGAATTAATAGGTTTCAGAACGTTTTAGCCCTTAGTTTTTGAGTTATGGCCCGACAAAGATTTCCCAAAGTTTTGAAAGGGTACCCCCTTATGAAAAAATGGATTTTCACCGATTTAAGTTTGAGCTATCGGGCTGAAAACTTGCATACTTATGCTTTAAGGGATGCTAAATCCGAATAAATAGGTTTCAGAACGTTTTAGCCCTTAGTTTTTGAGTTATAGCCCAGCAAAGATTTCCCAAAGTTTTCCTATACTAACCCCTTATGAAAAAATGGGTTTTCACCGAAACCTTTAAGTTTTAGCTATCGGGCTGAAAACTTACATACTTATGCTTTAAGGGATGCTAAATCCAAATAAATAGGTTTCAGAAAGTTTAAGCCCTTAGTTTTTGAGTTATGGCCGGACAAAGATTTCCCAAAGTTTTGCAAGGGTACCCCCTTATGAAAATATGGATTTTTCACCGAAACCTTTAAGTTTGAGCTATCGGGCTGAAAACTTGCATACTTATGCTTTAAGGGATGCTAAATCCGAATAAATAGGTTTCAGAACGTGTTAGCCCTTAGTTTTTGAGTTATGACCCGACAAAGATTTCCTAAAGTTTTGAAAGGGTACCCCCTTATGAAAAAATGGATTTTTCACCGAAACCTTTAAGTTTGAGCTATCGGGCTGAAAACTTGCATACTTATGCTTTAAGGGATGCTGAATTCGAATAAATAGGTTTCAGAACGTTTTGGCCCTTAGTTTTTGAGTTATGGCCCGACAAAGATTTCCCAAAGTTTTGCTATACTAACCCCTTATGAAAAAATGGGTTTTCACCGAAACCTTTAAGTTTTAGCTATCGGGCTGAAAACTTACATACTTATGCTTTAAGGGATGCTGAATCCGAATAAATAGGTTTCAGAACGTTTTAGCCCTTAGTTTTTGAGTTATGACCCGACAAAGATTTCCTAAAGTTTTGAAAGGGTACCCCCTTATGAAAAACTGGATTTTTCACCGAAACCTTTAAGTTTGAGCTATCGGGCTGAAAACTTGCATACTTATGCTTTAAGGGATGCTGAATCCGAATAAATAGGTTTCAGAACGTTTTAGCCCTTAGTTTTTGAGTTATTGCCCGACAAAGATTTCCCAAAGTTTTGCTATACTAACCCCTTATGAAAAAATGGATTTTTCACCGAAACCTTTAAGTTTGAGCTATCGGGCTGAAAACTTGCATACTTATGCTTTAAGGGATGCTGAATCCGAATAAATAGGTTTCAGAACGTTTTAGCCCTTAGTTTTTAAGTTATGGCCCGACAAAGATTTCCCAAGGTTTTGAAAGGGTACCCCCTTATGAAAAAATGGATTTTTCACCGAAACCTTTAAGTTTGAGCTATCGGGCTGAAAACTTGCATACTTATGCTTTAAGGGAGGCTGAATCCGAATTAATAGGTTTCAGAACGTTTTAGCCCTTAGTTTTTGAGTTATGGCCCGACAAAGATTTCCCAAAGTTTTGAAAGGGTACCCCCTTATGAAAAAATGGATTTTCACCGATTTAAGTTTGAGCTATCGGGCTGAAAACTTGCATACTTATGCTTTAAGGGATGCTAAATCCGAATAAATAGGTTTCAGAACGTTTTAGCCCTTAGTTTTTGAGTTATAGCCCAGCAAAGATTTCCCAAAGTTTTCCTATACTAACCCCTTATGAAAAAATGGGTTTTCACCGAAACCTTTAAGTTTTAGCTATCGGGCTGAAAACTTACATACTTATGCTTTAAGGGATGCTAAATCCAAATAAATAGGTTTCAGAAAGTTTAAGCCCTTAGTTTTTGAGTTATGGCCGGACAAAGATTTCCCAAAGTTTTGCAAGGGTACCCCCTTATGAAAATATGGATTTTTCACCGAAACCTTTAAGTTTGAGCTATCGGGCTGAAAACTTGCATACTTATGCTTTAAGGGATGCTAAATCCGAATAAATAGGTTTCAGAACGTGTTAGCCCTTAGTTTTTGAGTTATGACCCGACAAAGATTTCCTAAAGTTTTGAAAGGGTACCCCCTTATGAAAAACTGGATTTTTCACCGAAACCTTTAAGTTTGAGCTATCGGGCTGAAAACTTGCATACTTATGCTTTAAGGGATGCTAAATCCGAATAAATAGGTTTCAGAACGTTTTAGCCCTTAGTTTTTGAGTTATGACCCGACAAATATTTCCTAAAGTTTTGAAAGGGTACCCCCTTATGAAAAAATGGATTTTTCACCGAAACCTTTAAGTTTGAGCTATCGGGCTGAAAACTTGCATACTTATGCTTTAAGGGATGCTGAATCCGAATAAATAGGTTTCAGAACGTTTTAGCCCTTAGTTTTTGAGTTATTGCCCGACAAAGATTTCCCAAAGTTTTGCTATACTAACCCCTTATGAAAAAATGGATTTTTCACCGAAACCTTTAAGTTTGAGCTATCGGGCTGAAAACTTGCATACTTATGCTTTAAGGGATGCTGAATCCGAATAAATAGGTTTCAGAACGTTTTAGCCCTTAGTTTTTAAGTTATGGCCCGACAAAGATTTCCCAAGGTTTTGAAAGGGTACCCCCTTATGAAAAAATGGATTTTTCACCGAAACCTTTAAGTTTGAGCTATCGGGCTGAAAACTTGCATACTTATGCTTTAAGGGAGGCTGAATCCGAATTAATAGGTTTCAGAACGTTTTAGCCCTTAGTTTTTGAGTTATGGCCCGACAAAGATTTCCCAAAGTTTTGAAAGGGTACCCCCTTATGAAAAAATGGATTTTCACCGATTTAAGTTTGAGCTATCGGGCTGAAAACTTGCATACTTATGCTTTAAGGGATGCTAAATCCGAATAAATAGGTTTCAGAACGTTTTAGCCCTTAGTTTTTGAGTTATAGCCCAGCAAAGATTTCCCAAAGTTTTCCTATACTAACCCCTTATGAAAAAATGGGTTTTCACCGAAACCTTTAAGTTTTAGCTATCGGGCTGAAAACTTACATACTTATGCTTTAAGGGATGCTAAATCCAAATAAATAGGTTTCAGAAAGTTTAAGCCCTTAGTTTTTGAGTTATGGCCGGACAAAGATTTCCCAAAGTTTTGCAAGGGTACCCCCTTATGAAAATATGGATTTTTCACCGAAACCTTTAAGTTTGAGCTATCGGGCTGAAAACTTGCATACTTATGCTTTAAGGGATGCTAAATCCGAATAAATAGGTTTCAGAACGTGTTAGCCCTTAGTTTTTGAGTTATGACCCGACAAAGATTTCCTAAAGTTTTGAAAGGGTACCCCCTTATGAAAAACTGGATTTTTCACCGAAACCTTTAAGTTTGAGCTATCGGGCTGAAAACTTGCATACTTATGCTTTAAGGGATGCTGAATCCGAATAAATAGGTTTCAGAACGTTTTAGCCCTTAGTTTTTGAGTTATGGCCCGACAAAGATTTCCCAAAGTTTTGAAAGGGTACCCCCTTATGAAAAAATGAATTTTTCACCGAAACCTGTAAGTTTGAGCTATCAGGCTGAAAACTTGCATACTTATGCTTTAGGGGATGCTGAATTCGAATAAATAGGTTTCAGAACGTTTTAGACCTTAGTTTTTGAGTTATGGCCTGACAAAGATTTCCCAAAGTTTTGCTATACTAACCCCTTATGAAAAAATGGGTTTTTCACCGAAACCTTTAAGTTTGAGCTATCGGGCTGAAAACTTGCATACTTATACTTTAAGGGATGCTAAATCCGAATAAATAGGTTACAGAACGTTTTAGCCCTTAGTTTTTGAGTTATGGCCCGACAAAGATTTCCCAAAGTTTTGCTATACTAACCCCTTATGAAAAAATGGGTTTTCACCGAAACCTTTAAGTTTGAGCTATCGGGCTGAAAACTTGCATACTTATGCTTTAAGGGATGCTAAATCCGAATAAATAGGTTTCAGAACGTTTTAGCCCTTAGTTTTTGAGTTATAGCCCGACAAAGATTTTCTAAAGTTTTGCTATACTAACCCCTTATGAAAAACTGGATTTTTCACCGAAACCTTTAAGTTTGAGCTATCGGGCTGAAAACTTGGATACTTATGCTTTAAGGGATGCTAAATCCGAATAAATAGGTTTCAGAACGTTTTAGCCCTTAGTTTTTGAGTTATGGCCCGACAAAGATTTCCCAAGGTTTTGAAAGGGTACCCCCTTATGAAAAAATGGATTTTTCACCGAAACCTTTAAGTTTGAGCTATCGGGCTGAAAACTTGCATACTTATGCTTTAAGGGATGCTGAATTCGAATAAATAGGTTTCAGAACGTTTTGGCCCTTAGTTTTTGAGTTATGGCCCGACAAAGATTTGCCAAAGTTTTGCTATACTAACCCCTTATGAAAAACTGGATTTTTCACCGAAACCTTTAAGTTTGAGCTATCGGGCTGAAAACTTGCATACTTATGCTTTAAGGGATGCTGAATCCGAATAAATAGGTTTCAGAACGTTTTAGCCCTTAGTTTTTGAGTTATGGCCCGACAAAGATTTCCCAAAGTTTTGAAAGGGTACCCCCTTATGAAAAAATGAATTTTTCACCGAAACCTGTAAGTTTGAGCTATCAGGCTGAAAACTTGCATACTTATGCTTTAGGGGATGCTGAATTCGAATAAATAGGTTTCAGAACGTTTTAGACCTTAGTTTTTGAGTTATGGCCTGACAAAGATTTCCCAAAGTTTTGCTATACTAACCCCTTATGAAAAAATGGGTTTTTCACCGAAACCTTTAAGTTTGAGCTATCGGGCTGAAAACTTGCATACTTATACTTTAAGGGATGCTAAATCCGAATAAATAGGTTACAGAACGTTTTAGCCCTTAGTTTTTGAGTTATGGCCCGACAAAGATTTCCCAAAGTTTTGCTATACTAACCCCTTATGAAAAAATGGGTTTTCACCGAAACCTTTAAGTTTGAGCTATCGGGCTGAAAACTTGCATACTTATGCTTTAAGGGATGCTAAATCCGAATAAATAGGTTTCAGAACGTTTTAGCCCTTAGTTTTTGAGTTATAGCCCGACAAAGATTTTCTAAAGTTTTGCTATACTAACCCCTTATGAAAAACTGGATTTTTCACCGAAACCTTTAAGTTTGAGCTATCGGGCTGAAAACTTGCATACTTATGTTTTAAGGGATGCTGAATCCGAATAAATAGGTTTCAGAACGTTTTAGTCCTTAATTTTTGAGTTATGGCCCGACAAAGATTTTCTAAAGTTTTCCTATACTAACCAATTATGAAAAAATGGATTTTTCACCGAAACCTTAAAGTTTAAGCTATCGGGCTGAAAACTTGCATACTTATGCTTTAAGGGATGCTAAATCCGAATAAATAGGTATCAGAACGTTTTAGCCCTTAGTTTTTGAGTTATGGCCCGACAAAGATTTCCCAAAGTTTTGCTATACTAACCCCTTATGAAAAAATGGGTTTTCACCGAAACCTTTAAGTTTGAGCTATCGGGCTGAAAACTTGCATACTTATGCTTTAAGGGATGCTAAATCCGAATAAATAGGTTACAGAACGTTTTAGCCCTTAGTTTTTGAGTTATGGCCCGACAAAGATTTCCCAAAGTTTTGCTATACTAACCCCTTATGAAAAAATGGGTTTTTCACCGAAACCTTTAAGTTTGAGCTATCGGGCTGAAAACTTGCATACTTATGCTTTAAGGGATGCTAAATCCGAATAAATAGGTTACAGAACGTTTTAGCCCTTAGTTTTTGAGTTATGGCCCGACAAAGATTTTCTAAAGTTTTGAAAGGGTACCACCTTATGAAAAAATGAATTTTTCACAGAAACCTTTAAGTTTGAGCTATCGGGCTGAAAACTTGCATACTTATGCTTTAAGGGATGCTGAATTCGAATAAATAGGTTTCAGAACGTTTTGGCCCTTAGTTTTTGAGTTATGGCCCGACAAAGATTTGCCAAAGTTTTGCTATACTAACCCCTTATGAAAAACTGGATTTTTCACCGAAACCTTTAAGTTTGAGCTATCGGGCTGAAAACTTGCATACTTATGCTTTAAGGGATGCTAAATCCGAATAAATAGGTATCAGAACGTTTTAGCCCTTAGTTTTTGAGTTATGGCCCGACAAAGGTTTGCCAAAGTTTTGCTATACTAACCCCTTATGAAAAACTGGATTTTTCACCGAAACCTTTAAGTTTGAGCTATCGGGCTGAAAACTTGCATACTTATGCTTTAAGGGATGATAAATCCGAATTAATAGGTTTCAGAACGTTTTAGCCCTTAGTTTTTGAGTTATGGCCCGACAAAGATTTTCTAAAGTTTTGAAAGCGTACCCCCTTATGAAAAAATGGATTTTTCACCGAAACCTTAAAGTTTGAGCTATCAGGGGGAAACTTGCATACTTATGCTTTAAGGGATGCTGAATTCGAATAAATGGGTTTCAGAACGTTTTGGCCCTTAGTTTTTGAGTTATGGCCCGACAAAGATTTGCCAAAGTTTTGCTATACTAACCCCTTATGAAAAACTGGATTTTTCACCGAAACCTTTAAGTTTGAGCTATCGGGCTGAAAACTTGCATACTTATGCTTTAAGGGATGCTAAATCCGAATAAATAGGTTTCAGAACGTTTTAGCCCGTAGTTTTTGAGTTATAGCCCGACAAAGATTTTCTAAAGTTTTGAAAGGGTACCCCTTATGAAAAAATGGATTTTTCACCGAAACCTTAAAGTTTGAGCTATCGGGCTGAAAACTTGCATACTTATGCTTTAAGGGATGCTGAATTCGAATAAATAGGTTTCAGAACGTTTTGGCCCTTGGTTTTTGAGTTATGGCCCGACAAAGATTTGCCAAAGTTTTGCTATACTAACCCCTTATGAAAAACTGGATTTTTCACCGAAACCTTTAAGTTTGAGCTATCGAGCTGAAAACTTGCATACTTATGCTTTAAGGGATGCTAAATCCGAATAAATAGGTTTCAGAACGTTTTGGCCCTTAGTTTTTGAGTTATGGCCCGACAAAAATTTACCAAAGTTTTGCTATACTAACCCCTTATGAAAAACTGGATTTTTCACCGAAACCTTTAAGTTTGAGCTATCGGGCTGAAAACTTGCATACTTATGCTTTAAGGGATGCTAAATCCGAATAAATAGGTTTCAGAACGTTTTAGCCCTTAGTTTTTGAGTTATGCCCTTACAAAGATTTCCTAAAGTTTTCAAAGGGTACCCCCTTATGAAAAAATGGATTTTTCACCGAAACCTTTAAGTTTGAGCTATCGGGCTGAAAACTTGCATATATATGCTTTAAGGGATGCTGAATTCGAATAAATAGGTTTCAGAACGTTTTGGCCCTTAGTTTTTGAGTTATGGCCCGACAAAGATTTGCCAAAGTTTTGCTATACTAACCCCTTATGAAAAACTGGATTTTTCACCGAAACCTTTAAGTTTGAGCTATCGGGCTGAAAACTTGCATACTTATGCTTTAAGGGATGCTAAATCCGAATAAATAGGTTTCAGAACGTTTTAGCCCTTAGTTTTTGAGTTATGACCCGACCAAGATTTCCTAAAGTTTTGAAAGGGTACCCCCTTATGAAAAAATGGATTTTTCACCGAAACCTTTAAGTTTGAGCTATCGGGCTGAAAACTTGCATACTTATGCTTTAAGGGATGCTGAATTCGAATAAATAGGTTTCAGAACGTTTTGGCCCTAAGTTTTTGAGTTATGGCCCGACAAAGATTTGCCAAAGTTTTGCTATACTAACCCCTTATGAAAAACTGGATTTTTCACCGAAACCTTTAAGTTTGAGCTATCGGGCTGAAAACTTGCATACTTATGCTTTAAGGGATGCTAAATCCGAATAAATAGGTTTCAGAACGTTTTAGCCCGTAGTTTTTGAGTTATAGCCCGACAAAGATTTTCTAAAGTTTTGAAAGGGTACCCCCTATGAAAAAATGGATTTTTCACCGAAACCTTAAAGTTTGAGCTATCGGGCTGAAAACTTGCATACTTATGCTTTAAGGGATGCTGAATTCGAATAAATAGGTTTCAGAACGTTTTGGCCCTTGGTTTTTGAGTTATGGCCCGACAAAGATTTGCCAAAGTTTTGCTATACCCCTTACCCCTTATGAAAAACTGGATTTTTCACCGAAACCTTTAAGTTTGAGCTATCGAGCTGAAAACTTGCATACTTATGCTTTAAGGGATGCTAAATCCGAATAAATAGGTTTCAGAACGTTTTGGCCCTTAGTTTTTGAGTTATGGCCCGACAAAAATTTGCCAAAGTTTTGCTATACTAACCCCTTATGAAAAACTGGATTTTTCACCGAAACCTTTAAGTTTGAGCTATCGGGCTGAAAACTTGCATACTTATGCTTTAAGGGATGCTAAATCCGAATAAATAGGTATCAGAACGTTTTAGCCCTTAGTTTTTGAGTTATGACCCGACCAAGATTTCCTAAAGTTTTGAAAGGGTACCCTCTTATGAAAAAATGGATTTTTCACCGAAACCTTTAAGTTTGAGCTATCGGGCTGAAAACTTGCATACTTATGCTTTAAGGGATGCTGAATTCGAATAAATAGGTTTCAGAACGTTTTGACCCTTAGTTTTTGAGTTATGGCCCGACAAAGATTTGCCAAAGTTTTGCTATACTAACCCCTTATGAAAAAATGGATTTTTCACCGAAACCTTTAAGTTTGAGCTATCGGGCTGAAAACTTGCATACTTATGCTTTAAGGGATGCTAAATCCGAATAAATAGGTTTCAGAACGTTTTAGCCCGTAGTTTTTGAGTTATAGCCCGACAAAAATTTTCTAAAGTTTTGAAAGGGTACCCCTTATGAAAAAATGGATTTTTCACCGAAACCTTAAAGTTTGAGCTATCGGGCTGAAAACTTGCATACTTATGCTTTAAGGGATGCTGAATTCGAATAAATAGGTTTCAGAACGTTTTGGCCCTTGGTTTTTGAGTTATGGCCCGACAAAGATTTGCCAAAGTTTTGCTATACTAACCCCTTATGAAAAACTGGATTTTTCACCGAAACCTTTAAGTTTGAGCTATCGAGCTGAAAACTTGCATACTTATGCTTTAAGGGATGCTAAATCCGAATAAATAGGTTTCAGAACGTTTTGGCCCTTAGTTTTTGAGTTATGGCCCGACAAAAATTTACCAAAGTTTTGCTATACTAACCCCTTATGAAAAACTGGATTTTTCACCGAAACCTTTAAGTTTGAGCTATCGGGCTGAAAACTTGCATACTTATGCTTTAAGGGATGCTAAATCCGAATAAATAGGTTTCAGAACGTTTTAGCCCTTAGTTTTTGAGTTATGCCCTTACAAAGATTTCCTAAAGTTTTCAAAGGGTACCCCCTTATGAAAAAATGGATTTTTCACCGAAACCTTTAAGTTTGAGCTATCGGGCTGAAAACTTGCATACATATGCTTTAAGGGATGCTGAATTCGAATAAATAGGTTTCAGAACGTTTTGGCCCTTAGTTTTTGAGTTATGGCCCGACAAAGATTTGCCAAAGTTTTGCTATACTAACCCCTTATGAAAAACTGGATTTTTCACCGAAACCTTTAAGTTTGAGCTATCGGGCTGAAAACTTGCATACTTATGCTTTAAGGGATGCTAAATCCGAATAAATAGGTTTCAGAACGTTTTAGCCCTTAGTTTTTGAGTTATGACCCGACCAAGATTTCCTAAAGTTTTGAAAGGGTACCCCCTTATGAAAAAATGGATTTTTCACCGAAACCTTTAAGTTTGAGCTATCGGGCTGAAAACTTGCATACTTATGCTTTAAGGGATGCTGAATTCGAATAAATAGGTTTCAGAACGTTTTGGCCCTAAGTTTTTGAGTTATGGCCCGACAAAGATTTGCCAAAGTTTTGCTATACTAACCCCTTATGAAAAACTGGATTTTTCACCGAAACCTTTAAGTTTGAGCTATCGGGCTGAAAACTTGCATACTTATGCTTTAAGGGATGCTAAATCCGAATAAATAGGTTTCAGAACGTTTTAGCCCGTAGTTTTTGAGTTATAGCCCGACAAAGATTTTCTAAAGTTTTGAAAGGGTACCCCCTATGAAAAAATGGATTTTTCACCGAAACCTTAAAGTTTGAGCTATCGGGCTGAAAACTTGCATACTTATGCTTTAAGGGATGCTGAATTCGAATAAATAGGTTTCAGAACGTTTTGGCCCTTGGTTTTTGAGTTATGGCCCGACAAAGATTTGCCAAAGTTTTGCTATACCCCTTACCCCTTATGAAAAACTGGATTTTTCACCGAAACCTTTAAGTTTGAGCTATCGAGCTGAAAACTTGCATACTTATGCTTTAAGGGATGCTAAATCCGAATAAATAGGTTTCAGAACGTTTTGGCCCTTAGTTTTTGAGTTATGGCCCGACAAAAATTTGCCAAAGTTTTGCTATACTAACCCCTTATGAAAAACTGGATTTTTCACCGAAACCTTTAAGTTTGAGCTATCGGGCTGAAAACTTGCATACTTATGCTTTAAGGGATGCTAAATCCGAATAAATAGGTTTCAGAACGTTTTAGCCCTTAGTTTTTGAGTTATGGCCCGACAAAGATTTTCTAAAGTTTTGAAAGGGTACCCCCTTATGAAAAAATGAATTTTTCACCGAAACCTTTAAGTTTGAGCTATCGGGCTGAAAACTTGCATACTTATGCTTTAAGGGATGCTGAATTCGAATAAATAGGTTTCAGAACGTTTTGGCCCTTAGTTTTTGAGTTATGGCCCGACAAAGATTTGCCAAAGTTTTGCTATACTAACCCCTTATGAAAAACTGGATTTTTCACCGAAACCTTTAAGTTTGAGCTATCGGGCTGAAAACTTGCATACTTATGCTTTAAGGGATGCTGAATCCGAATAAATAGGTTTCAGAACGTTTTAGCCCTTAGTTTTTGAGTTATGGCCCGACAAAGATTTCCTAAAGTTTTGAAAGGGTACCCCCTTATGAAAAAATGGATTTTTCACCGAAACCTTTAAGTTTGAGCTATCGGGCTGAAAACTTGCATACTTATGCTTTAAGGGATGCTGAATTCGAATAAATAGGTTTCAGAACGTTTTGACCCTTAGTTTTTGAGTTATGGCCCGACAAAGATTTGCCAAAGTTTTGCTATACTAACCCCTTATGAAAAACTGGATTTTTCACCGAAACCTTTAAGTTTGAGCTATCGGGCTGAAAACTTGCATACTTATGCTTTAAGGGATGCTGAATCCGAATAAATAGGTTTCAGAACGTTTTAGCCCTTAGTTTTTGAGTTATGGCCCGACAAAGATTTTCTAAAGTTTTGAAAGGGTACCCCCTTATGAAAAAATGAATTTTTCACCGAAACCTTTAAGTTTGAGCTATCGGGCTGAAAACTTGCATACTTATGCTTTAAGGGATGCTGAATCCGAATAAATAGGTTTCAGAACGTTTTAGCCCTTAGTTTTTGAGTTATGGCCCGACAAAGATTTTCTAAAGTTTTGAAAGGGTACCCCCTTATGAAAAAATGAATTTTTCACCGAAACCTTTAAGTTTGAGCTATCGGGCTGAAAACTTGCATACTTATGCTTTAGGGGATGCTGAATTCGAATAAATAGGTTTCAGAACGTTTTGGCCCTTGGTTTTTGAGTTATGGCCCGACAAAGATTTGCCAAAGTTTTGCTATACTAACCCCTTATGAAAAAATGGATTTTTCACCGAATACTTTAGGTTTGAGCTATCGGGCTGAAAACTTGCATACTTATGCTTTAGGGGATGCTGAATTCGAATAAATAGGTTTCAGAACGTTTTTGCCATTGGTTTTTGAGTTATGGCCCGACAAAGATTTGCCAAAGTTTTGCTATACTAACCCCCTATGAAAAACTGGATTTTTCACCGAAACCTTTAAGTTTGAGCTATCGGGCTGAAAACTTGCATACTTATGCTTTAAGGGATGCTAAATCCGAATAAATAGGTTTCAGAACGTTTTGGCCCTTAGTTTTTGAGTTATGATCGGACAAAGATTTCCCAAAGTTTTGCTATACTAACCCCTTATGAAAAAATGGATTTTTCTCCGAAATCTTTAAGTTTGAGCTATCGGGCTGAAAACTTGCATACTTATGCTTTAAGGGATGCTAAATCCGAATAAATAGGTTTCAGAACGTTTTAGCCCTTAGTTTTTGAGTTATGGTCGGACAAAGATTTCCCAAAGTTTTGCTATACTAACCCCTTATGAAAAAATGGATTTTTCTCCGAAACCTTAAAGTTTGAGCTATCGGGCTGAAAACTTGCATACTTATGCTTTAAGGGATGCTAAATCCGAATAAATAGGTTTCAGAACGTTTTGGCCCTTAGTTTTTGAGTTATGGCCCGACAAAAATTTGCCAAAGTTTTGCTATACTAACCCCTTATGAAAAACTGGATTTTTCACCGAAACCTTTAAGTTTGAGCTATCGGGCTGAAAACTTGCATACATATGCTTTAAGGGATGCTAAATCCGA
Source organism: Dilophus febrilis (assembly GCA_958336335.1). Classification (NCBI taxonomy): domain Eukaryota; kingdom Metazoa; phylum Arthropoda; class Insecta; order Diptera; family Bibionidae; genus Dilophus; species Dilophus febrilis. The sequence continues at coordinate 38,293,644 of OY284470.1, forward strand.
ATAAATAGGTTTCAGAACGTTTTAGCCCTTAGTTTTTGAGTTATGCCCTTACAAAGATTTCCTAAAGTTTTCAAAGGGTACCCCCTTATGAAAAAATGGATTTTTCACCGAAACCTTTAAGTTTGAGCTATCGGGCTGAAAACTTGCATACATATGCTTTAAGGGATGCTGAATTCGAATAAATGGGTTTCAGAACGTTTTGGCCCTTAGTTTTTGAGTTATGGCCCGACAAAGATTTGCCAAAGTTTTGCTATACTAACCCCTTATGAAAAACTGGATTTTTCACCGAAACCTTTAAGTTTGAGCTATCGGGCTGAAAACTTGCATACTTATGCTTTAAGGGATGCTAAATCCGAATAAATAGGTTTCAGAACGTTTTAGCCCTTAGTTTTTGAGTTATGACCCGACAAAGATTTCCTAAAGTTTTGAAAGGGTACCCCCTTATGAAAAAATGGATTTTTCACCGAAACCTTTAAGTTTGAGCTATCGGGCTGAAAACTTGCATACTTATGCTTTAAGGGATGCTGAATTCGAATAAATAGGTTTCAGAACGTTTTGGCCCTTAGTTTTTGAGTTATGGCCCGACAAAGATTTGCCAAAGTTTTGCTATACTAACCCCTTATGAAAAACTGGATTTTTCACCGAAACCTTTAAGTTTGAGCTATCGGGCTGAAAACTTGCATACTTATGCTTTAAGGGATGCTGAATTCGAATAAATAGGTTTCAGAACGTTTTGACCCTTAGTTTTTGAGTTATGGCCCGACAAAGATTTGCCAAAGTTTTGCTATACTAACCCCTTATGAAAAACTGGATTTTTCACCGAAACCTTTAAGTTTGAGCTATCGGGCTGAAAACTTGCATACTTATGCTTTAAGGGATGCTGAATTCGAATAAATAGGTTTCAGAACGTTTTGACCCTTAGTTTTTGAGTTATGGCCCGACAAAGATTTGCCAAAGTTTTGCTATACTAACCCCTTATGAAAAACTGGATTTTTCACCGAAACCTTTAAGTTTGAGCTATCGGGCTGAAAACTTGCATACTTATGCTTTAAGGGATGCTAAATCCGAATAAATAGGTTTCAGAACGTTTTAGCCCTTAGTTTTTGAGTTATGACCCGACAAAGATTTCCTAAAGTTTTGAAAGGGTACCCCCTTATGAAAAAATGGATTTTTCACCGAACCCTTTAAGTTTGAGCTATCGGGCTGAAAACTTGCATACTTATGCTTTAAGGGATGCTGAATTCGAATAAATAGGTTTCAGAACGTTTTGACCCTTAGTTTTTGAGTTATGGCCCGACAAAGATTTGCCAAAGTTTTGCTATACTAACCCCTTATGAAAAACTGGATTTTTCACCGAAACCTTTAAGTTTGAGCTATCGGGCTGAAAACTTGCATACTTATGCTTTAAGGGATGCTGAATTCGAATAAATAGGTTTCAGAACGTTTTGACCCTTAGTTTTTGAGTTATGGCCCGACAAAGATTTGCCAAAGTTTTGCTATACTAACCCCTTATGAAAAACTGGATTTTTCACCGAAACCTTTAAGTTTGAGCTATCGGGCTGAAAACTTGCATACTTATGCTTTAAGGGATGCTAAATCCGAATAAATAGGTTTCAGAACGTTTTAGCCCTTAGTTTTTGAGTTATGACCCGACAAAGATTTCCTAAAGTTTTGAAAGGGTACCCCCTTATGAAAAAATGGATTTTTCACCGAAACCTTTAAGTTTGAGCTATCGGGCTGAAAACTTGCATACTTATGCTTTAAGGGATGCTGAATTCGAATAAATAGGTTTCAGAACGTTTTGACCCTTAGTTTTTGAGTTATGGCCCGACAAAGATTTGCCAAAGTTTTGCTATACTAACCCCTTATGAAAAACTGGATTTTTCACCGAAACCTTTAAGTTTGAGCTATCGGGCTGAAAACTTGCATACTTATGCTTTAAGGGATGCTGAATTCGAATAAATAGGTTTCAGAACGTTTTGACCCTTAGTTTTTGAGTTATGGCCCGACAAAGATTTGCCAAAGTTTTGCTATACTAACCCCTTATGAAAAACTGGATTTTTCACCGAAACCTTTAAGTTTGAGCTATCGGGCTGAAAACTTGCATACTTATGCTTTAAGGGATGCTGAATTCGAATAAATAGGTTTCAGAACGTTTTGACCCTTAGTTTTTGAGTTATGGCCCGACAAAGATTTGCCAAAGTTTTGCTATACTAACCCCTTATGAAAAACTGGATTTTTCACCGAAACCTTTAAGTTTGAGCTATCGGGCTGAAAACTTGCATACTTATGCTTTAAGGGATGCTAAATCCGAATAAATAGGTTTCAGAACGTTTTAGCCCTTAGTTTTTGAGTTATGCCCTTACAAAGATTTCCTAAAGTTTTCAAAGGGTACCCCCTTATGAAAAAATGGATTTTTCACCGAAACCTTCAAGTTTGAGCTATCGGGCTGAAAACTTGCATACTTATGCTTTAAGGGATGCTGAATTCGAATAAATAGGTTTCAGAACGTTTTGACCCTTAGTTTTTGAGTTATGGCCCGACAAAGATTTGCCAAAGTTTTGCTATACTAACCCCTTATGAAAAACTGGATTTTTCACCGAAACCTTTAAGTTTGAGCTATCGGGCTGAAAACTTGCATACTTATGCTTTAAGGGATGCTGAATTCGAATAAATAGGTTTCAGAACGTTTTGGCCCTTAGTTTTTGAGTTATGGCCCGACAAAGGTTTGCCAAAGTTTTGCTATACTAACCCCTTATGAAAAACTGGATTTTTCACCGAAACCTTTAAGTTTGAGCTATCGGGCTGAAAACTTGCATACTTATGCTTTAAGGGATGCTAAATCCGAATAAATAGGTTTCAGAACGTTTTAGCCCTTAGTTTTTGAGTTATGGCCCGACAAAGATTTCCCAAGCTTTTGAAAGGGTACCCCCTTATGAAAAAATGGATTTTTCACCGAAACCTTTAAGTTTGAGCTATCGGGCTGAAAACTTGCATACATATGCTTTAAGGGATGCTGAATTCGAATAAATAGGTTTCAGAACGTTTTGGCCCTTAGTTTTTGAGTTATGGCCCGACAAAGATTTGCCAAAGTTTTGCTATACTAACCCCTTATGAAAAACTGGATTTTTCACCGAAACCAATAAGTTTGAGCTATAGGGCTGAAAACTTGCATACTTATGCTTTAAGGGATGCTAAATCCGAATAAATAGGTTTCAGAACGTTTTAGCCCTTAGTTTTTGAGTTATGACCCGACAAAGATTTCCTAAAGTTTTGAAAGGGTACCCCCTTATGAAAAAATGGATTTTTCACCGAAACCTTTAAGTTTGAGCTATCGGGCTGAAAACTTGCATGCTTATGCTTTAAGGGATGCTGAATTCGAATAAATAGGTTTCAGAACGTTTTGACCCTTAGTTTTTGAGTTATGGCCCGACAAAGATTTGCCAAAGTTTTGCTATACTAACCCCTTATGAAAAACTGGATTTTTCACCGAAACCTTTAAGTTTGAGCTATCGGGCTGAAAACTTGCATACTTATGCTTTAAGGGATGCTGAATCCGAATAAATAGGTTTCAGAACGTTTTAGCCCTTAGTTTTTGAGTTATGGCCCGACAAAGATTTTCTAAAGTTTTGAAAGGGTACCCCCTTATGAAAAAATGAATTTTTCACCGAAACCTTTAAGTTTGAGCTATCGGGCTGAAAACTTGCATACTTATGCTTTAAGGGATGCTGAATTCGAATAAATAGGTTTCAGAACGTTTTGGCCCTTAGTTTTTGAGTTATGGCCCGACAAAGATTTGCCAAAGTTTTGCTATACTAACCCCTTATGAAAAACTGGATTTTTCACCGAAACCTTTAAGTTTGAGCTATCGGGCTGAAAACTGGCATACTTATGCTTTAAGGGATGCTAAATCCGAATAAATAGGTATCAGAACGTTTTAGCCCTTAGTTTTTGAGTTATGGCCCGACAAAGGTTTGCCAAAGTTTTGCTATACTAACCCCTTATGAAAAACTGGATTTTTCACCGAAACCTTTAAGTTTGAGCTATCGGGCTGAAAACTTGCATACTTATGCTTTAAGGGATGCTGAATCCGAATAAATAGGTTTCAGAACGTTTTAGCCCTTAGTTTTTGAGTTATGGCCCTACAAAGATTTTCTAAAGTTTTGAAAGGGTACCCCCTTATGAAAAAATGAATTTTTCACCGAAACCTTTAAGTTTGAGCTATCGGGCTGAAAACTTGCATACTTATGCTTTAAGGGATGCTGAATTCGAATAAATAGGTTTCAGAACGTTTTGGCCCTTAGTTTTTGAGTTATGGCCCGACAAAGATTTGCCAAAGTTTTGCTATACTAACCCCTTATGAAAAACTGGATTTTTCACCGAAACCTTTAAGTTTGAGCTATCGGGCTGAAAACTGGCATACTTATGCTTTAAGGGATGCTAAATCCGAATAAATAGGTATCAGAACGTTTTAGCCCTTAGTTTTTGAGTTATGGCCCGACAAAGGTTTGCCAAAGTTTTGCTATACTAACCCCTTATGAAAAACTGGATTTTTCACCGAAACCTTTAAGTTTGAGCTATCGGGCTGAAAACTTGCATACTTATGCTTTAAGGGATGCTGAATCCGAATAAATAGGTTTCAGAACGTTTTAGCCCTTAGTTTTTGAGTTATGGCCCTACAAAGATTTTCTAAAGTTTTGAAAGGGTACCCCCTTATGAAAAAATGAATTTTTCACCGAAACCTTTAAGTTTGAGCTATCGGGCTGAAAACTTGCATACTTATGCTTTAAGGGATGCTGAATTCGAATAAATAGGTTTCAGAACGTTTTGGCCCTTAGTTTTGAGTTATGGCCCGACAAAGATTTCCCAAAGTTTTGCTATACTAACCCCTTATGAAAAACTGGATTTTTCACCGAAACCTTTAAGTTTGAGCTATCGGGCTGAAAACTTGCATACTTATGCTTTAAGGGATGCTAAATCCGAATAAATAGGTTTCAGAACGTTTTAGCCCTTAGTTTTTGAGTTATGACCTTACAAAGATTTCCTAAAGTTTTCAAAGGGTACCCCCTTATGAAAAAATGGATTTTTCACCGAAACCTTTAAGTTTGAGCTATCGGGCTGAAAACTTGCATACTTATGCTTTAAGGGATGCTGAATCCGAATAAATAGGTTTCAGAACGTTTTAGCCCTTAGTTTTTGAGTTATGGCCCGACAAAGATTTTCTAAAGTTTTGAAAGGGTACCCCCTTATGAAAAAATGAATTTTTCACCGAAACCTTTAAGTTTGAGCTATCGGGCTGAAAACTTGCATACTTATGCTTTAAGGGATGCTGAATTCGAATAAATAGGTTTCAGAACGTTTTGGCCCTTAGTTTTTGAGTTATGGCCCGACAAAGATTTGCCAAAGTTTTGCTATACTAACCCCTTATGAAAAACTGGATTTTTCACCGAAACCTTTAAGTTTGAGCTATCGGGCTGAAAACTTGCATACTTATGCTTTAAGGGATGCTGAATCCGAATAAATAGGTTTCAGAACGTTTTAGCCCTTAGTTTTTGAGTTATGGCCCGACAAAGATTTTCTAAAGTTTTGAAAGGGTACCCCCTTATGAAAAAATGAATTTTTCACCGAAACCTTTAAGTTTGAGCTATCGGGCTGAAAACTTGCATACTTATGCTTTAAGGGATGCTAAATCCGAATAAATAGGTATCAGAACGTTTTGGCCCTTAGTTTTTGAGTTATGGCCCGACAAAGATTTGCCAAAGTTTTGCTATACTAACCCCTTATGAAAAACTGGATTTTTCACCGAAACCTTTAAGTTTGAGCTATCGGGCTGAAAACTGGCATACTTATGCTTTAAGGGATGCTAAATCCGAATAAATAGGTTTCAGAACGTCTTGGCCCTTAGTTTTTGAGTTATGGCCCGACAAAGATTTCCTAAAGTTTTGAAAGGGTACCCCCTTATGAAAAAATGGATTTTTCACCGAAACCTTTAAGTTTGAGCTATCGGGCTGAAAACTTGCATACTTATGCTTTAAGGGATGCTGAATTCGAATAAATAGGTTTCAGAACGTTTTGGCCCTAAGTTTTTGAGTTATGGCCCGACAAAGATTTGCCAAAGTTTTGCTATACTAACCCCTTATGAAAAACTGGATTTTTCACCGAAACCTTTAAGTTTGAGCTATCGGGCTGAAAACTTGCATACTTATGCTTTAAGGGATGCTAAATCCGAATAAATAGGTTTCAGAACGTTTTAGCCCTTAGTTTTTGAGTTATGGCCCGACAAAGATTTTCTAAAGTTTTGAAAGGGTACCCCCTTATGAAAAAATGAATTTTTCACCGAAACCTTTAAGTTTGAGCTATCGGGCTGAAAACTTGCATACTTATGCTTTAAGGGATGCTGAATTCGAATAAATAGGTTTCAGAACGTTTTGGCCCTTAGTTTTTGAGTTATGGCCCGACAAAGATTTGCCAAAGTTTTGCTATACTAACCCCTTATGAAAAACTGGATTTTTCACCGAAACCTTTAAGTTTGAGCTATCGGGCTGAAAACTTGCATACTTATGCTTTAAGGGATGCTGAATTCGAATAAATAGGTTTCAGAACGTTTTGGCCCTTAGTTTTTGAGTTATGGCCCGACAAAGATTTGCCAAAGTTTTGCTATACTAACCCCTTATGAAAAACTGGATTTTTCACCGAAACCTTTAAGTTTGAGCTATCGGGCTGAAAACTTGCATACTTATGCTTTAAGGGATGCTGAATTCGAATAAATAGGTTTCAGAACGTTTTGACCCTTAGTTTTTGAGTTATGGCCCGACAAAGATTTGCCAAAGTTTTGCTATACTAACCCCTTATGAAAAACTGGATTTTTCACCGAAACCTTTAAGTTTGAGCTATCGGGCTGAAAACTTGCATACTTATGCTTTAAGGGATGCTAAATCCGAATAAATAGGTTTCAGAACGTTTTAGCCCTTAGTTTTTGAGTTATGACCTTACAAATATTTCCTAAAGTTTTCAAAGGGTACCCCCTTATGAAAAAATGGATTTTTCACCGAAACCTTTAAGTTTGAGCTATCGGGCTGAAAACTTGCATACTTATGCTTTAAGGGATGCTGAATCCGAATAAATAGGTTTCAGAACGTTTTAGCCCTTAGTTTTTGAGTTATGGCCCGACAAAGATTTTCTAAAGTTTTGAAAGGGTACCCCCTTATGAAAAAATGAATTTTTCACCGAAACCTTTAAGTTTGAGCTATCGGGCTGAAAACTTGCATACTTATGCTTTAAGGGATGCTGAATTCGAATAAATAGGTTTCAGAACGTTTTGGCCCTTAGTTTTTGAGTTATGGCCCGACAAAGATTTGCCAAAGTTTTGCTATACTAACCCCTTATGAAAAACTGGATTTTTCACCGAAACCTTTAAGTTTGAGCTATCGGGCTGAAAACTTGCATACTTATGCTTTAAGGGATGCTGAATCCGAATAAATAGGTTTCAGAACGTTTTAGCCCTTAGTTTTTGAGTTATGGCCCGACAAAGATTTTCTAAAGTTTTGAAAGGGTACCCCCTTATGAAAAAATGAATTTTTCACCGAAACCTTTAAGTTTGAGCTATCGGGCTGAAAACTTGCATACTTATGCTTTAAGGGATGCTAAATCCGAATAAATAGGTATCAGAACGTTTTGGCCCTTAGTTTTTGAGTTATGGCCCGACAAAGATTTGCCAAAGTTTTGCTATACTAACCCCTTATGAAAAACTGGATTTTTCACCGAAACCTTTAAGTTTGAGCTATCGGGCTGAAAACTGGCATACTTATGCTTTAAGGGATGCTAAATCCGAATAAATAGGTTTCAGAACGTCTTGGCCCTTAGTTTTTGAGTTATGGCCCGACAAAGATTTCCTAAAGTTTTGAAAGGGTACCCCCTTATGAAAAAATGGATTTTTCACCGAAACCTTTAAGTTTGAGCTATCGGGCTGAAAACTTGCATACTTATGCTTTAAGGGATGCTGAATTCGAATAAATAGGTTTCAGAACGTTTTGGCCCTAAGTTTTTGAGTTATGGCCCGACAAAGATTTGCCAAAGTTTTGCTATACTAACCCCTTATGAAAAACTGGATTTTTCACCGAAACCTTTAAGTTTGAGCTATCGGGCTGAAAACTTGCATACTTATGCTTTAAGGGATGCTAAATCCGAATAAATAGGTTTCAGAACGTTTTAGCCCTTAGTTTTTGAGTTATGGCCCGACAAAGATTTTCTAAAGTTTTGAAAGGGTACCCCCTTATGAAAAAATGAATTTTTCACCGAAACCTTTAAGTTTGAGCTATCGGGCTGAAAACTTGCATACTTATGCTTTAAGGGATGCTGAATTCGAATAAATAGGTTTCAGAACGTTTTGGCCCTTAGTTTTTGAGTTATGGCCCGACAAAGATTTGCCAAAGTTTTGCTATACTAACCCCTTATGAAAAACTGGATTTTTCACCGAAACCTTTAAGTTTGAGCTATCGGGCTGAAAACTTGCATACTTATGCTTTAAGGGATGCTGAATTCGAATAAATAGGTTTCAGAACGTTTTGGCCCTTAGTTTTTGAGTTATGGCCCGACAAAGATTTGCCAAAGTTTTGCTATACTAACCCCTTATGAAAAACTGGATTTTTCACCGAAACCTTTAAGTTTGAGCTATCGGGCTGAAAACTTGCATACTTATGCTTTAAGGGATGCTGAATTCGAATAAATAGGTTTCAGAACGTTTTGACCCTTAGTTTTTGAGTTATGGCCCGACAAAGATTTGCCAAAGTTTTGCTATACTAACCCCTTATGAAAAACTGGATTTTTCACCGAAACCTTTAAGTTTGAGCTATCGGGCTGAAAACTTGCATACTTATGCTTTAAGGGATGCTGAATTCGAATAAATAGGTTTCAGAACGTTTTGACCCTTAGTTTTTGAGTTATGGCCCGACAAAGATTTGCCAAAGTTTTGCTATACTAACCCCTTATGAAAAACTGGATTTTTCACCGAAACCTTTAAGTTTGAGCTATCGGGCTGAAAACTTGCATACTTATGCTTTAAGGGATGCTAAATCCGAATAAATAGGTTTCAGAACGTTTTAGCCCTTAGTTTTTGAGTTATGACCCGACAAAGATTTCCTAAAGTTTTGAAAGGGTACCCCCTTATGAAAAAATGGATTTTTCACCGAAACCTTTAAGTTTGAGCTATCGGGCTGAAAACTTGCATACTTATGCTTTAAGGGATGCTGAATTCGAATAAATAGGTTTCAGAACGTTTTGACCCTTAGTTTTTGAGTTATGGCCCGACAAAGATTTGCCAAAGTTTTGCTATACTAACCCCTTATGAAAAACTGGATTTTTCACCGAAACCTTTAAGTTTGAGCTATCGGGCTGAAAACTTGCATACTTATGCTTTAAGGGATGCTAAATCCGAATAAATAGGTTTCAGAACGTTTTAGCCCTTAGTTTTTGAGTTATGCCCTTACAAAGATTTCCTAAAGTTTTCAAAGGGTACCCCCTTATGAAAAAATGGATTTTTCACCGAAACCTTCAAGTTTGAGCTATCGGGCTGAAAACTTGCATACTTATGCTTTAAGGGATGCTGAATTCGAATAAATAGGTTTCAGAACGTTTTGACCCTTAGTTTTTGAGTTATGGCCCGACAAAGATTTGCCAAAGTTTTGCTATACTAACCCCTTATGAAAAACTGGATTTTTCACCGAAACCTTTAAGTTTGAGCTATCGGGCTGAAAACTTGCATACTTATGCTTTAAGGGATGCTGAATTCGAATAAATAGGTTTCAGAACGTTTTGGCCCTTAGTTTTTGAGTTATGGCCCGACAAAGGTTTGCCAAAGTTTTGCTATACTAACCCCTTATGAAAAACTGGATTTTTCACCGAAACCTTTAAGTTTGAGCTATCGGGCTGAAAACTTGCATACTTATGCTTTAAGGGATGCTAAATCCGAATAAATAGGTTTCAGAACGTTTTAGCCCTTAGTTTTTGAGTTATGGCCCGACAAAGATTTCCCAAGGTTTTGAAAGGGTACCCCCTTATGAAAAAATGGATTTTTCACCGAAACCTTTAAGTTTGAGCTATCGGGCTGAAAACTTGCATACATATGCTTTAAGGGATGCTGAATTCGAATAAATAGGTTTCAGAACGTTTTGGCCCTTAGTTTTTGAGTTATGGCCCGACAAAGATTTGCCAAAGTTTTGCTATACTAACCCCTTATGAAAAACTGGATTTTTCACCGAAACCTTTAAGTTTGAGCTATCGGGCTGAAAACTTGCATACTTATGCTTTAAGGGATGCTAAATCCGAATAAATAGGTTTCAGAACGTTTTAGCCCTTAGTTTTTGAGTTATGACCCGACAAAGATTTCCTAAAGTTTTGAAAGGGTACCCCCTTATGAAAAAATGGATTTTTCACCGAAACCTTTAAGTTTGAGCTATCGGGCTGAAAACTTGCATGCTTATGCTTTAAGGGATGCTGAATTCGAATAAATAGGTTTCAGAACGTTTTGACCCTTAGTTTTTGAGTTATGGCCCGACAAAGATTTGCCAAAGTTTTGCTATACTAACCCCTTATGAAAAACTGGATTTTTCACCGAAACCTTTAAGTTTGAGCTATCGGGCTGAAAACTTGCATACTTATGCTTTAAGGGATGCTGAATCCGAATAAATAGGTTTCAGAACGTTTTAGCCCTTAGTTTTTGAGTTATGGCCCGACAAAGATTTTCTAAAGTTTTGAAAGGGTACCCCCTTATGAAAAAATGAATTTTTCACCGAAACCTTTAAGTTTGAGCTATCGGGCTGAAAACTTGCATACTTATGCTTTAAGGGATGCTGAATTCGAATAAATAGGTTTCAGAACGTTTTGGCCCTTGGTTTTTGAGTTATGGCCCGACAAAGATTTGCCAAAGTTTTGCTATACTAACCCCTTATGAAAAACTGGATTTTTCACCGAAACCTTTAAGTTTGAGCTATCGGGCTGAAAACTGGCATACTTATGCTTTAAGGGATGCTAAATCCGAATAAATAGGTATCAGAACGTTTTAGCCCTTAGTTTTTGAGTTATGGCCCGACAAAGGTTTGCCAAAGTTTTGCTATACTAACCCCTTATGAAAAACTGGATTTTTCACCGAAACCTTTAAGTTTGAGCTATCGGGCTGAAAACTTGCATACTTATGCTTTAAGGGATGCTGAATCCGAATAAATAGGTTTCAGAACGTTTTAGCCCTTAGTTTTTGAGTTATGGCCCTACAAAGATTTTCTAAAGTTTTGAAAGGGTACCCCCTTATGAAAAAATGAATTTTTCACCGAAACCTTTAAGTTTGAGCTATCGGGCTGAAAACTTGCATACTTATGCTTTAAGGGATGCTGAATTCGAATAAATAGGTTTCAGAACGTTTTGGCCCTTAGTTTTGAGTTATGGCCCGACAAAGATTTCCCAAAGTTTTGCTATACTAACCCCTTATGAAAAACTGGATTTTTCACCGAAACCTTTAAGTTTGAGCTATCGGGCTGAAAACTTGCATACTTATGCTTTAAGGGATGCTAAATCCGAATAAATAGGTTTCAGAACGTTTTAGCCCTTAGTTTTTGAGTTATGACCTTACAAAGATTTCCTAAAGTTTTCAAAGGGTACCCCCTTATGAAAAAATGGATTTTTCACCGAAACCTTTAAGTTTGAGCTATCGGGCTGAAAACTTGCATACTTATGCTTTAAGGGATGCTGAATCCGAATAAATAGGTTTCAGAACGTTTTAGCCCTTAGTTTTTGAGTTATGGCCCGACAAAGATTTTCTAAAGTTTTGAAAGGGTACCCCCTTATGAAAAAATGAATTTTTCACCGAAACCTTTAAGTTTGAGCTATCGGGCTGAAAACTTGCATACTTATGCTTTAAGGGATGCTGAATTCGAATAAATAGGTTTCAGAACGTTTTGGCCCTTAGTTTTTGAGTTATGGCCCGACAAAGTTTTGCCAAAGTTTTGCTATACTAACCCCTTATGAAAAACTGGATTTTTCACCGAAACCTTTAAGTTTGAGCTATCGGGCTGAAAACTTGCATACTTATGCTTTAAGGGATGCTGAATCCGAATAAATAGGTTTCAGAACGTTTTAGCCCTTAGTTTTTGAGTTATGGCCCGACAAAGATTTTCTAAAGTTTTGAAAGGGTACCCCCTTATGAAAAAATGAATTTTTCACCGAAACCTTTAAGTTTGAGCTATCGGGCTGAAAACTTGCATACTTATGCTTTAAGGGATGCTGAATTCGAATAAATAGGTTTCAGAACGTTTTGGCCCTTAGTTTTTGAGTTATGGCCCGACAAAGATTTGCCAAAGTTTTGCTATACTAACCCCTTATGAAAAACTGGATTTTTCACCGAAACCTTTAAGTTTGAGCTATCGGGCTGAAAACTTGCATACTTATGCTTTAAGGGATGCTAAATCCGAATAAATAGGTTTCAGAACGTTTTAGCCCTTAGTTTTTGAGTTATGGCCCGACAAAGATTTTCTAAAGTTTTGAAAGGGTACCCCCTTATGAAAAAATGGATTTTTCACCGAAACCTTTAAGTTTGAGCTATCGGGCTGAAAACTTGCATACTTATGCTTTAAGGGATGCTAAATCCGAATAAATAGGTTTCAGAACGTTTTAGCCCTTAGTTTTTGAGTTTTGACCCGACAAAGATTTGCCAAAGTTTTGCTATACTAACCCCTTATGAAAAACTGGATTTTTCACCGAAACCTTTAAGTTTGAGCTATCGGGCTGAAAACTGGCATACTTATGCTTTAAGGGATGCTAAATCCGAATAAATAGGTTTCAGAACGTTTTAGCCCTTAGTTTTTGAGTTATGGCCCGACAAAGATTTCCCAAGGTTTTGAAAGGGTACCCCCTTATGAAAAAATGGATTTTTCACCGAAACCTTTAAGTTTGAGCTATCGGGCTGAAAACTTGCATACTTATGCTTTAAGGGATGCTGAATCCGAATAAATAGGTTTCAGAACGTTTTAGCCCTTAGTTTTTGAGTTATGGCCCGACAAAGATTTTCTAAAGTTTTGAAAGGTACCCCCTTATGAAAAAATGAATTTTTCACCGAAACCTTTAAGTTTGAGCTATCGGGCTGAAAACTTGCATACTTATGCTTTAGGGGATGCTGAATTCGAATAAATAGGTTTCAGAACGTTTTGGCGCTTGGTTTTTGAGTTATGGCCCGACAAAGATTTGCCAAAGTTTTGCTATACTAACCCCTTATGAAAAACTGGATTTTTCACCGAAACCTTTAAGTTTGAGCTATCGGGCTGAAAACTTGCATACTTATGCTTTAAGGGATGCTAAATCCGAATAAATAGGTTTCAGAACGTTTTGGCCCTTAGTTTTTGAGTTATGGCCCGACAAAAATTTGCCAAAGTTTTGCTATACTAACCCCTTATGAAAAACTGGATTTTTCACCGAAACCTTTAAGTTTGAGCTATCGGGCTGAAAACTTGCATACTTATGCTTTAAGGGATGCTAAATCCGAATAAATAGGTTTCAGAACGTTTTAGCCCTTAGTTTTTGAGTTATGCCCTTACAAAGATTTCCTAAAGTTTTCAAAGGGTACCCCCTTATGAAAAAATGGATTTTTCACCGAAACCTTTAAGTTTGAGCTATCGGGCTGAAAACTTGCATACTTATGCTTTAAGGGATGCTGAATCCGAATAAATAGGTTTCAGAACGTTTTAGCCCTTAGTTTTTGAGTTATGGCCCGACAAAGGTTTGCCAAAGTTTTGCTATACTAACCCCTTATGAAAAACTGGATTTTTCACCGAAACCTTTAAGTTTGAGCTATCGGGCTGAAAACTTGCATACTTATGCTTTAAGGGATGCTGAATCCGAATAAATAGGTTTCAGAACGTTTTAGCCCTTAGTTTTTGAGTTATGGCCCGACAAAGGTTTGCCAAAGTTTTGCTATACTAACCCCTTATGAAAAACTGGATTTTTCACCGAAACCTTTAAGTTTGAGCTATCGGGCTGAAAACTTGCATACTTATGCTTTAAGGGATGCTAAATCCGAATAAATAGGTTTCAGAACGTTTTAGCCATTAGTTTTTGAGTTATGACCCGACAAAGATTTCCTAAAGTTTTGAAAGGGTACCCCCTTATGAAAAAATGGATTTTTCACCGAAACCTTTAAGTTTGAGCTATCGGGCGGAAAACTTGCATACTTATGCTTTAAGGGATGCTAAATCCGAATAAATAGGTTTCAGAACGTTTTAGCCCTTAGTTTTTGAGTTTTGACCCGACAAAGATTTGCCAAAGTTTTGCTATACTAACCCCTTATGAAAAACTGGATTTTTCACCGAAACCTTTAAGTTTCAGCTATCGGGCTGAAAACTGGCATACTTATGCTTTAAGGGATGCTAAATCCGAATAAATAGGTTTCAGAACGTTTTAGCCCTTAGTTTTTGAGTTATGGCCCGACAAAGATTTCCCAAAGTTTTGCTATACTAACCCCTTATGAAAAAATGGATTTTTCTCCGAAATCTTTAAGTTTGAGCTATCGGGCTGAAAACTTGCATACTTATGTTTTAAGGGATGCTGAATCCGAATAAATAGGTTTCAGAACGTTTTAGCCCTTAGTTTTTGAGTTATGGCCCGACAAAGATTTTCTAAAGTTTTGAAAGGTACCCCCTTATGAAAAAAATGAATTTTTCACCGAAACCTTTAAGTTTGAGCTATCGGGCTGAAAACTTGCATACTTATGCTTTAGGGGATGCTGAATTCGAATAAATAGGTTTCAGAACGTTTTGGCACTTGGTTTTTGAGTTATGGCCCGACAAAGATTTGCCAAAGTTTTGCTATACTAACCCCTTATGAAAAACTGGATTTTTCACCGAAACCTTTAAGTTTGAGCTATCGGGCTGAAAACTTGCATACTTATGCTTTAAGGGATGCTAAATCCGAATAAATAGGTTTCAGAACGTTTTGGCCCTTAGTTTTTGAGTTATGGCCCGACAAAAATTTGCCAAAGTTTTGCTATACTAACCCCTTATGAAAAACTGGATTTTTCACCGAAACCTTTAAGTTTGAGCTATCGGGCTGAAAACTTGCATACTTATGCTTTAAGGGATGCTGAATCCGAATAAATAGGTTTCAGAACGTTTTAGCCCTTAGTTTTTGAGTTATGGCCCGACAAAGATTTTCTAAAGTTTTGAAAGGGTACCCCCTTATGAAAAAATGAATTTTTCACCGAAACCTTTAAGTTTGAGCTATCGGGCTGAAAACTTGCATACTTATGCTTTAAGGGATGCTGAATTCGAATAAATAGGTTTCAGAACGTTTTGGCCCTTAGTTTTTGAGTTATGGCCCGACAAAGATTTGCCAAAGTTTTGCTATACTAACCCCTTATGAAAAACTGGATTTTTCACCGAAACCTTTAAGTTTGAGCTATCGGGCTGAAAACTTGCATACTTATGCTTTAAGGGATGCTAAATCCGAATAAATAGGTTTCAGAACGTTTTAGCCCTTAGTTTTTGAGTTATGACCCGACAAAGATTTCCTAAAGTTTTGAAAGGGTACCCTCTTATGAAAAAACGGATTTTTCACCGAAACCTTTAAGTTTGAGCTATCGGGCTGAAAACTTGCATACTTATGCTTTAAGGGATGCTGAATTCGAATAAATAGGTTTCAGAACGTTTTGACCCTTAGTTTTTGAGTTATGGCCCGACAAAGATTTGCCAAAGTTTTGCTATACTAACCCCTTATGAAAAACTGGATTTTTCACCGAAATCTTTAAGTTTGAGCTATGGGGCTGAAAACTTGCATACTTATGCTTTAAGGGATGCTGAATCCGAATAAATAGGTTTCAGAACGTTTTAGCCCTTAGTTTTTGAGTTATGGCCCGACAAAGATTTTCTAAAGTTTTGAAAGGGTACCCCCTTATGAAAAAATGAATTTTTCACCGAAACCTTTAAGTTTGAGCTATCGGGCTGAAAACTTGCATACTTATGCTTTAAGGGATGCTGAATTCGAATAAATGGGTTTCAGAACGTTTTGGCCCTTAGTTTTTGAGTTATGGCCCGACAAAGATTTGCCAAAGTTTTGCTATACTAACCCCTTATGAAAAACTGGATTTTTCACCGAAACCTTTAAGTTTGAGCTATCGGGCTGAAAACTGGCATACTTATGCTTTAAGGGATGCTAAATCCGAATAAATAGGTATCAGAACGTTTTAGCCCTTAGTTTTTGAGTTATGGCCCGACAAAGGTTTGCCAAAGTTTTGCTATACTAACCCCTTATGAAAAACTGGATTTTTCACCGAAACCTTTAAGTTTGAGCTATCGGGCTGAAAACTTGCATACTTATGCTTTAAGGGATGCTAAATCCGAATAAATAGGATTCAGAACGTTTTAGCCCTTAGTTTTTGAGTTATGGCCCGACAAAGATTTCCCAAGGTTTTGAAAGGGTACCCCCTTATGAAAAAATGGATTTTTCACCGAAACCTTTAAGTTTGAGCTATCGGGCTGAAAACTTGCATACTTATGCTTTAAGGGATGCTAAATCCGAATAAATAGGTTTCAGAACGTTTTAGCCCTTAGTTTTTGAGTTATGGCCCGACAAAGATTTGCCAAAGTTTTGCTATACTAACCCCTTATGAAAAACCGGATTTTTCACCGAAACCTTTAAGTTTGAGCTATCGGGCTGAAAACTTGCATGCTTATGCTTTAACGGATGCTGAATCCGAATAAATAGGTTTCAGAACGTTTTAGCCCTTAGTTTTTGAGTTATGGCCCGACAAAGATTTGCCAAAGTTTGCTATACTAACCCCTTATGAAAAACTGGATTTTTCACCGAAACCTTTAAGTTTGAGCTATCGGGCTGAAAACTTGCATACTTATGCTTTAAGGGATGCTGAATCCGAATAAATAGGTTTCAGAACGTTTTAGCTCTTAGTTTTTGAGTTATGGCCCGACAAAGATTTGCCAAAGTTTTGCTATAAAAACCCCTTATGAAAAACTGGATTTTTCACCGAAATCTTTAAGTTTGAGCTATCGGGCTGTAAACTTGCATACTTATGCTTTAAGGGATGCTGAATCCGAATAAATAGGTTTCAGAAGGTTTTAGCCCTTAGTTTTTGAGTTATGGCCCGACAAAGATTTTCTAAAGTTTTGAAAGGGTACCCCCTTATGAAAAAATGAATTTTTCACCGAAACCTTTAAGTTTGAGCTATCGGGCTGAAAACTTGCATACTTATGCTTTAAGGGATGCTGAATTCGAATAAATAGGTTTCAGAACGTTTTGGCCCTTAGTTTTTGAGTTATGGCCCGACAAAGATTTGCCAAAGTTTTGCTATACTAACCCCTTATGAAAAACTGGATTTTTCACCGAAACCTTTAAGTTTGAGCTATCGGGCTGAAAACTGGCATACTTATGCTTTAAGGGATGCTGAATCCGAATAAATAGGTATCAGAACGTTTTAGCCCTTAGTTTTTGAGTTATGGCCCGACAAAGGTTTGCCAAAGTTTTGCTATACTAACCCCTTATGAAAAACTGGATTTTTCA
Source organism: Dilophus febrilis (assembly GCA_958336335.1). NCBI lineage: Eukaryota > Metazoa > Arthropoda > Insecta > Diptera > Bibionidae > Dilophus > Dilophus febrilis. Next base: position 38,311,191 of record OY284470.1, read on the forward strand.
CCGAAACCTTTAAGTTTGAGCTATCGGGCTGAAAACTTGCATACTTATGCTTTAAGGGATGCTAAATCCGAATAAATACGTTTCAGAACGTTTTAGCCCTTAGTTTTTGAGTTATGGCCCGACAAAGATTTGCCAAAGTTTTGCTATACTAACCCCTTATGAAAAACTGGATTTTTCACCGAAACCTTTAAGTTTGAGCTATCGGGCTGAAAACTTGCATGCTTATGCTTTAACGGATGCTGATTCCGAATAAATAGGTTTCAGAACGTTTTGGCCCTTAGTTTTTGAGTTATGGCCCGACAAAGATTTGCCAAAGTTTTGCTATACTAACCCCTTATGACAAACTGGATTTTTCACCGAAACCTTTAAGTTTGAGCTATCGGGCTGAAAACTTGCATACTTATGCTTTAAGGGATGCTAAATCCGAATAAATAGGTTTCAGAACGTTTTAGCCCTTAGTTTTTGAGTTATGACCCGACAAAGATTTCCTAAAGTTTTGAAAGGGTACCCTCTTATGAAAAAACGGATTTTTCACCGAAACCTTTAAGTTTGAGCTATCGGGCTGAAAACTTGCATACTTATGCTTTAAGGGATGCTGAATTCGAATAAATAGGTTTCAGAACGTTTTGACCCTTAGTTTTTGAGTTATGGCCCGACAAAGATTTGCCAAAGTTTTGCTATACTAACCCCTTATGAAAAACTGGATTTTTCACCGAAATCTTTAAGTTTGAGCTATGGGGCTGAAAACTTGCATACTTATGCTTTAAGGGATGCTGAATCCGAATAAATAGGTTTCAGAACGTTTTAGCCCTTAGTTTTTGAGTTATGGCCCGACAAAGATTTTCTAAAGTTTTGAAAGGGTACCCCCTTATGAAAAAATGAATTTTTCACCGAAACCTTTAAGTTTGAGCTATCGGGCTGAAAACTTGCATACTTATGCTTTAAGGGATGCTGAATTCGAATAAATGGGTTTCAGAACGTTTTGGCCCTTAGTTTTTGAGTTATGGCCCGACAAAGATTTGCCAAAGTTTTGCTATACTAACCCCTTATGAAAAACTGGATTTTTCACCGAAACCTTTAAGTTTGAGCTATCGGGCTGAAAACTGGCATACTTATGCTTTAAGGGATGCTAAATCCGAATAAATAGGTATCAGAACGTTTTAGCCCTTAGTTTTTGAGTTATGGCCCGACAAAGGTTTGCCAAAGTTTTGCTATACTAACCCCTTATGAAAAACTGGATTTTTCACCGAAACCTTTAAGTTTGAGCTATCGGGCTGAAAACTTGCATACTTATGCTTTAAGGGATGCTAAATCCGAATAAATAGGATTCAGAACGTTTTAGCCCTTAGTTTTTGAGTTATGGCCCGACAAAGATTTCCCAAGGTTTTGAAAGGGTACCCCCTTATGAAAAAATGGATTTTTCACCGAAACCTTTAAGTTTGAGCTATCGGGCTGAAAACTTGCATACTTATGCTTTAAGGGATGCTAAATCCGAATAAATAGGTTTCAGAACGTTTTAGCCCTTAGTTTTTGAGTTATGGCCCGACAAAGATTTGCCAAAGTTTTGCTATACTAACCCCTTATGAAAAACCGGATTTTTCACCGAAACCTTTAAGTTTGAGCTATCGGGCTGAAAACTTGCATGCTTATGCTTTAACGGATGCTGAATCCGAATAAATAGGTTTCAGAACGTTTTAGCCCTTAGTTTTTGAGTTATGGCCCGACAAAGATTTGCCAAAGTTTGCTATACTAACCCCTTATGAAAAACTGGATTTTTCACCGAAACCTTTAAGTTTGAGCTATCGGGCTGAAAACTTGCATACTTATGCTTTAAGGGATGCTGAATCCGAATAAATAGGTTTCAGAACGTTTTAGCTCTTAGTTTTTGAGTTATGGCCCGACAAAGATTTGCCAAAGTTTTGCTATAAAAACCCCTTATGAAAAACTGGATTTTTCACCGAAATCTTTAAGTTTGAGCTATCGGGCTGTAAACTTGCATACTTATGCTTTAAGGGATGCTGAATCCGAATAAATAGGTTTCAGAAGGTTTTAGCCCTTAGTTTTTGAGTTATGGCCCGACAAAGATTTTCTAAAGTTTTGAAAGGGTACCCCCTTATGAAAAAATGAATTTTTCACCGAAACCTTTAAGTTTGAGCTATCGGGCTGAAAACTTGCATACTTATGCTTTAAGGGATGCTGAATTCGAATAAATAGGTTTCAGAACGTTTTGGCCCTTAGTTTTTGAGTTATGGCCCGACAAAGATTTGCCAAAGTTTTGCTATACTAACCCCTTATGAAAAACTGGATTTTTCACCGAAACCTTTAAGTTTGAGCTATCGGGCTGAAAACTGGCATACTTATGCTTTAAGGGATGCTGAATCCGAATAAATAGGTATCAGAACGTTTTAGCCCTTAGTTTTTGAGTTATGGCCCGACAAAGGTTTGCCAAAGTTTTGCTATACTAACCCCTTATGAAAAACTGGATTTTTCACCGAAACCTTTAAGTTTGAGCTATCGGGCTGAAAACTTGCATACTTATGCTTTAAGGGATGCTAAATCCGAATAAATACGTTTCAGAACGTTTTAGCCCTTAGTTTTTGAGTTATGGCCCGACAAAGATTTGCCAAAGTTTTGCTATACTAACCCCTTATGAAAAACTGGATTTTTCACCGAAACCTTTAAGTTTGAGCTATCGGGCTGAAAACTTGCATGCTTATGCTTTAACGGATGCTGATTCCGAATAAATAGGTTTCAGAACGTTTTAGCCCTTAGTTTTTGAGTTATGGCCCGACAAAGATTTGCCAAAGTTTGCTATACTAACCCCTTATGAAAAACTGGATTTTTCACCGAAACCTTTAAGTTTGAGCTATCGGGCTGAAAACTTGCATACTTATGCTTTAGGGGATGCTGAATTCGAATAAATAGGTTTCAGAACGTTTTGGCCCTTGGTTTTTGAGTTATGGCCCGACAAAGATTTGCCAAAGTTTTGCTATACTAACCCCTTATGAAAAACTGGATTTTTCACCGAAACCTTTAAGTTTGAGCTATCGGGCTGAAAACTTGCATACTTATGCTTTAAGGGATGCTAAATCCGAATAAATAGGTTTCAGAACGTTTTAGCCATTAGTTTTTGAGTTATGACCCGACAAAGATTTCCTAAAGTTTTGAAAGGGTACCCCCTTATGAAAAAATGGATTTTTCACCGAAACCTTTAAGTTTGAGCTATCGGGCTGAAAACTTGCATACTTATGCTTTAAGGGATGCTAAATCCGAATAAATAGGTTTCAGAACGTTTTAGCCCTTAGTTTTTGAGTTATGGCCCGACAAAGATTTTCTAAAGTTTTGAAAGGTACCCCCTTATGAAAAAATGAATTTTTCACCGAAACCTTTAAGTTTGAGCTATCGGGCTGAAAACTTGCATACTTATGCTTTAGGGGATGCTGAATTCGAATAAATAGGTTTCAGAACGTTTTAGCCCTTAGTTTTTGAGTTATGGCCCGACAAAGATTTTCTAAAGTTTTGAAAGGTACCCCCTTATGAAAAAATGAATTTTTCACCGAAACCTTTAAGTTTGAGCTATCGGGCTGAAAACTTGCATACTTATGCTTTAAGGGATGCTAAATCCGAATAAATAGGTTTCAGAACGTTTTAGCCCTTAGTTTTTGAGTTATGGCCCGACAAAGATTTTCTAAAGTTTTGAAAGGTACCCCCTTATGAAAAAATGAATTTTTCACCGAAACCTTTAAGTTTGAGCTATCGGGCTGAAAACTTGCATACTTATGCTTTAGGGGATGCTGAATTCGAATAAATAGGTTTCAGAACGTTTTGGCCCTTGGTTTTTGAGTTATGGCCCGACAAAGATTTGCCAAAGTTTTGCTATACTAACCCCTTATGAAAAACTGGATTTTTCACCGAAACCTTTAAGTTTGAGCTATCGGGCTGAAAACTTGCATACTTATGCTTTAAGGGATGCTAAATCCGAATAAATAGGTTTCAGAACGTTTTAGCCCTTAGTTTTTGAGTTATGCCCTTACAAAGATTTCCTAAAGTTTTCAAAGGGTACCCCCTTATGAAAAAATGGATTTTTCACCGAAACCTTTAAGTTTGAGCTATCGGGCTGAAAACTTGCATACTTATGCTTTAAGGGATGCTGAATTCGAATAAATAGGTTTCAGAACGTTTTGACCCCTAGTTTTTGAGTTATGGCCCGACAAAGATTTGCCAAAGTTTTGCTATACTAACCCCTTATGAAAAACTGGATTTTTCACCGAAACCTTTAAGTTTGAGCTATCGGGCTGAAAACTTGCATACTTATGCTTTAAGGGATGCTAAATCCGAATAAATAGGTTTCAGAACGTTTTAGCCCTTAGTTTTTGAGTTATGGCCCGACAAAGATTTCCCAAGGTTTTGAAAGGGTACCCCCTTATGAAAAAATGGATTTTTCACCGAAACCTTTAAGTTTGAGCTATCGGGCTGAAAACTTGCATACTTATGCTTTAAGGGATGCTAAATCCGAATAAATAGGTTTCAGAACGTTTTAGCCCTTAGTTTTTGAGTTATGGCCCGACAAAGATTTGCCAAAGTTTTGCTATACTAACCCCTTATGAAAAACTGGATTTTTCACCGAAACCTTTAAGTTTGAGCTATCGGGCTGAAAACTTGCATGCTTATGCTTTAACGGATGCTAAATCCGAATAAATAGGTTTCAGAACGTTTTAGCCCTTAGTTTTTGAGTTATGGCCCGACAAAGATTTCCTAAAGTTTTGAAAGGGTACCCGCTTATGAAAAAATGAATTTTTCACCGAAACCTTTAAGTTTGAGCTATCGGGCTGAAAACTTGCATACTTATGCTTTAGGGGATGCTGAATTCGAATAAATAGGTTTCAGAACGTTTTAGCCCTTGGTTTTTGAGTTATGGCCCGACAAAGATTTGCCAAAGTTTTGCTATACTAACCCCTTATGAAAAACTGAATTTTTCACCGAAACCTTTAAGTTTGAGCTATCGGGCTGAAAACTTGCATGCTTATGCTTTAACGGATGCTAAATCCGAATAAATAGGTTTCAGAACGTTTTAGCCCTTAGTTTTTGAGTTATGGCCCGACAAAGATTTCCTAAAGTTTTGAAAGGGTACCCGCTTATGAAAAAATGAATTTTTCACCGAAACCTTTAAGTTTGAGCTATCGGGCTGAAAACTTGCATACTTATGCTTTAGGGGATGCTGAATTCGAATAAATAGGTTTCAGAACGTTTTGGCCCTTAGTTTTTGAGTTATGGCCCGACAAAAATTTGCCAAAGTTTTGCTATACTAACCCCTTATGAAAAACTGGATTTTTCACCGAAACCTTTAAGTTTGAGCTATCGGGCTGAAAACTGGCATACTTATGCTTTAAGGGATGCTAAATCCGAATAAATAGGTAACAGAACGTTTTAGCCCTTAGTTTTTGAGTTATGGCCCGACAAAGGTTTGCCAAAGTTTTGCTATACTAACCCCTTATGAAAAACTGGATTTTTCACCGAAACCTTTAAGTTTGAGCTATCGGGCTGAAAACTTGCATACTTATGCTTTAAGGGATGCTAAATCCGAATAAATAGGTTTCAGAACGTTTTAGCCCTTAGTTTTTGAGTTATGGCCCGACAAAGATTTCCCAAGGTTTTGAAAGGGTACCCCCTTATGAAAAAATGGATTTTTCACCGAAACCTTTAAGTTTGAGCTATCGGGCTGAAAACTTGCATACTTATGCTTTAAGGGATGCTGAATACGAATAAATAGGTTTCAGAACGTTTTAGCCCTTAATTTTGAGTTATGGCCCGACAAAGATTTCCTAAAGTTTTGAAAGGGTACCCCCTTATGAAAAAATGGATTTTTCACCGAAACCTTTAAGTTTGAGCTATCGGGCTGAAAACTTGCATACTTATGCTTTAAGGGATGCTAAATCCGAATAAATAGGTTTCAGAACGTATTAGCCCTTAGTTTTTGAGTTATGGCCCGACAAAGATTTCCCAAAGTTTTGAAAGGGTACCCCCTTATTAATAAATGAATTTTTCACCGAAACCTTTAAGTTTGAGCTATCGGGCTGAAAACTTGCATACTTATGCTTTAAGGGATGCTAAATCCGAATAAATAGGTTTCAGAACGTTTTAGCCCTTAGTTTTTGAGTTATGGCCCGACAAAGATTTTCTAAAGTTTTGAAAGGGTACCCCCTTATGAAAAAATGAATTTTTCACCGAAACCTTTAAGTTTGAGCTATCGGGCTGAAAACTTGCATACTTATGCTTTAAGGGATGCTGAATCCGAATAAATAGGTTTCAGAACGTTTTGGCCCTTAGTTTTTGAGTTATGGCCCGACAAAGATTTGCCAAAGTTTTGAAAGGGTACCCCCTTATGAAAAAATGGATTTTTCACCGAAACCTTAAAGTTTGAGCTATCGGGCTGAAAACTTGCATACTTATGCTTTAAGGGATGCTGAATCCGAGTAAATAGGTTTCAGAACGTTTTAGCCCTTAGTTTTTGAGTTATGGCCCGACAAAGATTTCCTAAAGTTTTGCTATACTAACCCCTTATGAAAAAATGGATTTTTCACCGAAACCTTTAAGTTTGAGCTATCGGGCTGAAAGCTTGCATACTTATGCTTTAAGGGATGCTAAATCCGAATAAATAGGTTTCAGAACGTTTTAGCCCTTAGTTTTGGAGTTATCGCCCAGCAAAGATTTCCCAAAGTTTTCCTATACTAACCCCCTTATGAAAAAATGGATTTTTCACCGAAACCTTAAAGTTTGAGCTATCGGGCTGAAAACTTGCATACTTATGCTTTAAGGGATGCTAAATCCGAATAAATAGGTTTCAGAACGTTTTGGCCCTTAGTTTTTGAGTTATGGCCCGACAAAGATTTGCCAAAGTTTTGAAAGGGTACCCCCTTATGAAAAAATGGATTTTTCACCGAAACCTTAAAGTTTGAGCTATCGGGCTGAAAACTTGCATACTTATGCTTTAAGGGATGCTGAATCCGAGTAAATAGGTTTCAGAACGTTTTAGCCCTTAGTTTTTGAGTTATGGCCCGACAAAGATTTGCCAAAGTTTTGCTATACTAACCCCTTATGAAAAAATGGATTTTTCACCGAAACCTTAAAGTTTGAGCTATCGGGCTGAAAACTTGCATACTTATGCTTTAAGGGATGCTAAATCCGAATAAATAGGTTTCAGAACGTTTTTGCCCTTAGTTTTTGAGTTATGGCCCGACAAAGATTTTCTAAAGTTTTGAAAGGGTACCCCCTTATGAAAAAATGAATTTTTCACCGAAACCTTTAAGTTTGAGCTATCGGGCTGAAAACTTGCATACTTATGCTTTAAGGGATGCTGAATTCGAATAAATAGGTTTCAGAACGTTTTGGCCCTTAGTTTTTGAGTTATGGCCCGACAAAGATTTGCCAAAGTTTTGCTATACTAACCCCTTATGAAAAAATGGATTTTTCACCGAAACCTTTAAGTTTGAGCTATCGGGCTGAAAACTTGCATACTTATGCTTTAAGGGATGCTGAATCCGAATAAATAGGTTTCAGAACGTTTTAGCCCTTAGTTTTTGAGTTATGGCCCGACAAAGATTTGCCAAAGTTTTGCTATACTAACCCCTTATGAAAAACTGGATTTTTCACCGAAACCTTTAAGTTTGAGCTATCGGGCTGAAAACTGGCATACTTATGCTTTAAGGGATGCTAAATCCGAATAAATAGGTATCAGAACGTTTTAGCCCTTAGTTTTTGAGTTATGGCCCGACAAAGGTTTGCCAAAGTTTTGCTATACTAACCCCTTATGAAAAACTGGATTTTTCACCGAAACCTTTAAGTTTGAGCTATCGGGCTGAAAACTTGCATACTTATGCTTTAAGGGATGCTAAATCCGAATAAATAGGTTTCAGAACGTTTTAGCCCTTAGTTTTTGAGTTATGCCCTTACAAAGATTTCCTAAAGTTTTCAAAGGGTACCCCCTTATGAAAAAATGGATTTTTCACCGAAACCTTTAAGTTTGAGCTATCGGGCTGAAAACTTGCATACTTATGCTTTAAGGGATGCTGAATTCGAATAAATAGGTTTCAGAACGTTTTGACCCTTAGTTTTTGAGTTATGGCCCGACAAAGATTTGCCAAAGTTTTGCTATACTAACCCCTTATGAAAAACTGGATTTTTCACCGAAATCTTTAAGTTTGAGCTATCGGGCTGAAAACTTGCATACTTATGCTTTAAGGGATGCTGAATCCGAATAAATAGGTTTCAGAACGTTTTAGCCCTTAGTTTTTGAGTTATGGCCCGACAAAGATTTTCTAAAGTTTTGAAAGGGTACCCCCTTATGAAAAAATGAATTTTTCACCGAAACCTTTAAGTTTGAGCTATCGGGCTGAAAACTTGCATACTTATGCTTTAAGGGATGCTGAATTCGAATAAATAGGTTTCAGAACGTTTTGGCCCTTAGTTTTTGAGTTATGGCCCGACAAAGATTTGCCAAAGTTTTGCTATACTAACCCCTTATGAAAAACTGGATTTTTCACCGAAACCTTTAAGTTTGAGCTATCGGGCTGAAAACTGGCATACTTATGCTTTAAGGGATGCTAAATCCGAATAAATAGGTATCAGAACGTTTTAGCCCTTAGTTTTTGAGTTATGGCCCGACAAAGGTTTGCCAAAGTTTTGCTATACTAACCCCTTATGAAAAACTGGATTTTTCACCGAAACCTTTAAGTTTGAGCTATCGGGCTGAAAACTTGCATACTTATGCTTTAAGGGATGCTAAATCCGAATAAATAGGTTTCAGAACGTTTTAGCCCTTAGTTTTTGAGTTATGGCCCGACAAAGATTTCCCAAGGTTTTGAAAGGGTACCCCCTTATGAAAAAATGGATTTTTCACCGAAACCTTTAAGTTTGAGCTATCGGGCTGAAAACTTGCATACTTATGCTTTAAGGGATGCTAAATCCGAATAAATAGGTTTCAGAACGTTTTAGCCCTTAGTTTTTGAGTTATGGCCCGACAAAGATTTGCCAAAGTTTTGCTATACTAACCCCTTATGAAAAACTGGATTTTTCACCGAAACCTTTAAGTTTGAGCTATCGGGCTGAAAACTTGCATGCTTATGCTTTAACGGATGCTAAATCCGAATAAATAGGTTTCAGAACGTTTTAGCCCTTAGTTTTTGAGTTATGGCCCGACAAAGATTTCCTAAAGTTTTGAAAGGGTACCCCCTTATGAAAAAATGAATTTTTCACCGAAACCTTTAAGTTTGAGCTATCGGGCTGAAAACTTGCATACTTATGCTTTAGGGGATGCTGAATTCGAATAAATAGGTTTCAGAACGTTTTGGCCCTTGGTTTTTGAGTTATGGCCCGACAAAGATTTGCCAAAGTTTTGCTATACTAACCCCTTATGAAAAACTGGATTTTTCACCGAAACCTTTAAGTTTGAGTTATCGGGCTGAAAACTTGCATACTTATGCTTTAAGGGATGCTAAATCCGAATAAATAGGTTTCAGAACGTTTTGGCCCTTAGTTTTTGAGTTATGGCCCGACAAAAATTTGCCAAAGTTTTGCTATACTAACCCCTTATGAAAAACTGGATTTTTCACCGAAACCTTTAAGTTTGAGCTATCGGGCTGAAAACTGGCATACTTATGCTTTAAGGGATGCTAAATCCGAATAAATAGGTAACAGAACGTTTTAGCCCTTAGTTTTTGAGTTATGGCCCGACAAAGATTTCCCAAGGTTTTGAAAGGGTACCCCCTTATGAAAAAATGGATTTTTCACCGAAACCTTTAAGTTTGAGCTATCGGGCTGAAAACTTGCATACTTATGCTTTAAGGGATGCTGAATACGAATAAATAGGTTTCAGAACGTTTTAGCCCTTAATTTTGAGTTATGGCCCGACAAAGATTTCCTAAAGTTTTGAAAGGGTACCCCCTTATGAAAAAATGGATTTTTCACCGAAACCTTTAAGTTTGAGCTATCGGGCTGAAAACTTGCATACTTATGCTTTAAGGGATGCTAAATCCGAATAAATAGGTTTCAGAACGTTTTAGCCCTTAGTTTTTGAGTTATGGCCCGACAAAGATTTCCCAAGGTTTTGAAAGGGTACCCCCTTATTAATAAATGAATTTTTCACCGAAACCTTTAAGTTTGAGCTATCGGGCTGAAAACTTGCATACTTATGCTTTAAGGGATGCTAAATCCGAATAAATAGGTTTCAGAACGTTTTAGCCCTTAGTTTTTGAGTTATGGCCCGACAAAGATTTTCTAAAGTTTTGAAAGGGTACCCCCTTATGAAAAAATGAATTTTTCACCGAAACCTTTAAGTTTGAGCTATCGGGCTGAAAACTTGCATACTTATGCTTTAAGGGATGCTGAATCCGAATAAATAGGTTTCAGAACGTTTTGGCCCTTAGTTTTTGAGTTATGGCCCGACAAAGATTTGCCAAAGTTTTGAAAGGGTACCCCCTTATGAAAAAATGGATTTTTCACCGAAACCTTTAAGTTTGAGCTATCGGGCTGAAAACTTGCATACTTATGCTTTAAGGGATGCTGAATTCGAATAAATAGGTTTCAGAACGTTTTGGCCCTTAGTTTTTGAGTTATGGCCCGACAAAGATTTGCCAAAGTTTTGCTATACTAACCCCTTATGAAAAACTGGATTTTTCACCGAAACCTTAAAGTTTGAGCTATCGGGCTGAAAACTTGCATACTTATGCTTTAAGGGATGCTGAATCCGAGTAAATAGGTTTCAGAACGTTTTAGCCCTTAGTTTTTGAGTTATGGCCCGACAAAGATTTCCTAAAGTTTTGCTATACTAACCCCTTATGAAAAAATGGATTTTTCACCGAAACCTTTAAGTTTGAGCTATCGGGCTGAAAACTTGCATACTTATGCTTTAAGGGATGCTAAATCCGAATAAATAGGTTTCAGAACGTTTTAGCCCTTAGTTTTGGAGTTATCGCCCAGCAAAGATTTCCCAAAGTTTTCCTATACTAACCCCCTTATGAAAAAATGGATTTTTCACCGAAACCTTAAAGTTTGAGCTATCGGGCTGAAAACTTGCATACTTATGCTTTAAGGGATGCTAAATCCGAATAAATAGGTATCAGGAAGTTTTTGCCCTTAGTTTTTGAGTTATGGCCCGACAAAGATTTTCTAAAGTTTTGAAAGGGTACCCCCTTATGAAAAAATGAATTTTTCACCGAAACCTTTAAGTTTGAGCTATCGGGCTGAAAACTTGCATACTTATGCTTTAAGGGATGCTGAATTCGAATAAATAGGTTTCAGAACGTTTTGGCCCTTAGTTTTTGAGTTATGGCCCGACAAAGATTTGCCAAAGTTTTGCTATACTAACCCCTTATGAAAAAATGGATTTTTCACCGAAACCTTTAAGTTTGAGCTATCGGGCTGAAAACTTGCATACTTATGCTTTAAGGGATGCTGAATCCGAATAAATAGGTTTCAGAACGTTTTAGCCCTTAGTTTTTGAGTTATGGCCCGACAAAGATTTGCCAAAGTTTTGCTATACTAACCCCTTATGAAAAACTGGATTTTTCACCGAAACCTTTAAGTTTGAGCTATCGGGCTGAAAACTGGCATACTTATGCTTTAAGGGATGCTAAATCCGAATAAATAGGTATCAGAACGTTTTAGCCCTTAGTTTTTGAGTTATGGCCCGACAAAGGTTTGCCAAAGTTTTGCTATACTAACCCCTTATGAAAAACTGGATTTTTCACCGAAACCTTTAAGTTTGAGCTATCGGGCTGAAAACTTGCATACTTATGCTTTAAGGGATGCTAAATCCGAATAAATAGGTTTCAGAACGTTTTAGCCCTTAGTTTTTGAGTTATGCCCTTACAAAGATTTCCTAAAGTTTTCAAAGGGTACCCCCTTATGAAAAAATGGATTTTTCACCGAAACCTTTAAGTTTGAGCTATCGGGCTGATAACTTGCATACATATGCTTTAAGGGATGCTGAATTCGAATAAATAGGTTTCAGAACGTTTTGCCCCTTAGTTTTTGAGTTATGGCCCGACAAAGATTTGCCAAAGTTTTGCTATACTAACCCCTTATGAAAAACTGGATTTTTCACCGAAACCTTTAAGTTTGAGCTATCGGGCTGAAAACTTGCATACTTATGCTTTAAGGGATGCTAAATCCGAATAAATAGGTTTCAGAACGTTTTAGCCCTTAGTTTTTGAGTTATGACCCGACAAAGATTTCCTAAAGTTTTGAAAGGGTACCCCCTTATGAAAAAATGGATTTTTCACCGAAACCTTTAAGTTTGAGCTATCGGGCTGAAAACTTGCATACTTATGCTTTAAGGGATGCTGAATTCGAATAAATAGGTTTCAGAACGTTTTGACCCTTAGTTTTTGAGTTATGGCCCGACAAAGATTTGCCAAAGTTTTGCTATACTAACCCCTTATGAAAAACTGGATTTTTCACCGAAATCTTTAAGTTTGAGCTATCGGGCTGAAAACTTGCATACTTATGCTTTAAGGGATGCTGAATTCGAATAAATAGGTTTCAGAACGTTTTGGCCCTTAGTTTTTGAGTTATGGCCCGACAAAGATTTGCCAAAGTTTTGCTATACTAACCCCTTATGAAAAACTGGATTTTTCACCGAAACCTTTAAGTTTGAGCTATCGGGCTGAAAACTTGCATACTTATGCTTTAAGGGATGCTGAATCCGAATAAATGGGTTTCAGAACGTTTTAGCCCTTAGTTTTTGAGTTATGGCCCGACAAAGATTTTCTAAAGTTTTGAAAGGGTACCCCCTTATGAAAAAATGAATTTTTCACCGAAACCTTTAAGTTTGAGCTATCGGGCTGAAAACTTGCATACTTATGCTTTAAGGGATGCTGAATTCGAATAAATAGGTTTCAGAACGTTTTGGCCCTTAGTTTTTGAGTTATGGCCCGACAAAGATTTGCCAAAGTTTTGCTATACTAACCCCTTATGAAAAACTGGATTTTTCACCGAAACCTTTAAGTTTGAGCTATCGGGCTGAAAACTGGCATACTTATGCTTTAAGGGATGCTAAATCCGAATAAATAGGTATCAGAACGTTTTAGCCCTTAGTTTTTGAGTTATGGCCCGACAAAGGTTTGCCAAAGTTTTGCTATACTAACCCCTTATGAAAAACTGGATTTTTCACCGAAACCTTTAAGTTTGAGCTATCGGGCTGAAAACTTGCATACTTATGCTTTAAGGGATGCTAAATCCGAATAAATAGGTTTCAGAACGTTTTAGCCCTTAGTTTTTGAGTTATGGCCCGACAAAGATTTCCCAAGGTTTTGAAAGGGTACCCCCTTATGAAAAAATGGATTTTTCACCGAAACCTTTAAGTTTGAGCTATCGGGCTGAAAACTTGCATACTTATGCTTTAAGGGATGCTAAATCCGAATAAATAGGTTTCAGAACGTTTTAGCCCTTAGTTTTTGAGTTATGGCCCGACAAAGATTTGCCAAAGTTTTGCTATACTAACCCCTTATGAAAAACTGGATTTTTCACCGAAACCTTTAAGTTTGAGCTATCGGGCTGAAAACTTGCATGCTTATGCTTTAACGGATGCTAAATCCGAATAAATAGGTTTCAGAACGTTTTAGCCCTTAGTTTTTGAGTTATGGCCCGACAAAGATTTCCTAAAGTTTTGAAAGGGTACCCGCTTATGAAAAAATGAATTTTTCACCGAAACCTTTAAGTTTGAGCTATCGGGCTGAAAACTTGCATACTTATGCTTTAGGGGATGCTGAATTCGAATAAATAGGTTTCAGAACGTTTTGGCCCTTAGTTTTTGAGTTATGGCCCGACAAAAATTTGCCAAAGTTTTGCTATACTAACCCCTTATGAAAAACTGGATTTTTCACCGAAACCTTTAAGTTTGAGCTATCGGGCTGAAAACTGGCATACTTATGCTTTAAGGGATGCTAAATCCGAATAAATAGGTAACAGAACGTTTTAGCCCTTAGTTTTTGAGTTATGGCCCGACAAAGGTTTGCCAAAGTTTTGCTATACTAACCCCTTATGAAAAACTGGATTTTTCACCGAAACCTTTAAGTTTGAGTTATCGGGCTGAAAACTTGCATACTTATGCTTTAAGGGATGCTAAATCCGAATAAATAGGTTTCAGAACGTTTTGGCCCTTAGTTTTTGAGTTATGGCCCGACAAAAATTTGCCAAAGTTTTGCTATACTAACCCCTTATGAAAAACTGGATTTTTCACCGAAACCTTTAAGTTTGAGCTATCGGGCTGAAAACTGGCATACTTATGCTTTAAGGGATGCTAAATCCGAATAAATAGGTAACAGAACGTTTTAGCCCTTAGTTTTTGAGTTATGGCCCGACAAAGGTTTGCCAAAGTTTTGCTATACTAACCCCTTATGAAAAACTGGATTTTTCACCGAAACCTTTAAGTTTGAGTTATCGGGCTGAAAACTTGCATACTTATGCTTTAAGGGATGCTAAATCCGAATAAATAGGTTTCAGAACGTTTTGGCCCTTAGTTTTTGAGTTATGGCCCGACAAAAATTTGCCAAAGTTTTGCTATACTAACCCCTTATGAAAAACTGGATTTTTCACCGAAACCTTTAAGTTTGAGCTATCGGGCTGAAAACTGGCATACTTATGCTTTAAGGGATGCTAAATCCGAATAAATAGGTAACAGAACGTTTTAGCCCTTAGTTTTTGAGTTATGGCCCGACAAAGGTTTGCCAAAGTTTTGCTATACTAACCCCTTATGAAAAACTGGATTTTTCACCGAAACCTTTAAGTTTGAGTTATCGGGCTGAAAACTTGCATACTTATGCTTTAAGGGATGCTAAATCCGAATAAATAGGTTTCAGAACGTTTTGGCCCTTGGTTTTTGAGTTATGGCCCGACAAAGATTTGCCAAAGTTTTGCTATACTAACCCCTTATGAAAAACTGGATTTTTCACCGAAACCTTTAAGTTTGAGTTATCGGGCTGAAAACTTGCATACTTATGCTTTAAGGGATGCTAAATCCGAATAAATAGGTTTCAGAACGTTTTGGCCCTTAGTTTTTGAGTTATGGCCCGACAAAAATTTGCCAAAGTTTTGCTATACTAACCCCTTATGAAAAACTGGATTTTTCACCGAAACCTTTAAGTTTGAGCTATCGGGCTGAAAACTGGCATACTTATGCTTTAAGGGATGCTAAATCCGAATAAATAGGTAACAGAACGTTTTAGCCCTTAGTTTTTGAGTTATGGCCCGACAAAGGTTTGCCAAAGTTTTGCTATACTAACCCCTTATGAAAAACTGGATTTTTCACCGAAACCTTTAAGTTTGAGCTATCGGGCTGAAAACTTGCATACTTATGCTTTAAGGGATGCTAAATCCGAATAAATAGGTTTCAGAACGTTTTAGCCCTTAGTTTTTGAGTTATGGCCCGACAAAGATTTCCCAAGGTTTTGAAAGGGTACCCCCTTATGAAAAAATGGATTTTTCACCGAAACCTTTAAGTTTGAGCTATCGGGCTGAAAACTGGCATACTTATGCTTTAAGGGATGCTAAATCCGAATAAATAGGTATCAGAACGTTTTAGCCCTTAGTTTTTGAGTTATGGCCCGACAAAGGTTTGCCAAAGTTTTGCTATACTAACCCCTTATGAAAAACTGGATTTTTCACCGAAACCTTTAAGTTTGAGCTATCGGGCTGAAAACTTGCATACTTATGCTTTAAGGGATGCTAAATCCGAATAAATAGGTTTCAGAACGTTTTAGCCCTTAGTTTTTGAGTTATGGCCCGACAAAGATTTCCCAAGGTTTTGAAAGGGTACCCCCTTATGAAAAAATGGATTTTTCACCGAAACCTTTAAGTTTGAGCTATCGGGCTGAAAACTTGCATACTTATGCTTTAAGGGATGCTAAATCCGAATAAATAGGTTTCAGAACGTTTTAGCCCTTAGTTTTTGAGTTATGGCCCGACAAAGATTTGCCAAAGTTTTGCTATACTAACCCCTTATGAAAAACTGGATTTTTCACCGAAACCTTTAAGTTTGAGCTATCGGGCTGAAAACTGGCATACTTATGCTTTAAGGGATGCTAAATCCGAATAAATAGGTAACAGAACGTTTTAGCCCTTAGTTTTTGAGTTATGGCCCGACAAAGGTTTGCCAAAGTTTTGCTATACTAACCCCTTATGAAAAACTGGATTTTTCACCGAAACCTTTAAGTTTGAGCTATCGGGCTGAAAACTTGCATACTTATGCTTTAAGGGATGCTAAATCCGAATAAATAGGTTTCAGAACGTTTTAGCCCTTAGTTTTTGAGTTATGGCCCGACAAAGATTTCCCAAGGTTTTGAAAGGGTACCCCCTTATGAAAAAATGGATTTTTCACCGAAACCTTTAAGTTTGAGCTATCGGGCTGAAAACTTGCATACTTATGCTTTAAGGGATGCTGAATACGAATAAATAGGTTTCAGAACGTTTTAGCGCTTAATTTTGAGTTATGGCCCGACAAAGATTTCCTAAAGTTTTGAAAGGGTACCCCCTTATGAAAAAATGGATTTTTCACCGAAACCTTTAAGTTTGAGCTATCGGGCTGAAAACTTGCATACTTATGCTTTAAGGGATGCTAAATCCGAATAAATAGGTTTCAGAACGTTTTAGCCCTTAGTTTTTGAGTTATGGCCCGACAAAGATTTCCCAAGGTTTTGAAAGGGTACCCCCTTATTAATAAATGAATTTTTCACCGAAACCTTTAAGTTTGAGCTATCGGGCTGAAAACTTGCATACTTATGCTTTAAGGGATGCTAAATCCGAATAAATAGGTTTCAGAACGTTTTAGCCCTTAGTTTTTGAGTTATGGCCCGACAAAGATTTTCTAAAGTTTTGAAAGGGTACCCCCTTATGAAAAAATGAATTTTTCACCGAAACCTTTAAGTTTGAGCTATCGGGCTGAAAACTTGCATACTTATGCTTTAAGGGATGCTGAATCCGAATAAATAGGTTTCAGAACGTTTTGGCCCTTAGTTTTTGAGTTATGGCCCGACAAAGATTTGCCAAAGTTTTGAAAGGGTACCCCCTTATGAAAAAATGGATTTTTCACCGAAACCTTTAAGTTTGAGCTATCGGGCTGAAAACTTGCATACTTATGCTTTAAGGGATGCTGAATTCGAATAAATAGGTTTCAGAACGTTTTGGCCCTTAGTTTTTGAGTTATGGCCCGACAAAGATTTGCCAAAGTTTTGCTATACTAACCCCTTATGAAAAACTGGATTTTTCACCGAAACCTTAAAGTTTGAGCTATCGGGCTGAAAACTTGCATACTTATGCTTTAAGGGATGCTGAATCCGAGTAAATAGGTTTCAGAACGTTTTAGCCCTTAGTTTTTGAGTTATGGCCCGACAAAGATTTCCTAAAGTTTTGCTATACTAACCCCTTATGAAAAAATGGATTTTTCACCGAAACCTTTAAGTTTGAGCTATCGGGCTGAAAACTTGCATACTTATGCTTTAAGGGATGCTAAATCCGAATAAATAGGTTTCAGAACGTTTTAGCCCTTAGTTTTGGAGTTATCGCCCAGCAAAGATTTCCCAAAGTTTTCCTATACTAACCCCCTTATGAAAAAATGGATTTTTCACCGAAACCTTAAAGTTTGAGCTATCGGGCTGAAAACTTGCATACTTATGCTTTAAGGGATGCTAAATCCGAATAAATAGGTATCAGGAAGTTTTTGCCCTTAGTTTTTGAGTTATGGCCCGACAAAGATTTTCTAAAGTTTTGAAAGGGTACCCCCTTATGAAAAAATGAATTTTTCACCGAAACCTTTAAGTTTGAGCTATCGGGCTGAAAACTTGCATACTTATGCTTTAAGGGATGCTGAATTCGAATAAATAGGTTTCAGAACGTTTTGGCCCTTAGTTTTTGAGTTATGGCCCGACAAAGATTTGCCAAAGTTTTGCTATACTAACCCCTTATGAAAAAATGAATTTTTCACCGAAACCTTTAAGTTTGAGCTATCGGGCTGAAAACTTGCATACTTATGCTTTAAGGGATGCTGAATCCGAATAAATAGGTTTCAGAACGTTTTAGCCCTTAGTTTTTGAGTTATGGCCCGACAAAGATTTGCCAAAGTTTTGCTATACTAACCCCTTATGAAAAACTGGATTTTTCACCGAAACCTTTAAGTTTGAGCTATCGGGCTGAAAACTGGCATACTTATGCTTTAAGGGATGCTAAATCCGAATAAATAGGTATCAGAACGTTTTAGCCCTTAGTTTTTGAGTTATGGCCCGACAAAGGTTTGCCAAAGTTTTGCTATACTAACCCCTTATGAAAAACTGGATTTTTCACCGAAACCTTTAAGTTTGAGCTATCGGGCTGAAAACTTGCATACTTATGCTTTAAGGGATGCTAAATCCGAATAAATAGGTTTCAGAACGTTTTAGCCCTTAGTTTTTGAGTTATGCCCTTACAAAGATTTCCTAAAGTTTTCAAAGGGTACCCCCTTATGAAAAAATGGATTTTTCACCGAAACCTTTAAGTTTGAGCTATCGGGCTTATAACTTGCATACATATGCTTTAAGGGATGCTGAATTCGAATAAATAGGTTTCAGAACGTTTTGGCCCTTAGTTTTTGAGTTATGGCCCGACAAAGATTTGCCAAAGTTTTGCTATACTAACCCCTTATGAAAAACTGGATTTTTCACCGAAACCTTTAAGTTTGAGCTATCGGGCTGAAAACTTGCATACTTATGCTTTAAGGGATGCTAAATCCGAATAAATAGGTTTCAGAACGTTTTAGCCCTTAGTTTTTGAGTTATGACCCGACAAAGATTTCCTAAAGTTTTGAAAGGGTACCCCCTTATGAAAAAATGGATTTTTCACCGAAACCTTTAAGTTTGAGCTATCGGGCTGAAAACTTGCATACTTATGCTTTAAGGGATGCTGAATTCGAATAAATAGGTTTCAGAACGTTTTGACCCTTAGTTTTTGAGTTATGGCCCGACAAAGATTTGCCAAAGTTTTGCTATACTAACCCCTTATGAAAAACTGGATTTTTCACCGAAATCTTTAAGTTTGAGCTATCGGGCTGAAAACTTGCATACTTATGCTTTAAGGGATGCTGAATCCGAATAAATAGGTTTCAGAACGTTTTAGCCCTTAGTTTTTGAGTTATGGCCCGACAAAGATTTTCTAAAGTTTTGAAAGGGTACCCCCTTATGAAAAAATGAATTTTTCACCGAAACCTTTAAGTTTGAGCTATCGGGCTGAAAACTTGCATACTTATGCTTTAAGGGATGCTGAATTCGAATAAATAGGTTTCAGAACGTTTTGGCCCTTAGTTTTTGAGTTAGTGCCCGACAAAGATTTGCCAAAGTTTTGCTATACTAACCCCTTATGAAAAACTGGATTTTTCACCGAAACCTTTAAGTTTGAGCTATCGGGCTGAAAACTGGCATACTTATGCTTTAAGGGATGCTAAATCCGAATAAATAGGTATCAGAACGTTTTAGCCCTTAGTTTTTGAGTTATGGCCCGACAAAGGTTTGCCAAAGTTTTGCTATACTAACCCCTTATGAAAAACTGGATTTTTCACCGAAACCTTTAAGTTTGAGCTATCGGGCTGAAAACTTGCATACTTATGCTTTAAGGGATGCTAAATCCGAATAAATAGGTTTCAGAACGTTTTAGCCCTTAGTTTTTGAGTTATGGCCCGACAAAGATTTCCCAAGGTTTTGAAAGGGTACCCCCTTATGAAAAAATGGATTTTTCACCGAAACCTTTAAGTTTGAGCTATCGGGCTGAAAACTTGCATACTTATGCTTTAAGGGATGCTAAATCCGAATAAATAGGTTTCAGAACGTTTTAGCCCTTAGTTTTTGAGTTATGGCCCGACAAAGATTTGCCAAAGTTTTGCTATACTAACCCCTTATGAAAAACTGGATTTTTCACCGAAACCTTTAAGTTTGAGCTACCGGGCTGAAAACTTGCATGCTTATGCTTTAACGGATGCTAAATCCGAATAAATAGGTTTCAGAACGTTTTAGCCCTTAGTTTTTGAGTTATGGCCCGACAAAGATTTCCTAAAGTTTTGAAAGGGTACCCGCTTATGAAAAAATGAATTTTTCACCGAAACCTTTAAGTTTGAGCTATCGGGCTGAAAACTTGCATACTTATGCTTTAGGGGATGCTGAATTCGAATAAATAGGTTTCAGAACGTTTTGGCCCTTGGTTTTTGAGTTATGGCCCGACAAAGATTTGCCAAAGTTTTGCTATACTAACCCCTTATGAAAAACTGGATTTTTCACCGAAACCTTTAAGTTTGAGTTATCGGGCTGAAAACTTGCATACTTATGCTTTAAGGGATGCTAAATCCGAATAAATAGGTTTCAGAACGTTTTGGCCCTTAGTTTTTGAGTTATGGCCCGACAAAAATTTGCCAAAGTTTTGCTATACTAACCCCTTATGAAAAACTGGATTTTTCACCGAAACCTTTAAGTTTGAGCTATCGGGCTGAAAACTGGCATACTTATGCTTTAAGGGATGCTAAATCCGAATAAATAGGTAACAGAACGTTTTAGCCCTTAGTTTTTGAGTTATGGCCCGACAAAGGTTTGCCAAAGTTTTGCTATACTAACCCCTTATGAAAAACTGGATTTTTCACCGAAACCTTTAAGTTTGAGCTATCGGGCTGAAAACTTGCATACTTATGCTTTAAGGGATGCTAAATCCGAATAAATAGGTTTCAGAACGTTTTAGCCCTTAGTTTTTGAGTTATGGCCTGACAAAGATTTCCCAAGGTTTTGAAAGGGTACCCCCTTATGAAAAAATGGATTTTTCACCGAAACCTTTAAGTTTGAGCTATCGGGCTGAAAACTTGCATACTTATGCTTTAAGGGATGCTGAATACGAATAAATAGGTTTCAGAACGTTTTAGCCCTTAATTTTGAGTTATGGCCCGACAAAGATTTCCTAAAGTTTTGAAAGGGTACCCCCTTATGAAAAAATGGATTTTTCACCGAAACCTTTAAGTTTGAGCTATCGGGCTGAAAACTTGCATACTTATGCTTTAAGGGATGCTAAATCCGAATAAATAGGTTTCAGAACGTTTTAGCCCTTAGTTTTTGAGTTATGGCCCGACAAAGATTTCCCAAGGTTTTGAAAGGGTACCCCCTTATTAATAAATGAATTTTTCACCGAAACCTTTAAGTTTGAGCTATCGGGCTGAAAACTTGCATACTTATGCTTTAAGGGATGCTAAATCCGAATAAATAGGTTTCAGAACGTTTTAGCCCTTAGTTTTTGAGTTATGGCCCGACAAAGATTTTCTAAAGTTTTGAAAGGGTACCCCCTTATGAAAAAATGAATTTTTCACCGAAACCTTTAAGTTTGAGCTATCGGGCTGAAAACTTGCATACTTATGCTTTAAGGGATGCTAAATCCGAATAAATAGGTTTCAGAACGTTTTAGCCCTTAGTTTTGGAGTTATCGCCCAGCAAAGATTTCCCAAAGTTTTCCTATACTAACCCCCTTATGAAAAAATGGATTTTTCACCGAAACCTTAAAGTTTGAGCTATCGGGCTGAAAACTTGCATACTTATGCTTTAAGGGATGCTAAATCCGAATAAATAGGTATCAGGAAGTTTTTGCCCTTAGTTTTTGAGTTATGGCCCGACAAAGATTTTCTAAAGTTTTGAAAGGGTACCCCCTTATGAAAAAATGAATTTTTCACCGAAACCTTTAAGTTTGAGCTATCGGGCTGAAAACTTGCATACTTATGCTTTAAGGGATGCTGAATTCGAATAAATAGGTTTCAGAACGTTTTGGCCCTTAGTTTTTGAGTTATGGCCCGACAAAGATTTGCCAAAGTTTTGCTATACTAACCCCTTATGAAAAAATGGATTTTTCACCGAAACCTTTAAGTTTGAGCTATCGGGCTGAAAACTTGCATACTTATGCTTTAAGGGATGCTGAATCCGAATAAATAGGTTTCAGAACGTTTTAGCCCTTAGTTTTTGAGTTATGGCCCGACAAAGATTTGCCAAAGTTTTGCTATACTAACCCCTTATGAAAAACTGGATTTTTCACCGAAACCTTTAAGTTTGAGCTATCGGGCTGAAAACTGGCATACTTATGCTTTAAGGGATGCTAAATCCGAATAAATAGGTATCAGAACGTTTTAGCCCTTAGTTTTTGAGTTATGGCCCGACAAAGGTTTGCCAAAGTTTTGCTATACTAACCCCTTATGAAAAACTGGATTTTTCACCGAAACCTTTAAGTTTGAGCTATCGGGCTGAAAACTTGCATACTTATGCTTTAAGGGATGCTAAATCCGAATAAATAGGTTTCAGAACGTTTTAGCCCTTAGTTTTTGAGTTATGCCCTTACAAAGATTTCCTAAAGTTTTCAAAGGGTACCCCCTTATGAAAAAATGGATTTTTCACCGAAACCTTTAAGTTTGAGCTATCGGGCTGATAACTTGCATACATATGCTTTAAGGGATGCTGAATTCGAATAAATAGGTTTCAGAACGTTTTGGCCCTTAGTTTTTGAGTTATGGCCCGACAAAGATTTGCCAAAGTTTTGCTATACTAACCCCTTATGAAAAACTGGATTTTTCACCGAAACCTTTAAGTTTGAGCTATCGGGCTGAAAACTTGCATACTTATGCTTTAAGGGATGCTAAATCCGAATAAATAGGTTTCAGAACGTTTTAGCCCTTAGTTTTTGAGTTATGACCCGACAAAGATTTCCTAAAGTTTTGAAAGGGTACCCCCTTATGAAAAAATGGATTTTTCACCGAAACCTTTAAGTTTGAGCTATCGGGCTGAAAACTTGCATACTTATGCTTTAAGGGATGCTGAATTCGAATAAATAGGTTTCAGAACGTTTTGACCCTTAGTTTTTGAGTTATGGCCCGACAAAGATTTGCCAAAGTTTTGCTATACTAACCCCTTATGAAAAACTGGATTTTTCACCGAAATCTTTAAGTTTGAGCTATCGGGCTGAAAACTTGCATACTTATGCTTTAAGGGATGCTGAATCCGAATAAATAGGTTTCAGAACGTTTTAGCCCTTAGTTTTTGAGTTATGGCCCGACAAAGATTTTCTAAAGTTTTGAAAGGGTACCCCCTTATGAAAAAATGAATTTTTCACCGAAACCTTTAAGTTTGAGCTATCGGGCTGAAAACTTGCATACTTATGCTTTAAGGGATGCTGAATTCGAATAAATAGGTTTCAGAACGTTTTGGCCCTTAGTTTTTGAGTTATGGCCCGACAAAGATTTGCCAAAGTTTTGCTATACTAACCCCTTATGAAAAACTGGATTTTTCACCGAAACCTTTAAGTTTGAGCTATCG
Organism: Dilophus febrilis; assembly: GCA_958336335.1. Classification (NCBI taxonomy): domain Eukaryota; kingdom Metazoa; phylum Arthropoda; class Insecta; order Diptera; family Bibionidae; genus Dilophus; species Dilophus febrilis. The sequence continues at coordinate 38,334,530 of OY284470.1, forward strand.
GGCTGAAAACTTGCATACTTATGCTTTAAGGGATGCTAAATCCGAATAAATAGGTTTCAGAACGTTTTAGCCCTTAGTTTTTGAGTTATGGCCCGACAAAGATTTCCCAAGGTTTTGAAAGGGTACCCCCTTATGAAAAAATGGATTTTTCACCGAAACCTTTAAGTTTGAGCTATCGGGCTGAAAACTTGCATACTTATGCTTTAAGGGATGCTAAATCCGAATAAATAGGTTTCAGAACGTTTTAGCCCTTAGTTTTTGAGTTATGGCCCGACAAAGATTTGCCAAAGTTTTGCTATACTAACCCCTTATGAAAAACTGGATTTTTCACCGAAACCTTTAAGTTTGAGCTATCGGGCTGAAAACTTGCATGCTTATGCTTTAACGGATGCTAAATCCGAATAAATAGGTTTCAGAACGTTTTAGCCCTTAGTTTTTGAGTTATGGCCCGACAAAGATTTCCTAAAGTTTTGAAAGGGTACCCGCTTATGAAAAAATGAATTTTTCACCGAAACCTTTAAGTTTGAGCTATCGGGCTGAAAACTTGCATACTTATGCTTTAGGGGATGCTGAATTCTAATAAATAGGTTTCAGAACGTTTTGGCCCTTGGTTTTTGAGTTATGGCCCGACAAAGATTTGCCAAAGTTTTGCTATACTAACCCCTTATGAAAAACTGGATTTTTCACCGAAACCTTTAAGTTTGAGTTATCGGGCTGAAAACTTGCATACTTATGCTTTAAGGGATGCTAAATCCGAATAAATAGGTTTCAGAACGTTTTGGCCCTTAGTTTTTGAGTTATGGCCCGACAAAAATTTGCCAAAGTTTTGCTATACTAACCCCTTATGAAAAACTGGATTTTTCACCGAAACCTTTAAGTTTGAGCTATCGGGCTGAAAACTGGCATACTTATGCTTTAAGGGATGCTAAATCCGAATAAATAGGTAACAGAACGTTTTAGCCCTTAGTTTTTGAGTTATGGCCCGACAAAGATTTCCCAAGGTTTTGAAAGGGTACCCCCTTATGAAAAAATGGATTTTTCACCGAAACCTTTAAGTTTGAGCTATCGGGCTGAAAACTTGCATACTTATGCTTTAAGGGATGCTGAATACGAATAAATAGGTTTCAGAACGTTTTAGCCCTTAATTTTGAGTTATGGCCCGACAAAGATTTCCTAAAGTTTTGAAAGGGTACCCCCTTATGAAAAAATGGATTTTTCACCGAAACCTTTAAGTTTGAGCTATCGGGCTGAAAACTTGCATACTTATGCTTTAAGGGATGCTAAATCCGAATAAATAGGTTTCAGAACGTTTTAGCCCTTAGTTTTTGAGTTATGGCCCGACAAAGATTTCCCAAGGTTTTGAAAGGGTACCCCCTTATTAATAAATGAATTTTTCACCGAAACCTTTAAGTTTGAGCTATCGGGCTGAAAACTTGCATACTTATGCTTTAAGGGATGCTAAATCCGAATAAATAGGTTTCAGAACGTTTTAGCCCTTAGTTTTTGAGTTATGGCCCGACAAAGATTTTCTAAAGTTTTGAAAGGGTACCCCCTTATGAAAAAATGAATTTTTCACCGAAACCTTTAAGTTTGAGCTATCGGGCTGAAAACTTGCATACTTATGCTTTAAGGGATGCTGAATCCGAATAAATAGGTTTCAGAACGTTTTGGCCCTTAGTTTTTGAGTTATGGCCCGACAAAGATTTGCCAAAGTTTTGAAAGGGTACCCCCTTATGAAAAAATGGATTTTTCACCGAAACCTTTAAGTTTGAGCTATCGGGCTGAAAACTTGCATACTTATGCTTTAAGGGATGCTGAATTCGAATAAATAGGTTTCAGAACGTTTTGGCCCTTAGTTTTTGAGTTATGGCCCGACAAAGATTTGCCAAAGTTTTGCTATACTAACCCCTTATGAAAAACTGGATTTTTCACCGAAACCTTAAAGTTTGAGCTATCGGGCTGAAATCTTGCATACTTATGCTTTAAGGGATGCTGAATCCGAGTAAATAGGTTTCAGAACGTTTTAGCCCTTAGTTTTTGAGTTATGGCCCGACAAAGATTTCCTAAAGTTTTGCTATACTAACCCCTTATGAAAAAATGGATTTTTCACCGAAACCTTTAAGTTTGAGCTATCGGGCTGAAAACTTGCATACTTATGCTTTAAGGGATGCTAAATCCGAATAAATAGGTTTCAGAACGTTTTAGCCCTTAGTTTTGGAGTTATCGCCCAGCAAAGATTTCCCAAAGTTTTCCTATACTAACCCCCTTATGAAAAAATGGATTTTTCACCGAAACCTTAAAGTTTGAGCTATCGGGCTGAAAACTTGCATACTTATGCTTTAAGGGATGCTAAATCCGAATAAATAGGTATCAGGAAGTTTTTGCCCTTAGTTTTTGAGTTATGGCCCGACAAAGATTTTCTAAAGTTTTGAAAGGGTACCCCCTTATGAAAAAATGAATTTTTCACCGAAACCTTTAAGTTTGAGCTATCGGGCTGAAAACTTGCATACTTATGCTTTAAGGGATGCTGAATTCGAATAAATAGGTTTCAGAACGTTTTGGCCCTTAGTTTTTGAGTTATGGCCCGACAAAGATTTGCCAAAGTTTTGCTATACTAACCCCTTATGAAAAAATGGATTTTTCACCGAAACCTTTAAGTTTGAGCTATCGGGCTGAAAACTTGCATACTTATGCTTTAAGGGATGCTGAATCCGAATAAATAGGTTTCAGAACGTTTTAGCCCTTAGTTTTTGAGTTATGGCCCGACAAAAATTTCCCAAAGTTTTGTTATGCTAACCCCTTATGAAAAAATGGATTTTTCACCGAATACTTTAGGTTTGAGCTATCGGGCTGAAAACTTGCATACTTATGCTTTAAGGGATGCTAAATCCGAATAAATAGGTTCCAGAACGTTTTAGCCCTTAGTTTTTGAGTTATGGCCCGACAAAAATTTCCCAAAGTTTTGTTATGCTAACCCCTTATGAAAAAATGGATTTTTCACCGAAACCATAAAGTTTGAGCTATCGGGCTGAAAACTTGCATACTTATGCTTTAAGGGATGCTAAATCCGAATAACTAGGTTTCAGAACATTTTAACCCTTAGTTTTTGAGTTATAGGCCGACAAAGATTTTCTAAAGTTTTGAAAGGGTACCCCCTTATGAAAAAATGGATTTTTCACCGAAACCTTTAAGTTTGAGCTATCGGGCTGAAAACTTGGATACTTATGCTTTAAGGGATGCTGAATTCGAATAAATAGGTTTCAGAACGTTTTGGCCCTTAGTTTTTGAGTTATGGCCCGACAAAGATTTGCCAAAGTTTTGCTATACTAACCCCTTATGAAAAACTGGATTTTTCACCGAAAGCTTTAAGTTTGAGCTACCGGGCTGAAAACTTGCATACTTATGGTTTAAGGGATGCTAAATCCGAATAAATAGGTTTCAGAACGTTTTAGCCCTTAGTTTTTGAGTTATGGCCCGACAAAGATTTCCCAAGGTTTTGAAAGGGTACCCCCTTATGAAAAAATGAATTTTCCACCGAAACCTTTAAGTTTGAGCTATCGGGCTGAAAACTTGCATACTTATGCTTTAAGGGATGCTAAATCCGAATAAATAGGTTTCAGAACGTTTTAGCCCTTAGTTTTTGAGTTGTGACCCGACAAAGATTTCCTAAAGTTTTGAAAGGGTACCCCCTTATGAAAAAATGGATTTTCACCGAAACCATAAAGTTTGAGCTATCGGGCTGAAAACTTGCATACTTATGCTTTAAGGGATGCTAAATCCGAATAACTAGGTTTCAGAACATTTTAACCCTTAGTTTTTGAGTTATAGGCCGACAAAGATTTTCTAAAGTTTTGAAAGGGTACCCCCTTATGAAAAAATGGATTTTTCACCGAAACCTTTAAGTTTGAGCTATCGGGCTGAAAACTTGCATACTTATGCTTTAAGGGATGCTAAATCCGAATAAATAGGTTTCAGAACGTTTTAGCCCTTAATTTTTGAGTTATAGCCCAGCAAAGATTTCCCAAAGTTTTCCTATACTAACCCCTTATGAAAAAATGGATTTTTCACCGAAACCTTAAAGTTTGAGCTATCGGGCTAAAAACTTGCATACTTATGCTTTAAGGGATGCTAAATCCGAATAAATAGGTATCAGAACGTTTTAGCCCTTAGTTTTTGAGTTATGGCCCGACAACGATTTTCTAAAGTTTTGAAAGGGTACCCCCTTATGAAAAGATGAATTTTTCACCGAAACCTTTAAGTTTGAGCTATCGGGCTGAAAACTTGCATACTTATGCTTTAAGGGATGCTGAATTCGAATAAATAGGTTTCAGAACGTTTTGGCCCTTAGTTTTTGAGTTATGGCCCGACAAAGATTTGCCAAAGTTTTGCTATACTAACCCCTTATGAAAAACTGGATTTTTCACCAAAACCTTTAAGTTTGAGCTATCGGGCTGAAAACTTTCATACTTATGCTTTAAGGGATGCTAAATCCGAATAAATAGGTTTCAGAACGTTTTAGCCCGTAGTTTTTGAGTTATGGCCCGACAAAGATTTCCCAAGGTTCTGAAAGGGTACCCCCTTATGAAAAAATGGATTTTTCACCGAAACCTTTAAGTTTGAGCTATCGGGCTGAAAACTTGCATACTTATGCTTTAAGGGATGCTAAATCCGAATAAATAGGTTTCAGAGCGTTTTAGCCCTTAGTTTTTGAGTTATGACCCGACAAAGATTTCCTAAAGTTTTGAAAGGGTACCCCCTTATGAAAAAATGAATTTTTCACCGAAACCTTTAAGTTTGAGCTATCGGGCTGAAAACTTGCATACTTATGCTTTAAGGGATGCTGAATCCGAATAAATAGGTTTTAGAACGTTTTAGCCCTTAGTTTTTGAGTAATGGCCCGACAAAGATTTTCTAAAGTTTTGAAAGGGTACCCCCTTATGAAAAAATGGATTTTTCACCGAAACCTTTAAGTTTGAGCTATCGGGCTGAAAACTTGGATACTTATGCTTTAAGGGATGCTAAATCCGAATAAATAGGTTTCAGAACATTTTAGCCCTTAGTTTTTGAGTAATGGCCCGACAAAGATTTTCTAAAGTTTTGAAAGGGTGCCCCCTTATGAAAAAATGAATTTTTCACCGAAACCTTTAAGTTTGAGCTATCGGGCTGAAAACTTGCATACTTATGCTTTAAGGGATGCTGAATTCGAATAAATAGGTTTCAGAACGTTTTGGCCCTTAGTTTTTGAGTTATGGCGCGACAAAGATTTGCCAAAGTTTTGCTATACTAACCCCTTATGAAAAAATTGATTTTTCACCGAAACCTTAAAGTTTGAGCTATCGGGCTAAAAACTTGCATACTTATGCTTTAAGGGATGCTAAATCCGAATAAATAGGTATCAGAACGTTTTAGCCCTTAGTTTTTGAGTTATGGCCCGACAAAGATTTTCTAAAGTTTTGAAAGGGTACCCCCTTATGAAAAAATGAATTTTTCACCGAAACCTTTAAGTTTGAGCTATCGGGCTGAAAACTTGCATACTTATGCTTTAAGGGATGCTGAATTCGAATAAATAGGTTTCAGAACGTTTTGGCCCTTAGTTTTTGAGTTATGGCCCGACAAAGATTTGCCAAAGTTTTGCTATACTAACCCCTTATGAAAAACTGGATTTTTCACCGAAACCTTTAAGTTTGAGCTATCGGGCTGAAAACTTGCATACTTATGCTTTAAGGGATGCTAAATCCGAATAAATAGGTTTCAGAACGTTTTAGCCCTTAGTTTTTGAGTTATGCCCTTACAAAGATTTCCTAAAGTTTTCAAAGGGTACCCCCTTATGAAAAAATGGATTTTTCACCGAAACCTTTAAGTTTGAGCTATCGGGCTGAAAACTTGCATATATATGCTTTAAGGGATGCTGAATTCGAATAAATAGGTTTCAGAACGTTTTGGCCCTTAGTTTTTGAGTTATGGCCCGACAAAGATTTGCCAAAGTTTTGCTATACTAACCCCTTATGAAAAACTGGATTTTTCACCGAAACCTTTAAGTTTGAGCTATCGGGCTGAAAACTTGCATACTTATGCTTTAAGGGATGCTAAATCCGAATAAATAGGTTTCAGAACGTTTTAGCCCGTAGTTTTTGAGTTATGGCCCGACAAAGATTTCCCAAGGTTTTGAAAGGGTACCCCCTTATGAAAAAATGGATTTTTCACCGAAACCTTTAAGTTTGAGCTATCGGGCTGAAAACTGGCATACTTATGCTTTAAGGGATGCTGAATCCGAATAAATAGGTTTCAGAACGTTTTAGCCCTTAGTTTTTGAGTTATGACCCGACAAAGATTTCCCAAAGTTTTGCTATACTAACCCCTTATGAAAAAATTGATTTTTCACCGAAACCTTAAAGTTTGAGCTATCGGCCTAAAAACTTGCATACTTATGCTTTAAGGGATGCTAAATCCGAATAAATAGGTATCAGAACGTTTTAGCCCTTAGTTTTTGAGTTATGGCCCGACAAAGATTTTCTAAAGTTTTGAAAGGGTACCCCCTTATGAAAAAATGAATTTTTCACCGAAACCTTTAAGTTTGAGCTATCGGGCTGAAAACTTGGATACTTATGCTTTAAGGGATGCTAAATCCGAATAAATAGGTTTCAGAACATTTTAGCCCTTAGTTTTTGAGTTATGACCCGACAAAGATTTCCTAAAGTTTTGAAAGGGTACCCCCTTATGAAAAAATGGATTTTTCACCGAAACCTTTAAGTTTGAGCTATCGGGCTGAAAACTTGGATACTTATGCTTTAAGGGATGCTAAATCCGAATAAATAGGTTTCAGAACGTTTTAGCCCGTAGTTTTTGAGTTATGGCCCGACAAAGATTTCCCAAGGTTTTGAAAGGGTACCCCCTTATGAAAAAATGGATTTTTCACCGAAACCTTTAAGTTTGAGCTATCGGGCTGAAAACTTGCATACTTATGCTTTAAGGGATGCTGAATTCGAATAAATAGGTTTCAGAACGTGTTGGCCCTTAGTTTTTGAGTTATGGCCCGACAAAGATTTGCCAAAGTTTTGCTATACTAACCCCTTATGAAAAACTGGATTTTTCACCGAAACCTTTAAGTTTGAGCTATCGGGCTGAAAACTTGCATACTTATGCTTTAAGGGATGCTAAATCCGAATAAATAGGTTTCAGAACGTTTTAGCCCTTAGTTTTTGAGTTATGACCCGACAAAGATTTCCTAAAGTTTTGAAAGGGTACCCCCTTATGAAAAAATGGATTTTTCACCTAAACCTTTAAGTTTGAGCTATCGGGCTGAAAACTTGCATACTTATGCTTTAAGGGATGCTGAATTCGAATAAATAGGTTTCAGAACGTTTTAGCCCGTAGTTTTTGAGTTATGGCCCGACAAAGATTTGCCAAAGTTTTGCTATACTAACCCCTTATGAAAAACTGGATTTTTCACCGAAACCTTTAAGTTTGAGCTATCGGGCTGAAAACTGGCATACTTATGCTTTAAGGGATGCTGAATCCGAATAAATAGGTTTCAGAACGTTTTAGCCCTTAGTTTTTGAGTTATGACCCGACAAAGATTTCCCAAAGTTTTGCTATACTAACCCCTTATGAAAAAATTGATTTTTCACCGAAACCTTAAAGTTTGAGCTATCGGGCTAAAAACTTGCATACTTATGCTTTAAGGGATGCTAAATCCGAATAAATAGGTTTCAGAACGTTTTAGCCCGTAGTTTTTGAGTTATGGCCCGACAAAGATTTCCCAAGGTTTTGAAAGGGTACCCCCTTATGAAAAAATGAATTTTTCACCGAAACCTTTAAGTTTGAGCTATCGGGCTGAAAACTTGCATACTTATGCTTTAAGGGATGCTGAATCCGAATAAATAGGTTTCAGAACGTTTTAGCCCTTAGTTTTTGAGTTATGACCCGACAAAGATTTCCTAAAGTTTTGAAAGGGTACCCCCTTATGAAAAAATGGATTTTTCACCGAAACCTTTAAGTTTGAGCTATCGGGCTGAAAACTTGGATACTTATGCTTTAAGGGATGCTAAATCCGAATAAATAGGTTTCAGAACGTTTTAGCCCGTAGTTTTTGAGTTATGGCCCGACAAAGATTTCCCAAGGTTTTGAAAGGGTACCCCCTTATGAAAAAATGGATTTTTCACCGAAACCTTTAAGTTTGAGCTATCGGGCTGAAAACTTGCATACTTATGCTTTAAGGGATGCTGAATTCGAATAAATAGGTTTCAGAACGTTTTAGCCCTTAGTTTTTGAGTTATGACCCGACAAAGATTTCCCAAAGTTTTGCTATACTAACCCCTTATGAAAAAATTGATTTTTCACCGAAACCTTAAAGTTTGAGCTATCGGGCTAAAAACTTGCATACTTATGCTTTAAGGGATGCTAAATCCGAATAAATAGGTATCAGAACGTTTTAGCCCTTAGTTTTTGAGTTATGGCCCGACAAAGATTTTCTAAAGTTTTGAAAGGGTACCCCCTTATGAAAAAATGAATTTTTCACCCAAACCTTTAAGTTTGAGCTATCGGGCTGAAAACTTGCATACTTATGCTTTAAGGGATGCTGAATTCGAATAAATAGGTTTCAGAACGTGTTGGCCCTTAGTTTTTGAGTTATGGCCCGACAAAGATTAGCCAAAGTTTTGCTATACTAACCCCTTATGAAAAACTGGATTTTTCACCGAAACCTTTAAGTTTGAGCTATCGGGCTGAAAACTTGCATACTTATGCTTTAAGGGATGCTAAATCCGAATAAATAGGTTTCAGAACGTTTTAGCCCTTAGTTTTTGAGTTATGACCCGACAAAGATTTCCTAAAGTTTTGAAAGGGTACCCCCTTATGAAAAAATGGATTTTTCACCTAAACCTTTAAGTTTGAGCTATCGGGCTGAAAACTTGCATACTTATGCTTTAAGGGATGCTGAATTCGAATAAATAGGTTTCAGAACGTGTTGGCCCTTAGTTTTTGAGTTATGGCCCGACAAAGATTTGCCAAAGTTTTGCTATACTAACCCCTTATGAAAAACTGGATTTTTCACCGAAACCTTTAAGTTTGAGCTATCGGGCTGAAAACTGGCATACTTATGCTTTAAGGGATGCTGAATCCGAATAAATAGGTTTCAGAACGTTTTAGCCCTTAGTTTTTGAGTTATGACCCGACAAAGATTTCCCAAAGTTTTGCTATACTAACCCCTTATGAAAAAATTGATTTTTCACCGAAACCTTAAAGTTTGAGCTATCGGGCTAAAAACTTGCATACTTATGCTTTAAGGGATGCTAAATCCGAATAAATAGGTATCAGAACGTTTTAGCCCTTAGTTTTTGAGTTATGGCCCGACAAAGATTTTCTAAAGTTTTGAAAGGGTACCCCCTTATGAAAAAATGAATTTTTCACCGAAACCTTTAAGTTTGAGCTATCGGGCTGAAAACTTGCATACTTATGCTTTAAGGGATGCTGAATTCGAATAAATAGGTTTCAGAACGTGTTGGCCCTTAGTTTTTGAGTTATGGCCCGACAAAGATTTGCCAAAGTTTTGCTATACTAACCCCTTATGAAAAACTGGATTTTTCACCGAAACCTTTAAGTTTGAGCTATCGGGCTGAAAACTTGCATACTTATGCTTTAAGGGATGCTAAATCCGAATAAATAGGTTTCAGAACGTTTTAGCCCTTAGTTTTTGAGTTATGACCCGACAAAGATTTCCTAAAGTTTTGAAAGGGTACCCCCTTATGAAAAAATGGATTTTTCACCTAAACCTTTAAGTTTGAGCTATCGGGCTGAAAACTTGGATACTTATGCTTTAAGGGATGCTAAATCCGAATAAATAGGTTTCAGAACGTTTTAGCCCTTAGTTTTTGAGTTATGGCCCGACAAAGATTTCCCAAGGTTTTGAAAGGGTACCCCCTTATGAAAAAATGGATTTTTCACCGAAACCTTAAAGTTTGAGCTATAGGGCTGAAAACTTGCATACTTATGTTTTAAGGGATGCTGAATCCGAATAAATAGGTTTCAGAACGTTTTAGCGCTTAATTTTTGAGTTATGGGCCGACAAAGATTTTCTAAAGTTTTGAAAGGGTACCCCCTTATGAAAAAATGAAATTTTCACCGAAACCTTTAAGTTTGAGCTATCGGGCTGAAAACTTGCATACTTATGCTTTAAGGGATGCTAAATCCGAATAAATAGGTATCAGAACGTTTTAGCCCTTAGTTTTTGAGTTATGACCCGACAAAGATTTCCCAAAGTTTTGCTATACTAACCCCTTATGAAAAAATGTATTTTTCACCGAAACCTTAAAGTTTGAGCTATCGGGCTAAAAACTTGCATACTTATGCTTTAAGGGATGCTAAATCCGAATAAATAGGTATCAGAACGTTTTAGCCCTTAGTTTTTGAGTTATGGCCCGACAAAGATTTTCTAAAGTTTTGAAAGGGTACCCCCTTATGAAAAAATGAATTTTTCACCGAAACCTTTAAGTTTGAACTATCGGGCTGAAAACTTGCATACTTATGCTTTAAGGGATGCTGAATTCGAATAAATAGGTTTCAGAACGTTTTGGCCCTTAGTTTTTGAGTTATGGCCCGACAAAGATTTACCAAAGTTTTGCTATACTAACCCCTTATGAAAAACTGGATTTTTCACCGAAACCTTTAAGTTTGAGCTATCGGGCTGAAAACTTGCATACTTATGCTTTAAGGGATGCTAAATCCGAATAAATAGGTTTCAGAACGTTTTAGCCCTTAGTTTTTGAGTTATGACCCGACAAAGATTTCCTAAAGTTTTGAAAGGGTACCCCCTTATGAAAAAATGGATTTTTTCACGTTTTAGCGCTTAATTTTTGAGTTATGGGCCGACAAAGATTTTCTAAAGTTTTGAAAGGGTACCCCCTTATGAAAAAATGAATTTTTCACCGAAACCTTTAAGTTTGAGCTATCGGGCTGAAAACTGGCATACTTATGCTTTAAGGGATGCTGAATTCGAATAAATAGGTTTCAGAACGTTTTGGACCTTAGTTTTTGAGTTATGGCCCGACAAAGATTTGCCAAAGTTTTGCTATACTAACCCCTTATGAAAAACTGGATTTTTCACCGAAACCTTAAAGTTTGAGCTATCGGGCTGAAAACTTGCATACTTATGCTTTAAGGGATGCAGAATCCGAATAAATAGGTTTCAGAACGTTTTAGCCCTTAGTTCTTGAGTTATGGCCCGACAAAGATTTCCTAAAGTTTTGAAAGGGTACCCCCTTATGAAAAAATGAATTTTTCACCGAAACCTTTAAGTTTGAGCTATCGGGCTGAAAACTTGCATACTTATGCTTTAAGGGATGCTGAATTCGAATAAATAGGTTTCAGAACGTTTTGGCCCTTAGTTTTTGAGTTATGGCCCGACAAAGATTTGCCAAAGTTTTGCTATACTAACCCCTTATGAAAAACTGGATTTTTCACCGAAACCTTAAAGTTTGAGCTATCGGGCTAAAAACTTGCATACTTATGCTTTAAGGGATGCTGAATCCGAATAAATAGGTTTCAGAACGTTTTAGCCCTTAGTTTTTGAGTTATGACCCGACAAAGATTTCCCAAAGTTTTGCTATACTAACCCCTTATGAAAAAATTGATTTTTCACCGAAACCTTAAAGTTTGAGCTATCGGGCTAAAAACTTGCATACTTATGCTTTAAGGGATGCTAAATCCGAATAAATAGGTATCAGAACGTTTTAGCCCTTAGTTTTTGAGTTATGGCCCGACAAAGATTTTCTAAAGTTTTGAAAGGGTACCCCCTTATGAAAAAATGAATTTTTCACCGAAACCTTTAAGGTTGAGCTATCGGGCTGAAAACTTGCATACTTATGCTTTAAGGGATGCTGAATTCGAATAAATAGGTTTCAGAACGTGTTGGCCCTTAGTTTTTGAGTTATGGCCCGACAAAGATTTGCCAAAGTTTTGCTATACTAACCCCTTATGAAAAACTGGATTTTTCACCGAAACCTTTAAGTTTGAGCTATCGGGCTGAAAACTTGCATACTTATGCTTTAAGGGATGCTAAATCCGAATAAATAGGTTTCAGAACGTTTTAGCCCTTAGTTTTTGAGTTATGACCCGACAAAGATTTCCTAAAGTTTTGAAAGGGTACCCCCTTATGAAAAAATGGATTTTTCACCTAAACCTTTAAGTTTGAGCTATCGGGCTGAAAACTTGGATACTTGTGCTTTAAGGGATGCTAAATCCGAATAAATAGGTTTCAGAACGTTTTAGCCCTTAGTTTTTGAGTTATGGCCCGACAAAGATTTCCCAAGGTTTTGAAAGGGTACCCCCTTATGAAAAAATGGATTTTTCACCGAAACCTTAAAGTTTGAGCTATAGGGCTGAAAACTTGCATACTTATGTTTTAAGGGATGCTGAATCCGAATAAATAGGTTTCAGAACGTTTTAGCGCTTAATTTTTGAGTTATGGGCCGACAAAGATTTTCTAAAGTTTTGAAAGGGTACCCCCTTATGAAAAAATGAAATTTTCACCGAAACCTTTAAGTTTGAGCTATCGGGCTGAAAACTTGCATACTTATGCTTTAAGGGATGCTAAATCCGAATAAATAGGTATCAGAACGTTTTAGCCCTTAGTTTTTGAGTTATGACCCGACAAAGATTTCCCAAAGTTTTGCTATACTAACCCCTTATGAAAAAATGTATTTTTCACCGAAACCTTAAAGTTTGAGCTATCGGGCTAAAAACTTGCATACTTATGCTTTAAGGGATGCTAAATCCGAATAAATAGGTATCAGAACGTTTTAGCCCTTAGTTTTTGAGTTATGGCCCGACAAAGATTTTCTAAAGTTTTGAAAGGGTACCCCCTTATGAAAAAATGAATTTTTCACCGAAACCTTTAAGTTTGAACTATCGGGCTGAAAACTTGCATACTTATGCTTTAAGGGATGCTGAATTCGAATAAATAGGTTTCAGAACGTTTTGGCCCTTAGTTTTTGAGTTATGGCCCGACAAAGATTTACCAAAGTTTTGCTATACTAACCCCTTATGAAAAACTGGATTTTTCACCGAAACCTTTAAGTTTGAGCTATCGGGCTGAAAACTTGCATACTTATGCTTTAAGGGATGCTAAATCCGAATAAATAGGTTTCAGAACGTTTTAGACCTTAGTTTTTGAGTTATGACCCGACAAAGATTTCCTAAAGTTTTGAAAGGGTACCCCCTTATGAAAAAATGGATTTTTCACCGAAACCTTAAAGTTTGAGCTATCGGGCTGAAAACTTGCATACTTATGTTTTAAGGGATGCTGAATCCGAATAAATAGGTTTCAGAACGTTTTAGCGCTTAATTTTTGAGTTATGGGCCGACAAAGATTTTCTAAAGTTTTGAAAGGGTACCCCCTTATGAAAAAATGAATTTTTCACCGAAACCTTTAAGTTTGAGCTATCGGGCTGAAAACTGGCATACTTATGCTTTAAGGGATGCTGAATTCGAATAAATAGGTTTCAGAACGTTTTGGACCTTAGTTTTTGAGTTATGGCCCGACAAAGATTTGCCAAAGTTTTGCTATACTAACCCCTTATGAAAAACTGGATTTTTCACCGAAACCTTAAAGTTTGAGCTATCGGGCTGAAAACTTGCATACTTATGCTTTAAGGGATGCAGAATCCGAATAAATAGGTTTCAGAACGTTTTAGCCCTTAGTTCTTGAGTTATGGCCCGACAAAGATTTCCTAAAGTTTTGAAAGGGTACCCCCTTATGAAAAAATGAATTTTTCACCGAAACCTTTAAGTTTGAGCTATCGGGCTGAAAACTTGCATACTTATGCTTTAAGGGATGCTGAATTCGAATAAATAGGTTTCAGAACGTTTTGGCCCTTAGTTTTTGAGTTATGGCCCGACAAAGATTTGCCAAAGTTTTGCTATACTAACCCCTTATGAAAAACTGGATTTTTCACCGAAACCTTAAAGTTTGAGCTATCGGGCTGAAAACTTGCATACTTATGCTTTAAGGGATGCAGAATCCGAATAAATAGGTTTCAGAACGTTTTAGCCCTTAGTTTTTGAGTTATGGCCCGACAAAGATTTCCTAAAGTTTTGAAAGTGTACCCCCTTATGAAAAAATGAATTTTTCACCGAAACCTTTAAGTTTGAGCTATCGGGCTGAAAACTTGCATACTTATGCTTTAAGGGATGCTAAATCCGAATAAATAGGTTTCAGAACGTTTTAGCCCTTAGTTTTTGAGTTATGGCCCGACAAAGATTTCCCAAGGTTTTGAAAGGGTACCCCCTTATGAAAAAATGAATTTTCCACCGAAACCTTTAAGTTTGAGCTATCGGGCTGAAAACTTGCATACTTATGCTTTAAGGGATGCTGAATCCGAATAAATAGGTTTCAGAACGTTTTAGCCCTTAGTTTTTGAGTTATGACCCGACAAAGATTTCCCAAAGTTTTGCTATACTAACCCCTTATGAAAAAATGGATTTTTCACCGAAACCTTTAAGTTTGAGCTATCGGGCTGAAAACTTGCATACTTATGCTTTAAGGGATGCTGAATCCGAATAAATAGGTTTTAGAACGTTTTAGCCCTTAGTTTTTGAGTAATGGCCCGACAAAGATTTTCTAAAGTTTTGAAAGGGTACCCCCTTATGAAAAGATGAATTTTTCACCGAAACCTTTAAGTTTGAGCTATCGGGCTGAAAACTTGCATACTTATGCTTTAAGGGATGCTGAATCCGAATAAATAGGTTTCAGAACGTTTTAGCCCTTAGTTTTTGAGTTATGACCCGACAAAGATTTCCCAAAGTTTTGCTATACTAACCCCTTATGAAAAACTGGATTTTTCACCGAAACCTTTAAGTTTGAGCTATCGGGCTGAAAACTTGCATACTTATGCTTTAAGGGATGCTGAATCCGAATAAATAGGTTTTAGAACGTTTTAGCCCTTAGTTTTTGAGTAATGGCCCGACAAAGATTTTCTAAAGTTTTGAAAGGGTACCCCCTTATGAAAAGATGAATTTTTCACCGAAAGCTTTAAGTTTGAGCTACCGGGCTGAAAACTTGCATACTTATGCTTTAAGGGATGCTAAATCCGAATAAATAGGTTTCAGAACGTTTTAGCCCTTAGTTTTTGAGTTATGGCCCGACAAAGATTTCCCAAGGTTTTGAAAGGGTACCCCCTTATGAAAAAATGAATTTTCCACCGAAACCTTTAAGTTTGAGCTATCGGGCTGAAAACTTGCATACTTATGCTTTAAGGGATGCTAAATCCGAATAAATAGGTTTCAGAACGTTTTAGCCCTTAGTTTTTGAGTTGTGACCCGACAAAGATTTCCTAAAGTTTTGAAAGGGTACCCCCTTATGAAAAAATGGATTTTTCACCGAAACCATAAAGTTTGAGCTATCGGGCTGAAAACTTGCATACTTATGCTTTAAGGGATGCTAAATCCGAATAACTAGGTTTCAGAACATTTTAACCCTTAGTTTTTGAGTTATAGGCCGACAAAGATTTTCTAAAGTTTTGAAAGGGTACCCCCTTATGAAAAAATGGATTTTTCACCGAAACCTTTAAGTTTGAGCTATCGGGCTGAAAACTTGCATACTTATGCTTTAAGAGATGCTAAATCCGAATAAATAGGTTTCAGAACGTTTTAGCCCTTAATTTTTGAGTTATAGCCCAGCAAATATTTCCCAAAGTTTTCCTATACTAACCCCTTATGAAAAAATGGATTTTTCACCGAAACCTTAAAGTTTGAGCTATCGGGCTAAAAACTTGCATACTTATGCTTTAAGGGATGCTAAATCCGAATAAATAGGTATCAGAACGTTTTAGCCCTTAGTTTTTGAGTTATGGCCCGACAACGATTTTCTAAAGTTTTGAAAGGGTACCCCCTTATGAAAAAATGAATTTTTCACCGAAACCTTTAAGTTTGAGCTATCGGGCTGAAAACTTGCATACTTATGCTTTAAGGGATGCTAAATCCGAATAAATAGGTTTCAGAACGTTTTAGCCCTTAGTTTTTGAGTTATGACACGACAAAGATTTCCCAAAGTTTTGCTATACTAACCCCTTATGAAAAAATGGATTTTTCACCGAAACCTTTAAGTTTGAGCTATCGGGCTGAAAACTTGCATATTTATGCTTTAAGGGATGCTGAATCCGAATAAATAGGTTTTAGAACGTTTTAAGCCTTAGTTTTTGAGTAATGGCCCGACAAAGATTTTCTAAAGTTTTGAAAGGGTACCCCCTTATGAAAAGATGAATTTTTCACCGAAACCTTTAAGTTTGAGCTATCGGGCTGAAAACTTGCATACTTATGCTTTAAGGGATGCTGAATTCGAATAAATAGGTTTCAGAACGTTTTGGCCCTTAGTTTTTGAGTTATGGCCCGACAAAGATTTGCCAAAGTTTTGCTATACTAACCCCTTATGAAAAACTGGATTTTTCACCGAAACCTTTAAGTTTGAGCTATCGGGCTGAAAACTTGCATACTTATGCTTTAAGGGATGCTAAATCCGAATAAATAGGTTTCAGAGCGTTTTAGCCCTTAGTTTTTGAGTTATGACCCGACAAAGATTTCCTAAAGTTTTGAAAGGGTACCCCCTTATGAAAAATTGGATTTTTCACCGAAACCTTTAAGTTTGAGCTATCGGGCTGAAAACTTGGATACGTATGCTTTAAGGGATGCTAAATCCGAATAAATAGGTTTCAGAACATTTTAGCCCTTAGTTTTTGAGTAATGGCCCGACAAAGATTTTCTAAAGTTTTGAAAGGGTACCCCCTTATGAAAAAATGAATTTTTCACCGAAACCTTTAAGTTTGAGCTATCGGGCTGAAAACTTGCATACTTATGCTTTAAGGGATGCTGAATTCGAATAAATAGGTTTCAGAACGTTTTGGCCCTTAGTTTTTGAGTTATGGCCCGACAAAGATTTGCCAAAGTTTTGCTATACTAACCCCTTATGAAAAACTGGATTTTTCACCGAAACCTTTAAGTTTGAGCTATCGGGCTGAAAACTTGCATACTTATGCTTTAAGGGATGCTAAATCCGATTAAATAGGTTTCAGAACGTTTTAGCCCTTAGTTTTTGAGTTATGGCCCGACAAAGATTTCCCAAGGTTTTGAAAGGGTACCCCCTTATGAAAAAATGGATTTTTCACCGAAACCTTTAAGTTTGAGCTATCGGGCTGAAAACTGGCATACTTATGCTTTAAGGGATGCTGAATCCGAATAAATAGGTTTCAGAACGTTTTAGCCCTTAGTTTTTGAGTTATGACCCGACAAAGATTTCCCAAAGTTTTGCTATACTAACCCCTTATGAAAAAATTGATTTTTCACCGAAACCTTAAAGTTTGAGCTATCGGGCTAAAAACTTGCATACTTATGCTTTAAGGGATGCTAAATCCGAATAAATAGGTATCAGAACGTTTTAGCCCTTAGTTTTTGAGTTATGGCCCGACAAAGATTTTCTAAAGTTTTGAAAGGGTACCCCCTTATGAAAAAATGAATTTTTCACCGAAACCTTTAAGTTTGAGCTATCGGGCTGAAAACTTGCATACTTATGCTTTAAGGGATGCTGAATTCGAATAAATAGGTTTCAGAACGTTTTGGCCCTTAGTTTTTGAGTTATGGCCCGACAAAGATTTGCCAAAGTTTTGCTATACTAACCCCTTATGAAAAACTGGATTTTTCACCGAAACCTTTAAGTTTGAGCTATCGGGCTGAAAACTTGCATACTTATGCTTTAAGGGATGCTAAATCCGATTAAATAGGTTTCAGAACGTTTTAGCCCTTAGTTTTTGAGTTATGGCCCGACAAAGATTTCCCAAGGTTTTGAAAGGGTACCCCCTTATGAAAAAATGGATTTTTCACCGAAACCTTTAAGTTTGAGCTATCGGGCTGAAAACTTGCATACTTATGCTTTAAGGGATGCTGAATTCGAATAAATAGGTTTCAGAACGTGTTGGCCCTTAGTTTTTGAGTTATGGCCCGACAAAGATTTGCCAAAGTTTTGCTATACTAACCCCTTATGAAAAAATTGATTTTTCACCGAAACCTTAAAGTTTGAGCTATCGGGCTAAAAACTTGCATACTTATGCTTTAAGGGATGCTAAATCCGAATAAATAGGTATCAGAACGTTTTAGCCCTTAGTTTTTGAGTTATGGCCCGACAAAGATTTTCTAAAGTTTTGAAAGGGTACCCCCTTATGAAAAAATGAATTTTTCACCGAAACCTTTAAGTTTGAGCTATCGGGCTGAAAACTTGCATACTTATGCTTTAAGGGATGCTAAATCCGAATAAATAGGTATCAGAACGTTTTAGCCCTTAGTTTTTGAGTTATGGCCCGACAAAGATTTTCTAAAGTTTTGAAAGGGTACCCCCTTATGAAAAAATGAATTTTTCACCGAAACCTTTAAGTTTGAGCTATCGGGCTGAAAACTTGCATACTTATGCTTTAAGGGATGCTGAATCCGAATAAATAGGTTTCAGAACGTTTTAGCCCTTAGTTTTTGAGTTATGACCCGACAAAGATTTTCTAAAGTTTTGAAAGGGTACCCCCTTATGAAAAAATGAATTTTTCACCGAAACCTTTAAGTTTGAGCTATCGGGCTGAAAACTTGCATACTTATGCTTTAAGGGATGCTGAATTCGAATAAATAGGTTTCAGAACGTGTTGGCCCTTAGTTTTTGAGTTATGGCCCGACAAAGATTAGCCAAAGTTTTGCTATACTAACCCCTTATGAAAAACTGGATTTTTCACCGAAACCTTTAAGTTTGAGCTATCGGGCTGAAAACTTGCATACTTATGCTTTAAGGGATGCTAAATCCGAATAAATAGGTTTCAGAACGTTTTAGCCCTTAGTTTTTGAGTTATGACCCGACAAAGATTTCCTAAAGTTTTGAAAGGGTACCCCCTTATGAAAAAATGGATTTTTCACCTAAACCTTTAAGTTTGAGCTATCGGGCTGAAAACTTGCATACTTATGCTTTAAGGGATGCTGAATCCGAATAAATAGGTTTCAGAACGTTTTAGCCCTTAGTTTTTGAGTTATGACCCGACAAAGATTTCCCAAAGTTTTGCTATACTAACCCCTTATGAAAAAATTGATTTTTCACCGAAACCTTAAAGTTTGAGCTATCGGGCTAAAAACTTGCATACTTATGCTTTAAGGGATGCTAAATCCGAATAAATAGGTATCAGAACGTTTTAGCCCTTAGTTTTTGAGTTATGGCCCGACAAAGATTTTCTAAAGTTTTGAAAGGGTACCCCCTTATGAAAAAATGAATTTTTCACCGAAACCTTTAAGTTTGAGCTATCGGGCTGAAAACTTGCATACTTATGCTTTAAGGGATGCTGAATTCGAATAAATAGGTTTCAGAACGTTTTGGCCCTTAGTTTTTGAGTTATGGCCCGACAAAGATTTGCCAAAGTTTTGCTATACTAACCCCTTATGAAAAACTGGATTTTTCACCGAAACCTTTAAGTTTGAGCTATCGGGCTGAAAACTTGCATACTTATGCTTTAAGGGATGCTAAATCCGAATAAATAGGTTTCAGAACGTTTTAGCCCTTAGTTTTTGAGTTATGACCCGACAAAGATTTCCTAAAGTTTTGAAAGGGTACCCCCTTATGAAAAAATGGATTTTTCACCGAAACCTTTAAGTTTGAGCTATCGGGCTGAAAACTGGCATACTTATGCTTTAAGGGATGCTGAATCCGAATAAATAGGTTTCAGAACGTTTTAGCCCTTAGTTTTTGAGTTATGACCCGACAAAGATTTCCCAAAGTTTTGCTATACTAACCCCTTATGAAAAAATTGATTTTTCACCGAAACCTTAAAGTTTGAGCTATCGGGCTAAAAACTTGCATACTTATGCTTTAAGGGATGCTAAATCCGAATAAATAGGTATCAGAACGTTTTAGCCCTTAGTTTTTGAGTTATGGCCCGACAAAGATTTTCTAAAGTTTTGAAAGGGTACCCCCTTATGAAAAAATGAATTTTTCACCGAAACCTTTAAGTTTGAGCTATCGGGCTGAAAACTTGGATACTTATGCTTTAAGGGATGCTAAATCCGAATAAATAGGTTTCAGAACGTTTTAGCCCGTAGTTTTTGAGTTATGGGCCGACAAAGATTTCCCAAGGTTTTGAAAGGGTACCCCCTTATGAAAAAATGGATTTTTCACCGAAACCTTTAAGTTTGAGCTATCGGGCTGAAAACTTGCATACTTATGCTTTAAGGGATGCTGAATTCGAATAAATAGGTTTCAGAACGTGTTGGCCCTTAGTTTTTGAGTTATGGCCCGACAAAGATTTGCCAAAGTTTTGCTATACTAACCCCTTATGAAAAAATTGATTTTTCACCGAAACCTTAAAGTTTGAGCTATCGGGCTAAAAACTTGCATACTTATGCTTTAAGGGATGCTAAATCCGAATAAATAGGTATCAGAACGTTTTAGCCCTTAGTTTTTGAGTTATGGCCCGACAAAGATTTTCTAAAGTTTTGAAAGGGTACCCCCTTATGAAAAAATGAATTTTTCACCGAAACCTTTAAGTTTGAGCTATCGGGCTGAAAACTTGCATACTTATGCTTTAAGGGATGCTGAATTCGAATAAATAGGTTTCAGAACGTGTTGGCCCTTAGTTTTTGAGTTATGGCCCGACAAAGATTAGCCAAAGTTTTGCTATACTAACCCCTTATGAAAAACTGGATTTTTCACCGAAACCTTTAAGTTTGAGCTATCGGGCTGAAAACTTGCATACTTATGCTTTAAGGGATGCTGAATCCGAATAAATAGGTTTCAGAACGTTTTAGCCCTTAGTTTTTGAGTTATGACCCGACAAAGATTTCCTAAAGTTTTGAAAGGGTACCCCCTTATGAAAAAATGGATTTTTCACCTAAACCTTTAAGTTTGAGCTATCGGGCTGAAAACTTGCATACTTATGCTTTAAGGGATGCTGAATTCGAATAAATAGGTTTCAGAACGTGTTGGCCCTTAGTTTTTGAGTTATGGCCCGACAAAGATTTGCCAAAGTTTTGCTATACTAACCCCTTATGAAAAACTGGATTTTTCACCGAAACCTTTAAGTTTGAGCTATCGGGCTGAAAACTGGCATACTTATGCTTTAAGGGATGCTGAATCCGAATAAATAGGTTTCAGAACGTTTTAGCCCTTAGTTTTTGAGTTATGACCCGACAAAGATTTCCCAAAGTTTTGCTATACTAACCCCTTATGAAAAAATTGATTTTTCACCGAAACCTTAAAGTTTGAGCTATCGGGCTAAAAACTTGCATACTTATGCTTTAAGGGATGCTAAATCCGAATAAATAGGTATCAGAACGTTTTAGCCCTTAGTTTTTGAGTTATGGCCCGACAAAGATTTTCTAAAGTTTTGAAAGGGTACCCCCTTATGAAAAAATGAATTTTTCACCGAAACCTTTAAGTTTGAGCTATCGGGCTGAAAACTTGCATACTTATGCTTTAAGGGATGCTGAATTCGAATAAATAGGTTTCAGAACGTGTTGGCCCTTAGTTTTTGAGTTATGGCCCGACAAAGATTTGCCAAAGTTTTGCTATACTAACCCCTTATGAAAAACTGGATTTTTCACCGAAACCTTTAAGTTTGAGCTATCGGGCTGAAAACTTGCATACTTATGCTTTAAGGGATGCTAAATCCGAATAAATAGGTTTCAGAACGTTTTAGCCCTTAGTTTTTGAGTTATGACCCGACAAAGATTTCCTAAAGTTTTGAAAGGGTACCCCCTTATGAAAAAATGGATTTTTCACCTAAACCTTTAAGTTTGAGCTATCGGGCTGAAAACTTGGATACTTATGCTTTAAGGGATGCTAAATCCGAATAAATAGGTTTCAGAACGTTTTAGCCCTTAGTTTTTGAGTTATGGCCCGACAAAGATTTCCCAAGGTTTTGAAAGGGTACCCCCTTATGAAAAAATGGATTTTTCACCGAAACCTTAAAGTTTGAGCTATCGGGCTGAAAACTTGCATACTTATGTTTTAAGGGATGCTGAATCCGAATAAATAGGTTTCAGAACGTTTTAGCGCTTAATTTTTGAGTTATGGGCCGACAAAGATTTTCTAAAGTTTTGAAAGGGTACCCCCTTATGAAAAAATGAATTTTTCACCGAAACCTTTAAGTTTGAGCTATCGGGCTGAAAACTTGCATACTTATGCTTTAAGGGATGCTGAATCCGAATAAATAGGTTTCAGAACGTTTTAGCCCTTAGTTTTTGAGTTATGGCCCGACAAAGATTTGCCAAAGTTTTGCTATACTAACCCCTTATGAAAAAATGGATTTTTCACCGAAACCTTTAAGTTTGAGCTATCGGGCTGAAAACTGGCATACTTATGCTTTAAGGGATGCTGAATCCGAATAAAAAGGTTTCAGAACGTTTTAGCCCTTAGTTTTTGAGTTATGACCCGACAAAGATTTCCCAAAGTTTTGCTATACTAACCCCTTATGAAAAAATGTATTTTTCACCGAACCTTAAAGTTTGAGCTATCGGGCTAAAAACTTGCATACTTATGCTTTAAGGGATGCTAAATCCGAATAAATAGGTATCAGAACGTTTTAGCCCTTAGTTTTTGAGTTATGGCCCGACAAAGATTTTCTAAAGTTTTGAAAGGGTTATGAAAAAATGAATTTTTCACCGAAACCTTTAAGTTTGAGCTATCGGGCTGAAAACTTGCATACTTATGCTTTAAGGGATGCTGAATTCGAATAAATAGGTTTCAGAACGTTTTGGCCCTTAGTTTTTGAGTTATGGCCCGACAAAGATTTACCAAAGTTTTGAAAGGGTACCCCCTTATGAAAAAATGAATTTTTCACCGAAACCTTTAAGTTTGAGCTATCGGGCTGAAAACTTGCATACTTATGCTTTAAGGGATGCTAAATCCGAATAAATAGGTTTCAGAACGTTTTAGCCCTTATTTTTTGAGTTATGACCCGACAAAGATTTCCTAAAGTTTTGAAAGGGTACCCCCTTATGAAAAAATGGATTTTTCACCTAAACCTTTAAGTTTGAGCTATCGGGCTGAAAACTTGGATACTTATGCTTTAAGGGATGCTAAATCCGAATAAATAGGTTTCAGAACGTTTTAGCCCTTAGTTTTTGAGTTATGGCCCGACAAAGATTTCCCAAGGTTTTGAAAGGGTACCCCCTTATGAAAAAATGGATTTTTCACCGAAACCTTAAAGTTTGAGCTATCGGGCTGAAAACTTGCATACTTATGTTTTAAGGGATGCTGAATCCGAATAAATAGGTTTCAGAACGTTTTAGCGCTTAATTTTTGAGTTATGGGCCGACAAAGATTTTCTAAAGTTTTGAAAGGGTACCCCCTTATGAAAAAATGAATTTTTCACCGAAACCTTTAAGTTTGAGCTATCGGGCTGAAAACTGGCATACTTATGCTTTAAGGGATCCTGAATTCGAATAAATAGGTTTCAGAACGTTTTGGCCCTTAGTTTTTGAGTTATGGCCCGACAAAGATTTGCCAAAGTTTTGCTATACTAACCCCTTATGAAAAACTGGATTTTTCACCGAAACCTTTAAGTTTGAGCTATCGGGCTGAAAACTTGCATACTTATGCTTTAAGGGATGCAGAATCCGAATAAATAGGTTTCAGAACGTTTTAGCCCTTAGTTTTTGAGTTATGGCCCGACAAAGATTTCCTAAAGTTTTGAAAGGGTACCCCCTTATGAAAAAATGAATTTTTCACCGAAACCTTTAAGTTTTAGCTATCGGGCTGAAAACTTGCATACTTATGCTTTAAGGGATGCTGAATTCGAATAAATAGGTTTCAGAACGTTTTGGCCCTTAGTTTTTGAGTTATGGCCCGACAAAGATTTGCCAAAGTTTTGCTATACTAACCCCTTATGAAAAACTGGATTTTTCACCGAAACCTTAAAGTTTGAGCTATCGGGCTAAAAACTTGCATACTTATGCTTTAAGGGATGCTAAATCCGAATAAATAGGTATCAGAACGTTTTAGCCCTTAGTTTTTGAGTTATGGCCCGACAAAGATTTTCTAAAGTTTTGAAAGGGTACCCCCTTATGAAAAAATGAATTTTTCACCGAAACCTTTAAGTTTGAGCTATCGGGCTGAAAACTTGCATACTTATGCTTTAAGGGATGCTGAATTCGAATAAATAGGTTTCAGAACGTTTTGGCCCTTAGTTTTTGAGTTATGGCCCGACAAAGATTTGCCAAAGTTTTGCTATACTAACCCCTTATGAAAAACTGGATTTTTCACCGAAACCTTAAAGTTTGAGCTATCGGGCTAAAAACTTGCATACTTATGCTTTAAGGGATGCTAAATCCGAATAAATAGGTATCAGAACGTTTTAGCCCTTAGTTTTTGAGTTATGGCCCGACAAAGATTTTCTAAAGTTTTGAAAGGGTACCCCCTTATGAAAAAATGAATTTTTCACCGAAACCTTTAAGTTTGAGCTATCGGGCTGAAAACTTGCATACTTATGCTTTAAGGGATGCAGAATCCGAATAAATAGGTTTCAGAACGTTTTAGCCCTTAGTTTTTGAGTTATGGCCCGACAAAGATTTCCTAAAGTTTTGAAAGGGTACCCCCTTATGAAAAAATGAATTTTTCACCGAAACCTTTAAGTTTGAGCTATCGGGCTGAAAACTTGCATACTTATGCTTTAAGGGATGCTGAATCCGAATAAATAGGTTTCAGAACGTTTTAGCCCTTAGTTTTTGAGTTATGACCCGACAAAGATTTCCTAAAGTTTTGCTATACTAACCCCTTATGAAAAAATGAATTTTTCACCGAAACCTTTAAGTTTGAGCTATCGGGCTGAAAACTTGCATACTTATGCTTTAAGGGATGCTGAATTCGAATAAATAGGTTTCAGAACGTTTTGGCCCTTAGTTTTTGAGTTATGGCCCGACAAAGATTTGCCAAAGTTTTGCTATACTAACCCCTTATGAAAAACTGGATTTTTCACCGAAACCTTAAAGTTTGAGCTATCGGGCTGAAAACTTGCATACTTATGCTTTAAGGGATGCAGAATCCGAATAAATAGGTTTCAGAACGTTTTAGCCCTTAGTTTTTGAGTTATGGCCCGACAAAGATTTCCTAAAGTTTTGAAAGGGTACCCCCTTATGAAAAAATGAATTTTTCACCGAAACCTTTAAGTTTGAGCTATCGGGCTGAAAACTTGGATACTTATGCTTTAAGGGATGCTAAATCCGAATAAATAGGTTTCAGAACGTTTTAGCCCGTAGTTTTTGAGTTATGGCCCGACAAAGATTTCCCAAGGTTTTGAAAGGGTACCCCCTTATGAAAAAATGGATTTTTCACCGAAACCTTTAAGTTTGAGCTATCGGGCTGAAAACTTGCATACTTATGCTTTAAGGGATGCTGAATCCGAATAAATAGGTTTCAGAACGTTTTAGCCCTTAGTTTTTGAGTTATGACCCGACAAAGATTTCCTAAAGTTTTGCTATACTAACCCCTTATGAAAAAATGGATTTTTCACCGAAACCTTTAAGTTTGAGCTATCGGGCTGAAAACTTGCATACTTATGCTTTAAGGGATGCTGAATCCGAATAAATAGGTTTTAGAACGTTTTAGCCCTTAGTTTTTGAGTAATGGCCCGACAAAGATTTTCTAAAGTTTTGAAAGGGTACCCCCTTATGAAAAGATGAATTTTTCACCGAAACCTTTAAGTTTGAGCTATCGGGCTGAAAACTTGCATACTTATGCTTTAAGGGATGCTGAATCCGAATAAATAGGTTTCAGAACGTTTTAGCCCTTAGTTTTTGAGTTATGACCCGACAAAGATTTCCCAAAGTTTTGCTATACTAACCCCTTATGAAAAAATGGATTTTTCACCGAAACCTTTAAGTTTGAGCTATCGGGCTGAAAACTTGCATACTTATGCTTTAAGGGATGCTGAATCCGAATAAATAGGTTTTAGAACGTTTTAGCCCTTAGTTTTTGAGTAATGGCCCGACAAAAATTTTCTAAAGTTTTGAAAGGGTACCCCCTTATGAAAAGATGAATTTTTCACCGAAACCTTTAAGTTTGAGCTATCGGGCTGAAAACTTGCATACTTATGCTTTAAGGGATGCTGAATCCGAATAAATAGGTTTCAGAACGTTTTAGCCCTTAGTTTTTGAGTTATGACCCGACAAAGATTTCCCAAAGTTTTGCTATACTAACCCCTTATGAAAAAATGGATTTTTCACCGAAACCTTTAAGTTTGAGCTATCGGGCTGAAAACTTGCATACTTATGCTTTAAGGGATGCTAAATCCGAATAAATAGGTTTCAGAACGTTTTAGCCCGTAGTTTTTGAGTTATGGCCCGACAAAGATTTCCCAAGGTTTTGAAAGGGTACCCCCTTATGAAAAAATGGATTTTTCACCGAAACCTTTAAGTTTGAGCTATCGGGCTGAAAACTTGCATACTTATGCTTTAAGGGATGCTGAATCCGAATAAATAGGTTTCAGAACGTTTTAGCCCTTAGTTTTTGAGTTATGACCCGACAAAGATTTCCCAAAGTTTTGCTATACTAACCCCTTATGAAAAAATGGATTTTTCACCGAAACCTTTAAGTTTGAGCTATCGGGCTGAAAACTTGCATACTTATGCTTTAAGGGATGCTGAATCCGAATAAATAGGTTTTAGAACGTTTTAGCCCTTAGTTTTTGAGTAATGGCCCGACAAAAATTTTCTAAAGTTTTGAAAGGGTACCCCCTTATGAAAAGATGAATTTTTCACCGAAACCTTTAAGTTTGAGCTATCGGGCTGAAAACTTGCATAAGGGATGCTGGATCCGAATAAATAGGTTTCAGAACGTTTTAGCCCTTAGTTTTTGAGTTATGACCCGACAAAGATTTCCCAAAGTTTTGCTATACTAACCCCTTATGAAAAAATGGATTTTTCACCGAAACCTTTAAGTTTGAGCTATCGGGCTGAAAACTGGCATACTTATGCTTTAAGGGATGCTGAATCCGAATAAAAAGGTTTCAGAACGTTTTAGCCCTTAGTTTTTGAGTTATGACCCGACAAAGATTTCCCAAAGTTTTGCTATACTAACCCCTTATGAAAAAATGTATTTTTCACCGAAACCTTAAAGTTTGAGCTATCGGGCTAAAAACTTGCATACTTATGCTTTAAGGGATGCTAAATCCGAATAAATAGGTTTCAGAACGTTTTAGCCCTTAGTTTTTGAGTTATGGCCCGACAAAGATTTCCCAAGGTTTTGAAAGGGTACCCCCTTATGAAAAAATGGATTTTTCACCGAAACCTTAAAGTTTGAGCTATCGGGCTGAAAACTTGCATACTTATGTTTTAAGGGATGCTGAATCCGAATAAATAGGTTTCAGAACGTTTTAGCGCTTAATTTTTGAGTTATGGGCCGACAAAGATTTTCTAAAGTTTTGAAAGGGTACCCCTTATGAAAAAATGAATTTTTCACCGAAACCTTTAAGTTTGAGCTATCGGGCTGAAAACTGGCATACTTATGCTTTAAGGGATGCAGAATCCGAATAAATAGGTTTCAGAACGTTTTAGCCCTTAGTTTTTGAGTTATGGCCCGACAAAGATTTCCTAAAGTTTTGAAAGGGTACCCCCTTATGAAAAAATGAATTTTTCACCGAAACCTTTAAGTTTGAGCTATCGGGCTGAAAACTTGCATACTTATGCTTTAAGGGATGCTGAATTCGAATAAATAGGTTTCAGAACGTTTTGGCCCTTAGTTTTTGAGTTATGGCCCGACAAAGATTTGCCAAAGTTTTGCTATACTAACCCCTTATGAAAAACTGGATTTTTCACCGAAACCTTAAAGTTTGAGCTATCGGGCTAAAAACTTGCATACTTATGCTTTAAGGGATGCTAAATCCGAATAAATAGGTATCAGAACGTTTTAGCCCTTAGTTTTTGAGTTATGGCCCGACAAAAATTTTCTAAAGTTTTGAAAGGGTACCCCCTTATGAAAAAATGAATTTTTCACCGAAACCTTTAAGTTTGAGCTATCGGGCTGAAAACTTGCATACTTATGCTTTAAGGGATGCTGAATTCGAATAAATAGGTTTCAGAACGTTTTGGCCCTTAGTTTTTGAGTTATGGCCCGACAAAGATTTGCCAAAGTTTTGCTATACTAACCCCTTATGAAAAACTGGATTTTTCACCGAAACCTTAAAGTTTGAGCTATCGGGCTGAAAACTTGCATACTTATGCTTTAAGGGATGCAGAATCCGAATAAATAGGTTTCAGAACGTTTTAGCCCTTAGTTTTTGAGTTATGGCCCGACAAAGATTTCCTAAAGTTTTGAAAGGGTACCCCCTTATGAAAAAATGAATTTTTCACCGAAACCTTTAAGTTTGAGCTATCGGGCTGAAAACTTGGATACTTATGCTTTAAGGGATGCTAAATCCGAATAAATAGGTTTCAGAACGTTTTAGCCCGTAGTTTTTGAGTTATGGCCCGACAAAGATTTCCCAAGGTTTTGAAAGGGTACCCCCTTATGAAAAAATGGATTTTTCACCGAAACCTTTAAGTTTGAGCTATCGGGCTGAAAACTTGCATACTTATGCTTTAAGGGATGCTGAATCCGAATAAATAGGTTTCAGAACCTTTTAGCCCTTAGTTTTTGAGTTATGACCCGACAAAGATTTCCCAAAGTTTTGCTATACTAACCCCTTATGAAAAAATGGATTTTTCACCGAAACCTTTAAGTTTGAGCTATCGGGCTGAAAACTTGCATACTTATGCTTTAAGGGATGCTGAATCCGAATAAATAGGTTTTAGAACGTTTTAGCCCTTAGTTTTTGAGTAATGGCCCGACAAAGATTTTCTAAAGTTTTGAAAGGGTACCCCCTTATGAAAAGATGAATTTTTCACCGAAACCTTTAAGTTTGAGCTATCGGGCTGAAAACTTGCATACTTATGCTTTAAGGGATGCTGAATCCGAATAAATAGGTTTCAGAACGTTTTAGCCCTTAGTTTTTGAGTTATGACCCGACAAAGATTTCCCAAAGTTTTGCTATACTAACCCCTTATGAAAAAATGGATTTTTCACCGAAACCTTTAAGTTTGAGCTATCGGGCTGAAAACTTGCATACTTATGCTTTAAGGGATGCTGAATCCGAATAAATAGGTTTTAGAACGTTTTAGCCCTTAGTTTTTGAGTAATGGCCCGACAAAGATTTTCTAAAGTTTTGAAAGGGTACCCCCTTATGAAAAGATGAATTTTTCACCGAAACCTTTAAGTTTGAGCTATCGGGCTGAAAACTTGCATACTTATGCTTTAAGGGATGCTAAATCCGAATAAATAGGTTTCAGAACGTTTTAGCCCTTAGTTTTTGAGTTATGGCCCGACAAAGATTTCCCAAGGTTTTGAAAGGGTACCCCCTTATGAAAAAATGAATTTTCCACCGAAACCTTTAAGTTTGAGCTATCGGGCTGAAAACTTGCATACTTATGCTTTAAGGGATGCTAAATCCGAATAAATAGGTTTCAGAACGTTTTAGCCCTTAGTTTTTGAGTTGTGACCCGACAAAGATTTCCTAAAGTTTTGAAAGGGTACCCCCTTATGAAAAAATGGATTTTTCACCGAAACCATAAAGTTTGAGCTATCGGGCTGAAAACTTGCATACTTATGCTTTAAGGGATGCTAAATCCGAATAAATAGGTTTCAGAACGTTTTAGCCCTTAGTTTTTGAGTTATAGCCCAGCAAAGATTTCCCAAAGTTTTCCTATACTAACCCCTTATGAAAAAATGGATTTTTCACCGAAACCTTAAAGTTTGAGCTATCGGGCTAAAAACTTGCATACTTATGCTTTAAGGGATGCTAAATCCGAATAAATAGGTATCAGAACGTTTTAGCCCTTAGTTTTTGAGTTATGGCCCGACAACGATTTTCTAAAGTTTTGAAAGGGTACCCCCTTATGAAAAAATGAATTTTTCACCGAAACCTTTAAGTTTGAGCTATCGGGCTGAAAACTTGCATACTTATGCTTTAAGGGATGCTAAATCCGAATAAATAGGTTTCAGAACGTTTTAGCCCTTAGTTTTTGAGTTATGACCCGACAAAGATTTCCCAAAGTTTTGCTATACTAACCCCTTATGAAAAAATGGATTTTTCACCGAAACCTTTAAGTTTGAGCTATCGGGCTGAAAACTTGCATATTTATGCTTTAAGGGATGCTGAATCCGAATAAATAGGTTTCAGAACGTTTTAGCCCTTAGTTTTTGAGTTATGACCCGACAAAGATTTCCCAAGGTTTTGAAAGGGTACCCCCTTATGAAAAAATGAATTTTCCACCGAAACCTTTAAGTTTGAGCTATCGGGCTGAAAACTTGCATACTTATGCTTTAAGGGATGCTAAATCCGAATAAATAGGTTTCAGAACGTTTTAGCCCTTAGTTTTTGAGTTGTGACCCGACAAAGATTTCCTAAAGTTTTGAAAGGGTACCCCCTTATGAAAAAATGGATTTTTCACCGAAACCATAAAGTTTGAGCTATCGGGCTGAAAACTTGCATACTTATGCTTTAAGGGATGCTAAATCCGAATAACTAGGTTTCAGAACATTTTAACCCTTAGTTTTTGAGTTATAGGCCGACAAAGATTTTCTAAAGTTTTGAAAGGGTACCCCCTTATGAAAAAATGGATTTTTCACCGAAACCTTAAAGTTTGAGCTATCGGGCTAAAAACTTGCATACTTATGCTTTAAGGGATGCTAAATCCGAATAAATAGGTATCAGAACGTTTTAGCCCTTAGTTTTTGAGTTATGGCCCGACAACGATTTTCTAAAGTTTTGAAAGGGTACCCCCTTATGAAAAAATGAATTTTTCACCGAAACCTTTAAGTTTGAGCTATCGGGCTGAAAACTTGCATACTTATGCTTTAAGGGATGCTAAATCCGAATAAATAGGTTTCAGAACGTTTTAGCCCTTAGTTTTTGAGTTATGACCCGACAAAGATTTCCCAAAGTTTTGCTATACTAACCCCTTATGAAAAAATGGATTTTTCACCGAAACCTTTAAGTTTGAGCTATCGGGCTGAAAACTTGCATACTTATGCTTTAAGGGATGCTGAATCCGAATAAATAGGTTTTAGAACGTTTTAGCCCTTAGTTTTTGAGTAATGGCCCGACAAAGATTTTCTAAAGTTTTGAAAGGGTACCCCCTTATGAAAAGATGAATTTTTCACCGAAACCTTTAAGTTTGAGCTATCGGGCTGAAAACTTGCATACTTATGCTTTAAGGGATGCTGAATCCGAATAAATAGGTTTCAGAACGTTTTAGCCCTTAGTTTTTGAGTTATGACCCGACAAAGATTTCCCAAAGTTTTGCTATACTAACCCCTTATGAAAAACTGGATTTTTCACCGAAAGCTTTAAGTTTGAGCTATCGGGCTGAAAACTTGCATACTTATGGTTTAAGGGATGCTAAATCCGAATAAATAGGTTTCAGAACGTTTTAGCCCTTAGTTTTTGAGTTATGGCCCGACAAAGATTTCCCAAGGTTTTGAAAGGGTACCCCCTTATGAAAAAATGAATTTTCCACCGAAACCTTTAAGTTTGAGCTATCGGGCTGAAAACTTGCATACTTATGCTTTAAGGGATGCTAAATCCGAATAAATAGGTTTCAGAACGTTTTAGCCCTTAGTTTTTGAGTTGTGACCCGACAAAGATTTCCTAAAGTTTTGCTATACTAACCCCTTATGAAAAACTGGATTTTTCACCGAAACCTTTAAGTTTGAGCTATCGGGCTGAAAACTTGCATACTTATGCTTTAAGGGATGCTAAATCCGAATAAATAGGTTTCAGAGCGTTTTAGCCCTTAGTTTTTGAGTTATGACCCGACAAAGATTTCCTAAAGTTTTGAAAGGGTACCCCCTTATGAAAAAATGGATTTTTCACCGAAACCTTTAAGTTTGAGCTATCGGGCTGAAAACTTGGATACTTATGCTTTAAGGGATGCTAAATCCGAATAAATAGGTTTCAGAACGTTTTAGCCCGTAGTTTTTGAGTTATGGCCCGACAAAGATTTCCCAAGGTTTTGAAAGGGTACCCCCTTATGAAAAACTGGATTTTTCACCGAAACCTTTAAGTTTGAGCTATCGGGCTGAAAACTTGCATACTTATGCTTTAAGGGATGCTAAATCCGAATAAATAGGTTTCAGAGCGTTTTAGCCCTTAGTTTTTGAGTTATGACCCGACAAAGATTTCCTAAAGTTTTGAAAGGGTACCCCCTTATGAAAAAATGGATTTTTCACCGAAACCTTTAAGTTTGAGCTATCGGGCTGAAAACTTGGATACTTATGCTTTAAGGGATGCTGAATCCGAATAAATAGGTTTTAGAACGTTTTAGCCCTTAGTTTTTGAGTAATGGCCCGACAAAGATTTTCTAAAGTTTTGAAAGGGTACCCCCTTATGAAAAAATGGATTTTTCACCGAAACCTTTAAGTTTGAGCTATCGGGCTGAAAACTTGCATACTTATGCTTTAAGGGATGCTGAATCCGAATAAATAGGTTTCAGAACGTTTTAGCCCTTAGTTTTTGAGTTATGACCCGACAAAGATTTCCCAAAGTTTTGCTATACTAACCCCTTATGAAAAACTGGATTTTTCACCGAAAGCTTTAAGTTTGAGCTATCGGGCTGAAAACTTGCATACTTATGGTTTAAGGGATGCTAAATCCGAATAAATAGGTTTCAGAACGTTTTAGCCCTTAGTTTTTGAGTTATGGCCCGACAAAGATTTCCCAAGGTTTTGAAAGGGTACCCCCTTATGAAAAAATGAATTTTCCACCGAAACCTTTAAGTTTGAGCTATCGGGCTGAAAACTTGCATACTTATGCTTTAAGGGATGCTAAATCCGAATAAATAGGTTTCAGAACGTTTTAGCCCTTAGTTTTTGAGTTGTGACCCGACAAAGATTTCCTAAAGTTTTGAAAGGGTACCCCCTTATGAAAAAATGGATTTTTCACCGAAACCATAAAGTTTGAGCTATCGGGCTGAAAACTTGCATACTTATGCTTTAAGGGATGCTAAATCCGAATAACTAGGTTTCAGAACATTTTAACCCTTAGTTTTTGAGTTATAGGCCGACAAAGATTTTCTAAAGTTTTGAAAGGGTACCCCCTTATGAAAAAATGGATTTTTCACCGAAACCTTAAAGTTTGAGCTATCGGGCTAAAAACTTGCATACTTATGCTTTAAGGGATGCTAAATCCGAATAAATAGGTATCAGAACGTTTTAGCCCTTAGTTTTTGAGTTATGGCCCGACAACGATTTTCTAAAGTTTTGAAAGGGTACCCCCTTATGAAAAAATGAATTTTTCACCGAAACCTTTAAGTTTGAGCTATCGGGCTGAAAACTTGCATACTTATGCTTTAAGGGATGCTAAATCCGAATAAATAGGTTTCAGAACGTTTTAGCCCTTAGTTTTTGAGTTATGACCCGACAAAGATTTCCCAAAGTTTTGCTATACTAACCCCTTATGAAAAAATGGATTTTTCACCGAAACCTTTAAGTTTGAGCTATCGGGCTGAAAACTTGCATATTTATGCTTTAAGGGATGCTGAATCCGAATAAATAGGTTTTAGAACGTTTTAAGCCTTAGTTTTTGAGTAATGGCCCGACAAAGATTTTCTAAAGTTTTGAAAGGGTACCCCCTTATGAAAAGATGAATTTTTCACCGAAACCTTTAAGTTTGAGCTATCGGGCTGAAAACTTGCATACTTATGCTTTAAGGGATGCTGAATTCGAATAAATAGGTTTCAGAACGTTTTGGCCCTTAGTTTTTGAGTTATGGCCCGACAAAGATTTGCCAAAGTTTTGCTATACTAACCCCTTATGAAAAACTGGATTTTTCACCGAAACCTTTAAGTTTGAGCTATCGGGCTGAAAACTTGCATACTTATGCTTTAAGGGATGCTAAATCCGAATAAATAGGTTTCAGAGCGTTTTAGCCCTTAGTTTTTGAGTTATGACCCGACAAAGATTTCCTAAAGTTTTGAAAGGGTACCCCCTTATGAAAAAATGGATTTTTCACCGAAACCTTTAAGTTTGAGCTATCGGGCTGAAAACTTGGATACTTATGCTTTAAGGGATGCTAAATCCGAATAAATAGGTTTCAGAACGTTTTAGCCCGTAGTTTTTGAGTTATGGCCCGACAAAGATTTCCCAAGGTTTTGAAAGGGTACCCCCTTATGAAAAAATGGATTTTTCACCGAAACCTTTAAGTTTGAGCTATCGGGCTGAAAACTTGCATACTTATGCTTTAAGGGATGCTAAATCCGAATAAATAGGTTTCAGAACGTTTTAGCCCTTAGTTTTTGAGTTGTGACCCGACAAAGATTTCCTAAAGTTTTGAAAGGGTACCCCCTTATTAAAAAATGGATTTTTCACCGAAACCATAAAGTTTGAGCTATCGGGCTGAAAACTTGCATACTTATGCTTTAAGGGATGCTAAATCCGAATAACTAGGTTTCAGAACATTTTAACCCTTAGTTTTTGAGTTATAGGCCGACAAAGATTTTCTAAAGTTTTGAAAGGGTACCCCCTTATGAAAAAATGGATTTTTCACCGAAACCTTAAAGTTTGAGCTATCGGGCTAAAAACTTGCATACTTATGCTTTAAGGGATGCTAAATCCGAATAAATAGGTATCAGAACGTTTTAGCCCTTAGTTTTTGAGTTATGGCCCGACAACGATTTTCTAAAGTTTTGAAAGGGTACCCCCTTATGAAAAAATGAATTTTTCACCGAAACCTTTAAGTTTGAGCTATCGGGCTGAAAACTTGCATACTTATGCTTTAAGGGATGCTAAATCCGAATAAATAGGTATCAGAACGTTTTAGCCCTTAGTTTTGGAGTTATCGCCCAGCAAAGATTTCCCAAAGTTTTCCTATACTAACCCCCTTATGAAAAAATGGATTTTTCACCGAAACCTTTAAGTTTGAGCTATCGGGCTGAAAACTTGCATATTTATGCTTTAAGGGATGCTGAATCCGAATAAATAGGTTTTAGAACGTTTTAAGCCTTAGTTTTTGAGTAATGGCCCGACAAAGATTTTCTAAAGTTTTGAAAGGGTACCCCCTTATGAAAAGATGAATTTTTCACCGAAACCTTTAAGTTTGAGCTATCGGGCTGAAAACTTGCATACTTATGCTTTAAGGGATGCTGAATTCGAATAAATAGGTTTCAGAACGTTTTGGCCCTTAGTTTTTGAGTTATGGCCCGACAAAGATTTGCCAAAGTTTTGCTATACTAACCCCTTATGAAAAACTGGATTTTTCACCGAAACCTTTAAGTTTGAGCTATCGGGCTGAAAACTTGCATACTTATGCTTTAAGGGATGCTAAATCCGAATAAATAGGTTTCAGAGCGTTTTAGCCCTTAGTTTTTGAGTTATGACCCGACAAAGATTTCCTAAAGTTTTGAAAGGGTACCCCCTTATGAAAAAATGGATTTTTCACCGAAACCTTTAAGTTTGAGCTATCGGGCTGAAAACTTGGATACTTATGCTTTAAGGGATGCTAAATCCGAATAAATAGGTTTCAGAACGTTTTAGCCCTTAGTTTTTGAGTTATGGCCCGACAAAGATTTCCCAAGGTTTTGAAAGGGTACCCCCTTATGAAAAAATGGATTTTTCACCGAAACCTTTAAGTTTGAGCTATCGGGCTGAAAACTTGCATACTTATGCTTTAAGGGATGCTAAATCCGAATAAATAGGTTTCAGAGCGTTTTAGCCCTTAGTTTTTGAGTTATGACCCGACAAAGATTTCCTAAAGTTTTGAAAGGGTACCCCCTTATGAAAAAATGGATTTTTCACCGAAACCTTTAAGTTTGAGCTATCGGGCTGAAAACTTGGATACTTATGCTTTAAGGGATGCTGAATCCGAATAAATAGGTTTTAGAACGTTTTAGCCCTTAGTTTTTGAGTAATGGCCCGACAAAGATTTTCTAAAGTTTTGAAAGGGTACCCCCTTATGAAAAAATGAATTTTTCACCGAAACCTTTAAGTTTGAGCTATCGGGCTGAAAACTTGCATACTTATGCTTTAAGGGATGCTGAATCCGAATAAATAGGTTTCAGAACGTTTTAGCCCTTAGTTTTTGAGTTATGGCCCGACAAAGATTTTCTAAAGTTTTGAAAGGGTACCCCCTTATGAAAAAATGGATTTTTCACCGAAACCTTTAAGTTTGAGCTATCGGGCTGAAAACTTGGATACTTATGCTTTAAGGGATGCTAAATCCGAATAAATAGGTTTCAGAACATTTTAGCCCTTAGTTTTTGAGTTATGGCCCGACAAAGATTTTCTAAAGTTTTGAAAGGGTACCCCCTTATGAAAAAATGAATTTTTCACCGAAACCTTTAAGTTTGAGCTATCGGGCTGAAAACTTGCATACTTATGCTTTAAGGGATGCTGAATTCGAATAAATAGGTTTCAGAACGTTTTGGCCCTTAGTTTTTGAGTTATGGCCCGACAAAGATTTGCCAAAGTTTTGCTATACTAACCCCTTATGAAAAACTGGATTTTTCACCGAAACCTTTAAGTTTGAGCTATCGGGCTGAAAACTTGCATACTTATGCTTTAAGGGATGCTAAATCCGATTAAATAGGTTTCAGAACGTTTTAGCCCTTAGTTTTTGAGTTATGGCCCGACAAAGATTTCCCAAGGTTTTGAAAGGGTACCCCCTTATGAAAAAATGGATTTTTCACCGAAACCTTTAAGTTTGAGCTATCGGGCTGAAAACTGGCATACTTATGCTTTAAGGGATGCTGAATCCGAATAAATAGGTTTCAGAACGTTTTAGCCCTTAGTTTTTGAGTTATGACCCGACAAAGATTTCCCAAAGTTTTGCTATACTAACCCCTTATGAAAAAATTGATTTTTCACCGAAACCTTAAAGTTTGAGCTATCGGGCTAAAAACTTGCATACTTATGCTTTAAGGGATGCTAAATCCGAATAAATAGGTATCAGAACGTTTTAGCCCTTAGTTTTTGAGTTATGGCCCGACAAAGATTTTCTAAAGTTTTGAAAGGGTACCCCCTTATGAAAAAATGAATTCTTCACCGAAACCTTTAAGTTTGAGCTATCGGGCTGAAAACTTGCATACTTATGCTTTAAGGGATGCTGAATCCGAATAAATAGGTTTCAGAACGTTTTAGCCCTTAGTTTTTGAGTTATGACCCGACAAAGATTTCCTAAAGTTTTGAAAGGGTACCCCCTTATGAAAAAATGGATTTTTCACCGAAACCTTTAAGTTTGAGCTATCGGGCTGAAAACTTGGATACTTATGCTTTAAGGGATGCTAAATCCGAATAAATAGGTTTCAGAACGTTTTAGCCCGTAGTTTTTGAGTTATGGCCCGACAAAGATTTCCCAAGGTTTTGAAAGGGTACCCCCTTATGAAAAAATGGATTTTTCACCGAAACCTTTAAGTTTGAGCTATCGGGCTGAAAACTTGCATACTTATGCTTTAAGGGATGCTGAATTCGAATAAATAGGTTTCAGAACGTGTTGGCCCTTAGTTTTTGAGTTATGGCCCGACAAAGATTTGCCAAAGTTTTGCTATAATAACCCCTTATGAAAAACTGGATTTTTCACCGAAACCTTTAAGTTTGAGCTATCGGGCTGAAAACTTGCATACTTATGCTTTAAGGGGTGCTAAATCCGAATAAATAGGTTTCAGAACGTTTTAGCCCTTAGTTTTTGAGTTATGACCCGACAAAGATTTCCTAAAGTTTTGAAAGGGTACCCCCTTATGAAAAAATGGATTTTTCACCTAAACCTTTAAGTTTGAGCTATCGGGCTGAAAACTTGCATACTTATGCTTTAAGGGATGCTGAATTCGAATAAATAGGTTTCAGAACGTGTTGGCCCTTAGTTTTTGAGTTATGGCCCGACAAAGATTTGCCAAAGTTTTGCTATACTAACCCCTTATGAAAAACTGGATTTTTCACCGAAACCTTTAAGTTTGAGCTATCGGGCTGAAAACTGGCATACTTATGCTTTAAGGGATGCTGAATCCGAATAAATAGGTTTCAGAACGTTTTAGCCCTTAGTTTTTGAGTTATGACCCGACAAAGATTTCCCAAAGTTTTGCTATACTAACCCCTTATGAAAAAATTGATTTTTCACCGAAACCTTAAAGTTTGAGCTATCGGGCTAAAAACTTGCATACTTATGCTTTAAGGGATGCTAAATCCGAATAAATAGGTTTCAGAACGTTTTAGCCCGTAGTTTTTGAGTTATGGCCCGACAAAGATTTCCCAAGGTTTTGAAAGGGTACCCCCTTATGAAAAAATGAATTTTTCACCGAAACCTTTAAGTTTGAGCTATCGGGCTGAAAACTTGCATACTTATGCTTTAAGGGATGCTGAATCCGAATAAATAGGTTTCAGAACGTTTTAGCCCTTAGTTTTTGAGTTATGACCCGACAAAGATTTCCTAAAGTTTTGAAAGGGTACCCCCTTATGAAAAAATGGATTTTTCACCGAAACCTTTAAGTTTGAGCTATCGGGCTGAAAACTTGGATACTTATGCTTTAAGGGATGCTAAATCCGAATAAATAGGTTTCAGAACGTTTTAGCCCGTAGTTTTTGAGTTATGGCCCGACAAAGATTTCCCAAGGTTTTGAAAGGGTACCCCCTTATGAAAAAATGGATTTTTCACCGAAACCTTTAAGTTTGAGCTATCGGGCTGAAAACTTGCATACTTATGCTTTAAGGGATGCTGAATCCGAATAAATAGGTTTCAGAACGTTTTAGCCCTTAGTTTTTGAGTTATGACCCGACAAAGATTTCCCAAAGTTTTGCTATACTAACCCCTTATGAAAAAATTGATTTTTCACCGAAACCTTAAAGTTTGAGCTATCGGGCTAAAAACTTGCATACTTATGCTTTAAGGGATGCTAAATCCGAATAAATAGGTATCAGAACGTTTTAGCCCTTAGTTTTTGAGTTATGGCCCGACAAAGATTTTCTAAAGTTTTGAAAGGGTACCCCCTTATGAAAAAATGAATTTTTCACCGAAACCTTTAAGTTTGAGCTATCGGGCTGAAAACTTGCATACTTATGCTTTAAGGGATGCTGAATTCGAATAAATAGGTTTCAGAACGTGCTGGCCCTTAGTTTTTGAGTTATGGCCCGACAAAGATTTGCCAAAGTTTTGCTATACTAACCCCTTATGAAAAACTGGATTTTTCACCGAAACCTTTAAGTTTGAGCTATCGGGCTGAAAACTTGCATACTTATGCTTTAAGGGATGCTAAATCCGAATAAATAGGTTTCAGAACGTTTTAGCCCTTAGTTTTTGAGTTATGACCCGACAAAGATTTCCTAAAGTTTTGAAAGGGTACCCCCTTATGAAAAAATGGATTTTTCACCTAAACCTTTAAGTTTGAGCTATCGGGCTGAAAACTTGCATACTTATGCTTTAAGGGATGCTGAATTCGAATAAATAGGTTTCAGAACGTGCTGGCCCTTAGTTTTTGAGTTATGGCCCGACAAAGATTTGCCAAAGTTTTGCTATACTAACCCCTTATGAAAAACTGGATTTTTCACCGAAACCTTTAAGTTTGAGCTATCGGGCTGAAAACTGGCATACTTATGCTTTAAGGGATGCTGAATCCGAATAAATAGGTTTCAGAACGTTTTAGCCCTTAGTTTTTGAGTTATGACCCGACAAAGATTTCCCAAAGTTTTGCTATACTAACCCCTTATGAAAAAATTGATTTTTCACCGAAACCTTAAAGTTTGAGCTATCGGGCTAAAAACTTGCATACTTATGCTTTAAGGGATGCTAAATCCGAATAAATAGGTATCAGAACGTTTTAGCCCTTAGTTTTTGAGTTATGGCCCGACAAAGATTTTCTAAAGTTTTGCTATACTAACCCCTTATGAAAAACTGGATTTTTCACCGAAACCTTTAAGTTTGAGCTATCGGGCTGAAAACTTGCATACTTATGCTTTAAGGGATGCTAAATCCGAATAAATAGGTTTCAGAACGTTTTAGCCCTTAGTTTTTGAGTTATGACCCGACAAAGATTTCCTAAAGTTTTGAAAGGGTACCCCCTTATGAAAAAATGGATTTTTCACCTAAACCTTTAAGTTTGAGCTATCGGGCTGAAAACTTGGATACTTATGCTTTAAGGGATGCTAAATCCGAATAAATAGGTTTCAGAACGTTTTAGCCCTTAGTTTTTGAGTTATGGCCCGACAAAGATTTCCCAAGGTTTTGAAAGGGTACCCCCTTATGAAAAAATGGATTTTTCACCGAAACCTTAAAGTTTGAGCTATCGGGCTGAAAACTTGCATACTTATGTTTTAGGGGATGCTGAATCCGAATAAATAGGTTTCAGAACGTTTTAGCGCTTAATTTTTGAGTTATGGGCCGACAAAGATTTTCTAAAGTTTTGAAAGGGTACCCCCTTATGAAAAAATGAATTTTTCACCGAAACCTTTAAGTTTGAGCTATCGGGCTGAAAACTGGCATACTTATGCTTTAAGGGATGCTGAATTCGAATAAATAGGTTTCAGAACGTTTTGGCCCTTAGTTTTTGAGTTATGGCCCGACAAAGATTTGCCAAAGTTTTGCTATACTAACCCCTTATGAAAAACTGGATTTTTCACCGAAACCTTAAAGTTTGAGCTATCAGGCTGAAAACTTGCATACTTATGCTTTAAGGGATGCAGAATCCGAATAAATAGGTTTCAGAACGTTTTAGCCCTTAGTTTTTGAGTTATGGCCCGACAAAGATTTCCTAAAGTTTTGAAAGGGTACCCCCTTATGAAAAAATGAATTTTTCACCGAAACCTTTAAGTTTGAGCTATCGGGCTGAAAACTTGCATACTTATGCTTTAAGGGATGCTGAATTCGAATAAATAGGTTTCAGAACGTTTTGGCCCTTAGTTTTTGAGTTATGGCCCGACAAAGATTTGCCAAAGTTTTGCTATACTAACCCCTTATGAAAAACTGGATTTTTCACCGAAACCTTAAAGTTTGAGCTATCGGGCTGAAAACTTGCATACTTATGCTTTAAGGGATGCTGAATCCGAGTAAATAGGTTTCAGAACGTTTTAGCCCTTAGTTTTTGAGTTATGGCCCGACAAAGATTTCCTAAAGTTTTGCTATACTAACCCCTTATGAAAAAATGGATTTTTCACCGAAACCTTTAAGTTTGAGCTATCGGGCTGAAAACTTGCATACTTATGCTTTAAGGGATGCTAAATCCGAATAAATAGGTTTCAGAACGTTTTAGCCCTTAGTTTTGGAGTTATCGCCCAGCAAAGATTTCCCAAAGTTTTCCTATACTAACCCCCTTATGAAAAAATGGATTTTTCACCGAAACCTTAAAGTTTGAGCTATCGGGCTGAAAACTTGCATACTTATGCTTTAAGGATGCTAAATCCGAATATATAGGTTTCAGAACGTTTTAGCCCTTGGTTTTTGAGTTATGGCCCGACAAAGATTTCCCAAGGTTTTGAAAGGGTACCCCCTTATGAAAAAATGGATTTTTCACCGAAACCATAAAGTTTGAGCTATCGGGCTGAAAACTTGCATACTTATGCTTTAAGGGATGCTAAATCCGAATAACTAGGTTTCAGAACATTTTAACCCTTAGTTTTTGAGTTATAGGCCGACAAAGATTTTCTAAAGTTTTGAAAGGGTACCCCCTTATGAAAAAATGGATTTTTC
The DNA here is from genome assembly GCA_958336335.1 of Dilophus febrilis. Lineage (NCBI taxonomy): Eukaryota > Metazoa > Arthropoda > Insecta > Diptera > Bibionidae > Dilophus > Dilophus febrilis. The sequence goes on from OY284470.1 coordinate 38,376,226, forward strand.
ACCGAAACCTTTAAGTTTGAGCTATCGGGCTGAAAACTTGCATACTTATGCTTTAAGGGATGCTAAATCCGAATAAATAGGTTTCAGAACGTTTTAGCCCTTAGTTTTTGAGTTATAGCCCAGCAAAGATTTCCCAAAGTTTTCCTATACTAACCCCTTATGAAAAAATGGATTTTTCACCGAAACCTTAAAGTTTGAGCTATCGGGCTAAAAACTTGCATACTTATGCTTTAAGGGATGCTAAATCCGAATAAATAGGTATCAGAACGTTTTAGCCCTTAGTTTTTGAGTTATGGCCCGACAACGATTTTCTAAAGTTTTGAAAGGGTACCCCCTTATGAAAAAATGAATTTTTCACCGAAACCTTTAAGTTTGAGCTATCGGGCTGAAAACTTGCATACTTATGCTTTAAGGGATGCTAAATCCGAATAAATAGGTTTCAGAACGTTTTAGCCCTTAGTTTTTGAGTTATGACCCGACAAAGATTTCCCAAAGTTTTGCTATACTAACCCCTTATGAAAAAATGGATTTTTCACCGAAACCTTTAAGTTTGAGCTATCGGGCTGAAAACTTGCATATTTATGCTTTAAGGGATGCTGAATCCGAATAAATAGGTTTTAGAACGTTTTAAGCCTTAGTTTTTGAGTAATGGCCCGACAAAGATTTTCTAAAGTTTTGAAAGGGTACCCCCTTATGAAAAGATGAATTTTTCACCGAAACCTTTAAGTTTGAGCTATCGGGCTGAAAACTTGCATACTTATGCTTTAAGGGATGCTAAATCCGAATAAATAGGTTTCAGAGCGTTTTAGCCCTTAGTTTTTGAGTTATGACCCGACAAAGATTTCCTAAAGTTTTGAAAGGGTACCCCCTTATGAAAAAATGGATTTTTCACCGAAACCTTTAAGTTTGAGCTATCGGGCTGAAAACTTGGATACTTATGCTTTAAGGGATGCTAAATCCGAATAAATAGGTTTCAGAACGTTTTAGCCCGTAGTTTTTGAGTTATGGCCCGACAAAGATTTCCCAAGGTTTTGAAAGGGTACCCCCTTATGAAAAAATGGATTTTTCACCGAAACCTTTAAGTTTGAGCTATCGGGCTGAAAACTTGCATACTTATGCTTTAAGGGATGCTAAATCCGAATAAATAGGTTTCAGAACGTTTTAGCCCGTAGTTTTTGAGTTATGGCCCGACAAAGATTTCCCAAGGTTTTGAAAGGGTACCCCCTTATGAAAAAATGGATTTTTCACCGAAACCTTTAAGTTTGAGCTATCGGGCTGAAAACTTGCATACTTATGCTTTAAGGGATGCTAAATCCGAATAAATAGGTTTCAGAACGTTTTGGCCCTTAGTTTTTGAGTTATGGCCCGACAAAGATTTGCCAAAGTTTTGCTATACTAACCCCTTATGAAAAACTGGATTTTTCACCAAAACCTTTAAGTTTGAGCTATCGGGCTGAAAACTTGCATACTTATGCTTTAAGGGATGCTAAATCCGAATAAATAGGTTTCAGAGCGTTTTAGCCCTTAGTTTTTGAGTTATGACCCGACAAAGATTTCCTAAAGTTTTGAAAGGGTACCCCCTTATGAAAAAATGGATTTTTCACCGAAACCTTTAAGTTTGAGCTATCGGGCTGAAAACTTGGATACTTATGCTTTAAGGGATGCTAAATCCGAATAAATAGGTTTCAGAACGTTTTAGCTCGTAGTTTTTGAGTTATGGCCCGACAAAGATTTCCCAAGGTTTTGAAAGGGTACCCCCTTATGAAAAAATGGATTTTTCACCGAAACCTTTAAGTTTGAGCTATCGGGCTGAAAACTTGCATACTTATGCTTTAAGGGATGCTAAATCCTAATAAATAGGTTTCAGAGCGTTTTAGCCCTTAGTTTTTGAGTTATGACCCGACAAAGATTTCCTAAAGTTTTGAAAGGGTACCCCCTTATGAAAAAATGAATTTTTCACCGAAACCTTTAAGTTTGAGCTATCGGGCTGAAAACTTGCATACTTATGCTTTAAGGGATGCTGAATCCGAATAAATAGGTTTTAGAACGTTTTAGCCCTTAGTTTTTGAGTAATGGCCCGACAAAGATTTTCTAAAGTTTTGCTATACTAACCCCTTATGAAAAACTGGATTTTTCACCGAAACCTTTAAGTTTGAGCTATCGGGCTGAAAACTGGCATACTAATGCTTTAAGGGATGCTGAATCCGAATAAATAGGTTTCAGAACGTTTTAGCCCTTAGTTTTTGAGTTATGACCCGACAAAGATTTCCCAAAGTTTTGCTATACTAACCCCTTATGAAAAAATTGATTTTTCACCGAAACCTTAAAGTTTGAGCTATCGGGCTAAAAACTTGCATACTTATGCTTTAAGGGATGCTAAATCCGAATAAATAGGTATCAGAACGTTTTAGCCCTTAGTTTTTGAGTTATGGCCCGACAAAGATTTTCTAAAGTTTTGAAAGGGTACCCCCTTATGAAAAAATGAATTTTTCACCGAAACCTTTAAGTTTGAGCTATCGGGCTGAAAACTTGCATACTTATGCTTTAAGGGATGCTGAATTCGAATAAATAGGTTTCAGAACGTTTTAGCCCTTAGTTTTTGAGTTATGACCCGACAAAGATTTCCCAAAGTTTTGCTATACTAACCCCTTATGAAAAAATTGATTTTTCACCGAAACCTTAAAGTTTGAGCTATCGGGCTAAAAACTTGCATACTTATGCTTTAAGGGATGCTAAATCCGAATAAATAGGTATCAGAACGTTTTAGCCCTTAGTTTTTGAGTTATGGCCCGACAAAGATTTTCTAAAGTTTTGAAAGGGTACCCCCTTATGAAAAAATGAATTTTTCACCGAAACCTTTAAGTTTGAGCTATCGGGCTGAAAACTTGCATACTTATGCTTTAAGGGATGCTAAATCCGAATAAATAGGTTTCAGAACGTTTTAGCCCTTAGTTTTTGAGTTATGACCCGACAAAGATTTCCTAAAGTTTTGAAAGGGTACCCCCTTATGAAAAAATGGATTTTTCACCTAAACCTTTAAGTTTGAGCTATCGGGCTGAAAACTTGGATACTTATGCTTTAAGGGATGCTAAATCCGAATAAATAGGTTTCAGAACGTTTTAGCCCTTAGTTTTTGAGTTATGGCCCGACAAAGATTTCCCAAGGTTTTGAAAGGGTACCCCCTTATGAAAAAATGGATTTTTCACCGAAACCTTAAAGTTTGAGCTATCGGGCTGAAAACTTGCATACTTATGTTTTAAGGGATGCTGAATCCGAATAAATAGGTTTCAGAACGTTTTAGCGCTTAATTTTTGAGTTATGGGCCGAGAAAGATTTTCTAAAGTTTTGAAAGGGTATCCCCTTATGAAAAAATGAATTTTTCACCGAAACCTTTAAGTTTGAGCTATCGGGCTGAAAACTTGCATACTTATGCTTTAAGGGATGCTGAATCCGAATAAATAGGTTTCAGAACGTTTTAGCCCTTAGTTTTTGAGTTATGGCCCGACAAAGATTTGCCAAAGTTTTGCTATACTAACCCCTTATGAAAAAATGGATTTTTCACCGAAACCTTTAAGTTTGAGCTATCGGGCTGAAAACTGGCATACTTATGCTTTAAGGGATGCTGAATCCGAATAAAAAGGTTTCAGAACGTTTTAGCCCTTAGTTTTTGAGTTATGACCCGACAAAGATTTCCCAAAGTTTTGCTATACTAACCCCTTATGAAAAAATGTATTTTTCACCGAAACCTTAAAGTTTGAGCTATCGGGCTAAAAACTTGCATACTTATGCTTTAAGGGATGCTAAATCCGAATAAATAGGTATCAGAACGTTTTAGCCCTTAGTTTTTGAGTTATGGCCCGACAAAGATTTTCTAAAGTTTTGAAAGGGTACCCCCTTATGAAAAAATGAATTTTTCACCGAAACCTTTAAGTTTGAGCTATCGGGCTGAAAACTTGCATACTTATGCTTTAAGGGATGCTGAATTCGAATAAATAGGTTTCAGAACGTTTTGGCCCTTAGTTTTTGAGTTATGGCCCGACAAAGATTTACCAAAGTTTTGCTATACTAACCCCTTATGAAAAACTGGATTTTTCACCGAAACCTTTAAGTTTGAGCTATCGGGCTGAAAACTTGCATACTTATGCTTTAAGGGATGCTAAATCCGAATAAATAGGTTTCAGAACGTTTTAGCCCTTAGTTTTTGAGTTATGACCCGACAAAGATTTCCTAACGTTTTGAAAGGGTACCCCCTTATGAAAAAATGGATTTTTCACCGAAACCTTAAAGTTTGAGCTATCGGGCTGAAAACTTGCATACTTATGTTTTAAGGGATGCTGAATCCGAATAAATAGGTTTCAGAACGTTTTAGCGCTTAATTTTTGAGTTATGGGCCGACAAAGATTTTCTAAAGTTTTGAAAGGGTACCCCCTTATGAAAAAATGAATTTTTCACCGAAACCTTTAAGTTTGAGCTATCGGGCTGAAAACTGGCATACTTATGCTTTAAGGGATGCTGAATTCGAATAAATAGGTTTCAGAACGTTTTGGCCCTTAGTTTTTGAGTTATGGCCCGACAAAGATTTGCCAAAGTTTTGCTATACTAACCCCTTATGAAAAACTGGATTTTTCACCGAAACCTTAAAGTTTGAGCTATCGGGCTGAAAACTTGCATACTTATGCTTTAAGGGATGCAGAATCCGAATAAATAGGTTTCAGAACGTTTTAGCCCTTAGTTCTTGAGTTATGGCCCGACAAAGATTTCCTAAAGTTTTGAAAGGGTACCCCCTTATGAAAAAATGAATTTTTCACCGAAACCTTTAAGTTTGAGCTATCGGGCTGAAAACTTGCATACTTATGCTTTAAGGGATGCTGAATCCGAATAAATAGGTTTCAGAACGTTTTAGCCCGTAGTTTTTGAGTTATGGCCCGACAAAGATTTCCCAAGGTTTTGAAAGGGTACCCCCTTATGAAAAAATGGATTTTTCACCGAAACCTTTAAGTTTGAGCTATCGGGCTGAAAACTTGCATACTTATGCTTTAAGGGATGCTGAATCCGAATAAATAGGTTTCAGAACGTTTTAGCCCTTAGTTTTTGAGTTATGACCCGACAAAGATTTCCCAAAGTTTTGCTATACTAACCCCTTATGAAAAAATGGATTTTTCACCGAAACCTTTAAGTTTGAGCTATCGGGCTGAAAACTTGCATACTTATGCTTTAAGGGATGCTGAATCCGAATAAATAGGTTTTAGAACGTTTTAGCCCTTAGTTTTTGAGTAATGGCCCGACAAAGATTTTCTAAAGTTTTGAAAGGGTACCCCCTTATGAAAAAATGGATTTTTCACCTAAACCTTTAAGTTTGAGCTATCGGGCTGAAAACTTGCATACTTATGCTTTAAGGGATGCTGAATCCGAATAAATAGGTTTCAGAACGTTTTAGCCCTTAGTTTTTGAGTTATGACCCGACAAAGATTTCCCAAAGTTTTGCTATACTAACCCCTTATGAAAAACTGGATTTTTCACCGAAACCTTTAAGTTTGAGCTATCGGGCTGAAAACTTGCATACTTATGCTTTAAGGGATGCTGAATCCGAATAAATAGGTTTTAGAACGTTTTAGCCCTTAGTTTTTGAGTAATGGCCCGACAAAGATTTTCTAAAGTTTTGAAAGGGTACCCCCTTATGAAAAGATGAATTTTTCACCGAAAGCTTTAAGTTTGAGCTACCGGGCTGAAAACTTGCATACTTATGGTTTAAGGGATGCTAAATCCGAATAAATAGGTTTCAGAACGTTTTAGCCCTTAGTTTTTGAGTTATGGCCCGACAAAGATTTCCCAAGGTTTTGAAAGGGTACCCCCTTATGAAAAAATGAATTTTCCACCGAAACCTTTAAGTTTGAGCTATCGGGCTGAAAACTTGCATACTTATGCTTTAAGGGATGCTAAATCCGAATAAATAGGTTTCAGAACGTTTTAGCCCTTAGTTTTTGAGTTGTGACCCGACAAAGATTTCCTAAAGTTTTGAAAGGGTACCCCCTTATGAAAAAATGGATTTTTCACCGAAACCATAAAGTTTGAGCTATCGGGCTGAAAACTTGCATACTTATGCTTTAAGGGATGCTAAATCCGAATAACTAGGTTTCAGAACATTTTAACCCTTAGTTTTTGAGTTATAGGCCGACAAAGATTTTCTAAAGTTTTGAAAGGGTACCCCCTTATGAAAAAATGGATTTTTCACCGAAACCTTTAAGTTTGAGCTATCGGGCTGAAAACTTGCATACTTATGCTTTAAGGGATGCTAAATCCGAATAAATAGGTTTCAGAACGTTTTAGCCCTTAATTTTTGAGTTATAGCCCAGCAAAGATTTCCCAAAGTTTTCCTATACTAACCCCTTATGAAAAAATGGATTTTTCACCGAAACCTTAAAGTTTGAGCTATCGGGCTAAAAACTTGCATACTTATGCTTTAAGGGATGCTAAATCCGAATAAATAGGTATCAGAACGTTTTAGCCCTTAGTTTTTGAGTTATGGCCCGACAACGATTTTCTAAAGTTTTGAAAGGGTACCCCCTTATGAAAAAATGAATTTTTCACCGAAACCTTTAAGTTTGAGCTATCGGGCTGAAAACTTGCATACTTATGCTTTAAGGGATGCTAAATCCGAATAAATAGGTTTCAGAACGTTTTAGCCCTTAGTTTTTGAGTTATGACCCGACAAAGATTTCCCAAAGTTTTGCTATACTAACCCCTTATGAAAAAATGGATTTTTCACCGAAACCTTTAAGTTTGAGCTATCGGGCTGAAAACTTGCATATTTATGCTTTAAGGGATGCTGAATCCGAATAAATAGGTTTTAGAACGTTTTAAGCCTTAGTTTTTGAGTAATGGCCCGACAAAGATTTTCTAAAGTTTTGAAAGGGTACCCCCTTATGAAAAGATGAATTTTTCACCGAAACCTTTAAGTTTGAGCTATCGGGCTGAAAACTTGCATACTTATGCTTTAAGGGATGCTGAATTCGAATAAATAGGTTTCAGAACGTTTTGGCCCTTAGTTTTTGAGTTATGGCCCGACAAAGATTTGCCAAAGTTTTGCTATACTAACCCCTTATGAAAAACTGGATTTTTCACCGAAACCTTTAAGTTTGAGCTATCGGGCTGAAAACTTGCATACTTATGCTTTAAGGGATGCTAAATCCGAATAAATAGGTTTCAGAGCGTTTTAGCCCTTAGTTTTTGAGTTATGACCCGACAAAGATTTCCTAAAGTTTTGAAAGGGTACCCCCTTATGAAAAAATGGATTTTTCACCGAAACCTTTAAGTTTGAGCTATCGGGCTGAAAACTTGGATACTTATGCTTTAAGGGATGCTAAATCCGAATAAATAGGTTTCAGAACGTTTTAGCCCGTAGTTTTTGAGTTATGGCCCGACAAAGATTTCCCAAGGTTTTGAAAGGGTACCCCCTTATGAAAAAATGGATTTTTCACCGAAACCTTTAAGTTTGAGCTATCGGGCCGAAAACTTGCATACTTATGCTTTAAGGGATGCTAAATCCGAATAAATAGGTTTCAGAGCGTTTTAGCCCTTAGTTTTTGAGTTATGACCCGACAAAGATTTCCTAAAGTTTTGAAAGGGTACCCCCTTATGAAAAAATGGATTTTTCACCGAAACCTTTAAGTTTGAGCTATCGGGCTGAAAACTTGGATACTTATGCTTTAAGGGATGCTGAATCCGAATAAATAGGTTTTAGAACGTTTTAGCCCTTAGTTTTTGAGTAATGGCCCGACAAAGATTTTCTAAAGTTTTGAAAGGGTACCCCCTTATGAAAAAATGAATTTTTCACCGAAACCTTTAAGTTTGAGCTATCGGGCTGAAAACTTGCATACTTATGCTTTAAGGGATGCTGAATCCGAATAAATAGGTTTCAGAACGTTTTAGCCCTTAGTTTTTGAGTTATGGCCCGACAAAGATTTTCTAAAGTTTTGAAAGGGTACCCCCTTATGAAAAAATGGATTTTTCACCGAAACCTTTAAGTTTGAGCTATCGGGCTGAAAACTTGGATACTTATGCTTTAAGGGATGCTAAATCCGAATAAATAGGTTTCAGAACATTTTAGCCCTTAGTTTTTGAGTAATGGCCCGACAAAGATTTTCTAAAGTTTTGAAAGGGTACCCCCTTATGAAAAAATGAATTTTTCACCGAAACCTTTAAGTTTGAGCTATCGGGCTGAAAACTTGCATACTTATGCTTTAAGGGATGCTGAATTCGAATAAATAGGTTTCAGAACGTTTTGGCCCTTAGTTTTTGAGTTATGGCCCGACAAAGATTTGCCAAAGTTTTGCTATACTAACCCCTTATGAAAAACTGGATTTTTCACCGAAACCTTTAAGTTTGAGCTATCGGGCTGAAAACTTGCATACTTATGCTTTAAGGGATGCTAAATCCGATTAAATAGGTTTCAGAACGTTTTAGCCCTTAGTTTTTGAGTTATGGCCCGACAAAGATTTCCCAAGGTTTTGAAAGGGTACCCCCTTATGAAAAAATGGATTTTTCACCGAAACCTTTAAGTTTGAGCTATCGGGCTGAAAACTGGCATACTTATGCTTTAAGGGATGCTGAATCCGAATAAATAGGTTTCAGAACGTTTTAGCCCTTAGTTTTTGAGTTATGACCCGACAAAGATTTCCCAAAGTTTTGCTATACTAACCCCTTATGAAAAAATTGATTTTTCACCGAAACCTTAAAGTTTGAGCTATCGGGCTAAAAACTTGCATACTTATGCTTTAAGGGATGCTAAATCCGAATAAATAGGTATCAGAACGTTTTAGCCCTTAGTTTTTGAGTTATGGCCCGACAAAGATTTTCTAAAGTTTTGAAAGGGTACCCCCTTATGAAAAAATGAATTTTTCACCGAAACCTTTAAGTTTGAGCTATCGGGCTGAAAACTTGCATACTTATGCTTTAAGGGATGCTGAATTCGAATAAATAGGTTTCAGAACGTTTTGGCCCTTAGTTTTTGAGTTATGACCCGACAAAGATTTCCCAAGGTTTTGAAAGGGTACCCCCTTATGAAAAAATGGATTTTTCACCGAAACCTTTAAGTTTGAGCTATCGGGCTGAAAACTTGCATACTTATGCTTTAAGGGATGCTGAATTCGAATAAATAGGTTTCAGAACGTTTTGGCCCTTAGTTTTTGAGTTATGGCCCGACAAAGATTTGCCAAAGTTTTGCTTTACTAACCCCTTATGAAAAACTGGATTTTTCACCGAAACCTTTAAGTTTGAGCTATCGGGCTGAAAACTTGCATACTTATGCTTTAAGGGATGCTAAATCCGAATAAATAGGTTTCAGAACGTTTTAGCCCTTAGTTTTTGAGTTATGGCCCGACAAAGATTTCCCAAGGTTTTGAAAGGGTACCCCCTTATGAAAAAATGGATTTTTCACCGAAACCTTTAAGTTTGAGCTATCGGGCTGAAAACTGGCATACTTATGCTTTAAGGGATGCTGAATCCGAATAAATAGGTTTCAGAACGTTTTAGCCCGTAGTTTTTGAGTTATGGCCCGACAAAGATTTCCCAAGGTTTTGAAAGGGTACCCCCTTATGAAAAAATGGATTTTTCACCGAAACCTTTAAGTTTGAGCTATCGGGCTGAAAACTTGCATACTTATGCTTTAAGGGATGCTGAATCCGAATAAATAGGTTTCAGAACGTTTTAGCCCTTAGTTTTTGAGTTATGGCCCGACAAAGATTTCCCAAGGTTTTGAAAGGGTACCCCCTTATGAAAAAATGGATTTTTCACCGAAACCTTTAAGTTTGAGCTATCGGGCTGAAAACTGGCATACTTATGCTTTAAGGGATGCTGAATCCGAATAAATAGGTTTCAGAACGTTTTAGCCCGTAGTTTTTGAGTTATGGCCCGACAAAGATTTCCCAAGGTTTTGAAAGGGTACCCCCTTATGAAAAAATGAATTTTTCACCGAAACCTTTAAGTTTGAGCTATCGGGCTGAAAACTTGCATACTTATGCTTTAAGGGATGCTAAATCCGAATAAATAGGTTTCAGAACGTTTTAGCCCTTAGTTTTTGAGTTATGACCCGACAAAGATTTCCCAAAGTTTTGCTATACTAACCCCTTATGAAAAAATGGATTTTTCACCGAAACCTTTAAGTTTGAGCTATCGGGCTGAAAACTTGCATATTTATGCTTTAAGGGATGCTGAATCCGAATAAATAGGTTTTAGAACGTTTTAAGCCTTAGTTTTTGAGTAATGGCCCGACAAAGATTTTCTAAAGTTTTGAAAGGGTACCCCCTTATGAAAAGATGAATTTTTCACCGAAACCTTTAAGTTTGAGCTATCGGGCTGAAAACTTGCATACTTATGCTTTAAGGGATGCTGAATTCGAATAAATAGGTTTCAGAACGTTTTGGCCCTTAGTTTTTGAGTTATGGCCCGACAAAGATTTGCCAAAGTTTTGCTATACTAACCCCTTATGAAAAACTGGATTTTTCACCGAAACCTTTAAGTTTGAGCTATCGGGCTGAAAACTTGCATACTTATGCTTTAAGGGATGCTAAATCCGAATAAATAGGTTTCAGAGCGTTTTAGCCCTTAGTTTTTGAGTTATGACCCGACAAAGATTTCCTAAAGTTTTGAAAGGGTACCCCCTTATGAAAAAATGGATTTTTCACCGAAACCTTTAAGTTTGAGCTATCGGGCTGAAAACTTGGATACTTATGCTTTAAGGGATGCTAAATCCGAATAAATAGGTTTCAGAACGTTTTAGCCCGTAGTTTTTGAGTTATGGCCCGACAAAGATTTCCCAAGGTTTTGAAAGGGTACCCCCTTATGAAAAAATGGATTTTTCACCGAAACCTTTAAGTTTGAGCTATCGGGCCGAAAACTTGCATACTTATGCTTTAAGGGATGCTAAATCCGAATAAATAGGTTTCAGAGCGTTTTAGCCCTTAGTTTTTGAGTTATGACCCGACAAAGATTTCCTAAAGTTTTGAAAGGGTACCCCCTTATGAAAAAATGGATTTTTCACCGAAACCTTTAAGTTTGAGCTATCGGGCTGAAAACTTGGATACTTATGCTTTAAGGGATGCTGAATCCGAATAAATAGGTTTTAGAACGTTTTAGCCCTTAGTTTTTGAGTAATGGCCCGACAAAGATTTTCTAAAGTTTTGAAAGGGTACCCCCTTATGAAAAAATGAATTTTTCACCGAAACCTTTAAGTTTGAGCTATCGGGCTGAAAACTTGCATACTTATGCTTTAAGGGATGCTGAATCCGAATAAATAGGTTTCAGAACGTTTTAGCCCTTAGTTTTTGAGTTATGGCCCGACAAAGATTTTCTAAAGTTTTGAAAGGGTACCCCCTTATGAAAAAATGGATTTTTCACCGAAACCTTTAAGTTTGAGCTATCGGGCTGAAAACTTGGATACTTATGCTTTAAGGAATGCTAAATCCGAATAAATAGGTTTCAGAACATTTTAGCCCTTAGTTTTTGAGTAATGGCCCGACAAAGATTTTCTAAAGTTTTGAAAGGGTACCCCCTTATGAAAAAATGAATTTTTCACCGAAACCTTTAAGTTTGAGCTATCGGGCTGAAAACTTGCATACTTATGCTTTAAGGGATGCTGAATTCGAATAAATAGGTTTCAGAACGTTTTGGCCCTTAGTTTTTGAGTTATGGCCCGACAAAGATTTGCCAAAGTTTTGCTATACTAACCCCTTATGAAAAACTGGATTTTTCACCGAAACCTTTAAGTTTGAGCTATCGGGCTGAAAACTTGCATACTTATGCTTTAAGGGATGCTAAATCCGATTAAATAGGTTTCAGAACGTTTTAGCCCTTAGTTTTTGAGTTATGGCCCGACAAAGATTTCCCAAGGTTTTGAAAGGGTACCCCCTTATGAAAAAATGGATTTTTCACCGAAACCTTTAAGTTTGAGCTATCGGGCTGAAAACTGGCATACTTATGCTTTAAGGGATGCTGAATCCGAATAAATAGGTTTCAGAACGTTTTAGCCCTTAGTTTTTGAGTTATGACCCGACAAAGATTTCCCAAAGTTTTGCTATACTAACCCCTTATGAAAAAATTGATTTTTCACCGAAACCTTAAAGTTTGAGCTATCGGGCTAAAAACTTGCATACTTATGCTTTAAGGGATGCTAAATCCGAATAAATAGGTATCAGAACGTTTTAGCCCTTAGTTTTTGAGTTATGGCCCGACAAAGATTTTCTAAAGTTTTGAAAGGGTACCCCCTTATGAAAAAATGAATTTTTCACCGAAACCTTTAAGTTTGAGCTATCGGGCTGAAAACTTGCATACTTATGCTTTAAGGGATGCTGAATTCGAATAAATAGGTTTCAGAACGTTTTGGCCCTTAGTTTTTGAGTTATGGCCCGACAAAGATTTCCCAAGGTTTTGAAAGGGTACCCCCTTATGAAAAAATGGATTTTTCACCGAAACCTTTAAGTTTGAGCTATCGGGCTGAAAACTTGCATACTTATGCTTTAAGGGATGCTGAATTCGAATAAATAGGTTTCAGAACGTTTTGGCCCTTAGTTTTTGAGTTATGGCCCGACAAAGATTTGCCAAAGTTTTGCTTTACTAACCCCTTATGAAAAACTGGATTTTTCACCGAAACCTTTAAGTTTGAGCTATCGGGCTGAAAACTTGCATACTTATGCTTTAAGGGATGCTAAATCCGAATAAATAGGTTTCAGAACGTTTTAGCCCTTAGTTTTTGAGTTATGGCCCGACAAAGATTTCCCAAGGTTTTGAAAGGGTACCCCCTTATGAAAAAATGGATTTTTCACCGAAACCTTTAAGTTTGAGCTATCGGGCTGAAAACTGGCATACTTATGCTTTAAGGGATGCTGAATCCGAATAAATAGGTTTCAGAACGTTTTAGCCCGTAGTTTTTGAGTTATGGCCCGACAAAGATTTCCCAAGGTTTTGAAAGGGTACCCCCTTATGAAAAAATGGATTTTTCACCGAAACCTTTAAGTTTGAGCTATCGGGCTGAAAACTTGCATACTTATGCTTTAAGGGATGCTGAATCCGAATAAATAGGTTTCAGAACGTTTTAGCCCTTAGTTTTTGAGTTATGGCCCGACAAAGATTTCCCAAGGTTTTGAAAGGGTACCCCCTTATGAAAAAATGGATTTTTCACCGAAACCTTTAAGTTTGAGCTATCGGGCTGAAAACTGGCATACTTATGCTTTAAGGGATGCTGAATCCGAATAAATAGGTTTCAGAACGTTTTAGCCCGTAGTTTTTGAGTTATGGCCCGACAAAGATTTCCCAAGGTTTTGAAAGGGTACCCCCTTATGAAAAAATGGATTTTTCACCGAAACCTTTAAGTTTGAGCTATCGGGCTGAAAACTGGCATACTTATGCTTTAAGGGATGCTGAATCCGAATAAATAGGTTTCAGAACGTTTTAGCCCGTAGTTTTTGAGTTATGGCCCGACAAAGATTTCCCAAGGTTTTGAAAGGGTACCCCCTTATGAAAAAATGGATTTTTCACCGAAACCTTTAAGTTTGAGCTATCGGGCTGAAAACTGGCATACTTATGCTTTAAGGGATGCTGAATCCGAATAAATAGGTTTCAGAACGTTTTAGCCCGTAGTTTTTGAGTTATGGCCCGACAAAGATTTCCCAAGGTTTTGAAAGGGTACCCCCTTATGAAAAAATGGATTTTTCACCGAAACCTTTAAGTTTGAGCTATCGGGCTGAAAACTTGCATACTTATGCTTTAAGGGATGCTGAATTCGAATAAATAGGTTTCAGAACGTTTTGGCCCTTAGTTTTTGAGTTATGGCCCGACAAAGATTTGCCAAAGTTTTGCTATACTAACCCCTTATGAAAAACTGGATTTTTCACCGAAACCTTTAAGTTTGAGCTATCGGGCTGAAAACTTGCATACTTATGCTTTAAGGGATGCTAAATCCGAATAAATAGGTTTCAGAACGTTTTAGCCCTTAGTTTTTGAGTTATGGCCCGACAAAGATTTCCCAAGGTTTTGAAAGGGTACCCCCTTATGAAAAAATGGATTTTTCACCGAAACCTTTAAGTTTGAGCTATCGGGCTGAAAACTGGCATACTTATGCTTTAAGGGATGCTGAATCCGAATAAATAGGTTTCAGAACGTTTTAGCCCGTAGTTTTTGAGTTATGGCCCGACAAAGATTTCCCAAGGTTTTGAAAGGGTACCCCCTTATGAAAAAATTGATTTTTCACCGAAACCTTAAAGTTTGAGCTATCGGGCTAAAAACTTGCATACTTATGCTTTAAGGGATGCTAAATCCGAATAAATAGGTATCAGAACGTTTTAGCCCTTAGTTTTTGAGTTATGGCCCGACAAAGATTTTCTAAAGTTTTGAAAGGGTACCCCCTTATGAAAAACTGGATTTTTCACCGAAACCTTTAAGTTTGAGCTATCGGGCTGAAAACTGGCATACTTATGCTTTAAGGGATGCTGAATCCGAATAAATAGGTTTCAGAACGTGTTGGCCCTTAGTTTTTGAGTTATGGCCCGACAAAGATTAGCCAAAGTTTTGCTATACTAACCCCTTATGAAAAACTGGATTTTTCACCGAAACCTTAAAGTTTGAGCTATCGGGCTGAAAACTTGCATACTTATGCTTTAAGGGATGCTAAATCCGAATAAATAGGTTTCAGAACGTTTTAGCCCGTAGTTTTTGAGTTATGGCCCGACAAAGATTTCCCAAGGTTTTGAAGGGGTACCCCCTTATGAAAAAATGAATTTTTCACCGAAACCTTTAAGTTTGAGCTATCGGGCTGAAAACTTGCATACTTATGCTTTAAGGGATGCTGAATCCGAATAAATAGGTTTCAGAACGTTTTAGCCCTTAGTTTTTGAGTTATGACCCGACAAAGATTTCCTAAAGTTTTGAAAGGGTACCCCCTTATGAAAAAATGGATTTTTCACCGAAACCTTTAAGTTTGAGCTATCGGGCTGAAAACTTGGATACTTATGCTTTAAGGGATGCTAAATCCGAATAAATAGGTTTCAGAACGTTTTAGCCCTTAGTTTTTGAGTAATGGCCCGACAAAGATTTTCTAAAGTTTTGAAAGGGTACCCCCTTATGAAAAAATGAATTTTTCACCGAAACCTTTAAGTTTGAGCTATCGGGCTGAAAACTTGCATACTTATGCTTTAAGGGATGCTGAATTCGAATAAATAGGTTTCAGAACGTTTTAGCCCTTAGTTTTTGAGTTATGACCCGACAAAGATTTCCCAAAGTTTTGCTATACTAACCCCTTATGAAAAAATTGATTTTTCACCGAAACCTTAAAGTTTGAGCTATCGGGCTAAAAACTTGCATACTTATGCTTTAAGGGATGCTAAATCCGAATAAATAGGTATCAGAACGTTTTAGCCCTTAGTTTTTGAGTTATGGCCCGACAAAGATTTTCTAAAGTTTTGAAAGGGTACCCCCTTATGAAAAAATGAATTTTTCACCGAAACCTTTAAGTTTGAGCTATCGGGCTGAAAACTTGCATACTTATGCTTTAAGGGATGCTGAATTCGAATAAATAGGTTTCAGAACGTGTTGGCCCTTAGTTTTTGAGTTATGGCCCGACAAAGATTAGCCAAAGTTTTGCTATACTAACCCCTTATGAAAAACTGGATTTTTCACCGAAACCTTTAAGTTTGAGCTATCGGGCTGAAAACTTGCATACTTATGCTTTAAGGGATGCTAAATCCGAATAAATAGGTTTCAGAACGTTTTAGCCCTTAGTTTTTGAGTTATGACCCGACAAAGATTTCCTAAAGTTTTGAAAGGGTACCCCCTTATGAAAAAATGGATTTTTCACCTAAACCTTTAAGTTTGAGCTATCGGGCTGAAAACTTGCATACTTATGCTTTAAGGGATGCTGAATTCGAATAAATAGGTTTCAGAACGTGTTGGCCCTTAGTTTTTGAGTTATGGCCCGACAAAGATTTGCCAAAGTTTTGCTATACTAACCCCTTATGAAAAACTGGATTTTTCACCGAAACCTTTAAGTTTGAGCTATCGGGCTGAAAACTGGCATACTTATGCTTTAAGGGATGCTGAATCCGAATAAATAGGTTTCAGAACGTTTTAGCCCTTAGTTTTTGAGTTATGACCCGACAAAGATTTCCCAAAGTTTTGCTATACTAACCCCTTATGAAAAAATTGATTTTTCACCGAAACCTTAAAGTTTGAGCTATCGGGCTAAAAACTTGCATACTTATGCTTTAAGGGATGCTAAATCCGAATAAATAGGTATCAGAACGTTTTAGCCCTTAGTTTTTGAGTTATGGCCCGACAAAGATTTTCTAAAGTTTTGAAAGGGTACCCCCTTATGAAAAAATGAATTTTTCACCGAAACCTTTAAGTTTGAGCTATCGGGCTGAAAACTTGCATACTTATGCTTTAAGGGATGCTGAATTCGAATAAATAGGTTTCAGAACGTGTTGGCCCTTAGTTTTTGAGTTATGGCCCGACAAAGATTTGCCAAAGTTTTGCTATACTAACCCCTTATGAAAAACTGGATTTTTCACCGAAACCTTTAAGTTTGAGCTATCGGGCTGAAAACTTGCATACTTATGCTTTAAGGGATGCTAAATCCGAATAAATAGGTATCAGAACGTTTTAGCCCTTAGTTTTTGAGTTATGGCCCGACAAAGATTTTCTAAAGTTTTGAAAGGGTACCCCCTTATGAAAAACTGGATTTTTCACCGAAACCTTTAAGTTTGAGCTATCGGGCTGAAAACTTGCATACTTATGCTTTAAGGGATGCTGAATTCGAATAAATAGGTTTCAGAACGTGTTGGCCCTTAGTTTTTGAGTTATGGCCCGACAAAGATTTGCCAAAGTTTTGCTATACTAACCCCTTATGAAAAACTGGATTTTTCACCGAAACCTTTAAGTTTGAGCTATCGGGCTGAAAACTGGCATACTTATGCTTTAAGGGATGCTGAATCCGAATAAATAGGTTTCAGAACGTTTTAGCCCTTAGTTTTTGAGTTATGACCCGACAAAGATTTCCCAAAGTTTTGCTATACTAACCCCTTATGAAAAAATTGATTTTTCACCGAAACCTTAAAGTTTGAGCTATCGGGCTAAAAACTTGCATACTTATGCTTTAAGGGATGCTAAATCCGAATAAATAGGTATCAGAACGTTTTAGCCCTTAGTTTTTGAGTTATGGCCCGACAAAGATTTTCTAAAGTTTTGAAAGGGTACCCCCTTATGAAAAAATGAATTTTTCACCGAAACCTTTAAGTTTGAGCTATCGGGCTGAAAACTTGCATACTTATGCTTTAAGGGATGCTGAATTCGAATAAATAGGTTTCAGAACGTGTTGGCCCTTAGTTTTTGAGTTATGGCCCGACAAAGATTTGCCAAAGTTTTGCTATACTAACCCCTTATGAAAAAATGGATTTTTCACCTAAACCTTTAAGTTTGAGCTATCGGGCTGAAAACTTGCATACTTATGCTTTAAGGGATGCTAAATCCGAATAAATAGGTATCAGAACGTTTTAGCCCTTAGTTTTTGAGTTATGGCCCGACAAAGATTTTCTAAAGTTTTGAAAGGGTACCCCTTTATGAAAAACTGGATTTTTCACCGAAACCTTTAAGTTTGAGCTATCGGGCTGAAAACTGGCATACTTATGCTTTAAGGGATGCTGAATCCGAATAAATAGGTTTCAGAACGTGTTGGCCCTTAGTTTTTGAGTTATGGCCCGACAAAGATTAGCCAAAGTTTTGCTATACTAACCCCTTATGAAAAACTGGATTTTTCACCGAAACCTTAAAGTTTGAGCTATCGGGCTGAAAACTTGCATACTTATGCTTTAAGGGATGCTAAATCCGAATAAATAGGTTTCAGAACGTTTTAGCCCTTAGTTTTTGAGTTATGACCCGACAAAGATTTCCCAAAGTTTTGCTATACTAACCCCTTATGAAAAAATTGATTTTTCACCGAAACCTTAAAGTTTGAGCTATCGGGCTAAAAACTTGCATACTTATGCTTTAAGGGATGCTAAATCCGAATAAATAGGTATCAGAACGTTTTAGCCCTTAGTTTTTGAGTTATGGCCCGACAAAGATTTTCTAAAGTTTTGAAAGGGTACCCCCTTATGAAAAACTGGATTTTTCACCGAAACCTTTAAGTTTGAGCTATCGGGCT
Source organism: Dilophus febrilis (assembly GCA_958336335.1). Lineage (NCBI taxonomy): Eukaryota > Metazoa > Arthropoda > Insecta > Diptera > Bibionidae > Dilophus > Dilophus febrilis. The sequence goes on from OY284470.1 coordinate 38,394,413, forward strand.
GAAAACTGGCATACTTATGCTTTAAGGGATGCTGAATCCGAATAAATAGGTTTCAGAACGTTTTAGCCGTTAGTTTTTGAGTTATGACCCGACAAAGATTTCCCAAAGTTTTGCTATACTAACCCCTTATGAAAAAATTGATTTTTCACCGAAACCTTAAAGTTTGAGCTATCGGGCTAAAAACTTGCATACTTATGCTTTAAGGGATGCTAAATCCGAATAAATAGGTATCAGAACGTTTTAGCCCTTAGTTTTTGAGTTATGGCCCGACAAAGATTTTCTAAAGTTTTGAAAGGGTACCCCCTTATGAAAAAATGAATTTTTCACCGAAACCTTTAAGTTTGAGCTATCGGGCTGAAAACTTGCATACTTATGCTTTAAGGGATGCTGAATTCGAATAAATAGGTTTCAGAACGTGTTGGCCCTTAGTTTTTGAGTTATGGCCCGACAAAGATTTGCCAAAGTTTTGCTATACTAACCCCTTATGAAAAACTGGATTTTTCACCGAAACCTTTAAGTTTGAGCTATCGGGCTGAAAACTTGCATACTTATGCTTTAAGGGATGCTAAATCCGAATAAATAGGTTTCAGAACGTTTTAGCTCTTAGTTTTTGAGTTATGACCCGACAAAGATTTCCTAAAGTTTTGAAAGGGTACCCCCTTATGAAAAAATGGATTTTTCACCTAAACCTTTAAGTTTGAGCTATCGGGCTGAAAACTTGCATACTTATGCTTTAAGGGATGCTAAATCCGAATAAATAGGTATCAGAACGTTTTAGCCCTTAGTTTTTGAGTTATGGCCCGACAAAGATTTTCTAAAGTTTTGAAAGGGTACCCCCTTATGAAAAACTGGATTTTTCACCGAAACCTTTAAGTTTGAGCTATCGGGCTGAAAACTGGCATACTTATGCTTTAAGGGATGCTGAATCCAAATAAATAGGTTTCAGAACGTGTTGGCCCTTAGTTTTTGAGTTATGGCCCGACAAAGATTAGCCAAAGTTTTGCTATACTAACCCCTTATGAAAAACTGGATTTTTCACCGAAACCTTAAAGTTTGAGCTATCGGGCTGAAAACTTGCATACTTATGCTTTAAGGGATGCTAAATCCGAATAAATAGGTTTCAGAACGTTTTAGCCCGTAGTTTTTGAGTTATGGCCCGACAAAGATTTCCCAAGGTTTTGAAGGGGTACCCCCTTATGAAAAAATGAATTTTTCACCGAAACCTTTAAGTTTGAGCTATCGGGCTGAAAACTTGCATACTTATGCTTTAAGGGATGCTGAATCCGAATAAATAGGTTTCAGAACGTTTTAGCCCTTAGTTTTTGAGTTATGACCCGACAAAGATTTCCTAAAGTTTTGAAAGGGTACCCCCTTATGAAAAAATGGATTTTTCACCGAAACCTTTAAGTTTGAGCTATCGGGCTGAAAACTTGGATACTTATGCTTTAAGGGATGCTAAATCCGAATAAATAGGTTTCAGAACGTTTTAGCCCGTAGTTTTTGAGTTATGGCCCGACAAAGATTTCCCAAGGTTTTGAAAGGGTACCCCCTTATGAAAAAATGGATTTTTCACCGAAACCTTTAAGTTTGAGCTATCGGGCTGAAAACTTGCATACTTATGCTTTAAGGGATGCTGAATCCGAATAAATAGGTTTCAGAACGTTTTAGCCCTTAGTTTTTGAGTTATGACCCGACAAAGATTTCCCAAAGTTTTGCTATACTAACCCCTTATGAAAAAATGGATTTTTCACCGAAACCTTTAAGTTTGAGCTATCGGGCTGAAAACTTGCATATTTATGCTTTAAGGGATGCTAAATCCGAATAAATAGGTTTCAGAACGTTTTAGCCCTTAGTTTTTGAGTAATGGCCCGACAAAGATTTTCTAAAGTTTTGAAAGGGTACCCCCTTATGAAAAAATGAATTTTTCACCGAAACCTTTAAGTTTGAGCTATCGGGCTGAAAACTTGCATACTTATGCTTTAAGGGATGCTGAATTCGAATAAATAGGTTTCAGAACGTTTTAGCCCTTAGTTTTTGAGTTATGACCCGACAAAGATTTCCCAAAGTTTTGCTATACTAACCCCTTATGAAAAAATTGATTTTTCACCGAAACCTTAAAGTTTGAGCTATCGGGCTAAAAACTTGCATACTTATGCTTTAAGGGATGCTAAATCCGAATAAATAGGTATCAGAACGTTTTAGCCCTTAGTTTTTGAGTTATGGCCCGACAAAGATTTTCTAAAGTTTTGAAAGGGTACCCCCTTATGAAAAAATGAATTTTTCACCGAAACCTTTAAGTTTGAGCTATCGGGCTGAAAACTGGCATACTTATGCTTTAAGGGATGCTGAATCCGAATAAATAGGTTTCAGAACGTTTTAGCCCTTAGTTTTTGAGTTATGACCCGACAAAGATTTCCCAAAGTTTTGCTATACTAACCCCTTATGAAAAAATTGATTTTTCACCGAAACCTTAAAGTTTGAGCTATCGGGCTAAAAACTTGCATACTTATGCTTTAAGGGATGCTAAATCCGAATAAATAGGTATCAGAACGTTTTAGCCCTTAGTTTTTGAGTTATGGCCCGACAAAGATTTTCTAAAGTTTTGAAAGGGTACCCCCTTATGAAAAAATGAATTTTTCACCGAAACCTTTAAGTTTGAGCTATCGGGCTGAAAACTTGCATACTTATGCTTTAAGGGATGCTGAATTCGAATAAATAGGTTTCAGAACGTGTTGGCCCTTAGTTTTTGAGTTATGGCCCGACAAAGATTTGCCAAAGTTTTGCTATACTAACCCCTTATGAAAAACTGGATTTTTCACCGAAACCTTTAAGTTTGAGCTATCGGGCTGAAAACTTGCATACTTATGCTTTAAGGGATGCTAAATCCGAATAAATAGGTTTCAGAACGTTTTAGCCCTTAGTTTTTGAGTTATGACCCGACAAAGATTTCCTAAAGTTTTGAAAGGGTACCCCCTTATGAAAAAATGGATTTTTCACCGAAACCTTTAAGTTTGAGCTATCGGGCTGAAAACTGGCATACTTATGCTTTAAGGGATGCTGAATCCGAATAAATAGGTTTCAGAACGTGTTGGCCCTTAGTTTTTGAGTTATGGCCCGACAAAGATTAGCCAAAGTTTTGCTATACTAACCCCTTATGAAAAACTGGATTTTTCACCGAAACCTTAAAGTTTGAGCTATCGGGCTGAAAACTTGCATACTTATGCTTTAAGGGATGCTAAATCCGAATAAATAGGTTTCAGAACGTTTTAGCCCTTAGTTTTTGAGTTATGACCCGACAAAGATTTCCCAAAGTTTTGCTATACTAACCCCTTATGAAAAAATGGATTTTTCACCTAAACCTTTAAGTTTGAGCTATCGGGCTGAAAACTTGCATACTTATGCTTTAAGGGATGCTAAATCCGAATAAATAGGTATCAGAACGTTTTAGCCCTTAGTTTTTGAGTTATGGCCCGACAAAGATTTTCTAAAGTTTTGAAAGGGTACCCCCTTATGAAAAACTGGATTTTTCACCGAAACCTTTAAGTTTGAGCTATCGGGCTGAAAACTGGCATACTTATGCTTTAAGGGATGCTGAATTCGAATAAATAGGTTTCAGAACGTGTTGGCCCTTAGTTTTTGAGTTATGGCCCGACAAAGATTTGCCAAAGTTTTGCTATACTAACCCCTTATGAAAAACTGGATTTTTCACCGAAACCTTTAAGTTTGAGCTATCGGGCTGAAAACTGGCATACTTATGCTTTAAGGGATGCTGAATCCGAATAAATAGGTTTCAGAACGTTTTAGCCCTTAGTTTTTGAGTTATGACCCGACAAAGATTTCCCAAAGTTTTGCTATACTAACCCCTTATGAAAAAATTGATTTTTCACCGAAACCTTAAAGTTTGAGCTATCGGGCTAAAAACTTGCATACTTATGCTTTAAGGGATGCTAAATCCGAATAAATAGGTATCAGAACGTTTTAGCCCTTAGTTTTTGAGTTATGGCCCGACAAAGATTTTCTAAAGTTTTGAAAGGGTACCCCCTTATGAAAAAATGAATTTTTCACCGAAACCTTTAAGTTTGAGCTATCGGGCTGAAAACTTGCATACTTATGCTTTAAGGGATGCTGAATTCGAATAAATAGGTTTCAGAACGTGTTGGCCCTTAGTTTTTGAGTTATGGCCCGACAAAGATTTGCCAAAGTTTTGCTATACTAACCCCTTATGAAAAACTGGATTTTTCACCGAAACCTTTAAGTTTGAGCTATCGGGCTGAAAACTTGCATACTTATGCTTTAAGGGATGCTAAATCCGAATAAATAGGTTTCAGAACGTTTTAGCCCTTAGTTTTTGAGTTATGACCCGACAAAGATTTCCTAAAGTTTTGAAAGGGTACCCCCTTATGAAAAAATGGATTTTTCACCTAAACCTTTAAGTTTGAGCTATCGGGCTGAAAACTTGCATACTTATGCTTTAAGGGATGCTAAATCCGAATAAATAGGTATCAGAACGTTTTAGCCCTTAGTTTTTGAGTTATGGCCCGACAAAGATTTTCTAAAGTTTTGAAAGGGTACCCCCTTATGAAAAACTGGATTTTTCACCGAAACCTTTAAGTTTGAGCTATCGGGCTGAAAACTGGCATACTTATGCTTTAAGGGATGCTGAATCCGAATAAATAGGTTTCAGAACGTGTTGGCCCTTAGTTTTTGAGTTATGGCCCGACAAAGATTAGCCAAAGTTTTGCTATACTAACCCCTTATGAAAAACTGGATTTTTCACCGAAACCTTAAAGTTTGAGCTATCGGGCTGAAAACTTGCATACTTATGCTTTAAGGGATGCTAAATCCGAATAAATAGGTTTCAGAACGTTTTAGCCCGTAGTTTTTGAGTTATGGCCCGACAAAGATTTCCCAAGGTTTTGAAGGGGTACCCCCTTATGAAAAAATGAATTTTTCACCGAAACCTTTAAGTTTGAGCTATCGGGCTGAAAACTTGCATACTTATGCTTTAAGGGATGCTGAATCCGAATAAATAGGTTTCAGAACGTTTTAGCCCTTAGTTTTTGAGTTATGACCCGACAAAGATTTCCTAAAGTTTTGAAAGGGTACCCCCTTATGAAAAAATGGATTTTTCACCGAAACCTTTAAGTTTGAGCTATCGGGCTGAAAACTTGGATACTTATGCTTTAAGGGATGCTAAATCCGAATAAATAGGTTTCAGAACGTTTTAGCCCGTAGTTTTTGAGTTATGGCCCGACAAAGATTTCCCAAGGTTTTGAAAGGGTACCCCCTTATGAAAAAATGGATTTTTCACCGAAACCTTTAAGTTTGAGCTATCGGGCTGAAAACTTGCATACTTATGCTTTAAGGGATGCTGAATCCGAATAAATAGGTTTCAGAACGTTTTAGCCCTTAGTTTTTGAGTTATGACCCGACAAAGATTTCCCAAAGTTTTGCTATACTAACCCCTTATGAAAAAATGGATTTTTCACCGAAACCTTTAAGTTTGAGCTATCGGGCTGAAAACTTGCATATTTATGCTTTAAGGGATGCTAAATCCGAATAAATAGGTTTCAGAACGTTTTAGCCCTTAGTTTTTGAGTAATGGCCCGACAAAGATTTTCTAAAGTTTTGAAAGGGTACCCCCTTATGAAAAAATGAATTTTTCACCGAAACCTTTAAGTTTGAGCTATCGGGCTGAAAACTTGCATACTTATGCTTTAAGGGATGCTGAATTCGAATAAATAGGTTTCAGAACGTTTTAGCCCTTAGTTTTTGAGTTATGACCCGACAAAGATTTCCCAAAGTTTTGCTATACTAACCCCTTATGAAAAAATTGATTTTTCACCGAAACCTTAAAGTTTGAGCTATCGGGCTAAAAACTTGCATACTTATGCTTTAAGGGATGCTAAATCCGAATAAATAGGTATCAGAACGTTTTAGCCCTTAGTTTTTGAGTTATGGCCCGACAAAGATTTTCTAAAGTTTTGAAAGGGTACCCCCTTATGAAAAAATGAATTTTTCACCGAAACCTTTAAGTTTGAGCTATCGGGCTGAAAACTTGCATACTTATGCTTTAAGGGATGCTGAATTCGAATAAATAGGTTTCAGAACGTGTTGGCCCTTAGTTTTTGAGTTATGGCCCGACAAAGATTAGCCAAAGTTTTGCTATACTAACCCCTTATGAAAAACTGGATTTTTCACCGAAACCTTTAAGTTTGAGCTATCGGGCTGAAAACTTGCATACTTATGCTTTAAGGGATGCTAAATCCGAATAAATAGGTTTCAGAACGTTTTAGCCCTTAGTTTTTGAGTTATGACCCGACAAAGATTTCCTAAAGTTTTGAAAGGGTACCCCCTTATGAAAAAATGGATTTTTCACCTAAACCTTTAAGTTTGAGCTATCGGGCTGAAAACTTGCATACTTATGCTTTAAGGGATGCTGAATTCGAATAAATAGGTTTCAGAACGTGTTGGCCCTTAGTTTTTGAGTTATGGCCCGACAAAGATTTGCCAAAGTTTTGCTATACTAACCCCTTATGAAAAACTGGATTTTTCACCGAAACCTTTAAGTTTGAGCTATCGGGCTGAAAACTGGCATACTTATGCTTTAAGGGATGCTGAATCCGAATAAATAGGTTTCAGAACGTTTTAGCCCTTAGTTTTTGAGTTATGACCCGACAAAGATTTCCCAAAGTTTTGCTATACTAACCCCTTATGAAAAAATTGATTTTTCACCGAAACCTTAAAGTTTGAGCTATCGGGCTAAAAACTTGCATACTTATGCTTTAAGGGATGCTAAATCCGAATAAATAGGTATCAGAACGTTTTAGCCCTTAGTTTTTGAGTTATGGCCCGACAAAGATTTTCTAAAGTTTTGAAAGGGTACCCCCTTATGAAAAAATGAATTTTTCACCGAAACCTTTAAGTTTGAGCTATCGGGCTGAAAACTTGCATACTTATGCTTTAAGGGATGCTGAATTCGAATAAATAGGTTTCAGAACGTGTTGGCCCTTAGTTTTTGAGTTATGGCCCGACAAAGATTTGCCAAAGTTTTGCTATACTAACCCCTTATGAAAAACTGGATTTTTCACCGAAACCTTTAAGTTTGAGCTATCGGGCTGAAAACTTGCATACTTATGCTTTAAGGGATGCTGAATCCGAATAAAGAGGTTTCAGAACGTTTTAGCCCTTAGTTTTTGAGTTATGACCCGACAAAGATTTCCCAAAGTTTTGCTATACTAACCCCTTATGAAAAAATGTATTTTTCACCGAACCTTAAAGTTTGAGCTATCGGGCTAAAAACTTGCATACTTATGCTTTAAGGGATGCTAAATCCGAATAAATAGGTATCAGAACGTTTTAGCCCTTAGTTTTTGAGTTATGGCCCGACAAAGATTTTCTAAAGTTTTGAAAGGGTACCCCCTTATGAAAAAATGAATTTTTCACCGAAACCTTAAAGTTTGAGCTATCGGGCTGAAAACTTGCATACTTATGCTTTAAGGGATGCTAAATCCGAATAAATAGGTTTCAGAACGTTTTAGCCCTTAGTTTTTGAGTTATGACCCGACAAAGATTTCCTAAAGTTTTGAAAGGGTACCCCCTTATGAAAAAATGGATTTTTCACCTAAACCTTTAAGTTTGAGCTATCGGGCTGAAAACTTGGATACTTATGCTTTAAGGGATGCTAAATCCGAATAAATAGGTTTCAGAAAGTTTTAGCCCTTAGTTTTTGAGTTATGGCCCGACAAAGATTTCCCAAGGTTTTGAAAGGGTACCCCCTTATGAAAAAATGGATTTTTCACCGAAACCTTAAAGTTTGAGCTATCGGGCTGAAAACTTGCATACTTATGTTTTAAGGGATGCTGAATCCGAATAAATAGGTTTCAGAACGTTTTAGCGCTTAATTTTTGAGTTATGGGCCGACAAAGATTTTCTAAAGTTTTGAAAGGGTACCCCCTTATGAAAAAATGAATTTTTCACCGAAACCTTTAAGTTTGAGCTATCGGGCTGAAAACTTGCATACTTATGCTTTAAGGGATGCTGAATCCGAATAAATAGGTTTCAGAACGTTTTAGCCCTTAGTTTTTGAGTTATGGCCCGACAAAGATTTGCCAAAGTTTTGCTATACTAACCCCTTATGAAAAAATGGATTTTTCACCGAAACCTTTAAGTTTGAGCTATCGGGCTGAAAACTGGCATACTTATGCTTTAAGGGATGCTGAATCCGAATAAAGAGGTTTCAGAACGTTTTAGCCCTTAGTTTTTGAGTTATGGCCCGACAAAGATTTACCAAAGTTTTGCTATACTAACCCCTTATGAAAAACTGGATTTTTCACCGAAACCTTTAAGTTTGAGCTATCGGGCTGAAAACTTGCATACTTATGCTTTAAGGGATGCTAAATCCGAATAAATAGGTTTCAGAACGTTTTAGCCCTTAGTTTTTGAGTTATGACCCGACAAAGATTTCCTAAAGTTTTGAAAGGGTACCCCCTTATGAAAAAATGGATTTTTCACCTAAACCTTTAAGTTTGAGCTATCGGGCTGAAAACTTGGATACTTATGCTTTAAGGGATGCTAAATCCGAATAAATAGGTTTCAGAACGTTTTAGCCCTTAGTTTTTGAGTTATGGCCCGACAAAGATTTCCCAAGGTTTTGAAAGGGTACCCCCTTATGAAAAAATGGATTTTTCACCGAAACCTTAAAGTTTGAGCTATCGGGCTGAAAACTTGCATACTTATGTTTTAAGGGATGCTGAATCCGAATAAATAGGTTTCAGAACGTTTTAGCGCTTAATTTTTGAGTTATGGGCCGACAAAGATTTTCTAAAGTTTTGAAAGGGTACCCCCTTATGAAAAAATGAATTTTTCACCGAAACCTTTAAGTTTGAGCTATCGGGCTGAAAACTGGCATACTTATGCTTTAAGGGATGCTGAATTCGAATAAATAGGTTTCAAAACGTTTTGGCCCTTAGTTTTTGAGTTATGGCCCGACAAAGATTTGCCAAAGTTTTGCTATACTAACCCCTTATGAAAAACTGGATTTTTCACCGAAACCTTAAAGTTTGAGCTATCGGGCTGAAAACTTGCATACTTATGCTTTAAGGGATGCAGAATCCGAATAAATAGGTTTCAGAACGTTTTAGCCCTTAGTTTTTGAGTTATGGCCCGACAAAGATTTCCTAAAGTTTTGAAAGGGTACCCCCTTATGAAAAAATGAATTTTTCACCGAAACCTTTAAGTTTGAGCTATCGGGCTGAAAACTTGCATACTTATGCTTTAAGGGATGCTGAATTCGAATAAATAGGTTTCAGAACGTTTTGGCCCTTGGTTTTTGAGTTATGGCCCGACAAAGATTTGCCAAAGTTTTGCTATACTAACCCCTTATGAAAAACTGGATTTTTCACCGAAACCTTAAAGTTTGAGCTATCGGGCTAAAAACTTGCATACTTATGCTTTAAGGGATGCTAAATCCGAATAAATAGGTATCAGAACGTTTTAGCCCTTAGTTTTTGAGTTATGGCCCGACAAAGATTTTCTAAAGTTTTGAAAGGGTACCCCCTTATGAAAAAATGAATTTTTCACCGAAACCTTTAAGTTTGAGCTATCGGGCTGAAAACTTGCATACTTATGCTTTAAGGGATGCTGAATTCGAATAAATAGGTTTCAGAACGTTTTGGCCCTTAGTTTTTGAGTTATGGCCCGACAAAGATTTGCCAAAGTTTTGCTATACTAACCCCTTATGAAAAACTGGATTTTTCACCGAAAGCTTAAAGTTTGAGCTATCGGGCTGAAAACTTGCATACTTATGCTTTAAGGGATGCAGAATCCGAATAAATAGGTTTCAGAACGTTTTAGCCCTTAGTTTTTGAGTTATGACCCGACAAAGATTTCCCAAAGTTTTGCTATACTAACCCCTTATGAAAAAATGGATTTTTCACCGAAACCTTTAAGTTTGAGCTATCGGGCTGAAAACTTGCATACTTATGCTTTAAGGGATGCTGAATCCGAATAAATAGGTTTTAGAACGTTTTAGCCCTTAGTTTTTGAGTAATGGCCCGACAAAGATTTTCTAAAGTTTTGAAAGGGTACCCCCTTATGAAAAACTGGATTTTTCACCGAAACCTTTAAGTTTGAGCTATCGGGCTGAAAACTTGCATACTTATGCTTTAAGGGATGCTGAATCCGAATAAATAGGTTTTAGAACGTTTTAGCCCTTAGTTTTTGAGTAATGGCCCGACAAAGATTTTCTAAAGTTTTGAAAGGGTACCCCCTTATGAAAAGATGAATTTTTCACCGAAACCTTTAAGTTTGAGCTATCGGGCTGAAAACTTGCATACTTATGCTTTAAGGGATGCTGAATCCGAATAAATAGGTTTCAGAACGTTTTAGCCCTTAGTTTTTGAGTTATGACCCGACAAAGATTTCCCAAAGTTTTGCTATACTAACCCCTTATGAAAAAATGGATTTTTCACCGAAACCTTTAAGTTTGAGCTATCGGGCTGAAAACTTGCATACTTATGCTTTAAGGGATGCTGAATCCGAATAAATAGGTTTTAGAACGTTTTAGCCCTTAGTTTTTGAGTAATGGCCCGACAAAGATTTTCTAAAGTTTTGAAAGGGTACCCCCTTATGAAAAGATGAATTTTTCACCGAAACCTTTAAGTTTGAGCTATCGGGCTGAAAACTTGCATACTTATGCTTTAAGGGATGCTGAATCCGAATAAATAGGTTTCAGAACGTTTTAGCCCTTAGTTTTTGAGTTATGACCCGACAAAGATTTCCCAAAGTTTTGCTATACTAACCCCTTATGAAAAAATGTATTTTACACCGAAACCTTAAAGTTTGAGCTATCGGGCTAAAAACTTGCATACTTATGCTTTAAGGGATGCTAAATCGGAATAAATAGGTTTCAGAACGTTTTAGCCCTTAGTTTTTGAGTTATGGCCCGACAAAGATTTCCCAAGGTTTTGAAAGGGTACCCCCTTATGAAAAAATGGATTTTTCACCGAAACCTTAAAGTTTGAGCTATCGGGCTGAAAACTTGCATACTTATGTTTTAAGGGATGCTGAATCCGAATAAATAGGTTTCAGAACGTTTTAGCGCTTAATTTTTGAGTTATGGGCCGACAAAGATTTTCTAAAGTTTTGAAAGGGTACCCCCTTATGAAAAAATGAATTTTTCACCGAAACCTTTAAGTTTGAGCTATCGGGCTGAAAACTTGCATACTTATGCTTTAAGGGATGCTGAATCCGAATAAATAGGTTTCAGAACGTTTTAGCCCTTAGTTTTTGAGTTATGGCCCGACAAAGATTTGCCAAAGTTTTGCTATACTAACCCCTTATGAAAAAATGGATTTTTCACCGAAACCTTTAAGTTTGAGCTATCGGGCTGAAAACTGGCATACTTATGCTTTAAGGGATGCTGAATCCGAATAAAAAGGTTTCAGAACGTTTTAGCCCTTAGTTTTTGAGTTATGACCCGACAAAGATTTCCCAAAGTTTTGCTATACTAACCCCTTATGAAAAAATGTATTTTTCACCGAACCTTAAAGTTTGAGCTATCGGGCTAAAAACTTGCATACTTATGCTTTAAGGGATGCTAAATCCGAATAAATAGGTATCAGAACGTTTTAGCCCTTAGTTTTTGAGTTATGGCCCGACAAAGATTTTCTAAAGTTTTGAAAGGGTACCCCCTTATGAAAAAATGAATTTTTCACCGAAACCTTTAAGTTTGAGCTATCGGGCTGAAAACTTGCATACTTATGCTTTAAGGGATGCTGAATTCGAATAAATAGGTTTCAGAACGTTTTGGCCCTTAGTTTTTGAGTTATGGCCCGACAAAGATTTACCAAAGTTTTGCTATACTAACCCCTTATGAAAAACTGGATTTTTCACCGAAACCTTTAAGTTTGAGCTATCGGGCTGAAAACTTGCATACTTATGCTTTAAGGGATGCTAAATCCGAATAAATAGGTTTCAGAACGTTTTAGCCCTTAGTTTTTGAGTTATGACCCGACAAAGATTTCCTAAAGTTTTGAAAGGGTACCCCCTTATGAAAAAATGGATTTTTCACCTAAACCTTTAAGTTTGAGCTATCGGGCTGAAAACTTGGATACTTATGCTTTAAGGGATGCTAAATCCGAATAAATAGGTTTCAGAACGTTTTAGCCCTTAGTTTTTGAGTTATGGCCCGACAAAGATTTCCCAAGGTTTTGAAAGGGTACCCCCTTATGAAAAAATGGATTTTTCACCGAAACCTTAAAGTTTGAGCTATCGGGCTGAAAACTTGCATACTTATGTTTTAAGGGATGCTGAATCCGAATAAATAGGTTTCAGAACGTTTTAGCGCTTAATTTTTGAGTTATGGGCCGACAAAGATTTTCTAAAGTTTTGAAAGGGTACCCCCTTATGAAAAAATGAATTTTTCACCGAAACCTTTAAGTTTGAGCTATCGGGCTGAAAACTGGCATACTTATGCTTTAAGGGATGCTGAATTCGAATAAATAGGTTTCAAAACGTTTTGGCCCTTAGTTTTTGAGTTATGGCCCGACAAAGATTTGCCAAAGTTTTGCTATACTAACCCCTTATGAAAAACTGGATTTTTCACCGAAACCTTAAAGTTTGAGCTATCGGGCTGAAAACTTGCATACTTATGCTTTAAGGGATGCAGAATCCGAATAAATAGGTTTCAGAACGTTTTAGCCCTTAGTTTTTGAGTTATGGCCCGACAAAGATTTCCTAAAGTTTTGAAAGGGTACCCCCTTATGAAAAAATGAATTTTTCACCGAAACCTTTAAGTTTGAGCTATCGGGCTGAAAACTTGCATACTTATGCTTTAAGGGATGCTGAATTCGAATAAATAGGTTTCAGAACGTTTTGGCCCTTAGTTTTTGAGTTATGGCCCGACAAAGATTTGCCAAAGTTTTGCTATACTAACCCCTTATGAAAAACTGGATTTTTCACCGAAACCTTAAAGTTTGAGCTATCGGGCTAAAAACTTGCATACTTATGCTTTAAGGGATGCTAAATCCGAATAAATAGGTATCAGAACGTTTTAGCCCTTAGTTTTTGAGTTATGGCCCGACAAAGATTTTCTAAAGTTTTGAAAGGGTACCCCCTTATGAAAAAATGAATTTTTCACCGAAACCTTTAAGTTTGAGCTATCGGGCTGAAAACTTGCATACTTATGCTTTAAGGGATGCTGAATTCGAATAAATAGGTTTCAGAACGTTTTGGCCCTTAGTTTTTGAGTTATGGCCCGACAAAGATTTGCCAAAGTTTTGCTATACTAACCCCTTATGAAAAACTGGATTTTTCACCGAAACCTTAAAGTTTGAGCTATCGGGCTGAAAACTTGCATACTTATGCTTTAAGGGATGCAGAATCCGAATAAATAGGTTTCAGAACGTTTTAGCCCTTAGTTTTTGAGTTATGGCCCGACAAAGATTTCCTAAAGTTTTGAAAGGGTACCCCCTTATGAAAAAATGAATTTTTCACCGAAACCTTTAAGTTTGAGCTATCGGGCTGAAAACTTGGATACTTATGCTTTAAGGGATGCTAAATCCGAATAAATAGGTTTCAGAACGTTTTAGCCCGTAGTTTTTGAGTTATGGCCCGACAAAGATTTCCCAAGGTTTTGAAAGGGTACCCCCTTATGAAAAAATGGATTTTTCACCGAAACCTTTAAGTTTGAGCTATCGGGCTGAAAACTTGCATACTTATGCTTTAAGGGATGCTGAATCCGAATAAATAGGTTTCAGAACGTTTTAGCCCTTAATTTTTGAGTTATGACCCGACAAAGATTTCCCAAAGTTTTGCTATACTAACCCCTTATGAAAAAATGGATTTTTCACCGAAACCTTTAAGTTTGAGCTATCGGGCTGAAAACTTGCATACTTATGCTTTAAGGGATGCTGAATCCGAATAAATAGGTTTTAGAACGTTTTAGCCCTTAGTTTTTGAGTAATGGCCCGACAAAGATTTTCTAAAGTTTTGAAAGGGTACCCCCTTATGAAAAGATGAATTTTTCACCGAAACCTTTAAGTTTGAGCTATCGGGCTGAAAACTTGCATACTTATGCTTTAAGGGATGCTGAATCCGAATAAATAGGTTTCAGAACGTTTTAGCCCTTAGTTTTTGAGTTATGACCCGACAAAGATTTCCCAAAGTTTTGCTATACTAACCCCTTATGAAAAACTGGATTTTTCACCGAAACCTTTAAGTTTGAGCTATCGGGCTGAAAACTTGCATACTTATGCTTTAAGGGATGCTGAATCCGAATAAATAGGTTTTAGAACGTTTTAGCCCTTAGTTTTTGAGTAATGGCCCGACAAAGATTTTCTAAAGTTTTGAAAGGGTACCCCCTTATGAAAAGATGAATTTTTCACCGAAACCTTTAAGTTTGAGCTATCGGGCTGAAAACTTGCATACTTATGCTTTAAGGGATGCTGAATCCGAATAAATAGGTTTCAGAACGTTTTAGCCCTTAGTTTTTGAGTTATGACCCGACAAAGATTTCCCAAAGTTTTGCTATACTAACCCCTTATGAAAAAATGGATTTTTCACCGAAACCTTTAAGTTTGAGCTATCGGGCTGAAAACTTGCATACTTATGCTTTAAGGGATGCTGAATCCAAATAAATAGGTTTTAGAACGTTTTAGCCCTTAGTTTTTGAGTAATGGCCCGACAAAAATTTTCTAAAGTTTTGAAAGGGTACCCCCTTATGAAAAGATGAATTTTTCACCGAAACCTTTAAGTTTGAGCTATCGGGCTGAAAACTTGCATACTTATGCTTTAAGGGATGCTGAATCCGAATAAATAGGTTTCAGAACGTTTTAGCCCTTAGTTTTTGAGTTATGACCCGACAAAGATTTCCCAAAGTTTTGCTATACTAACCCCTTATGAAAAAATGGATTTTTCACCGAAACCTTTAAGTTTGAGCTATCGGGCTGAAAACTTGCATACTTATGCTTTAAGGGATGCTAAATCCGAATAAATAGGTTTCAGAACGTTTTAGCCCGTAGTTTTTGAGTTATGGCCCGACAAAGATTTCCCAAGGTTTTGAAAGGGTACCCCCTTATGAAAAGATGAATTTTTCACCGAAACCTTTAAGTTTGAGCTATCGGGCTGAAAACTTGCATACTTATGCTTTAAGGGATGCTGAATCCGAATAAATAGGTATCAGAACGTTTTAGCCCTTAGTTTTTGAGTTATGGCCCGACAAAGATTTTCTAAAGTTTTGAAAGGGTACCCCCTTATGAAAAAATGAATTTTTCACCGAAACCTTTAAGTTTGAGCTATCGGGCTGAAAACTTGCATACTTATGCTTTAAGGGATGCTGAATTCGAATAAATAGGTTTCAGAACGTTTTGGCCCTTAGTTTTTGAGTTATGGCCCGACAAAGATTTACCAAAGTTTTGCTATACTAACCCCTTATGAAAAACTGGATTTTTCACCGAAACCTTTAAGTTTGAGCTATCGGGCTGAAAACTTGCATACTTATGCTTTAAGGGATGCTAAATCCGAATAAATAGGTTTCAGAACGTTTTAGCCCTTAGTTTTTGAGTTATTACCCGACAAAGATTTCCTAAAGTTTTGAAAGGGTACCCCCTTATGAAAAAATGGATTTTTCACCTAAACCTTTAAGTTTGAGCTATCGGGCTGAAAACTTGGATACTTATGCTTTAAGGGATGCTAAATCCGAATAAATAGGTTTCAGAACGTTTTAGCCCTTAGTTTTTGAGTTATGGCCCGACAAAGATTTCCCAAGGTTTTGAAAGGGTACCCCCTTATGAAAAAATGGATTTTTTACCGAAACCTTAAAGTTTGAGCTATCGGGCTGAAAACTTGCATACTTATGTTTTAAGGGATGCTGAATCCGAATAAATAGGTTTCAGAACGTTTTAGCGCTTAATTTTTGAGTTATGGGCCGACAAAGATTTTCTAAAGTTTTGAAAGGGTACCCCCTTATGAAAAAATGAATTTTTCACCGAAACCTTTAAGTTTGAGCTATCGGGCTGAAAACTGGCATACTTATGCTTTAAGGGATGCTGAATTCGAATAAATAGGTTTCAAAACGTTTTGGCCCTTAGTTTTTGAGTTATGGCCCGACAAAGATTTGCCAAAGTTTTGCTATACTAACCCCTTATGAAAAACTGGATTTTTCACCGAAACCTTTAAGTTTGAGCTATCGGGCTGAAAACTTGCATACTTATGCTTTAAGGGATGCTGAATTCGAATAAATAGGTTTCAGAACGTTTTGGCCCTTAGTTTTTGAGTTATGGCCCGACAAAGATTTACCAAAGTTTTGCTATACTAACCCCTTATGAAAAACTGGATTTTTCACCGAAACCTTTAAGTTTGAGCTATCGGGCTGAAAACTTGCATACTTATGCTTTAAGGGATGCTAAATCCGAATAAATAGGTTTCAGAACGTTTTAGCCCTTAGTTTTTGAGTTATGGCCCGACAAAGATTTTCTAAAGTTTTGAAAGGGTACCCCCTTATGAAAAAATGAATTTTTCACCGAAACCTTTAAGTTTGAGCTATCGGGCTGAAAACTTGCATACTTATGCTTTAAGGGATGCTGAATTCGAATAAATAGGTTTCAGAACGTTTTGGCCCTTAGTTTTTGAGTTATGGCCCGACAAAGATTTACCAAAGTTTTGCTATACTAACCCCTTATGAAAAACTGGATTTTTCACCGAAACCTTTAAGTTTGAGCTATCGGGCTGAAAACTTGCATACTTATGCTTTAAGGGATGCTAAATCCGAATAAATAGGTTTCAGAACGTTTTAGCCCTTAGTTTTTGAGTTGTGACCCGACAAAGATTTCCTAAAGTTTTGAAAGGGTACCCCCTTATGAAAAAATGGATTTTTCACCGAAACCATAAAGTTTGAGCTATCGGGCTGAAAACTTGCATACTTATGCTTTAAGGGATGCTGAATCCGAATAAATAGGTTTCAGAACGTTTTAGCGCTTAATTTTTGAGTTATGGCCCGACAAAGATTTTCTAAAGTTTTGAAAGGGTACCCCCTTATGAAAAAATGAATTTTTCACCGAAACCTTTAAGTTTGAGCTATCGGGCTGAAAACTTGCATACTTATGCTTTAAGGGATGCTGAATTCGAATAAATAGGTTTCAGAACGTTTTGGCCCTTAGTTTTTGAGTTATGGCCCGACAAAGATTTACCAAAGTTTTGCTATACTAACCCCTTATGAAAAACTGGATTTTTCACCGAAACCTTTAAGTTTGAGCTATCGGGCTGAAAACTTGCATACTTATGCTTTAAGGGATGCTAAATCCGAATAAATAGGTTTCAGAACGTTTTAGCCCTTAGTTTTTGAGTTATTACCCGACAAAGATTTCCTAAAGTTTTGAAAGGGTACCCCCTTATGAAAAAATGGATTTTTCACCTAAACCTTTAAGTTTGAGCTATCGGGCTGAAAACTTGGATACTTATGCTTTAAGGGATGCTAAATCCGAATAAATAGGTTTCAGAACGTTTTAGCCCTTAGTTTTTGAGTTATGGCCCGACAAAGATTTCCCAAGGTTTTGAAAGGGTACCCCCTTATGAAAAAATGGATTTTTCACCTAAACCTTTAAGTTTGAGCTATCGGGCTGAAAACTTGGATACTTATGCTTTAAGGGATGCTAAATCCGAATAAATAGGTTTCAGAACGTTTTAGCCCTTAGTTTTTGAGTTATGGCCCGACAAAGATTTCCCAAGGTTTTGAAAGGGTACCCCCTTATGAAAAAATGGATTTTTCACCGAAACCTTAAAGTTTGAGCTATCGGGCTGAAAACTTGCATACTTATGTTTTAAGGGATGCTGAATCCGAATAAATAGGTTTCAGAACGTTTTAGCGCTTAATTTTTGAGTTATGGGCCGACAAAGATTTTCTAAAGTTTTGAAAGGGTACCCCCTTATGAAAAAATGAATTTTTCACCGAAACCTTTAAGTTTGAGCTATCGGGCTGAAAACTGGCATACTTATGCTTTAAGGGATGCTGAATTCGAATAAATAGGTTTCAGAACGTTTTGGCCCTTAGTTTTTGAGTTATGGCCCGACAAAGATTTACCAAAGTTTTGCTATACTAACCCCTTATGAAAAACTGGATTTTTCACCGAAACCTTAAAGTTTGAGCTATCGGGCTGAAAACTTGCATACTTATGCTTTAAGGGATGCAGAATCCGAATAAATAGGTTTCAGAACGTTTTAGCCCTTAGTTTTTGAGTTATGGCCCGACAAAGATTTCCTAAAGTTTTGAAAGGGTACCCCCTTATGAAAAAATGAATTTTTCACCGAAACCTTTAAGTTTGAGCTATCGGGCTGAAAACTTGCATACTTATGCTTTAAGGGATGCTGAATTCGAATAAATAGGTTTCAGAACGTTTTGGCCCTTAGTTTTTGAGTTATGGCCCGACAAAGATTTGCCAAAGTTTTGCTATACTAACCCCTTATGAAAAACTGGATTTTTCACCGAAACCTTAAAGTTTGAGCTATCGGGCTAAAAACTTGCATACTTATGCTTTAAGGGATGCTAAATCCGAATAAATAGGTATCAGAACGTTTTAGCCCTTAGTTTTTGAGTTATGGCCCGACAAAGATTTTCTAAAGTTTTGAAAGGGTACCCCCTTATGAAAAAATGAATTTTTCACCGAAACCTTTAAGTTTGAGCTATCGGGCTGAAAACTTGCATACTTATGCTTTAAGGGATGCTGAATTCGAATAAATAGGTTTCAGAACGTTTTGGCCCTTAGTTTTTGAGTTATGGCCCGACAAAGATTTGCCAAAGTTTTGCTATACTAACCCCTTATGAAAAACTGGATTTTTCACCGAAAACTTAAAGTTTGAGCTATCGGGCTGAAAACTTGCATACTTATGCTTTATGGGATGCAGAATCCGAATAAATAGGTTTCAGAACGTTTTAGCCCTTAGTTTTTGAGTTATGGCCCGACAAAGATTTCCTAAAGTTTTGAAAGGGTACCCCCTTATGAAAAAATGAATTTTTCACCGAAACCTTTAAGTTTGAGCTATCGGGCTGAAAACTTGGATACTTATGCTTTAAGGGATGCTAAATCCGAATAAATAGGTTTCAGAACGTTTTAGCCCGTAGTTTTTGAGTTATGGCCCGACAAAGATTTCCCAAGGTTTTGAAAGGGTACCCCCTTATGAAAAAATGGATTTTTCACCGAAACCTTTAAGTTTGAGCTATCGGGCTGAAAACTTGCATACTTATGCTTTAAGGGATGCTGAATCCGAATAAATAGGTTTCAGAACGTTTTAGCCCTTAGTTTTTGAGTTATGACCCGACAAAGATTTCCCAAAGTTTTGCTATACTAACCCCTTATGAAAAACTGGATTTTTCACCGAAACCTTTAAGTTTGAGCTATCGGGCTGAAAACTTGCATACTTATGCTTTAAGGGATGCTGAATCCGAATAAATAGGTTTTAGAACGTTTTAGCCCTTAGTTTTTGAGTAATGGCCCGACAAAGATTTTCTAAAGTTTTGAAAGGGTATGAAAAGATGAATTTTTCACCGAAACCTTTAAGTTTGAGCTATCGGGCTGAAAACTTGCATACTTATGCTTTAAGGGATGCTGAATCCGAATAAATAGGTTTCAGAACGTTTTAGCCCTTAGTTTTTGAGTTATGACCCGACAAAGATTTCCCAAAGTTTTGCTATACTAACCCCTTATGAAAAACTGGATTTTTCACCGAAAGCTTTAAGTTTGAGCTATCGGGCTGAAAACTTGCATACTTATGGTTTAAGGGATGCTAAATCCGAATAAATAGGTTTCAGAACGTTTTAGCCCTTAGTTTTTGAGTTATGGCCCGACAAAGATTTCCCAAGGTTTTGAAAGGGTACCCCCTTATGAAAAAATGAATTTTCCACCGAAACCTTTAAGTTTGAGCTATCGGGCTGAAAACTTGCATACTTATGCTTTAAGGGATGCTAAATCCGAATAAATAGGTTTCAGAACGTTTTAGCCCTTAGTTTTTGAGTTGTGACCCGACAAAGATTTCCTAAAGTTTTGAAAGGGTACCCCCTTATGAAAAAATGGATTTTTCACCGAAACCATAAAGTTTGAGCTATCGGGCTGAAAACTTGCATACTTATGCTTTAAGGGATGCTAAATCCGAATAACTAGGTTTCAGAACATTTTAACCCTTAGTTTTTGAGTTATAGGCCGACAAAGATTTTCTAAAGTTTTGAAAGGGTACCCCCTTATGAAAAAATGGATTTTTCACCGAAACCTTAAAGTTTGAGCTATCGGGCTAAAAACTTGCATACTTATGCTTTAAGGGATGCTAAATCCGAATAAATAGGTATCAGAACGTTTTAGCCCTTAGTTTTTGAGTTATGGCCCGACAACGATTTTCTAAAGTTTTGAAAGGGTACCCCCTTATGAAAAAATGAATTTTTCACCGAAACCTTTAAGTTTGAGCTATCGGGCTGAAAACTTGCATACTTATGCTTTAAGGGATGCTGAATCCGAATAAATAGGTTTCAGAACGTTTTAGCCCTTAGTTTTTGAGTTATGGCCCGACAAAGATTTTCTAAAGTTTTGAAAGGGTACCCCCTTATGAAAAAATGGATTTTTCACCGAAACCTTTAAGTTTGAGCTATCGGGCTGAAAACTTGGATACTTATGCTTTAAGGGATGCTAAATCCGAATAAATAGGTTTCAGAACATTTTAGCCCTTAGTTTTTGAGTAATGGCCCGACAAAGATTTTCTAAAGTTTTGAAAGGGTACCCCCTTATGAAAAAATGAATTATTCACCGAAACCTTTAAGTTTGAGCTATCGGGCTGAAAACTTGCATACTTATGCTTTAAGGGATGCTGAATTCGAATAAATAGGTTTCAGAACGTTTTGGCCCTTAGTTTTTGAGTTATGGCCCGTCAAAGATTTGCCAAAGTTTTGCTATACTAACCCCTTATGAAAAACTGGATTTTTCACCGAAACCTTTAAGTTTGAGCTATCGGGCTGAAAACTTGCATACTTATGCTTTAAGGGATGCTAAATCCGATTAAATAGGTTTCAGAACGTTTAAGCCCTTAGTTTTTGAGTTATGGCCCGACAAAGATTTCCCAAGGTTTTGAAAGGGTACCCCCTTATGAAAAAATGAATTTTCCACCGAAACCTTTAAGTTTGAGCTATCGGGCTGAAAACTTGCATACTTATGCTTTAAGGGATGCTAAATCCGAATAAATAGGTTTCAGAACGTTTTAGCCCTTAGTTTTTGAGTTGTGACCCGACAAAGATTTCCTAAAGTTTTGAAAGGGTACCCCCTTATGAAAAAATGGATTTTTCACCGAAACCATAAAGTTTGAGCTATCGGGCTGAAAACTTGCATACTTATGCTTTAAGGGATGCTAAATCCGAATAACTAGGTTTCAGAACATTTTAACCCTTAGTTTTTGAGTTATAGGCCGACAAAGATTTTCTAAAGTTTTGAAAGGGTACCCCCTTATGAAAAAATGGATTTTTCACCGAAACCTTAAAGTTTGAGCTATCGGGCTAAAAACTTGCATACTTATGCTTTAAGGGATGCTAAATCCGAATAAATAGGTATCAGAACGTTTTAGCCCTTAGTTTTTGAGTTATGGCCCGACAACGATTTTCTAAAGTTTTGAAAGGGTACCCCCTTATGAAAAAATGAATTTTTCACCGAAACCTTTAAGTTTGAGCTATCGGGCTGAAAACTTGCATACTTATGCTTTAAGGGATGCTGAATCCGAATAAATAGGTTTCAGAACGTTTTAGCCCTTAGTTTTTGAGTTATGGCCCGACAAAGATTTTCTAAAGTTTTGAAAGGGTACCCCCTTATGAAAAAATGGATTTTTCACCGAAACCTTTAAGTTTGAGCTATCGGGCTGAAAACTTGGATACTTATGCTTTAAGGGATGCTAAATCCGAATAAATAGGTTTCAGAACATTTTAGCCCTTAGTTTTTGAGTAATGGCCCGACAAAGATTTTCTAAAGTTTTGAAAGGGTACCCCCTTATGAAAAAATGAATTATTCACCGAAACCTTTAAGTTTGAGCTATCGGGCTGAAAACTTGCATACTTATGCTTTAAGGGATGCTAAATCCGAATAAATAGGTTTCAGAACGTTTTAGCCCTTAGTTTTTGAGTTATGGCCCGACAAAGATTTCCCAAGGTTTTGAAAGGGTACCCCCTTATGAAAAAATGGATTTTTCACCGAAACCTTTAAGTTTGAGCTATCGGGCTGAAAACTGGCATACTTATGCTTTAAGGGATGCTGAATCCGAATAAATAGGTTTCAGAACGTTTTAGCCCTTAGTTTTTGAGTTATGACCCGACAAAGATTTCCCAAAGTTTTGCTATACTAACCCCTTATGAAAAAATTGATTTTTCACCGAAACCTTAAAGTTTGAGCTATCGGGCTGAAAACTTGGATACTTATGCTTTAAGGGATGCTAAATCCGAATAAATAGGTTTCAGAACGTTTTAGCCCGTAGTTTTTGAGTTATGGCCCGACAAAGATTTCCCAAGGTTTTGAAAGGGTACCCCCTTATGAAAAAATGGATTTTTCACCGAAACCTTTAAGTTTGAGCTATCGGGCTGAAAACTTGCATACTTATGCTTTAAGGGATGCTGAATTCGAATAAATAGGTTTCAGAACGTGTTGGCCCTTAGTTTTTGAGTTATGGCCCGACAAAGATTTGCCAAAGTTTTGCTATACTAACCCCTTATGAAAAACTGGATTTTTCACCGAAACCTTTAAGTTTGAGCTATCGGGCTGAAAACTTGCATACTTATGCTTTAAGGGATGCTAAATCCGAATAAATAGGTTTCAGAACGTTTTAGCCCTTAGTTTTTGAGTTATGACCCGACAAAGATTTCCTAAAGTTTTGAAAGGGTACCCCCTTATGAAAAAATGGATTTTTCACCTAAACCTTTAAGTTTGAGCTATCGGGCTGAAAACTTGCATACTTATGCTTTAAGGGATGCTGAATTCGAATAAATAGGTTTCAGAACGTGTTGGCCCTTAGTTTTTGAGTTATGGCCCGACAAAGATTTGCCAAAGTTTTGCTATACTAACCCCTTATGAAAAACTGGATTTTTCACCGAAACCTTTAAGTTTGAGCTATCGGGCTAAAAACTTGCATACTTATGCTTTAAGGGATGCTAAATCCGAATAAATAGGTTTCAGAACGTTTTAGCCCGTAGTTTTTGAGTTATGGCCCGACAAAGATTTCCCAAGGTTTTGAAAGGGTACCCCCTTATGAAAAAATGAATTTTTCACCGAAACCTTTAAGTTTGAGCTATCGGGCTGAAAACTTGCATACTTATGCTTTAAGGGATGCTGAATCCGAATAAATAGGTTTCAGAACGTTTTAGCCCTTAGTTTTTGAGTTATGACCCGACAAAGATTTCCTAAAGTTTTGAAAGGGTACCCCCTTATGAAAAAATGGATTTTTCACCGAAACCTTTAAGTTTGAGCTATCGGGCTGAAAACTTGGATACTTATGCTTTAAGGGATGCTAAATCCGAATAAATAGGTTTCAGAACGTTTTAGCCCGTAGTTTTTGAGTTATGGCCCGACAAAGATTTGCCAAGGTTTTGAAAGGGTACCCCCTTATGAAAAAATGGATTTTTCACCGAAACCTTTAAGTTTGAGCTATCGGGCTGAAAACTTGCATACTTATGCTTTAAGGGATGCTGAATTCGAATAAATAGGTTTCAGAACGTTTTAGCCCTTAGTTTTTGAGTTATGACCCGACAAAGATTTCCCAAAGTTTTGCTATACTAACCCCTTATGAAAAACTGGATTTTTCACCGAAACCTTTAAGTTTGAGCTATCGGGCTGAAAACTTGCATACTTATGCTTTAAGGGATGCTAAATCCGAATAAATAGGTATCAGAACGTTTTAGCCCTTAGTTTTTGAGTTATGGCCCGACAAAGATTTTCTAAAGTTTTGAAAGGGTACCCCCTTATGAAAAAATGAATTTTTCACCGAAACCTTTAAGTTTGAGCTATCGGGCTGAAAACTTGCATACTTATGCTTTAAGGGATGCTGAATTCGAATAAATAGGTTTCAGAACGTGTTGGCCCTTAGTTTTTGAGTTATGGCCCGACAAAGATTAGCCAAAGTTTTGCTATACTAACCCCTTATGAAAAACTGGATTTTTCACCGAAACCTTTAAGTTTGAGCTATCGGGCTAAAAACTTGCATACTTATGCTTTAAGGGATGCTAAATCCGAATAAATAGGTTTCAGAACGTTTTAGCCCGTAGTTTTTGAGTTATGGCCCGACAAAGATTTCCCAAGGTTTTGAAAGGGTACCCCCTTATGAAAAAATGAATTTTTCACCGAAACCTTTAAGTTTGAGCTATCGGGCTGAAAACTTGCATACTTATGCTTTAAGGGATGCTGAATCCGAATAAATAGGTTTCAGAACGTTTTAGCCCTTAGTTTTTGAGTTATGACCCGACAAAGATTTCCTAAAGTTTTGAAAGGGTACCCCCTTATGAAAAAATGGATTTTTCACCGAAACCTTTAAGTTTGAGCTATCGGGCTGAAAACTTGGATACTTATGCTTTAAGGGATGCTAAATCCGAATAAATAGGTTTCAGAACGTTTTAGCCCGTAGTTTTTGAGTTATGGCCCGACAAAGATTTGCCAAGGTTTTGAAAGGGTACCCCCTTATGAAAAAATGGATTTTTCACCGAAACCTTTAAGTTTGAGCTATCGGGCTGAAAACTTGCATACTTATGCTTTAAGGGATGCTGAATTCGAATAAATAGGTTTCAGAACGTTTTAGCCCTTAGTTTTTGAGTTATGACCCGACAAAGATTTCCCAAAGTTTTGCTATACTAACCCCTTATGAAAAACTGGATTTTTCACCGAAACCTTTAAGTTTGAGCTATCGGGCTGAAAACTTGCATACTTATGCTTTAAGGGATGCTAAATCCGAATAAATAGGTATCAGAACGTTTTAGCCCTTAGTTTTTGAGTTATGGCCCGACAAAGATTTTCTAAAGTTTTGAAAGGGTACCCCCTTATGAAAAAATGAATTTTTCACCGAAACCTTTAAGTTTGAGCTATCGGGCTGAAAACTTGCATACTTATGCTTTAAGGGATGCTGAATTCGAATAAATAGGTTTCAGAACGTGTTGGCCCTTAGTTTTTGAGTTATGGCCCGACAAAGATTTGCCAAAGTTTTGCTATACTAACCCCTTATGAAAAACTGGATTTTTCACCGAAACCTTTAAGTTTGAGCTATCGGGCTGAAAACTGGCATACTTATGCTTTAAGGGATGCTGAATCCGAATAAATAGGTTTCAGAACGTTTTAGCCCTTAGTTTTTGAGTTATGACCCGACAAAGATTTCCCAAAGTTTTGCTATACTAACCCCTTATGAAAAAATTGATTTTTCACCGAAACCTTAAAGTTTGAGCTATCGGGCTAAAAACTTGCATACTTATGCTTTAAGGGATGCTAAATCCGAATAAATAGGTATCAGAACGTTTTAGCCCTTAGTTTTTGAGTTATGGCCCGACAAAGATTTTCTAAAGTTTTGAAAGGGTACCCCCTTATGAAAAAATGAATTTTTCACCGAAACCTTTAAGTTTGAGCTATCGGGCTGAAAACTTGCATACTTATGCTTTAAGGGATGCTGAATTCGAATAAATAGGTTTCAGAACGTGTTGGCCCTTAGTTTTTGAGTTATGGCCCGACAAAGATTTGCCAAAGTTTTGCTATACTAACCCCTTATGAAAAACTGGATTTTTCACCGAAACCTTTAAGTTTGAGCTATCGGGCTGAAAACTTGCATACTTATGCTTTAAGGGATGCTAAATCCGAATAAATAGGTTTCAGAACGTTTTAGCCCTTAGTTTTTGAGTTATGACCCGACAAAGATTTCCTAAAGTTTTGAAAGGGTACCCCCTTATGAAAAAATGGATTTTTCACCTAAACCTTTAAGTTTGAGCTATCGGGCTGAAAACTTGGATACTTATGCTTTAAGGGATGCTAAATCCGAATAAATAGGTTTCAGAACGTTTTAGCCCTTAGTTTTTGAGTTATGGCCCGACAAAGATTTCCTAAAGTTTTGAAAGGGTACCCCCTTATGAAAAAATGAATTTTTCACCGAAACCTTTAAGTTTGAGCTATCGGGCTGAAAACTTGGATACTTATGCTTTAAGGGATGCTAAATCCGAATAAATAGGTTTCAGAACGTTTTAGCCCGTAGTTTTTGAGTTATGGCCCGACAAAGATTTCCCAAAGTTTTGCTATACTAACCCCTTATGAAAAAATGGATTTTTCACCGAAACCTTTAAGTTTGAGCTATCGGGCTGAAAACTTGCATACTTATGCTTTAAGGGATGCTAAATCCGAATAAATAGGTTTCAGAACGTTTTAGACCTTAGTTTTTGAGTTATGGCCCGACAAAGATTTGCCAAAGTTTTGCTATACTAACCCCTTATGAAAAACTGGATTTTTCACCGAAACCTTAAAGTTTGAGCTATCGGGCTGAAAACTTGCATACTTATGCTTTAAGGGATGCAGAATCCGAATAAATAGGTTTCAGAACGTTTTAGCCCTTAGTTTTTGAGTTATGGCCCGACAAAGATTTCCTAAAGTTTTGAAAGGGTACCCCCTTATGAAAAAATGAATTTTTCACCGAAACCTTTAAGTTTGAGCTATCGGGCTGAAAACTTGCATACTTATGCTTTAAGGGATGCTTAATTCGAATAAATAGGTTTCAGAACGTTTTGGCCCTTAGTTTTTGAGTTATGGCCCGACAAAGATTTGCCAAAGTTTTGCTATACTAACCCCTTATGAAAAACTGGATTTTTCACCGAAACCTTAAAGTTTGAGCTATCGGGCTAAAAACTTGCATACTTATGCTTTAAGGGATGCTAAATCCGAATAAATAGGTATCAGAACGTTTTAGCCCTTAGTTTTTGAGTTATGGCCCGACAAAGATTTTCTAAAGTTTTGAAAGGGTACCCCCTTATGAAAAAATGAATTTTTCACCGAAACCTTTAAGTTTGAGCTATCGGGCTGAAAACTTGCATACTTATGCTTTAAGGGATGCTAAATCCGAATAAATAGGTTTCAGAACGTTTTAGACCTTAGTTTTTGAGTTATGGCCCGACAAAGATTTGCCAAAGTTTTGCTATACTAACCCCTTATGAAAAACTGGATTTTTCACCGAAACCTTAAAGTTTGAGCTATCGGGCTGAAAACTTGCATACTTATGCTTTAAGGGATGCAGAATCCGAATAAATAGGTTTCAGAACGTTTTAGCCCTTAGTTTTTGAGTTATGGCCCGACAAAGATTTCCTAAAGTTTTGAAAGGGTACCCCCTTATGAAAAAATGAATTTTTCACCGAAACCTTTAAGTTTGAGCTATCGGGCTGAAAACTTGGATACTTATGCTTTAAGGGATGCTAAATCCGAATAAATAGGTTTCAGAACGTTTTAGCCCGTAGTTTTTGAGTTATGGCCCGACAAAGATTTCCCAAAGTTTTGCTATACTAACCCCTTATGAAAAAATGGATTTTTCACCGAAACCTTTAAGTTTGAGCTATCGGGCTGAAAACTTGCATACTTATGCTTTAAGGGATGCTAAATCCGAATAAATAGGTTTCAGAACGTTTTAGACCTTAGTTTTTGAGTTATGGCCCGACAAAGATTTGCCAAAGTTTTGCTATACTAACCCCTTATGAAAAACTGGATTTTTCACCGAAACCTTAAAGTTTGAGCTATCGGGCTGAAAACTTGCATACTTATGCTTTAAGGGATGCAGAATCCGAATAAATAGGTTTCAGAACGTTTTAGCCCTTAGTTTTTGAGTTATGGCCCGACAAAGATTTCCTAAAGTTTTGAAAGGGTACCCCCTTATGAAAAAATGAATTTTTCACCGAAACCTTTAAGTTTGAGCTATCGGGCTGAAAACTTGCATACTTATGCTTTAAGGGATGCTAAATCCGAATAAATAGGTATCAGAACGTTTTAGCCCTTAGTTTTTGAGTTATGGCCCGACAAAGATTTTCTAAAGTTTTGAAAGGGTACCCCCTTATGAAAAAATGAATTTTTCACCGAAACCTTTAAGTTTGAGCTATCGGGCTGAAAACTTGCATACTTATGCTTTAAGGGATGCTAAATCCGAATAAATAGGTATCAGAACGTTTTAGCCCTTAGTTTTTGAGTTATGGCCCGACAAAGATTTTCTAAAGTTTTGAAAGGGTACCCCCTTATGAAAAAATGAATTTTTCACCGAAACCTTTAAGTTTGAGCTATCGGGCTGAAAACTTGCATACTTATGCTTTAAGGGATGCTAAATCCGAATAAATAGGTTTCAGAACGTTTTAGACCTTAGTTTTTGAGTTATGGCCCGACAAAGATTTGCCAAAGTTTTGCTATACTAACCCCTTATGAAAAACTGGATTTTTCACCGAAACCTTAAAGTTTGAGCTATCGGGCTGAAAACTTGCATACTTATGCTTTAAGGGATGCAGAATCCGAATAAATAGGTTTCAGAACGTTTTAGCCCTTAGTTTTTGAGTTATGGCCCGACAAAGATTTCCTAAAGTTTTGAAAGGGTACCCCCTTATGAAAAAATGAATTTTTCACCGAAACCTTTAAGTTTGAGCTATCGGGCTGAAAACTTGGATACTTATGCTTTAAGGGATGCTAAATCCGAATAAATAGGTTTCAGAACGTTTTAGCCCGTAGTTTTTGAGTTATGGCCCGACAAAGATTTCCCAAAGTTTTGCTATACTAACCCCTTATGAAAAAATGGATTTTTCACCGAAACCTTTAAGTTTGAGCTATCGGGCTGAAAACTTGCATACTTATGCTTTAAGGGATGCTAAATCCGAATAAATAGGTTTCAGAACGTTTTAGACCTTAGTTTTTGAGTTATGGCCCGACAAAGATTTGCCAAAGTTTTGCTATACTAACCCCTTATGAAAAACTGGATTTTTCACCGAAACCTTAAAGTTTGAGCTATCGGGCTGAAAACTTGCATACTTATGCTTTAAGGGATGCAGAATCCGAATAAATAGGTTTCAGAACGTTTTAGCCCTTAGTTTTTGAGTTATGGCCCGACAAAGATTTCCTAAAGTTTTGAAAGGGTACCCCCTTATGAAAAAATGAATTTTTCACCGAAACCTTTAAGTTTGAGCTATCGGGCTGAAAACTTGGATACTTATGCTTTAAGGGATGCTAAATCCGAATAAATAGGTTTCAGAACGTTTTAGCCCGTAGTTTTTGAGTTATGGCCCGACAAAGATTTCCCAAAGTTTTGCTATACTAACCCCTTATGAAAAAATGGATTTTTCACCGAAACCTTTAAGTTTGAGCTATCGGGCTGAAAACTTGCATACTTATGCTTTAAGGGATGCTAAATCCGAATAAATAGGTTTCAGAACGTTTTAGACCTTAGTTTTTGAGTTATGGCCCGACAAAGATTTGCCAAAGTTTTGCTATACTAACCCCTTATGAAAAACTGGATTTTTCACCGAAACCTTAAAGTTTGAGCTATCGGGCTGAAAACTTGCATACTTATGCTTTAAGGGATGCAGAATCCGAATAAATAGGTTTCAGAACGTTTTAGCCCTTAGTTTTTGAGTTATGGCCCGACAAAGATTTCCTAAAGTTTTGAAAGGGTACCCCCTTATGAAAAAATGAATTTTTCACCGAAACCTTTAAGTTTGAGCTATCGGGCTGAAAACTTGCATACTTATGCTTTAAGGGATGCTAAATCCGAATAAATAGGTATCAGAACGTTTTAGCCCTTAGTTTTTGAGTTATGGCCCGACAAAGATTTTCTAAAGTTTTGAAAGGGTACCCCCTTATGAAAAAATGAATTTTTCACCGAAACCTTTAAGTTTGAGCTATCGGGCTGAAAACTTGCATACTTATGCTTTAAGGGATGCTGAATTCGAATAAATAGGTTTCAGAACGTGTTGGCCCTTAGTTTTTGAGTTATGGCCCGACAAAGATTTGCCAAAGTTTTGCTATACTAACCCCTTATGAAAAACTGGATTTTTCACCGAAACCTTTAAGTTTGAGCTATCGGGCTGAAAACTGGCATACTTATGCTTTAAGGGATGCTGAATCCGAATAAATAGGTTTCAGAACGTTTTAGCCCTTAGTTTTTGAGTTATGACCCGACAAAGATTTCCCAAAGTTTTGCTATACTAACCCCTTATGAAAAAATTGATTTTTCACCGAAACCTTAAAGTTTGAGCTATCGGGCTAAAAACTTGCATACTTATGCTTTAAGGGATGCTAAATCCGAATAAATAGGTATCAGAACGTTTTAGCCCTTAGTTTTTGAGTTATGGCCCGACAAAGATTTTCTAAAGTTTTGAAAGGGTACCCCCTTATGAAAAAATGAATTTTTCACCGAAACCTTTAAGTTTGAGCTATCGGGCTGAAAACTTGCATACTTATGCTTTAAGGGATGCTGAATTCGAATAAATAGGTTTCAGAACGTTTTGGCCCTTAGTTTTTGAGTTATGGCCCGACAAAGATTTGCCAAAGTTTTGCTATACTAACCCCTTATGAAAAACTGGATTTTTCACCGAAACCTTTAAGTTTGAGCTATCGGGCTGAAAACTGGCATACTTATGCTTTAAGGGATGCTGAATCCGAATAAATAGGTTTCAGAACGTTTTAGCCCTTAGTTTTTGAGTTATGACCCGACAAAGATTTCCCAAAGTTTTGCTATACTAACCCCTTATGAAAAAATTGATTTTTCACCGAAACCTTAAAGTTTGAGCTATCGGGCTAAAAACTTGCATACTTATGCTTTAAGGGATGCTAAATCCGAATAAATAGGTATCAGAACGTTTTAGCCCTTAGTTTTTGAGTTATGGCCCGACAAAGATTTTCTAAAGTTTTGAAAGGGTACCCCCTTATGAAAAAATGAATTTTTCACCGAAACCTTTAAGTTTGAGCTATCGGGCTGAAAACTTGCATACTTATGCTTTAAGGGATGCTAAATCCGAATAAATAGGTATCAGAACGTTTTAGCCCTTAGTTTTTGAGTTATGGCCCGACAAAGATTTTCTAAAGTTTTGAAAGGGTACCCCCTTATGAAAAAATGAATTTTTCACCGAAACCTTTAAGTTTGAGCTATCGGGCTGAAAACTTGCATACTTATGCTTTAAGGGATGCTGAATTCGAATAAATAGGTTTCAGAACGTGTTGGCCCTTAGTTTTTGAGTTATGGCCCGACAAAGATTTGCCAAAGTTTTGCTATACTAACCCCTTATGAAAAACTGGATTTTTCACCGAAACCTTTAAGTTTGAGCTATCGGGCTGAAAACTGGCATACTTATGCTTTAAGGGATGCTGAATCCGAATAAATAGGTTTCAGAACGTTTTAGCCCTTAGTTTTTGAGTTATGACCCGACAAAGATTTCCCAAAGTTTTGCTATACTAACCCCTTATGAAAAAATTGATTTTTCACCGAAACCTTAAAGTTTGAGCTATCGGGCTAAAAACTTGCATACTTATGCTTTAAGGGATGCTAAATCCGAATAAATAGGTATCAGAACGTTTTAGCCCTTAGTTTTTGAGTTATGGCCCGACAAAGATTTTCTAAAGTTTTGAAAGGGTACCCCCTTATGAAAAAATGAATTTTTCACCGAAACCTTTAAGTTTGAGCTATCGGGCTGAAAACTTGCATACTTATGCTTTAAGGGATGCTGAATTCGAATAAATAGGTTTCAGAACGTGTTGGCCCTTAGTTTTTGAGTTATGGCCCGACAAAGATTTGCCAAAGTTTTGCTATACTAACCCCTTATGAAAAACTGGATTTTTCACCGAAACCTTTAAGTTTGAGCTATCGGGCTGAAAACTGGCATACTTATGCTTTAAGGGATGCTGAATCCGAATAAATAGGTTTCAGAACGTTTTAGCCCTTAGTTTTTGAGTTATGACCCGACAAAGATTTCCCAAAGTTTTGCTATACTAACCCCTTATGAAAAAATTGATTTTTCACCGAAACCTTAAAGTTTGAGCTATCGGGCTAAAAACTTGCATACTTATGCTTTAAGGGATGCTAAATCCGAATAAATAGGTATCAGAACGTTTTAGCCCTTAGTTTTTGAGTTATGGCCCGACAAAGATTTTCTAAAGTTTTGAAAGGGTACCCCCTTATGAAAAAATGAATTTTTCACCGAAACCTTTAAGTTTGAGCTATCGGGCTGAAAACTTGCATACTTATGCTTTAAGGGATGCTAAATCCGAATAAATAGGTATCAGAACGTTTTAGCCCTTAGTTTTTGAGTTATGGCCCGACAAAGATTTTCTAAAGTTTTGAAAGGGTACCCCCTTATGAAAAAATGAATTTTTCACCGAAACCTTTAAGTTTGAGCTATCGGGCTGAAAACTTGCATACTTATGCTTTAAGGGATGCTGAATTCGAATAAATAGGTTTCAGAACGTGTTGGCCCTTAGTTTTTGAGTTATGGCCCGACAAAGATTTGCCAAAGTTTTGCTATACTAACCCCTTATGAAAAACTGGATTTTTCACCGAAACCTTTAAGTTTGAGCTATCGGGCTGAAAACTGGCATACTTATGCTTTAAGGGATGCTGAATCCGAATAAATAGGTTTCAGAACGTTTTAGCCCTTAGTTTTTGAGTTATGACCCGACAAAGATTTCCCAAAGTTTTGCTATACTAACCCCTTATGAAAAAATTGATTTTTCACCGAAACCTTAAAGTTTGAGCTATCGGGCTAAAAACTTGCATACTTATGCTTTAAGGGATGCTAAATCCGAATAAATAGGTATCAGAACGTTTTAGCCCTTAGTTTTTGAGTTATGGCCCGACAAAGATTTTCTAAAGTTTTGAAAGGGTACCCCCTTATGAAAAAATGAATTTTTCACCGAAACCTTTAAGTTTGAGCTATCGGGCTGAAAACTGGCATACTTATGCTTTAAGGGATGCTGAATTCGAATAAATAGGTTTCAGAACGTTTTGGCCCTTAGTTTTTGAGTTATGGCCCGACAAAGATTTGCCAAAGTTTTGCTATACTAACCCCTTATGAAAAACTGGATTTTTCACCGAAACCTTAAAGTTTGAGCTATCGGGCTGAAAACTTGCATACTTATGCTTTAAGGGATGCAGAATCCGAATAAATAGGTTTTAGAACGTTTTAGCCCTTAGTTTTTGAGTTATGGCCCGACAAAGATTTCCTAAAGTTTTGAAAGGGTACCCCCTTATGAAAAAATGAATTTTTCACCGAAACCTTTAAGTTTGAGCTATCGGGCTGAAAACTTGCATACTTATGCTTTAAGGGATGCTTAATTCGAATAAATAGGTTTCAGAACGTTTTGGCCCTTAGTTTTTGAGTTATGGCCCGACAAAGATTTGCCAAAGTTTTGCTATACTAACCCCTTATGAAAAACTGGATTTTTCACCGAAACCTTAAAGTTTGAGCTATCGGGCTAAAAACTTGCATACTTATGCTTTAAGGGATGCTAAATCCGAATAAATAGGTATCAGAACGTTTTAGCCCTTAGTTTTTGAGTTATGGCCCGACAAAGATTTTCTAAAGTTTTGAAAGGGTACCCCCTTATGAAAAAATGAATTTTTCACCGAAACCTTTAAGTTTGAGCTATCGGGCTGAAAACTTGCATACTTATGCTTTAAGGGATGCTAAATCCGAATAAATAGGTTTCAGAACGTTTTAGACCTTAGTTTTTGAGTTATGGCCCGACAAAGATTTGCCAAAGTTTTGCTATACTAACCCCTTATGAAAAACTGGATTTTTCACCGAAACCTTAAAGTTTGAGCTATCGGGCTGAAAACTTGCATACTTATGCTTTAAGGGATGCAGAATCCGAATAAATAGGTTTCAGAACGTTTTAGCCCTTAGTTTTTGAGTTATGGCCCGACAAAGATTTCCTAAAGTTTTGAAAGGGTACCCCCTTATGAAAAAATGAATTTTTCACCGAAACCTTTAAGTTTGAGCTATCGGGCTGAAAACTTGGATACTTATGCTTTAAGGGATGCTAAATCCGAATAAATAGGTTTCAGAACGTTTTAGCCCGTAGTTTTTGAGTTATGGCCCGACAAAGATTTCCCAAAGTTTTGCTATACTAACCCCTTATGAAAAAATGGATTTTTCACCGAAACCTTTAAGTTTGAGCTATCGGGCTGAAAACTTGCATACTTATGCTTTAAGGGATGCTAAATCCGAATAAATAGGTTTCAGAACGTTTTAGCCCTTAGTTTTTGAGTTATGGCCCGACAAAGATTTCCTAAAGTTTTGAAAGGGTACCCCCTTATGAAAAAATGAATTTTTCACCGAAACCTTTAAGTTTGAGCTATCGGGCTGAAAACTTGCATACTTATGCTTTAAGGGATGCTAAATCCGAATAAATAGGTATCAGAACGTTTTAGCCCTTAGTTTTTGAGTTATGGCCCGACAAAGATTTTCTAAAGTTTTGAAAGGGTACCCCCTTATGAAAAAATGAATTTTTCACCGAAACCTTTAAGTTTGAGCTATCGGGCTGAAAACTTGCATACTTATGCTTTAAGGGATGCTAAATCCGAATAAATAGGTATCAGAACGTTTTAGCCCTTAGTTTTTGAGTTATGGCCCGACAAAGATTTTCTAAAGTTTTGAAAGGGTACCCCCTTATGAAAAAATGAATTTTTCACCGAAACCTTTAAGTTTGAGCTATCGGGCTGAAAACTTGCATACTTATGCTTTAAGGGATGCTAAATCCGAATAAATAGGTTTCAGAACGTTTTAGACCTTAGTTTTTGAGTTATGGCCCGACAAAGATTTGCCAAAGTTTTGCTATACTAACCCCTTATGAAAAACTGGATTTTTCACCGAAACCTTAAAGTTTGAGCTATCGGGCTGAAAACTTGCATACTTATGCTTTAAGGGATGCAGAATCCGAATAAATAGGTTTCAGAACGTTTTAGCCCTTAGTTTTTGAGTTATGGCCCGACAAAGATTTCCTAAAGTTTTGAAAGGGTACCCCCTTATGAAAAAATGAATTTTTCACCGAAACCTTTAAGTTTGAGCTATCGGGCTGAAAACTTGGATACTTATGCTTTAAGGGATGCTAAATCCGAATAAATAGGTTTCAGAACGTTTTAGCCCGTAGTTTTTGAGTTATGGCCCGACAAAGATTTCCCAAAGTTTTGCTATACTAACCCCTTATGAAAAAATGGATTTTTCACCGAAACCTTTAAGTTTGAGCTATCGGGCTGAAAACTTGCATACTTATGCTTTAAGGGATGCTAAATCCGAATAAATAGGTTTCAGAACGTTTTAGACCTTAGTTTTTGAGTTATGGCCCGACAAAGATTTGCCAAAGTTTTGCTATACTAACCCCTTATGAAAAACTGGATTTTTCACCGAAACCTTAAAGTTTGAGCTATCGGGCTGAAAACTTGCATACTTATGCTTTAAGGGATGCAGAATCCGAATAAATAGGTTTCAGAACGTTTTAGCCCTTAGTTTTTGAGTTATGGCCCGACAAAGATTTCCTAAAGTTTTGAAAGGGTACCCCCTTATGAAAAAATGAATTTTTCACCGAAACCTTTAAGTTTGAGCTATCGGGCTGAAAACTTGGATACTTATGCTTTAAGGGATGCTAAATCCGAATAAATAGGTTTCAGAACGTTTTAGCCCGTAGTTTTTGAGTTATGGCCCGACAAAGATTTCCCAAAGTTTTGCTATACTAACCCCTTATGAAAAAATGGATTTTTCACCGAAACCTTTAAGTTTGAGCTATCGGGCTGAAAACTTGCATACTTATGCTTTAAGGGATGCTAAATCCGAATAAATAGGTTTCAGAACGTTTTAGACCTTAGTTTTTGAGTTATGGCCCGACAAAGATTTGCCAAAGTTTTGCTATACTAACCCCTTATGAAAAACTGGATTTTTCACCGAAACCTTAAAGTTTGAGCTATCGGGCTGAAAACTTGCATACTTATGCTTTAAGGGATGCAGAATCCGAATAAATAGGTTTCAGAACGTTTTAGCCCTTAGTTTTTGAGTTATGGCCCGACAAAGATTTCCTAAAGTTTTGAAAGGGTACCCCCTTATGAAAAAATGAATTTTTCACCGAAACCTTTAAGTTTGAGCTATCGGGCTGAAAACTTGCATACTTATGCTTTAAGGGATGCTAAATCCGAATAAATAGGTATCAGAACGTTTTAGCCCTTAGTTTTTGAGTTATGGCCCGACAAAGATTTTCTAAAGTTTTGAAAGGGTACCCCCTTATGAAAAAATGAATTTTTCACCGAAACCTTTAAGTTTGAGCTATCGGGCTGAAAACTTGCATACTTATGCTTTAAGGGATGCTGAATTCGAATAAATAGGTTTCAGAACGTGTTGGCCCTTAGTTTTTGAGTTATGGCCCGACAAAGATTTGCCAAAGTTTTGCTATACTAACCCCTTATGAAAAACTGGATTTTTCACCGAAACCTTTAAGTTTGAGCTATCGGGCTGAAAACTGGCATACTTATGCTTTAAGGGATGCTGAATCCGAATAAAT
This sequence comes from Dilophus febrilis, assembly GCA_958336335.1. Classification (NCBI taxonomy): domain Eukaryota; kingdom Metazoa; phylum Arthropoda; class Insecta; order Diptera; family Bibionidae; genus Dilophus; species Dilophus febrilis. Next base: position 38,430,940 of record OY284470.1, read on the forward strand.
AGGTTTCAGAACGTTTTAGCCCTTAGTTTTTGAGTTATGACCCGACAAAGATTTCCCAAAGTTTTGCTATACTAACCCCTTATGAAAAAATTGATTTTTCACCGAAACCTTAAAGTTTGAGCTATCGGGCTAAAAACTTGCATACTTATGCTTTAAGGGATGCTAAATCCGAATAAATAGGTATCAGAACGTTTTAGCCCTTAGTTTTTGAGTTATGGCCCGACAAAGATTTTCTAAAGTTTTGAAAGGGTACCCCCTTATGAAAAAATGAATTTTTCACCGAAACCTTTAAGTTTGAGCTATCGGGCTGAAAACTTGCATACTTATGCTTTAAGGGATGCTGAATTCGAATAAATAGGTTTCAGAACGTGTTGGCCCTTAGTTTTTGAGTTATGGCCCGACAAAGATTTGCCAAAGTTTTGCTATACTAACCCCTTATGAAAAACTGGATTTTTCACCGAAACCTTTAAGTTTGAGCTATCGGGCTGAAAACTGGCATACTTATGCTTTAAGGGATGCTGAATCCGAATAAATAGGTTTCAGAACGTTTTAGCCCTTAGTTTTTGAGTTATGACCCGACAAAGATTTCCCAAAGTTTTGCTATACTAACCCCTTATGAAAAAATTGATTTTTCACCGAAACCTTAAAGTTTGAGCTATCGGGCTAAAAACTTGCATACTTATGCTTTAAGGGATGCTAAATCCGAATAAATAGGTATCAGAACGTTTTAGCCCTTAGTTTTTGAGTTATGGCCCGACAAAGATTTTCTAAAGTTTTGAAAGGGTACCCCCTTATGAAAAAATGAATTTTTCACCGAAACCTTTAAGTTTGAGCTATCGGGCTGAAAACTTGCATACTTATGCTTTAAGGGATGCTGAATTCGAATAAATAGGTTTCAGAACGTTTTAGCCCGTAGTTTTTGAGTTATGGCCCGACAAAGATTTCCCAAAGTTTTGCTATACTAACCCCTTATGAAAAAATGGATTTTTCACCGAAACCTTTAAGTTTGAGCTATCGGGCTGAAAACTTGCATACTTATGCTTTAAGGGATGCAGAATCCGAATAAATAGGTTTCAGAACGTTTTAGCCCTTAGTTTTTGAGTTATGGCCCGACAAAGATTTCCTAAAGTTTTGAAAGGGTACCCCCTTATGAAAAAATGAATTTTTCACCGAAACCTTTAAGTTTGAGCTATCGGGCTGAAAACTTGCATACTTATGCTTTAAGGGATGCTAAATCCGAATAAATAGGTATCAGAACGTTTTAGCCCTTAGTTTTTGAGTTATGGCCCGACAAAGATTTTCTAAAGTTTTGAAAGGGTACCCCCTTATGAAAAAATGAATTTTTCACCGAAACCTTTAAGTTTGAGCTATCGGGCTGAAAACTTGCATACTTATGCTTTAAGGGATGCAGAATCCGAATAAATAGGTTTCAGAACGTTTTAGCCCTTAGTTTTTGAGTTATGGCCCGACAAAGATTTCCTAAAGTTTTGAAAGGGTACCCCCTTATGAAAAAATGAATTTTTCACCGAAACCTTTAAGTTTGAGCTATCGGGCTGAAAACTTGGATACTTATGCTTTAAGGGATGCTAAATCCGAATAAATAGGTTTCAGAACGTTTTAGCCCGTAGTTTTTGAGTTATGGCCCGACAAAGATTTCCCAAAGTTTTGCTATACTAACCCCTTATGAAAAAATGGATTTTTCACCGAAACCTTTAAGTTTGAGCTATCGGGCTGAAAACTTGCATACTTATGCTTTAAGGGATGCTAAATCCGAATAAATAGGTTTCAGAACGTTTTAGACCTTAGTTTTTGAGTTATGGCCCGACAAAGATTTGCCAAAGTTTTGCTATACTAACCCCTTATGAAAAACTGGATTTTTCACCGAAACCTTAAAGTTTGAGCTATCGGGCTGAAAACTTGCATACTTATGCTTTAAGGGATGCAGAATCCGAATAAATAGGTTTCAGAACGTTTTAGCCCTTAGTTTTTGAGTTATGGCCCGACAAAGATTTCCTAAAGTTTTGAAAGGGTACCCCCTTATGAAAAAATGAATTTTTCACCGAAACCTTTAAGTTTGAGCTATCGGGCTGAAAACTTGCATACTTATGCTTTAAGGGATGCTTAATTCGAATAAATAGGTTTCAGAACGTTTTGGCCCTTAGTTTTTGAGTTATGGCCCGACAAAGATTTGCCAAAGTTTTGCTATACTAACCCCTTATGAAAAACTGGATTTTTCACCGAAACCTTAAAGTTTGAGCTATCGGGCTAAAAACTTGCATACTTATGCTTTAAGGGATGCTAAATCCGAATAAATAGGTATCAGAACGTTTTAGCCCTTAGTTTTTGAGTTATGGCCCGACAAAGATTTTCTAAAGTTTTGAAAGGGTACCCCCTTATGAAAAAATGAATTTTTCACCGAAACCTTTAAGTTTGAGCTATCGGGCTGAAAACTTGCATACTTATGCTTTAAGGGATGCTAAATCCGAATAAATAGGTTTCAGAACGTTTTAGACCTTAGTTTTTGAGTTATGGCCCGACAAAGATTTGCCAAAGTTTTGCTATACTAACCCCTTATGAAAAACTGGATTTTTCACCGAAACCTTAAAGTTTGAGCTATCGGGCTGAAAACTTGCATACTTATGCTTTAAGGGATGCAGAATCCGAATAAATAGGTTTCAGAACGTTTTAGCCCTTAGTTTTTGAGTTATGGCCCGACAAAGATTTCCTAAAGTTTTGAAAGGGTACCCCCTTATGAAAAAATGAATTTTTCACCGAAACCTTTAAGTTTGAGCTATCGGGCTGAAAACTTGGATACTTATGCTTTAAGGGATGCTAAATCCGAATAAATAGGTTTCAGAACGTTTTAGCCCGTAGTTTTTGAGTTATGGCCCGACAAAGATTTCCCAAAGTTTTGCTATACTAACCCCTTATGAAAAAATGGATTTTTCACCGAAACCTTTAAGTTTGAGCTATCGGGCTGAAAACTTGCATACTTATGCTTTAAGGGATGCTAAATCCGAATAAATAGGTTTCAGAACGTTTTAGACCTTAGTTTTTGAGTTATGGCCCGACAAAGATTTTCTAAAGTTTTGAAAGGGTACCCCCTTATGAAAAGATGAATTTTTCACCGAAACCTTTAAGTTTGAGCTATCGGGCTGAAAACTTGCATACTTATGCTTTAAGGGATGCTGAATCCGAATAAATAGGTTTCAGAACGTTTTAGCCCTTAGTTTTTGAGTTATGATCCGACAAAGATTTCCCAAAGTTTTGCTATACTAACCCCTTATGAAAAACTGGATTTTTCACCGAAACCTTTAAGTTTGAGCTATCGGGCTGAAAACTTGCATACTTATGCTTTAAGGGATGCTGAATCCGAATAAATAGGTTTTAGAACGTTTTAGCCCTTAGTTTTTGAGTAATGGCCCGACAAAGATTTTCTAAAGTTTTGAAAGGGTACCCCCTTATGAAAAGATGAATTTTTCACCGAAACCTTTAAGTTTGAGCTATCGGGCTGAAAACTTGCATACTTATGCTTTAAGGGATGCTGAATCCGAATAAATAGGTTTCAGAACGTTTTAGCCCTTAGTTTTTGAGTTATGACCCGACAAAGATTTCCCAAAGTTTTGCTATACTAACCCCTTATGAAAAAATGGATTTTTCACCGAAACCTTTAAGTTTGAGCTATCGGGCTGAAAACTTGCATACTTATGCTTTAAGGGATGCTGAATCCGAATAAATAGGTTTTAGAACGTTTTAGCCCTTAGTTTTTGAGTAATGGCCCGACAAAGATTTCCTAAAGTTTTGAAAGGGTACCCCCTTATGAAAAGATGAATTTTTCACCGAAACCTTTAAGTTTGAGCTATCGGGCTGAAAACTTGCATACTTATGCTTTAAGGGATGCTGAATCCGAATAAATAGGTTTCAGAACGTTTTAGCCCTTAGTTTTTGAGTTATGACCCGACAAAGATTTCCCAAAGTTTTGCTATACTAACCCCTTATGAAAAAATGGATTTTTCACCGAAACCTTTAAGTTTGAGCTATCGGGCTGAAAACTTTGATACTTATGCTTTAAGGGATGCTAAATCCGAATAAATAGGTTTCAGAACGTTTTAGCCCTTAGTTTTTGAGTTATGGCCCGACAAAGATTTCCCAAGGTTTTGAAAGGGTACCCCCTTATGAAAAAATGGATTTTTCACCGAAACCTTTAAGTTTGAGCTATCGGGCTGAAAACTTGCATACTTATGCTTTAAGGGATGCTGAATCCGAATAAATAGGTTTCAGAACGTTTTAGCCCTTAGTTTTTGAGTTATGACCCGACAAAGATTTCCCAAAGTTTTGCTATACTAACCCCTTATGAAAAAATGGATTTTTACCGAAACCTTTAAGTTTGAGCTATCGGGCTGAAAACTTGCATACTTATGCTTTAAGGGAAGCTGAATTCGAATAAATAGGTTTCAGAACGTTTTGGCCCTTAGTTTTTGAGTTATGGCCCGACAAAGATTTGCCAAAGTTTTGCTATACTAACCCCTTATGAAAAACTGGATTTTTCACCGAAACCTTTAAGTTTGAGCTATCGGGCTGAAAACTTGCATACTTATGCTTTAAGGGATGCTAAATCCGAATAAATAGGTTTCAGAACGTTTTAGCCCTTAGTTTTCGAGTTATGACCCGACAAAGATTTCCTAAAGTTTTGAAAGGGTACCCCCTTATGAAAAAATGGATTTTTCACCGAAACCTTTAAGTTTGAGCTATCGGGCTGAAAACTTGGATACTTATGCTTTAAGGGATGCTAAATCCGAATAAATAGGTTTCAGAACGTTTTAGCCCGTAGTTTTTGAGTTATGGCCCGACAAAGATTTCCCAAGGTTTTGAAAGGGTACCCCCTTATGAAAAAATGGATTTTTCACCGAAACCTTTAAGTTTGAGCTATCGGGCTGAAAACTTGCATACTTATGCTTTAAGGGATGCTAAATCCGAATAAATAGGTTTCAGAACGTTTTAGCCCTTAGTTTTCGAGTTATGACCCGACAAAGATTTCCTAAAGTTTTGAAAGGGTACCCCCTTATGAAAAAATGGATTTTTCACCGAAACCTTTAAGTTTGAGCTATCGGGCTGAAAACTTGGATACTTATGCTTTAAGGGATGCTAAATCCGAATAAATAGGTTTCAGAACGTTTTAGCCCTTAGTTTTTGAGTTATGGCCCGACAAAGATTTCCCAAGGTTTTGAAAGGGTACCCCCTTATGAAAAAATGGATTTTTCACCGAAACCTTTAAGTTTGAGCTATCGGGCTGAAAACTTGCATACTTATGCTTTAAGGGATGCTGAATCCGAATAAATAGGTTTCAGAACGTTTTAGCCCTTAGTTTTTGAGTTATGACCCGACAAAGATTTCCCAAAGTTTTGCTATACTAACCCCTTATGAAAAAATGGATTTTTACCGAAACCTTTAAGTTTGAGCTATCGGGCTGAAAACTTGCATACTTATGCTTTAAGGGAAGCTGAATTCGAATAAATAGGTTTCAGAACGTTTTGGCCCTTAGTTTTTGAGTTATGGCCCGACAAAGATTTGCCAAAGTTTTGCTATACTAACCCCTTATGAAAAACTGGATTTTTCACCGAAACCTTTAAGTTTGAGCTATCGGGCTGAAAACTTGCATACTTATGCTTTAAGGGATGCTAAATCCGAATAAATAGGTTTCAGAACGTTTTAGCCCTTAGTTTTCGAGTTATGACCCGACAAAGATTTCCTAAAGTTTTGAAAGGGTACCCCCTTATGAAAAAATGGATTTTTCACCGAAACCTTTAAGTTTGAGCTATCGGGCTGAAAACTTGCATACTTATGCTTTAAGGGATGCTGAATCCGAATAAATAGGTTTCAGAACGTTTTAGGCCTTAATTTTTGAGTTATGGGCCGACAAAGATTTTCTAAAGTTTTGAAAGGGTACCCCCTTATGAAAAACTGGATTTTTCACCGAAACCTTTAAGTTTGAGCTATCGGGCTGAAAACTTGCATACTTATGCTTTAAGGGATGCTGAATTCGAATAAATAGGTTTCAGAACGTTTTGGCCCTTAGTTTTTGAGTTATGGCCCGACAAAGATTTGCCAAAGTTTTGCTATACTAACCCCTTATGAAAAAATTGACTTTTCACCGAAACCTTAAAGTTTGAGCTATCGGGCTAAAAACTTGCATACTTATGTTTTAAGGGATGCTAAATCCGAATAAATAGGTATCAGAACGTTTTAGCCCTTAGTTTTTGAGTTATGGCCCGACAAAGATTTTCTAAAGTTTTGAAAGGCTACCCCCTTATGAAAAAGTGGATTTTTCACCAAAACCTTTAAGTTTGAGCTATCGGGCTGAAAACTTGCATACTTATGCTTTAAGGGATGCTGAATCCGAATAAATAGGTTTCAGAACGTTTTAGCCCTTAGTTTTTGAGTTATGGCCCGACAAAGATTTTCTAAAGTTTTGAAAGGGTACCCCCTTATGAAAAAATGGATTTTTCACCGAAACCTTAAAGTTTGAGCTATCGGGCTGAAAACTTGGATACTTATGCTTTAAGGGATGCTAAATCCGAATAAATAGGTTTCAGAACGGTTTAGCCCTTAGCTTTTGAGTTATGGCCCGACAAAGATTTGCCAAAGTTTTGCTATACTAACCCCTTATGAAAAAATGTATTTTTCACCGAAACCTTTAAGTTTGAGGTATCGGGCTGAAAACTTGCATACTTATGCTTTAAGGAATGCTAAATCCGAATAAATAGGTTTCAGAACGTTTTAGCCCCTAGTTTTTGAGTTATGGCCCGACAAAGATTTCCCAAAGTATTGAAAGGGAACCCCCTTATGAAAAAATGGATTTTTCACCGAAACCTTCAAGTTTGAGCTATCGGGCTGAAAACTTGCATACTTATGCTTTAAGGAATGCTAAATCCGAATAAATAGGTTTCAGAACGTTTTAGCCCCTAGTTTTTGAGTTATGGCCCGACAAAGATTTCCCAAAGTATTGAAAGGGAACCCCCTTATGAAAAAATGGATTTTTCACCGAAACCTTTAAGTTTGAGCTATCGGGCTGAAAACTTGCATACTTATGCTTTAAGGGATGCTGAATCCGAATAAATAGGTTTCAGAACGTTTTAGCCCTTAGTTTTTGAGTTATGATCCGACAAAGATTTCCCAAAGTTTTGCTATACTAACCCCTTATGAAAAACTGGATTTTTCACCGAAACCTTTAAGTTTGAGCTATCGGGCTGAAAACTTGCATACTTATGCTTTAAGGGATGCTGAATCCGAATAAATAGGTTTTAGAACGTTTTAGCCCTTAGTTTTTGAGTAATGGCCCGACAAAGATTTTCTAAAGTTTTGAAAGGGTACCCCCTTATGAAAAGATGAATTTTTCACCGAAACCTTTAAGTTTGAGCTATCGGGCTGAAAACTTGCATACTTATGCTTTAAGGGATGCTGAATCCGAATAAATAGGTTTCAGAACGTTTTAGCCCTTAGTTTTTGAGTTATGACCCGACAAAGATTTCCCAAAGTTTTGCTATACTAACCCCTTATGAAAAAATGGATTTTTCACCGAAACCTTTAAGTTTGAGCTATCGGGCTGAAAACTTGCATACTTATGCTTTAAGGGATGCTGAATCCGAATAAATAGGTTTTAGAACGTTTTAGCCCTTAGTTTTTGAGTAATGGCCCGACAAAGATTTCCTAAAGTTTTGAAAGGGTACCCCCTTATGAAAAGATGAATTTTTCACCGAAACCTTTAAGTTTGAGCTATCGGGCTGAAAACTTGCATACTTATGCTTTAAGGGATGCTGAATCCGAATAAATAGGTTTCAGAACGTTTTAGCCCTTAGTTTTTGAGTTATGACCCGACAAAGATTTCCCAAAGTTTTGCTATACTAACCCCTTATGAAAAAATGGATTTTTCACCGAAACCTTTAAGTTTGAGCTATCGGGCTGAAAACTTTGATACTTATGCTTTAAGGGATGCTAAATCCGAATAAATAGGTTTCAGAACGTTTTAGCCCTTAGTTTTTGAGTTATGGCCCGACAAAGATTTCCCAAGGTTTTGAAAGGGTACCCCCTTATGAAAAAATGGATTTTTCACCGAAACCTTTAAGTTTGAGCTATCGGGCTGAAAACTTGCATACTTATGCTTTAAGGGATGCTGAATCCGAATAAATAGGTTTCAGAACGTTTTAGCCCTTAGTTTTTGAGTTATGACCCGACAAAGATTTCCCAAAGTTTTGCTATACTAACCCCTTATGAAAAAATGGATTTTTACCGAAACCTTTAAGTTTGAGCTATCGGGCTGAAAACTTGCATACTTATGCTTTAAGGGAAGCTGAATTCGAATAAATAGGTTTCAGAACGTTTTGGCCCTTAGTTTTTGAGTTATGGCCCGACAAAGATTTGCCAAAGTTTTGCTATACTAACCCCTTATGAAAAACTGGATTTTTCACCGAAACCTTTAAGTTTGAGCTATCGGGCTGAAAACTTGCATACTTATGCTTTAAGGGATGCTAAATCCGAATAAATAGGTTTCAGAACGTTTTAGCCCTTAGTTTTCGAGTTATGACCCGACAAAGATTTCCTAAAGTTTTGAAAGGGTACCCCCTTATGAAAAAATGGATTTTTCACCGAAACCTTTAAGTTTGAGCTATCGGGCTGAAAACTTGGATACTTATGCTTTAAGGGATGCTAAATCCGAATAAATAGGTTTCAGAACGTTTTAGCCCTTAGTTTTTGAGTTATGGCCCGACAAAGATTTCCCAAGGTTTTGAAAGGGTACCCCCTTATGAAAAAATGGATTTTTCACCGAAACCTTTAAGTTTGAGCTATCGGGCTGAAAACTTGCATACTTATGCTTTAAGGGATGCTGAATCCGAATAAATAGGTTTCAGAACGTTTTAGCCCTTAGTTTTTGAGTTATGACCCGACAAAGATTTCCCAAAGTTTTGCTATACTAACCCCTTATGAAAAAATGGATTTTTACCGAAACCTTTAAGTTTGAGCTATCGGGCTGAAAACTTGCATACTTATGCTTTAAGGGAAGCTGAATTCGAATAAATAGGTTTCAGAACGTTTTGGCCCTTAGTTTTTGAGTTATGGCCCGACAAAGATTTGCCAAAGTTTTGCTATACTAACCCCTTATGAAAAACTGGATTTTTCACCGAAACCTTTAAGTTTGAGCTATCGGGCTGAAAACTTGCATACTTATGCTTTAAGGGATGCTAAATCCGAATAAATAGGTTTCAGAACGTTTTAGCCCTTAGTTTTCGAGTTATGACCCGACAAAGATTTCCTAAAGTTTTGAAAGGGTACCCCCTTATGAAAAAATGGATTTTTCACCGAAACCTTTAAGTTTGAGCTATCGGGCTGAAAACTTGCATACTTATGCTTTAAGGGATGCTGAATCCGAATAAATAGGTTTCAGAACGTTTTAGGCCTTAATTTTTGAGTTATGGGCCGACAAAGATTTTCTAAAGTTTTGAAAGGGTACCCCCTTATGAAAAACTGGATTTTTCACCGAAACCTTTAAGTTTGAGCTATCGGGCTGAAAACTTGCATACTTATGCTTTAAGGGATGCTGAATTCGAATAAATAGGTTTCAGAACGTTTTGGCCCTTAGTTTTTGAGTTATGGCCCGACAAAGATTTGCCAAAGTTTTGCTATACTAACCCCTTATGAAAAAATTGACTTTTCACCGAAACCTTAAAGTTTGAGCTATCGGGCTAAAAACTTGCATACTTATGTTTTAAGGGATGCTAAATCCGAATAAATAGGTATCAGAACGTTTTAGCCCTTAGTTTTTGAGTTATGGCCCGACAAAGATTTTCTAAAGTTTTGAAAGGGTACCCCCTTATGAAAAAATGGATTTTTCACCGAAACCTTAAAGTTTGAGCTATCGGGCTGAAAACTTGGATACTTATGCTTTAAGGGATGCTAAATCCGAATAAATAGGTTTCAGAACGGTTTAGCCCTTAGCTTTTGAGTTATGGCCCGACAAAGATTTGCCAAAGTTTTGCTATACTAACCCCTTATGAAAAAATGTATTTTTCACCGAAACCTTTAAGTTTGAGGTATCGGGCTGAAAACTTGCATACTTATGCTTTAAGGAATGCTAAATCCGAATAAATAGGTTTCAGAACGTTTTAGCCCCTAGTTTTTGAGTTATGGCCCGACAAAGATTTCCCAAAGTATTGAAAGGGAACCCCCTTATGAAAAAATGGATTTTTCACCGAAACCTTCAAGTTTGAGCTATCGGGCTGAAAACTTGCATACTTATGCTTTAAGGGATGCTGAATCCGAATAAATATGTTTCAGAACGTTTTAGCCCTTAGTTTTTGAGTTGTGGCCCGACAAAAATTACCCAAAGTTTTGCTGTACTAACCCCTTATGAAAAAATGGATTTTTCACCGCAATCTTTAAGTTCGAGCTATCGGGCTGAAAACTTGCATACTTATGCTTTAAGGGATGCTGAATCCGAATAAATAGGTTTCAGAACGTTTTAACCCTTAGTTTTTGAGTTGTGGCCCGACAAAAATTACCCAAAGTTTTGCTATACTAACCCCTTATGAAAAAATGGATTTTTCACCGAAATCTTTAAGTTTGAGCTATCGGGCTAAAAACTTGCATACTTATGCATCAAGGGTTGCTGAATCCGAATAAATAGGTTTCAGAACGTTTTAGCCCTTAGTTTTTGAGTTATGGCCGGACAAAAATTTCCCAAAGTTTTGAAAGGGCACCCCCTTATGAAAAAATGGAATTTTCACCGAATACTTTAGGTTTGAGTTATCGGGCTGAAAACTTGCATTTTTGTTTAATTAATATTCGCATTCCGCAAATTCGGCGAATATATATATATATATATATGTGGGAATGGTCTTTTATTATTATCACAAGTTATTTATTAAATTATTTTATCTATTTTTCTATACGAATACTTATTTTTCGACTGATCCTTAGATTAGTCTAGATTCTTTATATTAAATCAAATAAGCGTTGCCTCCCTATTCGCTAATACAATACCACATATATTATTGTATAATTTTTTATATATAAGATTTTACCTATAATTTTTTATATAATTTTTTACCATGTGTTTTTTTATATGTATATTCTAAAGTGGGAATTACACCCCATAATTAAACGCGTTCTCGGTTACCTTTTTCGGTCACCGGGAAACTCATGAATCTTTAGTTTTAAGCATAACAGACCTTAAAAGTTCCAAGAGTTTTCATCTAGAGGACCAGGATTTGTAACGGTTTGCACTTATTTGTTTTTATTTTATATATGTCACGTGAAATCTCTGATCCTCATTTGCTTCGTTAATTATTTTACTCTCTGGTTCGGTCGATTCTTGAATATGCGTGTCCTGTATGGTCACCTTTCTATTCTATACACAAGGCTAAGATTGAGGATCTGTCCAGAGAAGATTTCTTAGACTCGCTCTGAAATCTCTTCCCTGGATGGATCCAACAGTTTTACCTAGTTATTCTCATAGACTGGCATTATTAAACATGGCTACGTTGGAGAGACACAGAGATTTTATTGGTTTGTCGTTTTTATGTAATTTGTTAAATTATGTATAGTTGATTGTCCTTCTATTTTAAATAAAATTAATTTTAAATGTCTTCGTGCTAACGATTTGTTTTTATTTGGATAATTATCATATACCAATTATGGCCGATTTAATCCTCTTCAGGTTTTAATCATGGACTTATAATTCTTGTAATGGTTTTTTGTTAGACAATAATGTCAAGAGTGTAACTTTTAAATATTAGGTTGTCTAAAAAGTATTGATAATTTTTTTTACAAAATTCAAACGATTTTTTTATATATTTAAAAATGAACTTTATTAAACCAAATATGCGCCGTTTTGATCGATGACCCTTTGCCATTTTTCTATGCGGTAAAGACATTATCCCATCACTGTAGAACTTCTGTGTTTTCTGGGCAAAATACTGATCCAAGTGCATTTTGCAGTCCCCTGCGGGAATTTAATTTTAAACCATTAAGGGAGTTCTGCAGAGACCGGAACCGGAATGATAATCTGAAGGTGCAAGGTCCGGGCTATATGGTGGATGCATTAAAACTTCCCAGCCAAACTCTCTCAGTTTCTGCCGAGTCATCAAAGATGTGTGTGGTCTGGCGTTGTCATGATGGAACACAACACCCTTTCGATTGATTAATTCTGGACGTTTTTTTTTTAATCTCGTGCTTCAATCTTGTTAATTGTTGACAATAGAGATCGGAATCAATGGTTTGACCGGGTGCTAGTAATTCATAATGAACGATTCCTTTCCAATCCCACCAAACAGACAGCATTACCTTTCTTGGTGTTAATCCAGGTTTTGCTAGTGTTTTAGGAGCTTCACCCTTCTTGGACCAAGATCTTTTTCGTACATTATTATCGTATGTGATCCATTTTTCATCACCTGTAATCATTCGCTTTAAAAATGACTCGATTTCGTTCCTTTTAAACAGCGTTTCGCAAATGGAAATTCGGTTCATTAAATTGTTTTGTGTTAATTCATGTGGTACCCAAACATCGAGCTTTTTCTTGTATCCAGCCTTTGTCAAATGGTTTAAAACTGTTTGGTGATGGATGTTTAGTTCTTTTTAGCGATATCATGACTGCTTACGTGTCGATTTTCTTCAATTTTTGATATGATTTCATCGACTTTTTCAGTGATTGGTCGACCAGAACGAGGTGCATCTTTGACATCAAAATTACCGGAACGAAATCGAGCAAACCATCTATAGGCTGTTAATTTTGATAAAGTTCCTTCACCGTAAACTGCACAAATTTGTTCATGTGCAACGCAGGCGCATTTTCACCTTTTTCATAATAAAATTGTAAAATGTATCGAATTTTTTCACTAATTTCGCTCATCTTTAATGCACTACAACTTTTAAATGACTAAACAAATTTAATTTTTTTTTGGTTTTTTATTTACGAAATGTCATCTTTCGAACATATGTTAGTGTTACCTGAACAGATTAGTACTACTTGAAATATTCAATTATAATGACATCTATTTATAAAAATTATCAATACTTTTTCGACAACCTAATATAATAGAATAGTGCTTCATTTCCAAACCAATGTAATGTGATGAGCAATTGCAGTTGCAGTGGACTTAACGGGTTATTCCTGTCACTACAACGCTCTAACCTTCCACGAATTTTTTCTACCACATATTCTATTTGAATTCGTGTTAGTCGAAAATTTTCTAATGCATCACCATTAGTTAATGAAAAATTAACACGCGGATTTACTAGACGATTTCTTCGTACTTCGTCATTTTCTAATAAAAATTCAAATCGGAACTTTTTTTTTATTATATCCACCACTAAAACTGAATTTATAATGAAAGTTATTTAACAATTTATTTGATATATTAATTTTTTCTTAACAAAATTTTTGATAAATTTATCAATATATGTTTTGATAAGTGATAACTGAAAATTTTTGTGCAACCAAATGATGAAAAAATTGTCAAATTCTTATAACTTATCAGTTATCCAAAAAAAACTTATCAACTTACATTTTACAATTTGATGCAACAGAAATTTGTAAGTTGAGTGCTTATCACTAAAGCGCTGGCCATACACCTCACGACCGACCGATTTTCGTGCAAATTTGTCGTGATGTAGGTCACACGGTCATAAAATACTCGTCCGACGATTTTCACAGCTGCTATATATTTATATATATATATGAGGATGAATACGAACGATTTTTTTTTCGTCCGATAAAAAATTAATTATCGAACGATTCGATATTCTATTGGCGAACACGATTTCGTACATTTGGACGACAAATGAGAAATAATAAAGTTTTTAATTCATAATGGCGATTGAAATTAATTAATAATTTTTAAATCATATATTACATTCTGTCAAATAAGTACCCGGAAATTCTCATTTTAAATTTTCCCGCTGAGAATATTTCAAACATTTTTTTTTCCCAGGTTTGCACAACTGTCAGCAACTATTCTGTCAATTGTTATTACTGTGTGTCATTTAGTTTGTTTACGGCGTCGTTAGGAACAAGTCAACCTTTTGTGTGCGTTGCGAATTAGTTTTGATGTATTCAATGCTCTCAAAACGGGTTCCACGAAGTGGTAATTTGAGTTTCGGAAACAGGAAAAAGTCTCGTCACCAGTTATGATGCGTTCGATGAACGTTGGATCAGAATTTACGCGTTCAAGCATGTCTTCAGCCACCTTACTGCGATTCACTTTTTGAAGAAAATTCAGATCTTTTGGCACCAATCGCGCTGCGACTTTCCGCATACCCAAAACATCAACCAAAATATGACGAGCGGTCTCATGAGACATGTTCATTTCTTGGGCTATATCTCGCAAACTATAATGACGATTTTCGAGCACCAATTCCTTTATTTTGTCGACGTTTTCTTCAGTTGAAGAGGTCGAAGGCCGTCCTGAACGTGGCAAATCGTTCACTTCTTCTCGACCCTCTTTGAACGATTTATACCAATACTTGAGTTTTCGACATGGTTGAATCACCAAATGTTTTTTTCAACATTTCCAACGTTTTGGCACAAGAAATTTCGTTTGAAACACAAAATTTCACACAAACTCTTTGTTCGATATTTTTATCCATAGTGAAAATCGCAACGCACACAAAAGGTTGACTTGTTGCTAACGACGCCGTAAACAAACTAAATGACACACAGCAATAACAATTGACAGAATAGTTGCTGACAGTTGTGCCAACCTGGGGAAAAAAATGTTTGAAATATTCTCAGCGGGAAAATTTAAAATGAGAATTTCCGGGTACTTATTTAACAGAATGTATATTAATATTTATTATATTAATTCGTTTTCGTATGAATCATTTATGTTTATTACGAGAAATTGAAGAAAATCATTTTCAAAAATCGGTCGGTCGTGAGGTGTATGGCCAGCGCTTTATCATAACTCAATCTTTCGCTTAACACTTTCCATTTTGATGCAACAAAAATTTATCAAAAATTTTGATAAGTTGATAAATAATAAGTGATAAGTTGTTGGTGCAATAGGCCCCCTGGTGATTGAATATTTATGGACCGGATAGAGTAACAGGATGGGCTATTGTTGTGCAAAAGTGGGTGACGCTAGGACGAAGTCAAAATAAAAAATGACAAGAGTTAAGTCTTGTATTTTTAAGATCAAAATTTAGAAAAAAAAAAATTTAGCAAAAATTCAGTTTTTTTTCCATTTTTTTCTTTTTCACATTTCAGGTGATTCTGTGCGCTGTTGCTTCTTATTCTGCGCTGCTGTTGCGCACTGCTGCTGTTTTATTACAAAACTGATATTCGAATTAGTTTTTACATATGGGAAAAAAAACTTCTCATTGGCATTTGCCATCCATAGCATTCTGCCATCTATGCATTATATTGATTGTGGTTAATTAATTGTCGATCATATTAACAGTGGGTAGAATAATTTATTTGGTGGATGTTAAGGAGATTAATTTAATCTTGTATTTGTATTTTACCAATCAAAAAAAAAAAATCAGAAATTTATTAATTTTTCCCCTTTTTTCATTTCAGGAGGTTCTTCTCTCCTTATCCATTTCTTCTTCTGCTGCTGCCGTTTCATTCTAAAACACTGAATCGGTAAATCGGCTGCCACTCTTAGCATTCCGCCAATCATGCAATATATTTTTGTAATAGTTAATTTTCTATCCGATTAAAATTGGAATAAAAATTTCAAATATTCATAGAATAGAATTTAGCCGGTGGTGGATGTTTTGGGATTTAAATTTTTTGTTTTTTTTTTATTTTCTAATAAATAAATAAATACTAATTTAATTTTTTATTCTATTATAAATCAATTTTATTTCACAAAATTAAATTTAATAATAATTAAAATACGATAAAATTAATTTTTTGTTTTTTCTTCAATCATCAATCAATCATCGAAATTTGGTTTTTTGATGACTCGAAGGAGGAATTCTTGTTGGAAATTTTTTTGTCAATTCTGCGATACATCAACGAAATAGAAATCTTTGATAATGCGAGGGATTTCCTTTCCGGATTTCACTCGATTCCATCATTGAATGTGTGCGGTCTAGTCTAGCTAGAAATTAGGGCCTGGTCATCTCCCACTGGTTTCATGGTGATTTTCATGTGCCATGTGTTTTTGATAGCTTTGATGGTTTAGGTTTTTTTTTAGATCGTAAAGTTTCAATATTCTCACATCGGAGTAATTCCTACAACTTCCGCGTCTGTCAAGTCAAGTGGTTCAGTTTGTACTGTCCTGTTCTGTTTTCCACAGCCTGGTTCGAGCGGTGGATCGGTTAAGTCGTACGGTAGGTATGCACGGGCTACTACCAACGCTCTTGTCCCCTTCACCGCACACGTACAACCACGAGGTCTAGCGTGCTTAAATGGGGCAGCATCATCACTGCTATGAAGTCATGCCTTACCAGAATGCACGATCTGTTTTTACCTGTACCATTTTAGTAAAGAGTTTTTTTTCCGGTAAACCTCGTATTATCTCGTTGTATAACCAGGGCTCCTTGGATCATTGCTACTCAGGAGCACCTTGTCATCATTGTTGAGGCCGTCTTAATATGATGGACGTTCAGTTAACATATTTTTAACTTTCGGTATGGGCCTACCTCCCGCCTCACTGTAGCTGGGATCCGTATTACCACATTCCTTACATCATTCAACGATGTATGCCGATCGATTGTTACGTTGACAACTTCTACGAGCTTCGTCTAATCGCTTTCGTTGATTAGATGTCAATTTGGATTGCGGTGTTTCAGCTATCTACATAGCCCGCATTATTATAATAAGTAATAAACCGCCCTCGGGAATTCGTGGGTCAGGCCTCCAAAGAGGATGAATTTCATTCAAGACACAGTCAGTCAGTCTGGGGTATTAAATCTCATGATTTCGTTCTACATTACTTTTTGTTTTCGCAATAGTAACTTAGCTGCATTATAGGATGCATTCCCCTGTTGGTTGCCACCACGTTGAGGTGTAACTAACACTTGATGATGATGATGATGATGATCGAATGAGAATCGCCAATACCTAGAAGGCTTTAACTCTTTCCACCATCCCCCTAAAGAAGTTATAGTAAATATTTTAAATGCAATTCACCAAAATCATCCCCGTCTCAGGTCAGGTGAATGAGGTTTAACTAAAACCGTAATGTTATGAAATAAAATTAGTAAGATAACCAAATTATTATTTAAAGCCCTTTCTCGGCATCTCAAAATCAAGCCTACGGATAAAATAGCACGTGTCCGAAATATATATATGGTTAGAGTAGTATATATTAAAAATATATAAGATAAAATTTAACAGATAATATAATTTCCTGTTTCCTTTTTTTTTTGTGTAGCATTAAATTCATATTATTTATATTATCGCATACACATATTTAAGTAAAATTAATTACTATTTTTAGTTTTGTTTTTGTTAATGAAATTGTTAAATATTTCTCTTTCTCTCTCTCTCTCTCTCTCCAGCAACATCGTGCAGTTGATGTTTTCACACGCCCCCCCAAGAAATTAGAGGTTCTAATCAAAAAATACAAGAGATTAGAAGTCTCAAATTGGATTGCGATGGTTTTTGATAGCCTCCATCCAACAAAAAAAGAACAAAAGAAGTATTATAATAAAAAAAACAACTTTGAATTTTCATACTGTTAAAATTATTAATGATTTTATTAATTAATTTTTTTTTATCCATTTTGTTGTTTGTTTGTTTTGTTTTGTTTTTGTTTAAAATTAAAATTTTTTTTAACCATTTTCACAAGCAAATTATTTATTTTAGTTTCACCCCCGTTGTCGTTGTATCAACTTTCATTACATTTGTTTTTTATTTAATTTAATTTATTTTTTTTTTTTGCATTATCAAATCACTTACTTGTAAAAAAAAAAAAAAAAAAAAAAAAAGCCAACATACACGCAGCAACAGACACAAATAAACAGACAGGCACCCGAAAAAAAAAAATAAACAGAAAAGAAAACACTCAAAAAACACTTGCGCACTCACAAAATCATAATTAGATAATTTTTTTTTACTACTACTATTATTACAAATCAAATTCAAATAGATCGCAAAGACCTTCGGCAGGATTCAATGAAAAATTAAAATCTGTATCCAATGGCGGTTCAATTGCAAGAAATCTTGAAATTGCATCAAAATCTATAATAAAAAAGAAAAACATTAAATTAACAATAACACAAAATAAAAAAGTATTTTTGTCAAACAATTCCCATTTTTTCCCGTAGATTTTCTTTTGAAACCCTATCAATTTGTATTTTTTCCTTAACTGTCATAAAATTACCTTTCCAACGCCGGTATAATCTTAAAAATCCATTAACTGGTTCAGAAATTATAATAATTTTAATTAACCCCTAATTTTTCAATAATTTTCTGACCTCTTTTTAAAAGTGAAATATCCCGTGGAAAATTCCCTCAGAAAGTGATAAAAGTGATTTGAGAAAAATTAAGCTAATTTTTAATGAACTTTTAGAATTTGCAATAAAATTATTTAGGAGTTGCCGTGGAAAATCTCTGTGTGAGTAAAGAAGATTTTTGGGCTGAACTACAGAGTACCGGCGAACTCACCACAATTAATTTTGAGTAGAGGGTCTTATCCTGACCAACTTTTGTTCGGGACTTTATGGTGGACGCATCCGCTTTGACCAGGGGACGGGGGTCAAAGTTTGTATGGGAAAATTTAGTGGGGAAGTTGTTAAGGGCCATTGGAATCTAAACTTTTGTTCGGGACTTAGTCGCCCACCCCCCCCCCCCCTCTCGCCTTTGGCCAGGGAAGGAGAAACAAAATTTGGAAAATCACAAAATCCAAAAAAGTCCCGCTCCGGAAGGATAATTTATTAGGGAAATAGTTAAAGGTCATCCCTACACAAAGTTTTACTAAGGACTTCAACTTCCTTCCAACTTTCTATGTTCATGGAAGTGTATTAAACATTAAAAAAAAATTACCGAATTCCAAAAAAAATGCATTTTTAACAGGATAATATGAAATTCAATCATTTAGCACTTATAAATATTATACAAGTACAAGGCTGGTGCAGAGAGGTGGGACTGAGTTGGGACTGAAGGTCAACCCAAAGAAAACTCACTGCCTACTCTTCACGAGGAAAACAAAACTGAAATACGGGGTACCTACCATGGAGCCCTATACAGGTGGCCAAGGAGGATAAGTATTTGGGTGTTATACTAGATACCAGATTAACATGGAACCCCCACATCAAATATATGTTAAACAAGGCATACAGGGCATTTCATGCCTGCAGACAAATGATTGGAAAGACATGGGGCCTGAGTCCTAAAATGATGGTATGGCTATATACCTCCATCATAAGGCCAATCACTTGTTATGCGGCCCTGGTGTGGTGGCCAAAAATAAATCAAAAGGAGACGTTGGGGTCTCTAAATAAGCTGCAAAGAGCAATTTGCGCATGCGCGACCGGGGCAATCCGAAGTTGTCCAACGGTAGCTTTAGAAAAACTTCTAAGACTGGATCCGATACATATCCATATCCAGGCAACAGCAATGGCACGGGCATGTGGGCTAAGAACCCTAGACCGGTTCAAGGCGTCAAGTCTTGGACATGCATCTATTCTAAAGAGAATAAACCTGGAGGAAGACCTTCTGGAATTCTCGGATAATATGATCAAGGTTGTGGAGTGCAAAAAGCTCTATGAAACCTGCTCCCAGCCGAGAGAAAAATTGCTGCCATGACATGCCATGCGGTTGTATGGCACACGGAGGGCAGCACGGGGCCCGCAGGAGCGAGAACTGGCATGGTTGGACCAAGGTTTAAACATAGTCAGACCCTCAGTAAATATAACACGACATTCCAGGCGGCGGCGTGTGCCATCGAGATGGGTGCAATAGAATGCCTCCGCCGGGGATACAAACATAATGAGATATATATTATATCAAAGAATCAAGCGGCAATTAGGGCGCTGGAAGGACCAGTGTTCAAATCAAAGCTAATATATGGCTGTCATAAAAATCTCAACAGGGTGGCCCAGGAAAATGAATTAGTGATAAGGGCTCCTCAGACTACAGGAAGCAGAGGTAATAAAGAGGCCAGTTACCTGACGAGGGCGGCAGCACGGGCCACATTTGTGGGACCAGAACCCGCCATCGTAAACTCCACTTGCTTCATCAAAACGGCCATAAATGCCTGGAAGGCGAGGGAAAGGGAACAATATTGGTTTTCCTTACCAGGACTAACAAACACGAAACGGTTTTTTAGTCAAAATTTCACCGGGCTGGAAACTGAAAGGGATAGAAAACGGGAGGAACTGAGGCAGCTATCGTGGTATGCCTTTGGGCACGGACCGTTTAATAGCTATCTTTATAAAACTCGTAAGTCCATATCAGAAGTATGCAGATTCTGTAAAACAGAGAAGGAGACGTCGACACATATACTCTTCGAATGTGACGCTCTGAGAGATAAAAGACATAGGCAATTCTGCACAGACGTAGGGGTCAAGACGATAACGAAGATATCTCTTGACAGTCTGCTAAATTTTATAGTGGAATTAAATTTAAAATTTAAAGTGTAGTGCTCAGTGACATGAACTTTATTTTTATTTTATTATTGTATTTTCAGGGAGTACAATAGATCCAATGGGTCGCAGTACACGGAGCGGTTTACGTAACTACTCCAACCCACAGGGAGGGGTTTTAGTCGGTAGGACGTCAACTTAGTTGGCGGGAGTCCGACACTCCGTCGGTAAATGGATTTCCCCTCCCACCAAAAAAAAAAAAAAAACTTATAAATATTGGGTATAGGAATTAATAATGCGGATTTAGATAACAGATGGCGCAACTAGCGTTGAGTGTATCGCAACACACCGCGGCCATTTTCTTTTTTTTATCTGTCATTACTCTATAAATTTCAGTGTATGATGTCATTTCATTGAAGTGTAAACAACAAAGTTTTTTATTGCATCAAACATGTTGAATTTCGTGCCTGAAAAAGTGGTTGTGCGGGGAAGTTTAATAACTTTCTTTAATTTGAAGAAAACCGCTGCTGAAAGTTATCATTTGTTGGTTGAAGCTTATGGTGGACATGCTCCAGCTCAAGCAACTTGTGAACGCTTCCGGTTTGTACGCTTCCGAAATGGTGATTTTGACTTGGAAGACAAAGAACGGCCAGGTCAGCCAAAAACAAATTGAAGACGAAGAATTGCAAGCGTTATTGG
This sequence comes from Dilophus febrilis, assembly GCA_958336335.1. NCBI lineage: Eukaryota > Metazoa > Arthropoda > Insecta > Diptera > Bibionidae > Dilophus > Dilophus febrilis. The sequence goes on from OY284470.1 coordinate 38,452,168, forward strand.
ATGAAAATTCGTGTAGAACGCAACATGAACTTGCAATGGCGTTGAATGTCAACCAATCAACCATTGGCAAACGTTTACATGCAATGGGAAAGATTCGGTAAAACTTGGAAAATGGGTCCCACATCAACTGAATGAAAATCAACTCAAAGCACGAATCGAAACATGCAAAAAAACATCTTGCAGAGCACAAAAAACATAGTTTATTGAGTCGAATTGTCACTGGCGATGAAAAGTGGGTTTATCGTGCAAACATCATTAAAGAAAAAATAAAGAGGCTCGGTCCTGGACATAAGTTTGTGTAGGGATGACCTTTAACTATTTCCACAATAAATTATCCTTCCGGAGGGGAAATATGAAAAAAAAACAAAAATTTCCCATACAAACTTTGCCCCATTGCTCCGGCCAAATGGGAAGAGTCCGCCGCCACTAAGTCCAGCCACTAAAGGTTGGTCAGGATAAGACCCTCTACTACAAATGTGCATACTCAAAATTGAGTATTTAGTTCGTTCGCCGGTACTCTGTAGTATTACCTTAAAAACCACCTAAAAAGTAAACCCGTCCGTATGAAGGAACTCCTTTTTGCCACTGATTGCAAGGAACTGGTAAGGTGTATGAAAGGTGGGACGTTTGATTCATCCCTGGCACTGGAATGTGCTCACAGGCTTAAATCAGGAGTGTACGACCCAGAATGCGGTCACACTGGTTTTGGTGGTCAGGGGGCATAATGGAATCGACGGGAACGAAAGGGCGGACGCTAAAACGGCAAAAGGCGGAACGACCAATAAGTTCATTGGACCGGAGCCGTACACTGCGATTAGCAGAAGTACGGCGGGCGAGGGACATTGTCGAGAATTGGGCCATTTCGAGAACATCAGAAAAGATGGAAGGAAGTAGAAGGAATCAGACAGTCCAGGATGACACTTGGGTTGAGAGTAGGAAACACCAATCGGGAGGTTCTTGGCTTAGGACGACGGGGAACTCTCAGGTAACTGGTGGCAATCACATCAGGGCATGGAGGCTTCCGGCATCATCTTGTGGGGATGAAAATTCTTACAGATGATACATGCAGACTCTGCCTAGAGGATGAGGAAACGGCTGCACACATTGTGTGCAAATGTCCGGCTTTACAGAGCATACGGATGGGGGTGACCGGTCATCGGTACCTCGCAGAGAGCGACCTGGGAAGGATGCCCTTCAAGGAGATGCTTAAGATAACGAGGGACGCTTCTATATTCGATGAGCAATCGGGGAGACCTGAGTGGCAAACTGAGTAGGTGTAAATCGGAGGTGTACGAAAAGGGGCCCAAGAATGGTCTGATTCGATGATACTGCAGCCGGAGGAGGGGTTTTATTCAGTAAGAATCTGACACGCGTCTTCGGACGCTGTCGCTATGCAAGATTTCCCCTCCTTCGTTAAAAAAAAAAAAAACCCCGTCCGTATCGTTTTGTATCTATTCTAATCAATTGTTACGCTCTTTGAGGATTTTGTGCCATAACCCATTGTGCCTACGGTGACGAGTCACCGTTTTTAAAATTTTTAGTGATACTCAATTAAATAAAAAGTTATTAAAATCTTTGAAAGAGTATTATATAAATCATACAATACATATGAATCGGTATCTAGGTGTGTGTGACGGGGGGTACTGTAGCATCACTTTTCTCTACATTTGGGAAGAATGGGTGATTCGCAAATGAGTGACAGGGAGTGACATCACTTGTGATACCTCACAGTCATTAGTGATGCATAAGTGATAGGTCTGTGTTATCACCGGGTACAATGGGAAACCTCTATTACTCATTCGTGCGATCCGCAAATCCATCTTGGTTTTCTCCTCATTTACACATTTAATTATTCCATTTTCTGGAAGCTTCGCGGTCCAATAGTATAAAGTAATAGTAAAAAGCGCTTACAAACTTTGAAAGATGCTTTAAAAAAAAAAAAACAAAAACAGAATCCAATTCGATTAGAGGATGAATGTTAAAGACACCATGAACACCATGAAAATACACTGAAATACAAAAGGAAAATTCTTTTAAGCCATCTAAAACAGAGAATGCATTTAGATATTAAGACAGCACACGAGACGCAGCCACAAATAGACTTTAACCCCCACGTTATAATTAACCAAAAAAAAATATTATGATAAATTATTCAAAAAATCTAAAAAAAAAGAAAAACGAAATGAAGCTTACCATCGACTAACGGTGAATTAACTGGACTGTAATTTGCCACATCTGAAATAAACGCATTTCGTACACCTTTTTTATTAAATTGTGAAATTGGACTAAAAATAATTGCATTACTATTATTATTATTATTAATATTATTATTATTATTATTATTATTGATTAATTTAACATCATTTTTAAGTCCACTTTCATTTAAAATCTCCAGACGCACTCTCTCACTAACACTAATCTTATTTATACTTTGATTATTATTAATAATAGAATTAATATTTATATTATTATTATTTATATTATTTATAGTATTATTATTATTTGTATTTGTATTTGTATTTGTATTGTTGCAATTGATTTGCATTGTGTTGGAAGATGATAATGATGATGATGATGATGCCATTGATGATGATGATGCGAAATTCATATCAATAACACATTTCGTTGAATTTAATCCATTGTTTTTATTATTAATTATATTGCCGCCATTCAATAATTGCATTTTATTTGTACGAATTTGTATTATATTTTTATTTTTAAAATCTAATTCTGGGTCTGCTAATGGATCTTCCATTAATTGATCTGCTAATGGATCTACTAACGGATCAATATTTTGCACTACGTTACATTGCGTTACATTTTGTAATACTGTACCAGCCGAATGGACAAACCCAGTGTTATGTCCATTATTGTCTTCGATTTTAATATCAATCGATTGGGCGCATTGTTTTTGATTACTAGATAAATACGAAATTTTTTGTTGTTGTTGTTGTTGTGGTGATTGGTTGTGTTTAAGTGGTGATTGGTGTGGTGGTTGTTGTTGTTGTTGTTGTTGTTGTTGTTGTTGATTATAGAAATATCGCAATAAATCTCCACCATTACCTGAGTACATTTGTAATGTTTTTGTATTTGTATTTGTATCATGGTGATTATTTGTTAATATTTCATTTGTATTATTATCATCGGATATGCCTAATAATGATTTTGTTAAATTTCGTTGAGCTTTACGTAAAGGATTTGCAGTTGATGTTGAACCTCCTATTAAATTATTATAAATAACTCAAAATTAATCATCATAATCATTATGTTGAAAACAAATAATTAAATATTCAAAAAAAAAACCCCCACCCCCCTCACCTTTTCGAACATTCGGACTAAAACATTGTTCAACAATTGGACTTAAAATATGTTGAATATCACCAAGTAATGGATCACAATGTTGTTGTTGTTGTTTTTGTGGTGTTTTATTATTTTGTTGTCCCATTGATTGATGATGATGATGATTGGCGGCGGTGGTCGTTTGTTTATTTGGTGATTGTTCAAGAATTGCAGCTATGGCTGGTTCTGAACTTGTATCAGGACAAAGATATACATCAATTTCACCTTTATCGGCTTTCAGATGTATTTCTCGAGGTACTTTAGCGTCAGGTAACTGTAATAATAATAATAATAATAATTATTATAATATTTAAATGGGAATCATAAATCAAAAAACAAAAAAAATCTTTTTAATATTGAAAAAAAAAAAAAAAATGCTACGAAACGATGCCAAAAAATTCGCCATTTTTTTTTAAATAATTATATTCAGCGTCTGCGTCTGTTTTAATAACTATGAATTGGAATGATTTCGCGCGAGGAATATGCGCGCATATAACGCGTGATATATTTCTAAAAGTCGAGTTTTTTTTATCGCATGTAAACGTATGTAAAGGTTTAGTTCCTGCTAAATAGTCCTAAAAAGTATAAATCTTTGGGGCAAACTAATTGGAATGAATTTACCGGAAGATACGTTTCAAATCAATCATGAGCTATTCGGAAAATCGGAAACGAAGCGCGGCTGAAGATCTTATGACAATAGAGGTGGGTTTGAACATTTGGGATTTGGGATGTTCGAGCCTTTCCAAATCATCGGGACGTGATTAAATATTTTCGCAGGTTGTACTACAGCGGGGTTAAAGGAGGTTTTCGGGTTCAGGCCGCCGGCCAATATATATTTGTAACTTGTTTAGTCTAGACCGGGAATATTCCGGTATAGTGGATGGTGGTGTTTATCTATGGATAATGGAATTTAACATGGTTATGCATGAGATCAAGAGAGTAAAGCCGGCTGGACAAGCGAAGAAGGAGGGCGTGAGTTTTTTTTATTTTACATGTAAATTACACAACAACAAATTTGCCTGTGCGTATTTTCCTGTCTGCCTGCCTGCGTTAACCTTTTACACCTCACCTCACTAAAACACATTCAAATTATTCCTTTTTTTTTCTTTTTATATAACTAAAATTGTGTTTTTTTTGATAAATCACATCAGATAACAAAACAACTATACATACAAAAAAAACGTTCGCACAAAACACCCCCTCGCTTGTGAATGTGATCTAGTGCGGGGATATTTTAATGTTCGCCCAGAAACCGCCGAGTACCGAGCAAAATTCATGCACTAGACCACATTCAATGTAATCGAATAGATGGAAAGGCATTCCTTTTTTTTTTTTTCGAATCGACAGCTAAGAGATGCGGTAGTGAATGTGAAAAGGTGGGACATTTGATTCATCCCTGGCACTGGATAATGTACACAGAGGCTTAATGCGTATTTGGTTCGGGATGAGGTAAGGGAGGACGATCTGCGGTTAAACAGGATACATCTAGGTTAGGTTTGTGGAACCGGGAACCATTAGCAGAGGTATGGTGAATTATGGAATCAGAGAGTTGCCCAAAAATCTGGTCTGGGTCTGGATCATATCACAATCTGCGGAGGGCGGGGTTTTAGTCAGTAAGAATCTGATACTATACCCTTAGAGTATCTTATGGAAGGAGTCTTGAGAAGTCTCAGGAGTCGAGAAATGTGTGAATTATTTTGTTAATATCAGAAATGGTGGAAGGAAGGAATCCGAAAATCTACAATAACACTTGGATTGAGAGAGAGTAGGTAACACCCACCAATAGGTAAATAGGTTCTTTGCCAAATGTCGCGCGGCCAATTTCTTATGATATTGCTCGCTTTCACAAATTGGACATAGAGGCTTCGAAGGCGTGATCTGCCTGGAAGTGAATATTCTCAAGAAGGACACCGTGCTGGATGAGATCGTGTTTTGAGAATGAGGAACCAAATATTGAGTGGATGTTTACGGTCTTAGAGAGCATAAGGATGGGGGAGGGGACAGGAAAATCCATTCCATTCGCAAACTTTCATTGTCGAAGATTGGCGAGGATGGAGGAATAATATCTACTTTCGGGCTCCCGTTTAACAAACACCAAGGCAAACACCAAGTTTAACAAACACCAATGCAGGCGAAAAACTTTCATCAATATGTTCAACGGGCCATCCAACTTATTGACCAAATGACCGAAGGAACTGATCATTGACTTGGGTTTGCGTTTGAGGATTAAGCAATGGCTGTCCAAGGCGCGGAAAAAAACTGCTGGAAGCTGTCAGTAATGGCTGTTGAGTAGTGGCAAGCACGCTGAAGTTTCGAAGGTGGCCTACCGGAGAAGAGGTACAGGGTAGAAATACCTAGTAAATGTTCGAATGAGGGAACCGGAAGGGTCGTGGAGGGAATGCGAGTAGAGAATGCGGGATCTTCAAGGTCTCTAGCAAACTCAATCCGCAATCACATTTACATAGTAAAACCATGGACGATTACTTTCGAACATCCCGATGGAAGATGGAAGGAGGTAAGAGGACACCGAAAATCCTGGCTAACACTTGAGTTGAGGGTGGGAAACACCAATTGGGATGCAATCTTGCAATGACGCTGGGAACTCTCAGGAAATTGGTGACCATCACATCTGGACATGGAGGCTTAAGGAGCCATCATCTTGTGGGGATGGATGGATTCTAATGGATGCAAATGTCCGGGTTTTGGAGAACATAACCGGAGGAGGGTAACCGGACGTTCATTCCATTGGTGCCAAAACCGTTCAATTTAATGGAAAAACAACGTCACGTTGAAGTGTGAAAAACAATGATTTTAATACTATCAAGACTTCGATCGTGACTTCTGGCTATTCGCTAAGCTTAAGAGACCGTACCGGGGAACTTTGAAACCACCCCGGTGGCCAAACGAAGTCAGGCGCAGCCAAGTTCCAGAACCAAAAATGTTGGTACCGCTGATCCCCTCCACCACCTCAGGTACTAAAGCAATACGAGCGAGAAGTTGGGATTTTTCAAATTTTGTTTCCCCTCCCCTGGGGCCGAATCGACTAAGTCCCGAACAAAAGTTTAGAGCCTTAACAACTTCCGCACCAAATTTTCCCTCTGGAGGGGAAATTTAACATTTCCTCATGCAAAATTTGACCCCCCCCCCCCTCCCCTGGATAACGGGGATGAGTCCGCCGCGACTAAGTCCAGAACAAAGTTGGTCACGCGATTAGACCCTCTACAAATGTGCATGACTAAATTACATAATTCCTGCTGTGTCGGAATATTGTAATTTAGCCCAATTAGATTGGACTAACTAACGACTTGGAACAACGCATAGCACATCAAAAGAAAACAATAAACAAAAATTGGTATCGGTTGATGGACCACAATGATTTTGCTTTGTCAATGAACTGCAGTACATACAGAATCGGTCATCCTTACCGAATTAAGCAAAGTCTTAAATTTAAGTTTAAAAAAACAAAAAACATTTACACTCACCACCAATTTCGCTTCGGGCGGTGCTTTTATTACAATAACCGTTTGATCCCGGAATTTTTCAATATTATTCAGATCCTGATGGGTGATGTACGCCCTTGTTGTATTCTCAAATTGTTCATTTAATACCTTTCGGATGCTGCGTATCAATTCATCCAAATGGATTTCCATTTTTTCCAATTGATCATTTTCCAAATTATGCTTTCGCGTAACATCAATATTCGATTGTGAACACTTCCATTGGATATTATTTTTTGATTTTTTTTCCAATATACCGATACCTTCTAATACATTTGTTATATCGTAAATTCGACGTTTTTGTACATTCAATTTGGTCGACGCAACATTTAAATCGACAACACCGTCCAATGATTCCTGCAGTAAATCAACAAATTTTTTTGTTAATAAACCCAACGATGTATCGTATCTGAATCAAAATAAAAAAAAAAAAAAATAAACGAAAACAAACAAAAAAAACACGATTTTACAAAATTGAAAGATTCATCGACAAAAAACAACTAAATCATTAAAAACATTTCTTATTAATACTGCATTCGAAGCTCAATATTTCACGTTCGGCTAATTTAGCCGCTACGTTTTTGACACTAAATTGAGGGGAATCTAGCATTTAGCCGTAGCTTTTAAAGGTACTGCTACGTTAGCCGCTAAATTAGCCGAACGTGAAATATTGAGTTTCGAATCCAATATAAGTAGTAAAAAAAAACTTTGATTTGTATCATAAAACACCGAACAATAAATGAATACCTTGTGCCTTCGGAATATTTTTTTTTTGTTGTTGATGTAACTTTTGGTGTTGTCTTTATTTGTTTCGGTGGTGTCGGTGCATACCCGTGTTGTGATGTATGCGTAGGATTGTTACGTTTTACGGTCTACAACAACACAAAAAAAAATAATCCGTTGAATTTTTCATTTTTCAATTTTTTAACAAACAAAAAAAATATGATTGATTATGATCAGAGGGACGGCGGCAGCGGTGCGATACGGAATTTTGCATTAGTTGCGTTCCATTCAATTGCCAGGTAGTAGGTAGGTAAGAGTACATTTTTTCTACTCCGAACCCGAACTACTCTTTGATATAGTACAGAGTAGCTGGACGTAGAACAAAATCTATTCTTTTCTACTCTTACCTATTCCTGCTGGTAATTGAATGGAACGCAACTATTGTTCATTAGAAACATTAGATATGTGGCGTATGCATAAGGCATGCGCATGCGTATAATTATGATTGCTTTTATGGTAGAAAGAAAAATTTCGTAATATCGTTTTCGAGATGGTAAAAAAAGACTAAATTCCCCTTATTTTTTTTTTTTTTTTGTATGTTCGTTTGGAACTTATTTTTTCAATTAATTGTTGACTTTTTTTTTATTCTTTTTTGCCTCATGAATTTTTTAGTTGCTATAATTTCAACAACCAATTTTGACAATTCTGTAACATTGTTGGTTTGGATTGGGATCAATAGGGTAGGCACTGACTGGTCGCTGACCCAGTGTTGCAACTGTTGAGTTCCTGATCAAGTGCTTACTTTACCTCCACGTGGTAACCAACGGTAACTGAATGATACAATCCGTATCATTCAGGCTAAAATTGTAAGTGCGAATCCCACGCGGTTGGTCGTACGGCTAATTACCGACACCGTAAAAACAACAAATTATGAAACTAACAACAGTGCCTCGGACAGGACAGGAAAAACGGCAACGACTCAGGCAATGGAACAAGGACAATGATTTAAAACTGGCATCATGGAACGTGAGAACAATACTACGCGCGGGCGGTTTAAAAACTTTGACTGATTGCTTAAAGAAAGCTAAACTGGACATAACAGCGGTCCAGGAAACACGGTGGCCTGGAAAGAACATCTTATCCAGTAAAGAATTCAAATTCTACTATAGCGGTAGAAATAATACAGGTTTATTCGGCACCGGCTTTATTGTAATGGGTAAAGCGAAAGAATCGGTCATCGGTTTCAACCCCATTGACGAAAGATGTTGTACGCTACGAATAAAGGGAAAATTTTTTAATGTAACCTTTATTAATGTTCACGCCCCAACAGAAAACAAAGATGCAGACACGAAGGATATGTTTTACGAAAAGCTCAATCGTATTTACAATCAAGCTCCTAGTCGTGACATTAAAATCGTGCTTGGCGATTTTAATGCACAGGTGGGTAGGGAAATTGTATATCGACCGGCAATTGGTCAACATAGCCTTCATACACACTGCAATAATAACGGCGAGCGTTTAGTCGATTTCACAATATCAAACAATATGATAGTAGCCAGCACACGTTTCCCACATAAGAACATACACAAAGGAACATGGTGTTCGCCCGATACAAAAACAACAAACCAAATAGACCACGTGCTCATTGACAGCCGTCATGCGTCCGACATACTGGATGTAAGGAGCTGTAGGGGACCTAACATTGATTCTGATCATTATCTCGTAAGAGCTTTGTTCAGATATCGTGTTAGTGCAAACCGCCAAAAAGTCATTGCGAGAGGATTCAATTTGGAAAATCTCAAAAATGACCAAATAAAACAACAGTACAAAGATAAATTGGTGGAGTTAATTGTTCGAACAGATGTGGATCAACAGCAAAACACGTGTAATGATATGTGGAATCGATTACGTAATTGCATAAAAATGGCGGCAGAGGAGACGGTAAATTTGAAACCTGGCATGGTCGGAAATGGTTGGTTCGATGACGAATGTAAAACGGCTCATGAAGAAAAGAACCAAGCGCGTTTAAAATATCTTCAGCGCGCCACACGAACTGCCATGGCCGACTACAGAACCAAAAGATCCATTGAACGCAAATTATTCCGAAACAAGAAAATGCGTCATGAGCAGGATATTTTGCGGGATATAGACACACTGTCCAGCATGAATGACAGTAAAAATTTGTACAGGAGAATAAGATCTGTAACTAGCGGATTTATACAACAACCCCTTCTTTGTAAGGATACCAGCGGTGAAATTTTGGCGGATGAAGAAAGAGCCATCGCGAGATGGGCTGAGTATTTTAAAGATCTACTTACAGCAAGCAACCCAATTGGTAGAAATGCAGAAAACGAACTTCCGTACCAAACAGCACAACCACTAATTTCGGAACCAACATATGAGGAAACCAGAGAAGCCATTCTGAAGCTCAAGAATGGAAAGGCGGCTGGATCTGACGGCGTACCTGGTGAACTCTTAAAATGTGGAGGGGATGTATTGTGGAATAGTATACACGAGCTAATTGTGCATGTTTGGAACTATGAGGTTATACCACAGGAGTGGAAGCTTGCTGTAATTGTACCAATACACAAGAAGGGAGACAGGATGGAGTGTTCCAACTATCGGGGAATATCTTTGCTGAATGCAACATATAAGGTACTCGCTTATGTGTTGCATAAGCGCCTATTACCATATGCGGAGGAAGTCATTGGTGAATACCAATGTGGATTCCGTAATGATCGCTCAACAACTGATCAACTGTTCGTCATACGACAGATAATGGAAAAGTGTAGGGAGTTCAACATAGTAACACACCATCTATTTGTTGACTTTAAGGCCGCATACGGCAGTGTTATTAGGGAAAAATTATGGCGCACGATGGAGGAATTTGGATTCCCACAAAAATTGATAGCCATGTCAAAACTAACACTGACGCAAGTTACATCTCAGGTACAAATAAGGGGTATCAAATCGGATGCATTTGAAACCATTGACGGAGTACGGCAAGGGGACCCTTTGGCTACATTGTTTTTCAATGTTATATTGGAAAAATGTATAAGAAGGACGACCATTAACACCAGCAGCACTATTTTTACGTCATCTGTTCAATTACTCGGCTATGCCGATGACATTGACGTGGTGGGTAGAAGTATGGGTGCCGTTAAAGAAGCGTTCTTACTGTTGGAACATGAAGCTTCGGAAATGGGATTAAGGGTAAACGAGGAGAAAACCAAGTATATGATGGCACCAACGAACAGTAGGTTTATGGCACAACATCAAAGCGTAGCAATTGGTCAGAACAAATATGAAAGTGCGGACAGGTTTAGCTACCTTGGAAGCAGCATAAACAGCGAAAACGATATAGCGGAGGAGGTTCAATCCCGGATTGCTTCGGGAAACAAGGCCTTTTACGGTTTACGAAAGATGTTCTTCTCGAAGACATTGAGTAAAACCTTAAAACTAAAGCTATATCAAACACTGATTCGACCAATTGTGACCTACGGTTCTGAAACGTGGTGCATGACACAGGCCACCGAACGGCGACTTGGAGGGTTCGAAAAGAAAATACTACGCCTCATCTTTGGACCGACAAAGGAAAGGGGATGGTGGCGTAGGCGGTTCGATTTCGAGCTATATAAACTATATACCGAACCCGACATCGTTCGGTGCATTAAGATTGGTCGCCTGAGGTGGTTTGGTCATGTGGTACGAATGGATGGCGATCGTATACCGTCAAAAATGCTGGACAGTAAGCCGGGCGGATCTAGGAGTGTAGGAAGACCGCGGGGTAGGTGGAAAGATGAAGTAGAAGTGGACCTTCGGGCCCTCGGCGTTTCCGGCTGGCGGACGTTCGCGGTAAATAGGTCCGGTTGGAGGAGGCTGTTAATGGACGCCAAAACCAATTGTAGGTTGTAGGCGCGCAGAAGTAAAGAAGTAAGTAACATCAAACGAAAAATATTGAAAATTTTTTCATGTTCGTGTTCGTTTACAGTAATTAATTGTAATTAATTGCAATTAAAGTCAACCTCATGCAAAACGAGTCAAAATGTAAAAAAGTTTGCCTGTTCAGAACATAAAGAAACGGCCTATTCACATTGAAGTTACATAGAAGTGGGCTAAAGTTAAATATATGATGAAAATTTACGTGTTATTGTTCACAATATTGAGATTAAGGCGAAGTGATTTACTGATCTACATTCAACTTTCGTGTCCCGTCTTTTCGAAATAAAACAAAACGCTTTGGTTTCAATATGAATCCACCAAAAGGTTTTGGGGGGAAAAGTGATTTTTTTTTTTTGTAAATTTTCTGTTATTTTTACGTTACGGGCCTGGGTTTTCTTTTCAATTTCCATTAAATAATATGAAAAATTCCCCTTCCCGGGGCCGTCATCCCAAAGGGGAAGTTGATGCCGTCAAGTTCTGACCGAACGTTTTTAGAAGGAGTAACTTTCAGCACTAAATTATCGGTACTCGAGCAATGTGCGATCTGGAGGGGGGAATTTGATTTGAGATAATTTTTATTTTTTTGGTGAATTTTATGGAAAAAAAGGAATTTTCCTTTTAAAAATATATCTTATTTAATTCTTTAATAGTTTTAGCATTCGATTAGAAATAATTTTTAAAAGGAAAATTCCTTTTTTCCCATAAAATTCACCAAAAAAAAATTATCTCAGATCAAATTTCCCCTTCCTGATCGCACATTGTTCGAGTATCAAATTATCCTATTTATGGGAAGGGGAAACACGAAAATAAAATTATTTTTTATATTCTTATTATTCTCTCATACAAGCTGTGTGAAATTTTGACTCCTGTCCCGAAACCCCAGCCGTCAGGCGGTGACTAATTAACGAAAAACCAACAAATTTAGTTGTCCTCGAATGTTAAATTACTATCTTCCTCTTTAAGTTTTTGTATAATATATTTCTTCAGGATGAAACTTCTTAAGGGTGAAACTTCTCAGGGTGAAATTTCTTAGGGTGAAATATCTTAGGGTGAAATGGGTTAAATTTCTTAGGGTGAAAATTCAATCAATTTCTGATATTTCTGATAGAAGAAAATTTAAAAAAAAAAAAAAGGTTCCATTTGATGTTAGTGAAAATTCTAATCAAAATTTGGATGATTGACTGTAAAACGGACCGACCCTAATTGTAAAACAGAACACCCTAATTGGTATGTATATTAGGGGAAAGGCGACTGAATATCTGTGGAATGGCAAAAGGGAGCAGATTTTTCTTAAATGCTCTTCAATGAAATATCAAAAATTGAAAAATTCATTCATTCACAGAAGAAAATATTAGTTCAGAAACTAAATTTTTCAGGAATATCGATTTTTTTATTTTAATTTCCCCTGTTTTTTTGATGACGGTCCTCGTTTTCAGGGATGGGGAAGGGGGGGGGGGCGATTTTTATCCCTTTTTTAAAAGAACTGTAAGGAAATTGATTGAATTTTTTTTTTTTAATTATTTGAAGAAATTGAATTGAAAATGGTAAAGAAAACCGAGACGTTTAAAATGTCTTAAAATGTCTTAAAATGTTTGGTTCCTGAATCAATCCGGCGAGATTTTTAGCATTTTCTTCAATGAAACATAAAAAAAAATTGATTGAATTTTGTGAAAATTATTTGAAGAAAGTTGTAAATTACGTGGGGGAAAAACCAGAGCCGATATAAATTGGAAAATTTAAAAAGTCGATTTTACCCGTAAAATTTAATTCCTGAACCAATTTCAGACAATTTCCAAGAAAGGTTGAATTTTGTGAAAATTATTTAAAGAAAATTGTAAAGAAAATCCAGACATTTAAAATGTCGACTTAACCGGATTTCGTTCCTGAACGAATCCGGCGAGATTTTCAACATTTTCTTCAATGAACTATAAAGAAATTGATTGAATGCATTTAAAATTATTTGAAGAAAATTGAAAATTGTAAAGAAAACCCCGACATTGAAAATGTCGACTTAGCCGAATTTGGTTCACGAATCAATCCGGCGAGATTTTCAATATTTTCTTCAACGAACATAAAAAATTTATTGAATTTGTTTGAAAACTATTTGAAGAAAATTGACAATTTATAAAGAAAATCCAGACATTTAAAATGTCGTCTTAGGCGGATTTGGTTCCTGAATCAAACCGGAGAGATTTATTTTTTTTACATGAACTATAAAGTAATTTATTGAATTTTTTTTTTTCAAATTATTTGAAGAAAATTGAAAATTTATAAAGAAAATCCAGACATTTAAAATGTCGTCTTAGGCGGATTTGGTTCCTGAATCAATCTGCGGCGATTTTTAACATTTTCTTCAATAAAGTAATTGATTGAAGAAAATTGTAAAGAAAACCCAGACATTTAAAATGTCGTCTTAGGCGGATTTGGTTCCTGAATCAATCTGCGGCGATTTTTAACATATTCTATAAAGAAATTGATTGCATTTTTTTTTAAAATGTTAGAAGAAAGTTGTAAATTAAATGGGAGAAAAACTCAGGGCCGTTATAAATTGGAAAATTTAAAAAGTCGATTTTCCCGTAAAATTTAATTCCGGGACAATTTATAGGAAAGATTGAATTTAAAAGAAAATTGCAAATTTATAAAGAAAATCCAGACATTTAAAATGTCGATTTAGCCATTTTTTGGTTCCTGAATCAACCCGGCGAGATTTTCAACATTTTTTTCAATGAACTCTAAATAAATTGATTGAAGAAAATTGAAAATGGTATTAAGAAAGTCGTGAAAATATCGCCCCATTGATTCAGGAACCAAATCCGGCTAAGTCGACATTTTAAAATTTTAAATTTCTGGATTTTCTTTACCATTTTCAATTTTCTTTTGAACTATAAAGAAATTGGTAATAGTCTAATAAATGAATTTTTTTGAAAATTATTTTAAGAAAACTTAAAAACCAAATCGATTTTACCTGAAAATTTAGTTACCGAAATGAACGCGCGAGCAATTTTCAATATTCTCTTTCAATTTGAAAATTATTCAAAGAGAATTTAAAAATCAAAATAAAAAAAAACCCAGGGTAGTAAAAACGTAATAGTAAAAAAAAAAAAAACAATTAAGTAATTAATTAGAAAAAAGTCGATTAAAGTCGATTTTGCCGTTAACTTAGTTCCTAAACCGGAAGGAAAATTCTTCGATTTTCAACATTTTCTTCCCCCGGTTAAAATTTCGAAAACTTCAAGGTCTCATTTATCATACAAAAAATTAAAATAATTAGCTAAATTATACGCATGCGCATGCCTTTCCGTACGCGCCACCTATTGGTAGTTTTTCTTTTTTTTTATAATTTACAATGAAATTCCGTTTTTATTCTGTACTGCTGTCTTCTACCGCCCCTCTGTCATAATGTGAATAATATTAACCATAATAAAAAATTTACTATTTACCTTATAATAATTGGTAATGGTACCATCCGAAGATGTTTTTGGTGTATTATTAACCAGATTATTATTATTATTAATAATATTATTACTGTTATTATTATTATTATTATTATTATTGTGGACGAATTTCGTATTATTATCTCGTCGAAAATTTATTATTTGTGGTTGTGCTCCGTAACCATGATCTAATAAATGATTATATTTCATATGAGATGTATTATTATTATTTGATGGCTGTTGATTTGTTGTTTGATGGTGGTTGAAGTTGTGCTGTTGATGGTTCTGCTTCTGTTGTTGCTGTTGTTGTTGCTGATATGCTTGGTTTTGTGAGGAAGAAACAAATGTTGATGTGGTGGGTGTTGGCATTATTGTTATTGGTGACGATGACGCAGAGGACGATAACGACGACGACGAAGAATGTGATTTTGATGTTGAAAAAGTGTTGAAAATTAATTTTTTATTAGGTATTACCTTTAATTTAGTAACAAGATCTTTTTCAAATGATACAACATGATGACGATTACCACCACCACCACCACCACCACCACCACCACCACCGCCGCCTTCAAAACCGTTGATGATATCAATACAACCAACACTACCGTTACCATTACCAATACCATTACTTTTATCAATACTATCCTTACTTACCGTTAACGGACCATTACTTTCACGAATTAATGTTAGATTATTTGATTTTAAACGATTATTATTAATATTACTCTTTGAATACATTTTTCCAATAAAAGTTTTAGCTAAAGATGATTTATCATCAATCCTCTCTTTATCACCACCACCACAACCACCACCACCATCATCATCATCATCATCCCCATCAACGGTAGTCAAACCAGAATCAGAAATTTCATAATCATGAACAATCATTTGTTCACGTTTAATAATTTGTTCTTGTTGTTGTTGTTGTTGTTGGTGTTGGTGATGGTGTTGATAATAAGTAGACATTTTACAATGTCAATAATTTCATTGAATGAATATGAAAACACAACATAAAAATAACTAAAAAATTGTTATTATTTCTTTCTTACTTTTTAGGTGTATTTTTTATTCATTAATAAATTTTTTTAAACTATTATTATTTCACTAATTAAGTCTATTATTTATTACACTAATCCGCAACAAAATCTGAAAAAATGGAATTTGTTTTGAAAGAAAAAATTTAAAATAAAATATATGAATGTGTTTATGTAAAAATATTATTGTGAGATTGTTTGGCTTGGGATCAATAGAGGGCTTAAAGTAGGCTTAAAGTGGTAAAAATAAAAATATATTAATAGAACCTGCACCATAGCAAGGCGGCAACAGCAATGATGATGCGGTGCATGGTGGAGGAAAGGGTAGACATATCAATGATTCAGGAGCCCTGGGTGCTCAGGGGAGAGATAAGGAGTTTTCCGAGAAGCATTGGTTCACTGTACTTAAACGGTGCGGGTAAAAGCAGATCATGCATTCTGGTGGGGGGGGGGGGGGGGGGGGGCATGGGCTGGTGGCGATAATGCTGCCCCAGTTATGCACGCCGGACCGCGTGGTAGTGCGTGTGGGGGAAAGGGCAGAAGCTTTTGTGGCTGCCTCGGCATACCTGCCGTACAACTCGGTAGATACACCGCCTGGGATGGCCGTGAAGAAACTGGTAAAATACTGTGGGGTAAAAAATGTAGGTCTGGTAATAGGATGTGATGCCAACGCACACAATGTTGTGTGGGGGCGTACAGATGACAATCGCAGAGGAGAGCGTTTGCTGGAATTTGTGATTAGACACAACGTTAGCATAGTGAATCGGGGTACAGAGCCTACTTTCGTGGTGGCGGGTAGAAACACGGAGCAATCTACTTTGAAGTGGACTATGGCCTGAGGCAAAGAGCGGCAACAAGAACCATTAGGAACCCCAGGGGCACTGACGTGGCAATATACCAGCGGTTGCTGAGGGAGGGTCTATGGGGGAAATGGGGCGCTCGAGGCCGAAAACGGCTAGGAGTGTTGAAACACGGCTAGCTCCGATACAGCGGGCTGTGAAAAAGGCATTCCATCGTGCATGTCCTCTCACTTTCGCATGTTCACTTTAGTAATGCTTTTCATGAAATGCCGACGGCAGACGACGGCAAATGTCAAATTGAAAATACATGCATTTCAATGGCGGTGCTTTTTATGAATATTGGACGGCGGACTGACGGCGGACATTGATATTTTTTCTTCTATTGCCGTCGGCTGACCGTCGTCCAAGCTTCATTTTTCATTTTATTTACATTTTATTTAATTTTTATGATTTAATTTCATAATAATAAAATATCCAGTTAATTTACAAACTAATAAAAAATGGAATTATTTAACAGCAATTGGTATTTATTATTAAATTTCGGTTTTTTTATCCAGGCAAAATAAATTTCAGAAAAAGCACATTTTTTTTTATATCACAAATATCATATTTGTGATAAATAAAATATTTTCATAGAAATCGAGGCTTTTAGTGGAAGAAGGTGATCCAACACCCACTGGTGGAATGGGGATCTGGAAAAGCTAAAGGGAGAGGTAAGGAAAACCTTTATTCGGGCTATGAGAAGTGGTACGGAAGAGGCGTGGCAAGATTATAGGGTAAAGAAACGAGCAATGAAAAAAACTCTTCGTGGTCTTAAAAGAAGATCGTGGAGGGACTTCTGCTCGGAAATGGGGAGCATCTCTGAGGTCTGAGGTAGACTGCAGAAGATGATCACCAGGGACTCGGACTGATCCAGAGTAGGACTGATCCGTGATGGGTCGGGAAAAATGGCGGATACCTTCGGAGAGGAAAGTAACAGGATCTTAATGGGGGTTCACTTTCCTGGAAGCTATGCTTCAGATCAATCGTGGCCCACCGAAACCCGGAGGGCCATGAGAAGGAGACGAGGTGTGGCTGAAGGAATTGTGAAATTGGAGGGGGTGGAACGTTCTATTTTGCGGCGGTTTGAACCCTTCAAATCCCCAGGACCTGACGGAATATTTCCGGCCGTACTACAGTGGGGTAAGGGGCTTTTGATTCCAAGGCTTCGGGAAATATATGTCACCTGTCTTTCGACGGGGTATATTTCGGTGGCGTGGCGGGAAACCAAAGTGGTATTTCTGCCCAAGCCGGGAAGGGGGGACTATACCGAGGCGAAGTGATTTAGGCCGATTAGTCTGTCATCCTTCCTGTTGAAAACAATGGAGGGGGTTATAGCAGATCATCTGGGAAGGACATCGCTGAGGACATATCCCCCACATAGGAACCAGCATGCTTATCAGAATGGGAAATCCACCGAGACAGCGCTGCATCAGTTGGTGCGCGCGGCGGAACACGAACGGAACACTGGAGGAATTGCATTAACTGTATTTATGGATATAGAGGGTGCATTTCGGAAAACTGAGGATTGCCCTGAAGCGGCGTAAGGTCAGCCGAGTAATTAGAGACTGGGTGGACAATATAACAAAACAAACAAAGGGCAATAAATATAACATCAGGATACTCTAAACTTGGGGGAAGGGTAAACCGGGGATGCCCGCAGGGTGGGGTATTATCTCCATTACTGTGGAATCTCACTGTCGACTCATTACTCGAATGTCTGGAGGAAATAAACGTGCATGCTATAGGGTATGCAGAGGACTCAGCGATAATGGTGCGGGGAAAATTCATGGACACCATAGGGGAGGTCATGGGAGATGGGCTCTTCGGGTGACGGAGTGATGGTGTACACGACACGACCTGTCCATTAACGCAAGGAAGACAGACTTAATTGTGTTCTCAAGAAAGACAAGTGGTCTGGAATTGAGACCTTTAAGCCTTTTTGGAACTGATCTTAATCTGTCCACGGTGGTCAAATATCTGGGTGTTCATCTAGATAGGAGACTGGTCTGGGGGCATCATGTGGAGGAGAATATCCAGGGGGCGAAAAGGGCATTACATCAGTGTAGAAGAGTACGCGGACGATGGTAGGGGATCTCGCCAAAGTTGATGTACTGGATATACACAATGATGGCAAGACCGATGTTGGCATATCAATTGTATGGTGAAACAAGGCCACCCAAAAAACAGTGAGGTGTAGGCTGGATCGATTACAAAGAATAGCATGTGTAGGTATTACGGGTGCCTTTCGCACAACGCCGACCATGGCCATGGAAACATTGCTGGGATTACTGCCTCTGGACATATTCCTTACAAAGACGGCGGTAAACACGGCAAGAAGAATGGTGCAAAACGAAACATGGTACCATAAAGGCACCATTTATGGGCACAGAAGGATCCTGACTCTTATCAAGGGAGTAAGGGAACTGGACATGCCAATGGATGGGATTAAGAGAGTTATGGTACAAGAAATGTACATAAGGTACTCACAAATGACGGATCACTCCCTGAAGTGGGGTCGGAAACGATAAAAATCTTCACGGACGGATCTATGAAAAATGGCAGCTTCGGGGCCGGGTACTACTCGTTGGAACTTGGTTGGAACTTGGTCAGATAAATATGGGGAGTTATGCCTCAGTATACCAGGCGGAGACGATGGCCCTAATTAATGCGCTGTACCATGTTCAGGGCAACGGGGTGTGCGGGAAGGAACTCCTTTTTGCCACTGATTGCAAGGAACTGGTAAGGTGTATGAAAGGTGGGACGTTTGATTCATCCCTGGCACTGGAATGTGCTCACAGGCTTAAACCAGGAGTGTACGACCCAGAATGCGGTCACACTGGTTTTGGTGGTCAGGGGGCATAATGGAATCGACGGGAACGAAAGGGCGGACGCTTTGGCAAAAGGAGGAACGACCAATATGGTTGTGGGGATGAAAATTATTACATATGATACATGCAGACTCTGCCTAGAGGATGAGGAAACGGCTGCACACATTGTGTGCAAATGTCCGGCTTTGCAGAGCATACGGGTGGGGGTGACCGGTCACCGGTTCCTCGCAGAGAGCGAGCTGGGAAGGATACCCTTCAAGGAGATGCTTGAGATAACGAGGGACACTATATTCGATGACCAATCGGGGAGACCTGAGTGGCAAACTGAGTAGGTGTAAATCGGAGATACGAAAAGAGGCCCAAGAATGGTCTGATTCGAAGATACCGCAGCCGGAGGAGGGGTTTTAGTCTGTAAGAATCTGACACGCGTCTTCGGACGTGTCTATGCAAAATTTCCCCTCCTTCCTTAAAAAAAAAAAGAAAAAAAAACCAAGACGGCGGGCGCCTCACCCGCGGAACATACCAGGAAGTATAGCGAAGACTACTTCACTGGGGCATCCCGAAAGAGGATTTCGAAATTGGTGAAATCGGCCATCTCGCTTGAAGAGGCGAAGTCTCAAGAGAGGGCCCGATACACAAAATGGAAAATGGGAGCAACCAGACCGAGACGCCATTAAAAGCATCTCGGGGAAGCGATCACGTTCAGATGGTAGTACACCTGAAAGTGGACATTTCAAAAAAATCAGGCATGTGGTGCAATGAGAGCCGTCAGAAGCAAAATCTCAGACGGTCCCCAGCAACACGGGGCTCACCTATAAGGATGTGGAAGCACAAAAGGTGGCCATCCTACACGAGAAGCATCCTGAAGCCAGTCTCAGGGATGAGGAAATCGGTAGGATTAGGAGGTTGGTGCTGAATGCGTTGTACAACACGCCAAGCAAGGGACCGGCAATCCAATTTGTGAACAATGTTAAAAAAGAAGGGTGGATTTCGTTAACATGCAACAACAAAGCCACAATGGATTGGATTGTGGAATTGGGGAAAATTAAACCCTAGAAGGGTATTCAGGCAGTGGTTGTCCTTGGAGACTAAATCCCAAGACAATGTATCAGGTAATGTATCGAACAAAACTTCTCTGTCGGATCACAAGCATATTAGATTCGATATTGAAACTAGTAACGACATGCAAGAGACTTTTAGAAACCCGAAGTCCACTAACTGGATAATGTACAAGCAATTAGTATATGGGGGAAATGAGGGGTCCAAAGGATCAAGCAAGAATCACAGATGAACTTGAGTTGATCGATGACTACCTCCATACGGTTGCGATAGAGGCGTATTGGGAATCGTGTCCAGAAACGAAGCGCAATAGCAATCGTAATGTTCCCTGGTGGAATGAGAGGCTGACTAGGCTTCGTCAGAAAACCAGGAAAAACTTTAATTGGGCCAAATCCAAAAATGAGTGTTCTATGTAAAGACAGCCTTTTAGAGTACAACAGAGAAATCAAAAAGGCAAAGAAGAAATCTTGGGATGCATGCTGTCAGGGAATCAACAATATACCTGTAGGGGCCCGAATACATAGAATTCTGTCAAGGCTTCTGTCAAAAACCGCAGATGGTAAGATGACGGAAGATGCGATAGAAACACTGGAGTTACTGGCCCAAACGCATTTTCCCCAGTCAATCTCAATATCATCTAAAAGGGATGTGAAGTACATGAAAGATCCCTTAAGAAGACCAGTACCTCTGAACTGGAAAATGGCAGATAATATGTTCACAACTGATAAGATCTGGTGGGTTGTCGGAACATTTGGATCATACAAAGCTTCAGGTGAAGACGGAATATTCCCCGCAATGTTAAAAAACGGTCTAGAACATTTAGAGCCAAAACTAAGGAGTATATTTCGATGCAGTTATGCATGGGTATACATCCCGTATCAGCCAGGTAAATCAACCAACATACAGGCACTGCAAAACATGACCTCGAGAATAGAGAAAACATTCGAGGATAGGAAACTGGCCATAGGTTTTTTTCTGGACATCGAGGGAGCCTTTAACAACACGGCGTTCGATGGGATCTGTCGGGCCGGTGCCGTAAGCGGGGTGGACGATATCACGCGTGGCTGGATCAAGGCCATGCTGAGGAATAGGTTTGTGAAAATGACTCTGACAGAAGAGAATCTTAGCATAACGACAGCCAAGGGATACCCACAAGGAGGGGTCCTGTCCCCGCTATTGTGGTCCATTGTAGTGAATGAACTGCTCATACGTTTTAATGAAGGCGGATTCTATGTGCAGGGATACACAGATGATGTGGTAATACTCATCTGTGGCAAATTTGAAGAAACAGTGTCGGGCAGACTTCAGACTTCAGCTCTGAACTTAGTGGCGGAGTGGTGCTTATCGATGGGATTAAATATAAACCCCAAGAAAAGCACTATGTGTCCTTCACAAAGAGGTGGAACAGTAGGTTCAAATGTCCCACGCTGTTTGGTCGAGACGATAGAATTTTCGGCAGAAGCGAAATACCTGGGGGTAATGGTAGTAGATTCAAGGTTATAACAAGACCAATTTGCAACCTATGCTTCATCAGTGTGGAGCAAAAATGCTCAATATTCAGAGATTGGCGTGTTTGGAGGTTACGGGAGCAATGCGCACCACGCCTACTATAGAGCTAGGGGTGATTTTAAATCTCTCCCCCACTGCATCTGTTCATTAAGAACGAGGCAAGAAAGATGGTACACTCAACTGTGGTTACTGAAGGTATAGCGGAGGTGGCTAAGAAACACCAATGGCTGTTGCAGTTGATGAAATCAGAAATGATGTAATTCACGGCATGCTACTGGGAGAGGCCATTCCTAGAGTGCATGACTCGAAAAAAACTTCTCGGTTGTGTTTCCCAATAGGGAAGCTTGGATGGGGAATAAGATTAGGTTCACAGAAAACTCCCTAAAACTCTATACGGATGGATCTGAAAGACCAACCTATGTTCTGGCCGCGGAGTATATATGGGGGGCTAATCCAAGAATGGAACTTGGAGCCACTCTGGATTGCTATAGCACCGTATTCCAGGCGGAAATCCATGCTATAGAACTTTGCATCAGATGGATTGAGGATAACGGGGTATAAAGATCAGCGGATCTATATCTTTTCGGATATCAAAGCGAAACTTATGGCCGTGATATCCCGAGAGATAAGGTCGAAGCTCGACTGACTAGGGATACTGAAAGAGGTGTCACGGGTAAATAAAGTCGCAATAATGTGGATGTACCTGGACATAGTGGAATAGAGGGTAACGAGAGGGCAGATGCCACCGCTAGAAAGAGCTCTGCTGACCCGGGCACTCAACCATAGAACATTTTGTGGTGGTTTAGCTAAAGCAACTATTAAGTAATGCTTTTCATGACATGCCGACGGCAGACGACGGCAAATGTCAAATTGAAAATACATGCATTTCAATGGCGGTGCTTTTTATGAATATTGGACGGCGGACTGACGGCGGACTTTGATATTTTTTCTTCTATTGCCGACGGCTGACCGTCGTCCAAACTTGATTTTTCATTTTATTTACATTTTATTTAATTTTTATGATTTAATTTCATAATAATAAAATAGCCAGTTAATTTACAAACTAATAAAAAATGGAATTATTTAGCAGCAATTATTAAATTTCGGTTTTTTTATCCAGGCAAAATGAATTTCAGAAAAAGCACATTTTTTTTATATATCACATATATCATAATTTGATATATAAAATATTTTCATAGAAATCCAGGCTTTAGAGCAAGAATGAAGGAACTACTGCTATGGGAGTCCCAGAAACAGTGGAATGACACCGATCGCTGCAGGCATTCTAAGCTCTTTATTCAGGCATATACAAAAGGAATGACGGAACAAATTCTCCTTCTAAATAAGACAAATAATTGATTAGTAGTCGGATATTTAACCGGTCACTAAAATCCAAGAGTTCATTTATGATACAGTATGAAAATCGTAAGCTTGCGTGTGCACCCTGGAAGAGGAAACTGCGGAACACATTCTCTGTGAATGTGAAGCTTTAGCAAGGATCATGGGCTTAGGATCATTGGTTCATCATTTCCATTAGGAAGTTTCGGTTCATCCATACCCATCAATAAGTTGACCAGGTTTTTAGGCAAGGCCAATCAAAGAATGGATGAATATGGAATAAATCAGGGCAGTAACACAATGACCCCAGGGGTCAAGTGTTTAGGAAGGATGGACGACCCAACCCAGTACAATAATTCTATTCTATTCTAAGGATACCAGGGGATGAAATTTTGGCGGATGAAGGGCCATCGCGAGAAGCGCTGATAATTTCAAAGATCTACTTATAGCAAGCAATGCGTAAGCCCAAGTAGAAATGTAGTAAACGAGCCAAATAGCACAACCGCTTATTTTGGAACCGGATCATATGAGGAAACCAGAGACCCCATTCTGAAGCTCAATGGAATGGAAACGGCAGCTGGATCTGATGGCGTACCTGGTGAACTATTAAAATATGGTGGTGATGTATTGCGGAATGTTATACACGAGTTAGGAACCATGAGGTTAAACCAGATGAGTAGAAGATTGCTGTAATTGTGCCAATATATAAGAGCCCCCAGGGCAAAGGGGAATTTAACAGACCCCCAGGGCAAAGGGGAATTTAACAGACCCCCGCTAGAGTTCAGAATAAAAGTTGGTCCGAATAAGCGAGATTCTATACATGTTCAGATTTAAATTACCATTTGTTGAGTTTGCCGTAGTAAAGCCGGACCAAAAATGTCCCCTTACAAACTTTGAAGACTCCCAAGTGATAAAAACCAGTTAGAGTGTTGCCTAGTTCTACAACCAATAAAAATCTTTTTGCTACTGAACCCCCCCCCCCCTCCCCTTTCCCCTTCAGACCCCTTTGACCAGGGAAAGGGGCCAGATTTGCACGGAAAAATATAGCGTGGAAGTGCGTTGGGCTGATGGAAATCTAAACTTTTCTTCCGGAACCGTCGAGTCGATCCCCCATTCAGCCTTCGCGGCCAGGGGTGGTGAAGAAACATTTTTGAAAATCCTAAAATTTCCAAAAGTTCCGTTCAGGGTCCAATTTTCGTACCTCCGCATTAGTTACTTAGCTGCATTCTAGACAGATGCATGACCCGGTTGCCACGACGTGCTGGAGGTTTATTACTAACACTTGTGGATGATGGATTGAGAATCGCAATACCTGCTTTAAGAATGACTTAACTCATTGCATCATTGCCCTAGCAACCGGGCAATGCCTAGCAACCTTAAAGAGTAAACCCCGCCCCCCCCTGGGTGATGTGATCTATAAAATACTGCTTAATTTTAGGGTAATACTACACTTTACCGGCAAATGAACCAAACTCAATTTTAGTCATCCACATTTGTAGAGGGTCCCAGATCGCGTGTTCAACTTTTGTTCTGGACTTAGTGGCGGGGCCCTTTGGCCAGGGAGGGGGGGGGGGGGTTCAAAGTTTGTATGGGAAAATTGTAAATTTCGCCTCCGGAGGGGTAATATCTTGGAGAAGTTGTTAAGGCTAATTGGAATCTTATCTTTGTGCGGGACTTAGTCGGTCCCCAAGCCCTTCTCTTCGGAACAGGCGAGGGGTTCAAAAAATTGGAAAATGTCAAAATCTAAAAAAGTTCCGCCTAGGGAATTTTTGTTTTAGTATCTGTTTTTCAGTGGTAGAGCGTGTCAGTGCAAACATTTTTTTGTTCTGGACCTAGGCACCACCTGACCTCGTTTTGCCCGGGAGGGGGCTTCAAAGTTTGTATTGGGAAATTTTTTTTTTTTGGGTTTTCCCTTCCAAAATTCCAAAAATATAATCCTTTTTAAAAATGCAATTTTTTGGAATTTGGTATTTTTTAAAATTTATAATACCCTCCCATAGGAAGTTGGAAGGAAGTTGAAGTGACTAAGTGAAGTGAGCAAAACTTTGTGCAGGGATGACGTTTAACTATTTCCCCCAATAAATTATCCCCTTCCCGAAGGGGAAATACGAAAAAAATTTCCCCATACAAACTTTGAAGCCCCCTCCCGGGCAAAACGAGGTCAGGTGGTGCCTAGGTCCAGACAGAACAAAAAATGTTTGTACTGACCCAATTGATACCTAATTGACTTCAGGTACCCAAACAAAAAATTCCCTGGGCGGAACTTTTTTGGATTTTAAGATTTTCAAATTTAAAATTTTCCCATACAAACTTTAAACCCTTCCCATTCAAACTTTGAAGTCCCCCCCCCCCGCCCCCCTGGCCAAACCAGGCGGTCAGGCGGTGCCTAGTTCCTCCAGAACAAAAAAATATTTCTATTTTTGCCCCACCACCACTTCAGGTCCTTGAACCAAAACTTCCCTTGTTGAAAAGGCGGAACCTTTTCAGAATTTAGGATTTTTCAAATTTTGTTTTCCCTCCCCTAGCCGAAGAGAACAACGAAGAACCGACTATGCCCCTCCCCGAACAAAATTTAGATTCCCATGAGCCTTAACAACTGTGGTTAAGTTGTTTAGCAGTTTAGCACGGCGTAGTCAACGACGTAGGGGGAACGACCAAAAGTTCGCCAAATCCAGAAAACGTGCAAATTATGCTTACACTTGCGAATTCTCAAATTCGTACCGTTGAGTTTTTAAGGAGGCTCATGGAGGGAGTAAGGCAGTAACTTTTCCCATACAAACTTTTACCCCTTCTCCCCCCGCCAAAGGGGAGGGTTCCGCAACTAAGTAGTCCAGAACAAAAATTGATCAGAATGAAAGGAGATCCTGTACCATTTGTAGCATAACTGAATTACAGGGCTAAATTGTACTTTACGGGCGAAGACACGAAATTTAATTTTAGGGTGGGAAAATCAAGGGGAATACCCCCCCGGCACCCCGTTTGCCCAGGAGGGGGGGGGGGGGGCAAAGTTTGTATGGAAACATTTTTGTTTTCCCCTCTAGGGGGGAAATTTTTATCGGAAGGGGTAAAGGACCACCCCTTATGAAACTTTTGTTCGGGACTTAGGCTCCCCCCCCTATACATTGGACAGGGGGGAGTTTTGAAAATTTCAAAATTCCCAAAAAGTAAAAGTGTTCCCCCCCCCCTCCGATTTTAAATTTTAGTACCTGAAATGGAGGGGAGGCCCAAACCAAACAACTTTAGTTCCGGGACTAGGTGGCGCCCGAACCCCTTCGCCCAGGAGCGGGGGGGGGGGGACAAAGTTTGTATGAAATTTTTTTTTTTTCATTTCTAAAAGGAAAATTGATATTGAAAGGGGTAAGGGGCCACCCCCCCCCCCCCTGAAAATTTTGTTCAGCACTAAGGCCTCCCCCCTAATACGAGGGACAGGGGGTGTTTAAAAATTTACAAATTTCGATTTTTGGGCTCAAATTTAGCGAAATAAATAGCTTCTGTCTGCAGCGCCTTCGACGCCCTTAAGATTATTACTCCCTTTCTGTTATCCACCGAGCAAACCCCATCCGCAGTTTTTTTTTGACAAATTTGCTTTAGGAATGCAATCTGATAGGAAATAAATAGCTTCTGTCTGGAGCGCCTTCGGCGCCCTTAAGATTATTACTCCCTTTCTGTTATCCACCGAGCAAACCCCATCCGCAGTTTTTTTTTTTGACAAATTTGCTTAAGGAATACAATCTGATAGGAAATATATAGCTTCTGTCTGCAGCTTTTCCATCGAGTGAAAAATTCAGTCCCCCCCCTGCCCCACGTATAGGGGGGGAGCCTAAGTCACGAACAAAAGTTTCATGAGGGGTAGTCCTTTACCCCTTCCGATAAGAATTTCCCCCCTAAAGG
The DNA here is from genome assembly GCA_958336335.1 of Dilophus febrilis. Classification (NCBI taxonomy): domain Eukaryota; kingdom Metazoa; phylum Arthropoda; class Insecta; order Diptera; family Bibionidae; genus Dilophus; species Dilophus febrilis. The sequence continues at coordinate 38,479,604 of OY284470.1, forward strand.
GGAAATAAAAAAATTTCCCATACAAACTTTGACCCCCCCTCCTGGGCAAACGGGGCGCCTCCCCCAAAAACGCTAGAACAAAAGTTTGTCGGGGGGGCCCCTTCAAGTTCGGGGGGCTAAATTGCACTTTACGGGCTTCGCAACTAAGTTGTCCAGAACAAAAGTTGATCAGAACGAAAGGAGATCCTCTACCATTTGTAGCATAACTGAATTACAGAATTCCCAGTGAAACGCAATAAAATTCATGAGAAATGTCTAAAAGAAATCAATTTGGGAACCCTCGCATTAGCATTTATGCGATCGTCTGCGTGCGTGTGTATGATTATTATAACTTTTATTAGTAGGTACGTTAACAAAAATGAATTTTAGAATAACATCACACAAAAACATGTGTGAATAATTCATTCATATCTCATATGAAAATTATTTCAATTCGTTCGTATCGTCGTATGCATGCAAATGAATTTTTTTTTATTCTATTAAAAATACACAAAACTGGCAGTAAAGTTAGTAGTACTAATAAACTAAATCCAATGGATTATTGGATTACCAATACAATGAATCGGATCTGATCGAATGTTGTTTTTAACGAAATTCATAGATTAATAAACAAACCAAAAAAAAACGTTCCCGAAAATGGCTCATTTTGCGGCACACAACAATCCATAAACAAAAAATACAATATGAAAAGAAAAAAAAAAACCATTACAATTTGTGGGAAGTTCCTGAATAAAAGAAAAAGTCTTCCTATTTATTAATTGTATGTTACTTCATACATTTACATATAATAGAAAAAAAAATCATTCAATGTTGGATGTCGGTTTGCCACAAATTTGCATAGCATTTTATTGAAATTGAAAAGACAAACACGCATGAAAAATTGTTAAGGTTTATTGTTACTTACTATAAAGAATGTGATCTTTTTTTTTTTTTGGTTGGAATTTCTTCTTAAATGGTTGTTTTTTTTTTAATTGGAAAACAAACCCCAAAACTAAATTGATTGTTAGTAAAATTAATAATAAAATAGAAAAATTCTCCGGTAAAAATTCCGGTGGCGGTGTTTATCCAAAAAAAAACAAAACAAAAAATTTGCTTGGCTTGGTTTCTTCATGGAAATAATCGTTTGTTGTGTAAACCAAATTTAGATGAATCCATTCTTCGGATTGGAATGGATCAATGGATGGCAATGGATGGCAAATTGATCTATAATTTATTATATATCCATTCATCCCCCACCGTTACAGTATATTATAGATAGACTAGAAAAAAAAATAGTGTGTGTGTCTACGCATCACAACAGCCGTCGTCAAACTTGCGTTTGTCGAATGTAAAGGAAAAACATACACGTATTTTTTTAATTTATTTTTGTTGAAATCAATTGATTCTGTGGGGGTTTTTTTTTTTTTTTTACTTAACTAATTTTCTAACTAAATATTTAAATAATTTACTTACAATTCATGTTGTTGTTTTATTTTCCTATTTCTTATTACATTTACTGCATTTTTTTTTCTTTTTTTTATCTCTTAAATATCTCTTGAATATTTATTAAACTTTAAACACTTTACAAAAAAAAAAAATGTTCGATTTCGCGTCGAGCAAAGCTTTAAAAAAAAAAAAAAAAAATTAAAAAAATATATTTTTTTAAATAGGTTATGATGAAAGTTTGGTTGGTGTTTGATTTATTTTTTATAACTTTTTCATAATTTTTTTTGTTTATTTTTTGTTTATTTTCTGCTTATAAATCACACAATTAAAAAAAAAATATAATTTAACTTAATTTATTTTATTATTTAAATAACATAATTTTCTTCTTTTTCAAATAAATAATTTTATAATAAAAAAAAAATGTTTTTGATTCTTTGTTTGAAGAATTGAACATCCAAAAAAAAAATCAAAAAAAAAATAAAATAAAAAAATGAAATAATTAAAAATTTGAAGCGATGCGATGCGATGATAAATAAAAATGTCTGACCATGCGTAGAGTTTTTATGGAGCGTCGTCGTCGTAGTCGTCGTCGTAGTCGTTTTGTGGCGATTTACGTAAGGATTACGCGGATGGTAGGTAGCAGGCGAATGAAGGACGACAGATGACGACCGTACGGCAGAGTACAGAGCCGCCGAGCTGAGCCGCCGCAGCGAGCGAGTTTTTCGTTTTATGAGCAGCGAGCCGCAGCGGCAGATTAAATATTCAAGCAGCGAGCCGCCGCAGCGACGGGTGTAAAAATTGAGCAGCGGTGAGAAATTCCCATTTTAGTATCTTTGCGTTTGCATTTGTGTCTGCACCTCGAAATTTCTCACTGTAAAAACACACATATGTGTTATTGTGTCATTGTGTGTTACATAAACGCAACTTCTTTCTCAGAATGCATATTTTTTTATTTTTTTCCTATTTTTCTGTTTCTGCATCTGCTGTATATTACAATTTTGACTGAGTCAAGAGTCAACCACCGTGCAATAAACTTTAATTTTATTTTTATTATTATAATCATATTTTCGTATATTTTTTGTATATTTTTTGTAATTATCCATTGATAAAACGGTTGTGGTATTATCTGTTGTGTAAAAGGTGATGTTACGTATAGGGTTGCCAGATAATTTTTACCAAAAATCGGTACAAAAAAAAAATAAAAAAGTACAGTTTGAGCGCTAAAAAAAAGGTCAATTTTTTATATTGAAAAATCTTTCAAAATCTTGCAATATGGATGTGGAACAATTAAATTTGAATACGGGACATTTGGAAATACAAAACAAAAAAGGAAACCAAAAATCGATGATAACGATATATGATAACGATATATCTGCTATAGTAACCCAGTAAATTAAATGGTTAATATATATTAAATAAAATCAAAAACGTTCATATTTTTATTATTATAAAACGTGAGCATAATTTTTTTTATATTCAGAAGAAAGATTTTTACTCTTGTACATTTTATTTCTTTATCTAGCCGTATGGGAAATTTATTCATTATCATCACCATCATATCAGCCCATGTGTGTCCACTGCTGAAAATCTACCTCCTCCAATTTCTGACATCGGTCACAGTCTGTGGGTGTATGACCTCTTCGTAGGATACATCACCCTTAACCCTTTGGTCTTACCTCGCTTATACCAACAATATTCCATTTAATCTGGGACCATTTATTACCAAATATCGTTATTCTTTCATCGGATGACATATTCGTACTCAAGCCATATACGCCGCAATTGATTTCCAATTCAAAATCTTCCCGCCAACTTTTCATTGAGCTGCACCACGTGCGTTGTATTCTGAACAGATTGGTTGCCCTAGTATGTGTTTTATTTTTCGTCGCAACGCGATACACTGCGTTGCGTTTCATTATGTATGATTGTGCGGCACATTTATTAAGTAATGCTTTTCATGAAATGCCGACGGCAGACGACGGCAAATGTCAAATTGAAAATACATGCATTTCAATGGCGGTGCTTTTTATGAATATTGGACGGTGGACTGACGGCGGACATTGATATTTTTTCTTCTATTGCCGTCGGCTGACCGTCGTCCAAACTTCATTTTTCATTTTATTTACATTTTATTTAATTTTTATGATTTAATTTCATAATAATAAAATATCCAGTTAATTTACAAACTAATAAAAAATGGAATTATTTAACAGCAATTGGTATTTATTATTAAATTTCGGTTTTTTTATCCAGGCAAAATAAATTTCAGAAAAAGCACATTTTTTTATATATCACAAATATCATATTTGTGATAAATAAAATATTTTCATAGAAATCGAGGCTTAAGGAAATTATAAACGAGCAGCGAAGAGCAGCGAGCAGCGACTATGTTTTTGTTGAGCGAGCAGCTGGTTAAAAAACCCGCTCAAACTCAGCTAAGCAGCCGCTGCAGCACACATTTTTGGCATAAGCCGCAGCGGTGAAAAACTTCACGGCTCTGCACTCTGCCGTACGGTAGTTCAATTTTATTGCGGCGAATAAAAAAATTCACAAAATCATACAAAAAAATAATATCGCAACAAATTAAAAATTCATATATGGCACAGTCGAAAACATAAATAATAATACAATATAGAATACTGAAAAAGGTTATGTTTTCTCTGAACCAATCAGACTTTAAGGTTATGTTTTCTCTCCAAACAGACGTTTGCCTACCGTTTGTTGTGCAAATATAAAACATATAAAATTAAAAATGAAAGTGTTTTCTCTCAAATCAAGTCTGCAAGTTTCAGGCTATTTGTGCAAAGGTATACACCATTTTTAAGATTAACCTTAAAAAATTAAACGTAAATGTGCGAAAATTGACATCGACGAAACACAAAATTATTCATGGATCTGACGTTTGTGCTAATATATTGGGGCTTTGCATTAAAAATGTCGATTTAGATAATATATGGCGTAACATGTAAAAAAAACATAGTTTTTTGAGTCGAATTGTCACTGGCGATAAAAAGTGGGTGTATTACGACAACCCTGAACGTAAAGCATCACCATATGTTGATCCCGTCCAACCATCAACTTAAACAATCAAAACGCGATATTCATTGCCAGAAGCTTATGCTGTGCATTTGGTGGGATCAGAAGGGTGTCGTGTATTATGAGCTGCTGTTAAAACCGAATGAAACGGTTCTGATCTGATCGCTACCGACGACAACTGGGCGAATTGGCAAAGAAATTGAACGAAAAACGGCAATTGATAGCTCGAAATCAACCACAAAGTTTTAATGCACGATGACTTTAATGCCAGACCACATCGTGCAAACATCGTTAAGGAAAAAATAAAGAGGCTCGGTTGGGATCATCTTGATCCACCCCGCCGTACTCTCCAGACCTTGCTCCTTCTGATTACCATTTGTTCAGATCAATGGAGGTCAGCCTGGCAGATGTACGCTTTCGAAATGCTGAAGAATTGCGAAAATGGGTCGACGAATGGATTCGGTCAAAAGATGAGGAGTTCTTCAAACGAGGAATCGACAAACTTCCTAAAAGATGGTAGGAAGTCCTAGCTAACGATGGGCAATATATTGGTTAATGTACTCAATTATTTTGTTATACAAATAAATGACATTTTCAATCCAAAAAATCGACATTTTTAATGCAGGGTCCCAATAAAAAAAACCATCAGAAAAGGCCTTGCAAAAAACACCTTTTCCTACACCTGAGCCAATTTGTACGAAAGTTTCTGTTGTTTTTTTGGGATTTTGGGTTGTGGGGGAAAATACCCGGGTTTAGTGCGGGTTTATTTTTAATTTTACACACGATTTCAATTTTCCGGCAAAATTTGTATTTTCTTAGGTATGCATTTTTGAAATTCCAATTGACTATACTAGTGTTAAAAAAAATGTCGGGAAATTAGTTAAAGTTTATATAACCCTCCCGGTTAAATTTTTACGCCGAGTTTTGACGATCTCACCAATGAAGGTTGGTTCACACATGAAGAACAAAACCCCCGGGTCTAGTGAACATTTAAGACCGATATTACATTATCATTTCAACTCGAGTTGGTATGCGCGTTGAAATACAGGATGAATTTACATTGTATTTTCCACTAGCGCAAATTTTCTGAATTTGTGTGTGTTCTAATATTGTTTATTTACATTTATTTATACAATATAATAAAATTAAAAAAATCAACAACCAATGAGCGAACGAGTTGTAGGAAAAAAGTTGAATGTTATGTGAATCTGATACCGTTTCTCTGTTCATTCCCCTTGCCTATACATTATTAAAGTTGCATGCAAGTTTCATGCATGGGCAATACAATGTAAACTCTGATTAAAGAAAACTCTTGACATGATTCGCACAAGAAGCCAGCTGCACAAGCGAAGAACGAATCCCCGGAGTCAAATGCGAACATTAACATATCTCCGCAGATGATTCACAAGCGAAGGTATTTTGTGGGAACTTTTTTTTTGTATGTATAGTTGTTTTGTTATCGGTGATTTAGCAACAAACACAATTTTATTTTTATAAAAAAATGAATAATTTGAATGGGTTAGTGGGGTGAGGTGTAAAAAGTTAAAGTTCATTTAACTTTTTATTGAGTACGGGGTGAAAACCCACCAGCAAATTTGTTATTGTAATTTACATGTAAAAATAATAACTCGCATCTCAACCCCTCATATTAGCACCAGCCTTGAGGAACAAAATCCCGAAGTCTAGTGAACATTTAAATTAAAACCCTTGAGATGATTCACACATAAGGTGATTTAGTGCAAACGTTTTTTTTGTATGTAGTTGTTTTGTTATCGGTGATTTATAAAAAAAAAAAACAAACACAATTTTATTTATATAAAAGAAAATAAAAGTAATTTGAATGTGTTTTAGTGAGGTGAGGAAAATACAAAATACAAAATACGCGCAGTCAAATTTGATGTTCTATTTTTCATGTAAAAATAAAAACTCGCACTGTCACCCCTCGTGTGTGAACCAGCGTTGAATGTAATAGTGTTAAAAAAATCTCGAAATCGCGGATAGTGCGTGAAAAAAGTTAAAGTTAATTTAACCCCCAGGGTAAATTTCCCGTAGGGGAAAAAAATTAACTGCGAAAAAATTTTATATATGAATCGTCATTTTTTCTCCCCCAGCTCGCTGGAAAAAGAAATCCAGATACACAACGTTTATATATATTTTTTTTGAAACTGTTTTGGATTCAATACACTAAATGTCAAATTAGTTTAAATTAATACTTTTGGATCCGAAACGCTTCTAAATCGGCGTTTTTTATAAGCGATTCAATAGACCTAATGTCATTTCTCTATTCCCGATTGAAAACGATATATAATCGTAGTCCAATCACTAAATAGTTTCCAATCACTCAATAGTTTGGTTTGGCCGTAAGTCCGACAAAAACAATCTACGGTTACAGTTTACGATGTTAATATCGAATTGAGCCTTTTTTGTCGGCTAAAATTGTTCGCTATGGTTCCAAAAAAAAAAAATGATGGTACACAAAATGTCGACCAAATCGATTTGTGCATTTCTTTTGCATGTAAATACAAAACAATTTTTTTCGACGAAAACAAAACCAATAACCATAAGTAATTGTTGTTTTTCGCGTAGTTAATACTATGTCTAGACGGTGTAATAATTATACACTGTAATTATTATAGTAAGTAATTATTATACCGTGTAGATTCAAAGATCAGCCAAAATGAGGCATTATTATCCAGTATTTTTGCGTCTACACGGTATAATAATTACACAATATAATAATCATAGGATAATTATTACACCGTGTAGACATAGTATAACTTTGAAAACAAATACGAAATAAATGTAAATATTGAAAAAAGCAACAACATACTAACGATGTTAATGCAAAACATTTAAGGTGGATTTCCTTATGCGAGCAGTGGGAGAAAAAATGGCGATTCCTATATAAAATTTTTTCCCCGAGAGATATTTTCCCTCCCGGGGAAATTTACCCGCGAGATAAATTAACTTTAACTTTTTCCCCGGGCTCTCGGGTATTTTGAGATTTTTTAACACATACATTCAATCATTCAATTGAATTTAAAAAAAAAAAATTTGTTTTCGTACCCGTAAATGGAAATCGTCTGTGGGCGAAAATGAAAAATACTTCCGCACACGCGGGGATCTCCTCGCATAAGGAAATCCACCTTTATTGTCTCTCAAAGTTCTTCGATCATTTTAATTTTCGGCGTAAACTCATCTAATATACACAAACAATTCGCCTGCCCTTGAACAAAAAAAACCATTTATTCGCCGTGATTGAAAATTTAGTACTAGAAATAATCTGTGTACATAAACGTAGTCACTGTCATTCAAAAACCGAAATTTTAAAAAAACAAACAAACAAAAAAATTCAAAATGCAAATGAATTGAAATTCGAGTTTTTTTTTTTTTAAAGCATTTTGTTTGGGTTTGTTTGTTTGTTTGTTTGTTTATTTGTTTGGGTTCTTGTTTAAAAGGCTTAAGCAAAAAACCACAAAAAAAAACAAACAATAATATGATGATAATTTTTATAACATGAATAAAACCCAATATGACGGTAGTAAAAAATTTAAATTATTTTTATATACTTATAAATATTTGTTTTAACATGTTTTTATGGTTAACTTAACAATAATCATCAAACATGTTAAAAAAAAATCTAATTGAATTCGTAATTAAAAATAAAAAAAAAACGACTTTTTTTGTTTTTTAATTTAAAAAAAAACTCATTCACTTCACAAAAATTCCGTTATTATATATTTGATTTAATTCTGGCGGTGATGCGCAGTTTGCGTAATTACAACTTAAAGGGCTGTTTTTTTTCAGTTTCAATTTATTTTTTAATGGCGATGTCTTTTACCGAAAAAATGTTGCCGAACGTTCTGAAATTTTTTTCACAAGTCAACATATTTTTCCATTATTTTCTCCAAAAAAAAAAGAGGCGAATATACAGTTTAGCGGACCTTGAGCTAGGACATTGGGGATACCTGCAATCGAAAGCCTATGTTGCACAGACAAAATAACCGTTATAATTTTTTGGCGGTCACCCCCCCCTGCCGGAGATAGGGGGGTCAAAGTTTGGTTATTTTTTAAGAAAATCCTGATTTGTAACGCAACCTGACGGGCGATTTTCAAAAGTAGATATTCAAAATAAAGATATTTTCATTGCCTTTCATTTAAAACAACCCCGGAATAAATCGGAGGTATATAGGGGTCAGGGGGTGGGAAAATGTGTTTTTTACATTTTTTTAGGTGGAACCGGTCTGCAAAGGGCTAACTGAATTTTCCAAACGGCAAATTAAAGCTAAAAGTAACATGTAACCAGCCCACTTGTTTATTAAACCATATATGGAATATACGTGAGTCGTTTCGCATCAAACGTGTGATTTGCTATATTGCAAGCACTTTCCACATCACACAAGTTCTGTGCGTTTTGTGAATTTTTTTTAAATGTTATCTCACATAGCTCTAACATATTGCATGGGTATTGAAAAACCTTTTACTATTTATTCTGGTTTATCATCTTCTGGTGTAACGGCATATACAACCTGCCAGCTGTTATTGGTTTACTAATGGTAATGGTTTGATTTTTTATGGTGCAACATTTTAATTCGTACTTTTTTAAAAGGAAAATTTCTAGTAGTGCATATTTTCGAACGCTGACATTAATTCATATTTAAAATGAATATAGAACAAATAGCACGTTATTGAAAACTCATGTAATAGGTCTATGTGACATAACATATAAAAAAAAACCCATTTATACATATAACTCCTGGGTGATGGGGGGACTGCCTTTTAATTATAAACAAATAACATGTTTGATACGAAACGAGTCACGGTGCTTGCCATATATGGGTTAATGAACAAGAGGGTTGGCTGCATCTTACATTTAGCTTTAATTTTCCGCTGGGAAAATTCATTTAACCCTTTACAGACCGGTTCCACTTCCAAAAATGTAAAAAACCACATTTTCCCACCCCCTGACTCCTATATACTTCCGATTTATTCCGGGGTTGTTTTAAATGAAAGATAATAAAAATATCTTTATTTTGAATATCTACTTTTGAAAATCGCCCGTCGAGTTGCGTCACAAATCAGGATTTTCTAATAAAATAACCAAACTTTGACCCCCCCTAACTTCGGAAGCGGGGGTGACCGCCAAAAAATTATAACGGTTATTTTGTCTGTGCAACATAGGCTTTCGATTGCAGGTATCCCCAATGTCCTAGCTCAAGGTCCGCTAAACTGTACTTCAGCCAAAAAAGAAAAAATTGTTTGTTGAACTCAAAATAAATTCGTGTTCTTTAGCCGTTTAAAAAAATTGTGCCGCTTATGGATTTAAATTTTGACCGGCAACGTATGTAATAACAAAAAAATAAAATAAATATAGTGTATTTTGTTGTTGTTTTGAAAATATTGTTCTTTTGTAAAAACGGAAAAAATGCATAACGCTAACATACTGCGTATCAGGGACTTTACTCATTGTGAAGGGAACTTTATATTTCCGTGATGGGAACAGTCACATTCATTTAAATTGGAACTATAAAGTGTTTGCCATTTTAAAGTATCGTACAATAATTATAACTACAACGTAACAAGAACCTTTACTGGAGTGTTAAAATGTTAGTAACCTCAGATTGAAATGTATTGTATCGATGCGAATGTGATGGAACCTTTGCAAAACACTTTAAGGTGACAACATTTAAAAGTTCCGTACATAAGTATAACGGAAATGTCCCTTATACTATTTCTGGGATGTACGAAGGTGGCGGATACCAATGAATATTCTCTCAACTCTCACTATAAATATATTTGGAACTTTAGGGTGGCAAACACTTATGTATGACACCACAACGGATAATACTTTTCTGAAAAAATAATACATATTAGTCGCGTTCCATTCAATTACCAGGAGTAGGTAAGAGTAGGTAATCAAATTATCATCAAATGCAAAATGGCGTCATTTTCCAAGATGCGGTAACCCGCCGCGGTAAACTTAAAATGGACGAAAATGAGTCAAATATCGACAGATTTTGTAAATCGGTTGGGAACTTGTTAGCTAATAAGCATATTAAGCATATGTTTAAGGTTGTACTAGATGGAATTATAGTTCCAAACTTTATCCGGTTTATTCTGATAAAGTTACCTCAGGGTTGTACTTTATCGTTCACTCTCTTTTTAATTTTTATTAAAGATTTTTTATCGATAACAGAAAATCAAATGCAGTGTTATGCAGACGATAGTACATTACATTCTTCCTAGCAGGAACTACCTGGTAATCATAATGTGAATCAAATGCTTCAGTCACGCCAGAAGATGATTTCTTCAATTAACAAAGATTTAGAATCAATATATCTAATTGGGGAAGGATAAACTTATTGTTAGTAGAATTTAATCCACATTTAAAATAAAGGCATGCTGGTTTTCAAACAAACGATCCGCATAAATGTTGACTCAATAATTATGCATAATACAATTATTCCACAAACTTGAGTTCCTGATCAAGTGCTTACTTTACCTCCACGTGGTAACCAACTGCAATCCGTATCATTCAGGACAAAATTGTAAGTGCGAATCCCATGCAGTTGATCGAACGGCTAATTACCAACACCGTAAAAACAACAAATTATGAAACTAACAACGGTGCCTCGGACAGGACAGGAAACACGGTAACGACTCAGGCAATGGAACAAGGACAATGATTTAAAACTGGCATCATGGAACGTGAGAACAATACTGCGCGCGTCGGGGCGGTTGAAAAACTTTGACTGATTGCTTAAAGAAAGCTAAACTGGACATAACAGCGGTCCAGGAAACATTGCAGTGGCCTGAAAAGAACATCTTATCCAGTAAAGAATACAAATTCTACTATAGCGGTAGAAATAAAACAGGGTTATTCGGCACCGGCTTTATTGTAATGGGTAAAGCGAAAGAATCGGTCATTTGGGGTTTCAACCCCATTGATGAAAGATTTTGTACATTACAAATAAAGGGAAAATTGTTTAATGTAACCTTTATCAACGTTCACGCCCCAACAGAAACAACAGATGCAGATACGAAGGATATGTTTTACGAAAAGCTCAATCGTATTTAGCGCTTAGTATCAAGCGCCTAGTCGTGACATTAAAATTGTGCTTTTGGCGATTTTAATGCACAGGTGGGTAGGGAAATTGTATATCGACCGGCAATTGGTCAACATAGCCTTCATACACACTGCAATAATAACGGCGAGCGTTTAGTCGATTTCACAATATCAAACATTATGATAGTAGCCAGCACACGTTTCCCACATAAGAACATACACAAAGGAACATGGTATCGCCCGATACAAAAACAACAAACCAAATAGACCACGTATTCATTGACAGTCGTCATGCGTCCGACATACTGGATGTAAGGAGCTGTAGGGGACCTAACATTGATTCTGATCATTATCTCCAGTAAGAGCTTTGTTCAGATATCGTGTTAGTGCAAACCGCCAAAAAGTCATTGCGAGAGGATTCAATTTGGAAAATCTCAAAAATGACCAAGTAAAACAACAGTACGAAATAAATTGTTGGAGTTAATTGTTCGAACAGATGTGGATCAACAGCAAAACACGTGTAATGATATGTGGAATCGATTACGTAATTGTTTGAAAATGGCGGCAGAGGAGACGGTAAAGCTTTGAAACGGACTGCGGTGTTGTCAGAAATGGTTGGTTCGATGACGAATGTAAAACGGCTCATGAAGAAAAGAACCAAGCGCGTTTAAAATATCTTTAGCGCGTGGCACACGAACTGCCATTGATGATGACCAAAAGAATCAAAAAAAGATCCATCGAACGCAAATTATTACGAAACAAGAAAATGCGTCATGAGCAGGATATTTTGCGGGATATAGACACGCTGTCCAGCATGAATGACAGTAAAAATTTGTACAGGAGAATAAGATCTGTAACTAGCGGATTTAAAGAAAACAACCGCTACTTTGTAAGGATACCAGCGGTGAAATTTTGGCGGATGAAGAAAGAGCCATCGCGAGATGGGCTGAGTATTTTAAAGATCTACTTACGCAGCAAGCAACCCAATTGGTAGAAATGCAGAAAGCGAATTTCTGCACCAAACAGCACAACCACTAATTTCGGAATAAACATATGAGGAAACCAGAGAAGCCATTCTGAAGCTCAATGGAATGGAAAGGCAGCTGGATCTGACGGCGTACCTGGTGAACTCTTAAAATGTGGTGGGGATGTATTGTGGAATAGTATACAAGAGCTAATTGGGCATGTTTGGAACTATGAGGTTATACCAGAGGAGTGGAAGCTTGCTGTAATTGTACCGATACACAAGAAGGGAGGCAGGATGGAGATTTCCAACTATCGGGGAATATCTTTGCTGAATGCAACATATAAGGAACTCACTTATGTGTTGCATAAGCGCCTATTACCATATGCGGAGGAAGTCATTGGAGAATACCAATGTGGATTCCGTAATGATCGCTCAACAACTGATAAACTGTTCGTCATACGACAGATAATGGAAAAGTGTAGGGTGTTCAACGACGCAGAAAAACACATCAACTATTTGTTGATTTTAAAGCCGCACAAACGACAGTGTTCTGCTCAATTACACGGCTATACCGATGACATTGACGTGGTGGGTAGAAGTATGGGTGCTGTTAAAGAAGCGTTCTTACTGTTGGAACGTGAAGCTTCGGAAATGGGATTAAGGGTAAACGAGGAGAAAACCAAGTATATGATCGCACCAACGAACAGTAGGTTTATGGCACAACATCAAAGCGTATCAAATATGAAACGGCGGACAGGTTTAGCTACCTTGGAAGCAGCATAAACAGCGAAAACGATATAGTGGAGGAAGTTCAATCCCGGATTGCTTCAGGAAACAAGATCTTTTACGGCTTGCGAAAGATATTCTTCTCGAAGACATTGAGTAAAACATTGAAACTAAAGTTAATTAAAACACTGTGGTTCGACCAATTGTCACCTACGGTTCTGAAACGTGGTGCATAACACAGGCTAACGAACGGCGACTTGGAGGGTTCGAAAAGAAAATCTCATCTTGGGACCGACAAAGGAAAGGGGATGGTGGCGTAGGCGGTACGATTTTGGATTATATAAATTGTATACCGAACCCGACATCGTTCGATTCATTAAGATTGGTCGCCTGAGGTGGTTTGGTCATGTGGTACGAATGGATGGCGATCGTATACCGTTAAAAATGCTGGACAGTAAGCCGGGCGGATCAACGAGTGTGGGAAGACCGCGGGGTAGGTGGAACGATGAGGTGGAAGCGGACCTTCGGGCCTTCGGCGTTTCCGGCTGGCGGACGTTGGCGGTAAATAGACCCGGTTGGAGGAGGCTGTTAATGGACGCCAAAACCAATTGTAGGTTGTAGGCGCGTTGAAGTAAATAAAGGGGTAAATCCCACTAAAAATCCAGATTTTTATTTTTTGATCTATTAGGTGTAGGAATTAATAATGCGGATTTTTTGGCTTGAAAATGGCATTTATTTCTATAACAAAATGTAAACGTTTGCCAATGGTTGTTTGGTCGACATTCAACGCCATTGCAAGTTCATGTTGCGTTTTACACGAATTTTCATCCAATAACGTTTGCAATTCTTCGTCTTCAATTTTTTTTTGGCTGACCTGGCCATTCTTTGTCTTCCAAATCAAAATCACCATTTCGGAAGCGTCGTACAAACCATCGTTCACCAGGTTGCTTGAGCTGGAGCATGTCCACCATAAGCTTCTACCAACCAAAATCGATAACTTTCAGCAGCGGTTTTCTTCAAATTAAAGAAAGTTATTAAACTTCCCCCCAAAACAACTATTTCAGGCATGTGTTTCGACATATTCGAATCAAAAAAAAGCTTTGTTGTTTGCACTTCAATGAAATGACATATACTGAAATTTACAGCCTAATGACAGACAAAAAAAAGAAAATGGCCGCGTTGTGTTGCGATACACTCAACGCTAGTTGCGCCATCTGTTATCTAAATCCGCATTTTTAATTCCTACAGGTAATAGATCCAAAAAAAATTGATTTTTTTTTTCTTCAATGGAACACAAATATTGCTCTCAGATCAATTTTTTCTCTTCAATGGAAAACGACATTATATTTCAATAAAAGAAAACTAACAATTCATTAAAAAATTATCATCAAATGCAAAATGGCGTCATTTTCCAAGATGCGGTAACCCCCCGCGGTAAACTCAAAATGGACGAAAATAACTGTCAAATATCGACAGACAGAAAAAATTAATTAAACATGAACATTAATATTTTTTGAATTGTTTTCATTTTGAACATATCGTCGTTATTTTATTTTATTTTTTTTGCGGTAAATTAAAAATTTATATTGTAGTATTTTTGTATATTGGGATAGATATCTCGTTATATACCGACGGATGAAATATGCAGGCCGTCATTCATTCTTCCAGACCGTAGATTTAAGCACCTTTTTAGGAAGGGGGTTTAATTGGAAATCACTGCTCCTATAGGAATATTTATGAAAATTGGTTTAATTTTAATTCCATATTTTATTTATTCATTTATTTATTTATTCATCAGCAATGGGTACAAGCCCTACTGCCGTTTTACAAAACATTTAATACAATATACCAAATACATAAAATAGAAAATACAAACTTCAAAATTAAATACATAACAATGATAAAAAACAAATAACGAAAAATAGAATAAAATACAAAAAAAACAAAAATAAAAAATCCAAAAATCTAATCATGACCAATAATAGCAGTAACAGTAACACACCAACGGCAATGGCAATGGCAATGTATTTAATAATATACTCACTCACACCATTGTTATATCGACAAACGCATTCGAACAATAATATTATTATCATCACACCACAAGACGATCAGAAAAACTGGACTCAATCTCAATCCGCCAAACCGAAATATCCCGACCTTAATTTACCCAAAAACATACCCCGCGAAATACCGAAATCAAATTGATCGTTGTACTTATTAAATAATCTAGACATATTGCACAACGGGTCATATTTCCCGTAGTTTGTCCTATGAAAGTTCAGGTGCAAGAAGTTGTGACCACGTGAGTACCGAATTGGAACATTGAAATCAATCCTAGACAACAAATTCGGCGCATCAATCACATTTGTCAACATATCGAATACAAACATGACACACGCAGTTTCCCGCCTATGCCCCAACGTCGGCAGATCGATAAGTTGACACCTATGCAAATACGGGGGAAGTGTGGAATCTTCGGACCACCCCAACTTGCGAAGAGCATATCTAATAAAATTTGTTTGCACCGATTCGATAGCATCCGAATGAACACCATAGTATGGATTCCATACCACAGATGCATACTCTAATCCCGATCTTACCAGTGCAAAATATAAACCCTTCAATACATATGGGTCTGAAAAATCCACACAGCACCGTTTAATAAATCCCAGCAGCGAATAGGCCTTGCATGTAATATTTATTTATTTATTTATTTATTTCTCATAAAGTAACATTAAGTACTAATGTATTTACATAAATATTTTAAATAAAATATTAAATGACAATCATAAAATATAAAGACCATAATGATCAACAATTAAATATGAATGTAAGCCATCGTTAACACTATCAATATGTTGCCATATCGTCAAAACGGAAGATGATATGTAGACAAATGATTTTAAAAAATAAAAGAAAAAGTACGAACATCGTACGTAAAATAACAATCATCCTTAAATTAACAACCATAGTTGATAGTGCAAACCTTGGCCAAATCATAAATATTAAAAGTATAGAATATAAATAAAATATCAATATATGTTAGTAACAATATATCGTGAATAATAAATATAGTCAAAAAGCAAGCACGGAAATATAACAAAATTTACAATATTAAAATGTGTAACTATAAAATTTTAATTTAAATTCTGAATTATTTACGTTATTGTCAAGCAAGAGATGGCTAAAGGAATTATAGGACATTAGCAAGGAGTTGAGGGGATTAAAACGACCATAATTGGTATGATGACAATCAAGGTTGAAGAATTCAACAACTCGCAAACTCCGAAAATTTAATTTGAAGGTCAATCTGCCAAGTAAAGAAATACAATCTACATTATTATTTATTAGTCCACATATTAACGACAACCCAATAAATTGTCTATGTTTTTCAAGTGTAGGCATATTCAATAATGCAAGTCTGTGCGTATAACATGGCAAAACAGATGTTTCGGACCATGGAAGGGACCGTAGCGCAAATCTAATAAATCTTTGAATCGATTCAATTCTATTTTTAGCATTACAATAGTAAGGCGACCAAATTGGACAAGCATATTCTAGAGTTGATCGAACAAATGAGTAAAACAAGGTCCGGAGGCACCAGGGATCAGAAAATTCACCACCCATACGAATAATAAATCCAAGTGCCGAATTTGCCCCGTTAACCACATAATCGATATGGGGCTTAAACGTCAATTTACAATCCAAGTAAACACCCAAATCAAGAGATTTGTCAGTAATATTTAAAATGGTACCATTCAAGTAATAAGAATAAACCACAGGTTTAATTTTGTGAGTAAAATTCATAATCTTGCATTTGTCAATGCTTAATGACATACGATTACGACAACACCATTCATAAAATGAACAAAGATCAGCCTGTAATGCCAAAGCATCATCAGGCGTAACGACAGATTTGTAAATTTTAACATCATCAGCATACATTTTACAAGCAGAGTGTTTAAATACCTTAGGCAAATCATTAATAAAGAGTACGAATAAAATTGGGCCCAAATGACTACCCTGCGGAACACCAGAAGTAATATTGAAATCCCTTGATTGCACACGATTGAATAATACCCTACACGAACGATTATGCAAGTACGACCGCATCCAAGATACGAATTTGTGACTAAAGCCCATTGAAAGCAATTTAGCCAGTAGAATGCCGTGTGACATTTTGTCGAAAGCCTTGCATAAATCGGTAAAAATGCAATCGACCTGCGCGCCGACATTAAATTGTTCAAAGCAATAAGTCGTGAATTCAAGTAAATTTGTGGTGGTGGATCTACCGCGAAGAAATCCATGTTGTTCTGGACAAATAATGGATTTAACATTGAATGCCAAGATCTTCGTAATAATGCTTTCAAAGATCTTGGGAATAATAGACAACCGGGCTATTGGACGATAATTTATTGCCAAGTTTTTTCCTCCCTTCTTGTAGAGTGGAATAATGAATGAAGTTTTCCAATGATTAGGGAAACTCCCAGCATCCAAGGATTTATTGTACAAAATTGTAAGTGGCATTGAAAGAAAATCAATACATTGTTTAAGGACCACAGATGGAACACCATCCGGTCCATACGAATACTTATTTTTACAGGAATTTATTGAATCATAAACATCCGAATACGAAATTGAAAAATTTATCGCAGAGAGGTAGTCGAATGATGCAATATCACGAGTATCATATTCATCAGAATCAAACCCGACATTATCGAAGGATGATTCAAAATATTCTGCAAATAAGTTTGATATTGAATTATCATCGGTACATACAACGTTATTGTATGTAATTGAGGATGGGCAATAATTTGCCAATCGCTTGTTTTTAATAAATGCCCAAAATCCACCAGGATTACGACACATATTCGACTGAACAGATTCAATATAAGAATAGTATTTTTGTGCAATAAGAAAATTAAATTGGTCGCACGCATTACGATGCCTTATCCAATCCGATTCATTTTTAAAGATACAATACAAATTCCAAAACTTATTTCTTAAGTTTCTTAAACTTTTAAGTTCACTGTCGTACCATGGGTAGCGGGATAATGTAATATGGGATTGTTTTAATGGAATACAAGTTAAAAAATTTTCAAATAAAACATTATAAAAATAAACCAAAGCACTATCCAAAGAATAGTTATTAAGAAAATTCCAGTCAATAAATTCTAATTTATTATTTAATTTGTTGAAGTCTGCATGCCTGAAGTCAAATTCAAAAATAGTGCTATTATCAACATTAAAAGAAATATTCTTATTTGAATGTAATGTCAATAATAGCGTTGGGTGATGAACATCCTCATTAACAATGTAATTGCCTGTACGGTGTAGGTGGCAATCCAACATTTGAGACACAAATAATAAATCCAGCATTTTATCATTTAAATTTTTTATGTCATTTAGTTGTCTTAACCCTAGTGCAGACATATCATCCAAAAATAAAGCATCATTATCACCAACCACATTAAAAGGGATCATGCAATCTGTATCATCCGACATGACCCAATTAATACGAGGTAGGTTAAAATCCCCAACTATAATTAATTCATCATTCGCACCACAAATATTATTTGAAACATACTCGATATATTGTACCAAGGTATTGTACAAGGAGCTATCAGCAGCAGGCGGAATGTAGCAACAAAAAATATATATATTATTAAAATTTGAACGAATCCCAATACAAATACATTCTAAATTTGGATTAAAATGTGTCAAATTTGTAAAATCAACAAGTGTAGACGCTAACGAGGATTTAACCGCAATTAATACCCCACCACCTTTATTGGTAATAGCAGTATCATGATGGCGGTCACGTCTAAACACGCGGTAGGATGAATCAAACAATTCCGAATCAAATATACCAGTACATAACCAAGTTTCTGTTAAAGCGTAAATATCCACATCAGACGAATTTGTTATTGAATGCAGCAATAATTGTCGCGTCTTAGTTCTTAGACCACGAACGTTCTGATATAATAAATTAAACAGTCGTGTCGGATGATTGAGTTCCCGATTCCGAAAATTTTGCTTATTTTTATTATTTTTTTTGTTGTGGAATTCGTGTGGAATTCGTGTGTATACCGTCAATTTTCCAATTATTTGGGTTAGCAAACATATTGAAATGTTCAACAATGTGTGAAATATAATCAATGTGTGAACTAAATGTCATACGTCTATCAAATCTAACACCCAAATCAATGATTTCATCGACAATTGCAAGAGAATTGCCGGATATGACATATATTCAAAAGCAATCAAATTTCAAATTTCTTCACATTGAGCATCATACAATTTCTTTCACACCAGGACGAAACACGGATTAGGTCATCCTGCAACATCGCAGCATCATCAATGCATGAGATGGTTCGGAAGATTTTTAAGTTTTTATGTCTTCCAAAATGAAGTCATACACGGATTTTTTTCTAATTGTAAGATTAATTTAATTAAATTTTTTGATACATAACCTTAAAACTAAACAAAAAAAAACAACAAAAAAAAAATTTTTTTTTTATTTATTTATTTATTTAATCTGATAGGAATTTACATTTATAAAATTATAATTAATTACATATTATTTTTATTATTATTATTATTATTTTTATATAGTTGATTATACATACATTGATTTTTGATTAAATTAAATTAAATTAAATTTAAATTAATGTCTTTATATAAAATAACAAATGAAATAATGAAAAAAAAAAAGAAAAAAAAAGTCTATTAAAATGAATTATTTATATATTTATAAGAATTTTTAGATATTTAAATTAAAAAAAAAAACAAAACCCCCGAATGTTTGTTTTTTTTTTTTTTCTTTTCTTCTTCTTTTTTTCTTTAATTAATGATTGCCGAAAATAATTTACATTGAAATTGTGTTATAGATTTACAAAAAAAAAAAAAAAAAAAATGAGATCAAGATCAATAATTAATTATAATTTGTTAATAGATTTTTTTTTTTTTGTTAAACTTTAATTTTATTTATTTTTATTTTGCTTTTTCCTCAATACCAAACACCAATTTTTTTTTTTTGTTTGTTCTCTTTTTTTCTCTTTTTTAATTTCTCTTCCCCCGGTCCCGAGATTAATTTAAGGGGGTGGATAAAAATTAACGATAAATTTTAACTCTTTGCATTCGTAACGGTGTTGGTTTTTAGTTTGCTTGGGATTAAAGCATCATGAGAGGTGTCTTTCTGGGGGCCAAAACGTAAACGTAATTGTAAACGTTTTATTTTAACCGTTAAACAATTAATCTGAATCTAATTATCGGAGAAATAACAACAACAATAGCAATCGCCAACAGACGGACGAATGCGCACACGCAATTCATCAAATTGCAAATTGATATGGAAAAAATAAAATTTTGCCAATTACAGTTTTCGTTTTTGGGCTTTATTAAAAAAAAAATAAAACTTAAATAAAATTGAAAAAGAAGAAATTAATTAGAAAAAATTGCAAGAACAACAACAACAACAACAACAAAAACAACCGCAGTCTCTAAAATTTTATTTTACAAATTTGCCCTAGCCCTCTCATGCATGGCATGGCCCAAATGTGTTTTTTGAATTTGTTTGAGTGAATTTTTTTTTTTTTTAGTAAAAACACTCCATTTACAGTTGAATCGGAATTCGTGAAATGGGATTTTGGAAGTAAAAAGAATTTTTTCGGAACGCAGTACAGCGGCATTCAGTCGTATTCATTCGTATAAAAGAGAATCGCAAGAATTAACGATGTTAAATAAATATAAAGTTAGATTGATGATGAGATGATGATGAGATGAATCAGTTAATGGGTTCCGAAGCCGAAGGGATGGATGGAAAGATTTTGGAAGAAAATTCAGTAATTATTTTATTTTGTCCTCAAAATAATCGAAAATTTCAATTCATGTCGGAAATCGATCAATTGGAGACTAACTGAAAAGGTAAAAAAAAACGATTCAAAATAAATTTAAGCGACTATGGATCCTGGAGGGAATGCCGGTCCAGGGAATGGCGATTCAGGTCTTTACCTGATCGGGGATGTCCAGGGAATGGCGATTCAGGTCTTTACCTGAACAGGGATGTACGGGGAATGGCAATTCAGGTCATTACTTGAAAAGGATTGTCCAGGGAATGGCAATCCAGATCTTTACTTGAAAAGGATTGGCCAGGAAATGGAGATCCAGATCTTTACCTGAACAGGGATGTCCAGGGAATGGCGATCCAGGTCTTTACCTGATCAGGGATCGCCAGGGAATGGCGATCCAGATCTTTACCTGAACAGGGATCGCCAGGGAATGGCGATCCAGATCTTTACTTGAAAAGGATTGGCCAGGTAATGGCGATTCAGTTCTTTACATGAAAAGGATTGTCCAGGGAATGGCGATCCAGGTCTTTACTTGAAAATTGATATCCAGGGAATGGCGATCCAGGTCTTTACTTGAAAGGGATTGAATTGGAAATGGCGATTCAGGTCTTTACTTGAACAGGAATGTCCAGGGAATGGCGATCTAGATCTTTACTTGAAAAGGATTGGCTAGGAAATGGCGATTCAGGTCTTTACATGAAAAGGATTATCCAGGGAATAGCGATTCAGGTCTTTACCTGAACAGGGATCGCCAGGGAATGGCGATCCAGATCTTTACTTGAAAAGGATTGGCCGGGAAATGGCGATTCAGGTCTTTACTTGAAAAGGATTGTCCAGGGAATGGCGACTCAGGTCTATACCTGAACAGGGATATCCAGGGAATGACGATCCAGGTCTTTACTTGAAAATTGATATCCAGGGAATGGCGATCCAGGTCTTTACTTGAAAATGGATATCCAGGGAATGGCGATCCAGGTCTTTACCTGAACAGGATTCGTCCAGGAAATGGCGATCCAGGTCTTTACTTGAAAGGGATTGGATAGGAAATGGCAATCCAGATCTTTACTTGAAAAGGATTGGCCAGGAAATGGAGATCTAGATCTTTACCTGAACAGGGATGTCCAGGGAATGGCGATCCAGATCTTTACTTGAAAAGTATTGTCCAGGGAATGGCGATCCAGGTCTTTACTTGAAAATTGATATCCATGGAATGGCGATCCAGGTCTTTACTTGAAAGGGATTGGATAGGAAATGGCGATTCAGGTCTTTACTTGAAAATGGATATCCAGGGAATGGCGATCCAGGTCTTTACCTGAACAGGATTGTCCAGGGAATGGTGATCCAGGTCTTTACCTGAACAGGGATCGCCAGGGAATGGCGATCCAGATCTTTACTTGAAAAGGATTGGCCAGGAAATGGCGATTCAGGTCTTTACATGAAAAGGATTGTCCAGGGAATGGCGACTCAGGTCTTTACCTGAACAGGGATATCCAGGGAATGGCGATCCAGGTCTTTACTTGAAAATTGATATCCAGGGAATGGCAATCCAGGTCTTTACTTGAAAAGGATTGGCTAGGAAATGGCGATTCAGGTCTTTACTTGAACAGGAATGTCCAGGGAATGGTGATCCAGGTCTTTACCCGAACAGGATTGTCCAGGGAATGGCGATCCAGATCTTCACCTAAACAGGGATGTCCTAGGAATAGCGATCCAGGTCTTTATCTGACCAGGGTTGTCCTGGTGGTACTTTTCCGTTGTCGATTTTCGTACTAATGTGCCGCATTTAAATGGGCAGAGTTGTTCATCGAGCCCAAGAAGTAGGGATGCGTGTCCATTTGGGCTCTGATCTAACTTAGGAATTAGGCAGGATTGTCCATCGAAATCCGACTGAACTCTGGAAGTGGACAGGGTTATCAAACAACCTCAATTTACCTTGGCAAATGGCCAGAGTTGTCCATTGTCCAGATAAAATTTAGCTCCGGAGAAGAAGACAGGGTTGTCCATCAGCTCCGGTGATCGAACTAAGGAATTAGACATCGTTTATTTTGCCAAAAATGAATGTTAAATGTTGCGTTGCTTTAGTTGTTATTTTAAATTTCAGTCCGTATAATTATTTCTATAAACATATGCAGATGCGAAATGAGAGAGTCATAGTTGAAATAAGGGTCGTGGGGACTGATCGTGGGACTGATTTTTTAACATGATATAATAATAAAACACTATATGACTATCAAAAGCTTCATTATCAGTTGTGTTCCATTCAATTAAATTACCAGGAGTAGGTAGGAGTAGATAAGAGTAGAAATAATTTACTCTTTTCTACGCCGAACTACTCTGTAATATAGCAAAGAGTAGTTCGGAGTAGAAAACATCTACTCTTTTCTACTCTTACCTACTCTTACCTACTCCTGGTAATTGAATGGAACGCGGCTATCATTAATAATTGGACTGCATTTACCCAGAAGGGTATTTTGGCAAAAGGACCGTCAACCAAAAGATATTTTGCATCTCAGCTCAATTTCCGCAAAACTGTGCGTAGTTCCGCTATAAATTTTTTTTTTTTAAAGTTTTAAATTGTAACAAATTATACAAATTTAAAAAAATGATATTTAAGTTGTTTTTTTTTCTTTACAATAACTTTGGACATATCCAAAAAACTTCATGCTGTTAAGCTAAGCTGAAAAAAGAATTTGGATTTGTATTTTGGAAAATAATAATAAAAATAATAAAATTATTGAATATCCACAAAAAAATATTTACAAAAAAAAAACCAGAATACTTTCGGGGTCGTTAAGTTAAGATCCCAAATAATATTTCTAATTTTTTTTTTAATTTAATTTAATTTAATTTAATTTAATTTAATTATTTTTTTTATTTTCCCGTTTTAAATTACATTATTGGTTAAAATCAATTCATTTTTTTTTTTTTTTGATGATGATAGATTAATTTTTTGTCTCTCTTTCTTTTAATTAATTTTTTGTCTCTTTCTTTTAATTAATTAATTTTTTTTTTTAAATTATTATTTATATAAATTGCTTTCTATTTTGAAAATTATTAAAAAAAAATATTATTTTATTTTTGTTATTCTAAAATCGAACATTTACAGGAAATAAAAAAAAAAAAAAAATCTCCCTTTTTTTTGACTCTCGACCCTGGATATTTTTTTATTTGTTTTTTTTTTTTTGCGTATTTTTACAATTTTTTTTATATTATGATTAAAAAATATGAGTGAGTTCCGTTCCGTGTTTTTTTTTTTACAATTTATTTAAAATATTAAAAATTACAAATGATTTTTTATTTATTTTGTGAATGAATTAAGCATTTTTTTGAGATTTTCATTGAATTTATAACTAAACCGTTAGAATGCTTATAGAAAATTCACAGTGAAACATTTAACCGTCATTTTCTCTTCCGCAAATTCATTCTAAGCTAAGAAAAGTATCAAAATAATTGTATTATAGAAGATCAACAGGGTCGGGTCATGCGTGTGTGTGTGTGTGTTGTGTACAGTAAGGATTCCTTCATTCCTTACAGTAAGGAAAAAAACGAAGGGATTTATATAATTCTATTATGACGAAGTGGAAATGAATTTTTTTTTTATTAATTAAAATTAGCTTAAATATTAATTTATTTTTTATTTAAATATTTATATTTATATTTATATTTATATATATATATATAGAAATTTGTATACATAGAAATTACAATTATTAAAAAAAAAAATAAATAGAAATTAATTATTTTATTTTATTTAATTTAAACATTTTAATTTTATTTTTATTTTTTTTTTTTATAGTGGAATTATAATATTATAAAGGGTGAGTTATCTCGCAAAAAAAACATCCCTCTCTCTCTCTCTCTCTCTCTCTCTCTCTCTCTAAAACCATAGAAACCATCTAATTGGAGCGCCGTTTAATTTAAATGACCTTGGATGACATTCTCGACCAAAAATCCAAATGATTCTTTACTTACGGAACAAAGTAACGTAACGTTTTTTTTCTGTTTGTAATTAGAAAGATAATATTAGGTGTAGGAATTAATAATGCGGATTTTTTGGCTTGAAAATGGCATTTATTTGTATAACAAAATGTAAACGTTTGCCAATGGTTGTTTGGTCGACATTCAATGCCATTGCAAGTTCATGTTACGTTCTACACGAATTTTCATCCAAATAACGCTTGCAATTCTTCGTCTTCAAATTTTTTCTGATTCTGACCTGGCCGTTCTTTGTCCGTTCCAAGTCAAAATCACCATTTCGGAAGCGTCGTACAAACCATCGTTCACCAGGTTGCTTGAGCTGGAGCATGTCCACCGTAAGCTTCTACCAACCAAAATCGATAACTTTCAGCAGCGGTTTTCTTCAAATTAAAGAAAGTTATTAAACCTGCCCCGCAAAAACAACTTTTTCAGGCATGTGTTTCGACATATTCGAAGCAAAAAAAAAAACTTTGTTGTTTACGCTTCAATGAAATGACACTGATACTGAAATTTATAGCCTAATGACAGACACAAAAAATGAGCGGTGTGTTGCGATACACTTAACGCTAGTTGCGCCATCTGTTATCTAAATCCGCATTATTAATTCCTACACGTAATACATTTGTATGTATTTGGAGAATGTACCGTAAAAAAAAATTCCTTTTTATCACATATCGCAAAATATCGCAATCTTAACAGCCACATTGAGCCACATTCACATTGAAATTACGCAGAAGTCGGCTAAAGTTTTTAAATATTTTATAATGAAAATTTATTTTTGTTATTTTTCATAATAATGAGGTGTTGACGCGGGTCGAAACGGATCATCAACGTTGATATAAACAATATAACAGCCATTCACTTCGATACGAAACTACTAACCTTCGAAAAATAAATGAAATTTTCGTATTTATTTTATTTGACAGCTTTAAATTACTTACGAAGGTTCGCGGACGATGTGAGCGAGTGCGTTTTTATTTTTTTTTTTTTTTTGTTAGTTTCGTTTACGAAAGCTTTGTATTTTTGTACTGGAACGCTTCAAAATCGGATTTTTTGTGATGCATAATCGGATAAAATCGGACGAAATCATAAAAAATTCAGTAAAATTGAGAAACGACATTGGTGGCTACCAATTAGCCGAGCGTGAAATTTTGCATTTCGGAATCAGTATTAGTAATTGAGGTACTGAGATTTCTAGTTAAATTCCAGTCATATTTGAATTTTGAATACTATAGTTGGCTAAACTTCAGGCTAAATTTGTGTTTTATTTGTTTTTATTTAATGTGATTTTCGATTGGCACCAAAGTTCATTTTTTTTTCTTTTTTATTAGTGCGGTTATGTTTTCGTCTACGAAAAGTGATGTTTTGCGTAAAAAAAACATGAGTAAAAAAAAAAAAGATGAAATGTGTACGAACTAAAAAAAAACCAACTTATTTTATCGTTTTTTTTTTTTTTTTGGTTAAGTATCAAATTGAGACAAATGCCGTGTATGCGCTTGCTTTGTCTCAATAAAATCGTTATTTTTAGTCCGTTTCAAATACACATAAACTACTACTAAAATTGTAGTAGAGTTAAACTCAACGACGGTACGACGTATAATAAAAAGTAGAATTCATTGGATGGCGTTTAAACTAATTCCCCCGTAATAATGGCTAGAGCTATGTTTCTCTAGCTCGAGCGAATATTTTTTATATTTTATATAAAATTATATTATATATTTTATTATATTTTGACAGCGCACCAGAACTAGAAGATTCTATTGAAAAGTGGCTGAATGGTGAGTGCTGACTTTTTTTGGCATATTTTGTGAATTTTTAATGTCGAATTAATGAATGAAGGGGAATTGAATGAAAATATGTCACTAAAAAAATTAAAATGTGTGAGTTGTGTTGTCGGTTGTTAGTTAATACATTTTTTTTTTTAAATTAAAATTATCGTATACGTATTCGCATTGTGTCACCTGTGCGTTTGTGATCGCACAAGAGGAATAAACGAAAACGCCCATTGCTTTGCTAGTATGCTATCTCTATACCATTTCCAAGTGTGCCGATACACGAGGACTTTTTCGAAGCCTGGGGTGGCATTATGGGAGTCGATACCATCGTCTATCGCCTATCGTCTAAAATTACGATACTCAATTATTTTGATATTATGGTAGTCGATTTTGTGGGTATCGATATTATTTGTATATCGTCTCCGTGGCAAATGATTTTCATATAGAAAAACAAAAAGTTTATTATTTCTATGAGAATTAGATTGAAAGTATTATTTTTATGAGAATTGCTTTTGTACTTTTTATGAATATTAAAATTGAATAAATGAATAAAAACAAAAGAAAGCAATACAAACGACAATCGTAACGGTAGCTACTACCCAATCGTCAAAAATTATCGTCTTAAACCGACGATATCGTCTGCCATAATTGCAAAAATGAAAAAATCGTATGTTTGACGACAATCGTCTATCGTAATCGAATGCGATAAATCCACCTCTGGATTGTTTCGATAAATCTTGAAAACTGCTACACCACGAATTTTTTTACAAGATTGTTTTTTTGAGTATTGTTTTTTTTTAATATAAATTTGTATAATATTTTATTGCATTCGCGATTTTTTTTTTGTTGTTCCAAAATAAAGAAGTAAATTAAATTCATTAAATTTAATTAATTAAAAAAATTTAAATATAATTATAATAATTTATTTTTATTATCATTACTTTAATTTTCTTTCTATATACCGACCAAACAAATAAAGAAATAAAAATCGACTTGTTTTGATATTTTTTGATTTACAAAAACAAAAATTTTATATATCGAAAACATTTTAACCAATGAAAATTCGTCAGTCTTCCAAAAATAGAAAGCAAATTATTTTGCTTCCTTCTTGCTTGTTCAACGCCTGTTATGTCATTCCTCACATCCGCACATCATCACTTTGCGTATATTTTTTAAGACTTTCGAAACAGGACAGGCCGTGCAGTGTAGCAGCACAAATTAATAATGCTTCGGATGGTATCCAGGTGAACGATTCTTGATTACCTAGCAAATCAATCATATGCATATGAAAATGTGGTGAATTTACAAGGGTGTATGTCTAATCGCTTTTAAAACAATTGTAAATAAAGATTAAACAGGGACAGCTATACGTATATAAAAGCAAATTGCTATTATTAATTTTTGCGCTCAGAACTTACGGATGAAACAAAAACGTATCAAATAATCTATAAAGCAGAAAATTCAAATTTATTAGTATTGCCAGTGTAAGAGTAGTATATTGCTTAGGGACGTAATAGGGTAGTAGAGATACCTCGATAGTAGTAGAAATACTACGATCGTAGTGTATTCGGCAACACTGGTGCATTTATACATATACGGCAAAATTATTATTATGCCCATGCGCATGTTTTGTATTTACGAAGGTTGTGTATTTTTTTTTCTTTTCTGTCAAAATACGAAAATTTAATTTACGACGATTTTGTTAGTTTCGTATGACGAAGTGAATGGACGCCTTTATATTTTAATTATTAATTCATAATTTTTTATATAACTTTTTTTTTTTGTTTTTCTTTGTTTACAAATCACTTTTCTATTAAATGATTTTAATTAAATGTTTTATTATTATTTCAAAATTAATTATTACAATTCTTTACTTTTTTTTTTTTTATTAATTAAATGATTTTTTAGTTTTTTTTTTTTTATTATGATTTTTAATTATTTCGATTTTTTTTTTTAATTTTTTTTTCATTTAATTTTAATTATATTCTTAAATATTTGCAAATTTATTATTGTTAACAAAATTGTTTTGTTTTGAAAAATGTGTTTTTTTTTTTTTATTATTCTTAATTTTTCCTTAATTTTTTTTTTCTTGTTTTTTGTTTGTTAGATTAACATTAACGATATTCTAGTAATTTAAAATAATGGATTTAAATTTAATTTTTTTATTAATATTATTATTATTATTATGTGTGTGTGTGTGTGTGTGTTGGTTGTTTTTTAATTTTTTTTTTTTATTTACGCTTAAGTCTACAAATTTCTTACTTCTTTTCTTATTTTTTTTTTTTATAATACATATTTAATATTTATAATACAAAGAAACTACTAAAATATTGTGTTTTTTTTAAGTATTTGTGTACTATTATTTAATTTTTATATTTGACAGACAGTTCGTATTTTAATAATACACAAAAATATTAATTTTAATTTTAAATTACCAATAATAATACAACATAAAAATTATTTATATATTTATAAATTTTAATATCGCTACTAATAATTTTTTTCTTTTTATTATTATTATTATTATTATTGTTTTGTCTGTTAAAGAAACAAAGAAAAAAAATAAAAAAAAGAGGAGTTTCTTTTAATACAGAGTCGTTTTGAGGGGTTTTTTGTTGTAATTAACAAAAAATTACAGTCAAGTTAATTAATATATAAACAGAAGGTTTTTTTTTTCTTTTTATTTGACATGGAAATGGAATTTGGAAAATGAAAATATTTTTATTTTTTTTTTGTGATATTTCCACACAAAAATATTTGGAAACGTTTACATTCTGTTTTTTGTCAAGAACTCTCTTTATTTCTAAATCATGCGCTGTCGAAAAACTGACCAAAAATGACCGCATCATTTAAAAAATCATTTACAATCAAACAGCGCCCCGGATTTTACCGTTATGAATGCAGACAAATACAAAAAAAAAAAAAAACAATAAAAAAAAACTAATCAAAATCATGCGTAAAAAGAATTTTTTTTTCTTTAACAAATTAACAAACAACAAAATGAAAAAAAAACATAACCTTAAAATACATGGAAATTTTCCGTACAAAAACAAAAGAAAACACAAAAAACAAAAAAAAAAATAGTAGATTTTCAACGAAAAAAAAAAAGATTCTTTCAAAACAGAATGCCAACGTTCCCCGATATATTCAATTTGTGTGTGTGTATGTGTGTCAAGTCAATAATGTGTGGTTGTGTGTTTTTTTGTGGAATCTCGGGCGGATAGCGAATAAGATTTAATGATTGAATGATTGACACAAAAATTATCGCATGCGCTTTAATTTATACCAACCAACCATAATAATAATAATAATAATAATAATAAACAAAAAAAAAAAAAAAAACAAATTGTTTATAATTTGGTGGGGTTGGTTTTTTGAATTAAAAGTTGTAAATTTAAATTTTAAATTATTATATAATGGATATTATTTTTATATGTTTTTTTTCTTAATTGCAATTGTTAATTGAAATGGTTATAGAGTTCGGTTCGGACTCGGTTCGCTAGGGTTAACCGACAGAAATAAAAAAGTTAAGGGCTCTTCATTTATGGGTGGGATTTCGATTGGAAAATGGTTTTTTTTTGTTGAACTTTTTTGAACAGCCAAAGTCAACCCATTTTTACTTTTATTCCACTTGAGGTTCATAGACGATGACCATCTCTTCGGGTTTGAATCGGAGTCTCCGGGTTTTGGCATGTGATACGATTTTTTCCAGGGCTCCGGCATTAAGAGACATTTCTCTCCGGGTTTAGCATAATATTAAACAGAAACATAAAAATCCACTACTGCTGTCACCGTTAAAGGGCGCATGGCTCTAAATTGTAAAACTTTCTTAATAGCATTCGTGTGTAGGAGGAAAGTGCAATTTAAAACACGAAACATTTTCAAATACCCTTCAACCCATCAAACCCCCGTCCACCCCTTCCCCCCTCCCCGTTTTCAACAAGAAGCTTACAGCTTAATTTTTAAAAAAAATCTCCCCGGGATAGGCTGAATTTAAAATGTGGTCACCGCCTAGTTTTCTAATATGGGTTTCAAAAATGGTAATAAAAGTTGCGTTCCATTCAACAACAGGAGTAGGTATGAGCCGATACAAGTAGAAAACAGTAGATTTTTTCTACTCCGAACAACGAACTTTACTATGAATTACGAAGTAGTTCGGTAGAAACGAATAGATTCTTTCTACTCTTATCTATTCTTATGCGGAAAACACAACAAGAGCTTCAGCTTTTCGAATTTCGACTTCAACTTCAGCTTCAACTTTGACATCACTGCATAAAGTTTTGTAAAACCCTCAGCTTTGACATCACTGCATAAAGTTGTGTGAAACACAATACAGCGTCAGCGTTGCCTTTGCAAAGATTAGAAAATGTCTTTTTTTATTATTATGTTATTTGTTTGTTTTTGTTTACATAAAGTAGAAAATAGATCTACTCGAGCGTTGCTTCACACTCAGCGTCGGCTTCAACTTTGTATTGTGTTTGGCTGCGCATATACACGCTTCATTTGTTTTACTATGATATGTCACTTTGAAGTCGACTGAAGCTGAAGCTGAAGCTCTTGTAGTGTTTTCCGCATTACCTACATCTGGTAATTGAATGGAACGCAACCAAAAATGTTCATCTTTTCAGCAGCATATAGTAAATGAGCGAAACGGCGAAATCTCAAGTAAAAAAAAATTTTATTTAAATGTTCAAAAAAATTATAGAAGAACCTTTCATAATGGTTTACGCATGATATTATTATGAAATTTGTACGTATAAAATTCGCTAATTTATGGTTAAAACAAAAAAATATCTTGCAGCAAACTGAGCAAATTCAACGATAATTGAAATTTTCCCCGCGGAAAATTGGGTTTTTTCTAAATTCTAAATTACTTTTTGCGATTACGATTACGTTCGCTTGGTTTTATTTCTTCTTTCTTCGTTTGTTTTTCTTCTCAATTTTTAAATTTCCAAATTTTGAATAATTTGAAAATTCAATCACATTTCTTTCACTTTCTTATATATTTAGAAGAAGCTGTTAAAAATCCTCAAGTCCCTGCGGATCAAGTCAAGTCATTGCGGATCAAAAAAAGATTAAATAGCCAATTTTTCATATATTGATATCTGTGAAAATTCAATATATTAAATGGTAATCATAATCTGTAAAAAAATACGTTGGTAGTTTGGTTTTACAAACATTTTATACAGTGACAGTGATCCAATAAAAAAAAAAACCATTGGGACAACTTTTTTAGCAAATGCTGAACTGTGAATTTGAACTTTTCTTGAATAACCGGAATGAAGGTAAGATTTTCAAAATTAATTACTGCCACTGCCATGTTTTTCTTTAATATTTTGAAGTAATTTTTGTTTTAATATTATGTGTAGGAATTTTAAATGGAATATTTTTTTCATTTTAAGCTTGAAGACAATTTTAGAACAGCTCCGGATTTTTCCGAGTTTTTGTTTTGTTTTGTTTTTGGTTTTACCCCTCGGGATTAATGGGACTATTCATGTTTCCATAAAATTAGATAATTATACGCACATGAACGCCTCACAGTTCTCACATCAGGAACGAAACCCCACGGGGGTTCAGTGAAAAAATGTACAGTAAAACCCCTGAGGTGATTCACATGCGAGGGTATTTTTCCCGGATATTTTTCGTATGTATTAGTTGTTTTGTTATCGAATGACATGTTACGGAAAGGCATCATCAAAAATACAAATATTATTGAAAATTAATATCAGAGAATATCGCGAACGTTTGATAGAAATTATATTTTTCGTCGTAATAATTTGTTTGGTCAAAAATGATGAGAGACGCGGCGCTATTCTTAAAACGTAACAAAACCTACCTATACCTATCTATATGCGAAAATTTTAAGCTAAATTTTTAAATGGGGCGAAAAAACAAACAAATTTTTGCGTTTGACAAAAAATTTTGGCTGAAATGTACTTGCAATTTGCAAGTGCAATTTAGCCATCCGAAATTGAAGGGGGGGCTCCCCCGACAAACTTTTGTTCTAGCGTTTTTGGGGGAGGCGCCCCGTTCACCCAGGAGGGGGGGGGGGGGGGGTCAAATTTTGTTTTGAATAATAAATTTGATAAATTTTGAAAATTTATTTTTCCCTTCTAGGGGGGAAATTTTTATCGGAAGGGTAAACATTTCCCGCATCAGAGGGGAAAAAAAATTTTCCATACAAACTTTGCCCCCCCTCCTCCTGGGCAAACGGGGCGCCTCCCCCAAAAACGCTAGAACAAAAGTTTGTCGGGGGGGGGGGGGGGGGGGGGGGTATTCCCCTAGATTTCTCCACCCTAAAATTAAATTTCGTGTCTTCGCCCGTAAAGTACAATTTAGCCAAAAATTTTTTTACCGAAGATAATGAAAATTTTATAAAGTAAGTATTTATCAATTATGGCTTTTGGTGGGGTTTTGTTTTTCTTTAAGTATTTCAATTTTCGGGCTGAATTGTACTTTACGGGGTTGGCCTGTGATAAAAAATAAATCGCTTCTGCATTCAGCGACTTCGGCGCATGGCTTTTAGATTATTACTTTCTTTCTTCTGTTATCTATCGAGTGAGTTTCCCCATTCACACTTTTTTTTTTATGTTTTTATGACAAATATGAGTAAGGAATATTAACTGCTAGAGGAAATAAATCGATTCCTGACTTGCATGGAGAATTTTTAAGTATTCAAAAACCCCCCCTGCCCCCTCGTATTGTTGTAGGTGGGGAGTTTAAGTCCCGAAAACAGAACTTTCATGAGGGGTGGTCTTTTACCTCTTGCAGAATAAAAATTCTGATATTTCATAAAAACTAAGAATTCTAAGAATCCGCATTTTTTTTTTTTTTTTTCGTTTCAAAAGTTCAACGAACGATTTTCAACATACAAAATAAGTACGGAAACCTAAAAAATTTGTTGTACATTTTTTTTTATTATGGAGGAGTTACTGTAAAAATACATAAAAAAAATTATACAGTAAAATTCTTAAAAAAAAAATGAGAGATAATTTTTAGGTAAATTTTTAGGTAAATTTTTAGGAACCGCAAAAATGGAACGAATTTTTTAACATTTTCTTCTTCTTCTTTTTCTTCTTTGAAAGCAAATCAGAAAATCAGATTTGAATTTTCCTATGATCTGTGGACAAATTATAAAATTCCCGCAAAACCAAACGGTGGTGGTAATTGAAAAATAAGAAGAGCCGTACTTTTTAAATAATTTAAAAAAAAAAATGAAAAATTTATCCAGAAAAATTTATTATGGTATATACTCACATGTTTTTTTTCTCCTCCCGCCCATAAATTATAGTTAATTTTGACTATAAATTTAATTGGTCAATAAAATAAAAAAAAAACTTGATCCCGGGCCGACGACGACAAAATGACGATTCGTTCGTTCGAAAATCGAAAAAATTGAATAAAATTTATTCATTTATTTTTCATCATGCCATCATCGTTTCATTTAGAACTAAATTTATTATACAGAGATAGAGATAGAGAGAGAGAGAGATAGAAGTGATTTTAATTTAATTTTAATCATTAAAAAATCAACTTATATTAAAAATAATATCCATTATACAGGGTGTCCCAGTACAGGGTGCCAACCCGAAACAGGCAGGTTTTACACCTCATTTCCAATTCCAAAAAATGTATGGCGACATCATGTCTATCTCGCTTGGTTTTCGAGCTAGCCCGAAAAAACGATTTCGTTGAAGTTCAAGGTAGTACGTAGATGTTATTTACCATATCTCAGCAACCACTAATTGGAATCCAATAATTATAACATTGTTGGAAAGGTATTTTAACTATCTTTAACTCTTTCTAATAACACAAACATCGACGACAACCCGTTTTCATGCTATAGCTATGGTCAAACACAAGAAATTTCAACGGCCTCAAATATTTTGCAGTTATTTTGCAAGCCTAGAACTGTAGAACTTTTATGTTTATCAGCTGTCGGTTTTTAGAAAAACTTCTTTGATGTTTTAGCGATTTAATTTGATGTACAAACTTTTAAAATATAGATCAACTCGTTTTAGAGATATGACGAAAATAATATTGAAATATGACGAAAATAATGCAAATTTTACAAAAATTTAAAACATATTTATGCAAATTAAATTTAAATCTCTATCTCTACAAAAATTGTTCAAAATGGGGTCCATTATGTGATCGACATATTCGACACCGTTTTAATACTGCCCTAGTAGCCGATCGAATTTGATTCGGATTATTTTTTTAAAACTTCAAACGCATTATTAATGCAATTCATTAAATCTTCCCTGGTATGAACTGCGGTGTTTTACAAACCATGTCTTTACAAACCTCCCAATGGATAAAAATCTAATGGTGTGAGGTCTGGCGACCGTGGTGGCAATTTAATGGGGCCATTTCTTCCAATCCATCTTTGACCGAATGTGTCATTTAAGTGTTCTCTTACACTTGGTGCAAAATGTGGGGGTGCACCGTCATGTTGAAAATGAATGAATCGCAAATCAGTTAAATTAACATCATCGAGAGCAAATCGAATAACCTATTTTGCAAAAAAAAACTAAATATGAATCTGAATCCAGTCGCCCAGGTAGAAACTATGGACCAATTAATTGATTTCCAATCATTCCTGCACATATACATTGACTGCTGCTATTCGTTCCTGAAATGCGTGTTGCCGAACTGCGGAATGCGGGTTTTCCTTTGACCAATGATGATTATTTTTAGTATTAAATATCCCTTCACGTGTGAACATTGCTTCATCCGTATATAAAATTTGATTTAATATCCTGGGATCTTGTTCATAATAACTACGAATTTATCCAATCACAAAAAGTTATTCGGTGGACGTAGTTTATTTCTTTAAGTGCTTGAATTTTTTTGCAAAAGATAAGAATGTAAAACAGCAGCCTTCATTGCACGCCAAGCATAGTTTTTACTTACACCAATTTGGATGGCTGCTTTTGAAATTTATTTTTTACTGTTTTTTACCGTTTCAAACTTCCGAATTATTCATTATAAAACAAACTTAATTTTCTAAGGAATATTAAACGGAAAACAATGTAACATACAAATGCCGAAGAGATGTAGCACCAAAAACAAAAGAATTGAATGAATTTATGACGGTAATAGATTTAACTGTGTTTATTTCTAAGTAACCATTGAATTAATTGCAATCCCTTGACGTTATGTTACCTAGATAACGCGATAACAACAGAACATTGAACTTTGCAATGTAAAAAAATGAGTTTTAAATTTTTGAAAAATTTGCATTATTTTCGTTATATTTCAATATTATTTTCGTCATATCTCTAAAACGAGTTGACATATTTTAAAAGTTTATACATCAAATTAAAGCTAAAACTTCGAAGAAGTTTTTCTAAAAACCGACAGCTGATATACATAAAAGTTCGACAGCTCTCGGCTTGCAAAATAACTGCAAAATATTTGAGGACGTTGAAATTTCTTGTGTTTGACCAGCTGACAGCATGAAAACGGGTTGTCGTCGATGTTTGTGTTTTATTATGAAAGAGTTAAAGATAGTTAAAATACCTTTCCAACAAGGTTATAATTATTCCGGATTCCGATAAGTGGTTACTGAGATATGGTAAATAACATCTACGTACTACCCCTTGTACTTCAACAAAATCGTTTTTTCGGACTAGCTCGAAAACCAAGCGAGATAGACATGGGGTCGCCATACATTTTTTGGAATTGGAAATGAGGTGTAGAACCTGCCTGTTTCGGGTTGGCACCCTATACTGGGACACCCTGTATAAAAAAAATCCTTCTGTTTTGAATTCTGTATTTTTTTGTAAATTTTAATTAAATTAATTTAATTAAAAAAAAAAAAAATATATTACTAAATTATTATTATTATTATTATTATTATTATTAGTATTAATCATTATTAAATGTGTGAAATTTGATTACAAAAAAAAAAAAATTAAAAATTATTGAATTGAATTAATTTTTTGAATGAATAATTTTCTATTATATAATAAATACTTGATTTTGTTTTTTTTATTTTTTATAAATTTATTATACAAATTTTATTTTTCATTTTTTTTTTATATATAATATTTATATTATTTATATTTTATTTTATAATTAATATCATATAAAAAAATACACATTTTTTTTTGTTTTGTTTTTTGTTTTTGTTATATTTTATTACTAAAATCGTAAATACAAAATATTACAAAATTACATTACACTTAAAAAAGACAGAAAAAAAAAAAATAAAATAAAAAAAAAAATAATTAAAATATTTATTTAACATTATATTTATTAATTATTTTTAATATTATTTAAACAGAACAAAAGAAAAAAAATAATTAATTTTTTCTTCATTGTTTTTTTTTTTTTTCTTTCTCATCTACACTACAAAATATTTATATATTTATAAAAGCAAAAAAAAAAATTTAAAAAAAAATGCCGAAGACAACAACAAAAAAAAAACAATTACATTTGAAATTCTGGGGTTTTTTTTTTTTTTAAATATTACTTAATTTTAATTTTAAAATTACAATTAAAATACAATGATTTTTTTTTTGTTTTGTTTTTTCTTATACTAAAAATATTTTAATTTATTTTTTTCATTCATTTATGCTGGGGTTTAACAAAAAAAAATCAAAAAAACAAAAACAAAAAGGTTTGCGTTATCCGGAAAAAAAACAATCAATTAAACATATCTGTACTGATGGAGAAGAGATGAAGGACGTTTTTTTGGGGGGGGATATAAACAAACATTTTTTTTTTCAGTTTTCTTAAGAAGTACTGATTAAGAACTGACGACAGCCCGTTTGATTTTTAATGAGAAAAAAAATACTAATAATATTTTCCACTTTACCGTTATAATTTATAAAAAAAAAAAAAATAACAGTAAAAAAAAAACACCACAGTATAAAAGAAAATAAACGAATAAAAAAAAAAAAAAAAAAAAACGTCGAAAAAACGTACGTCGTTTATTTTTACTTATTTTTTATTTTTTTTGTTTAACATTGTAAAACTAACCTTGAACGAATTTTGTTAACGTAAAATAAGCGAATGCGCGAATAAAAAAAAAAGTGGAAACAAAAAAACGTACCGTATTTTTTAGTGTTATTTTCATCAACGACGCGACATTTTTTTTTTTTTTTTTTTATAAACGCAAACAATTTCTGCGCGTCGCTTCCATTAAAGAATTCGTTTATTTTATTTTATTTTTTTTTTTTACTTAACCGATTATTTTACTAAACAAACAGACGGTGCAGTGTAAATTTTAACGGCGCACAATCTCTCTGTTGTGTATTTATTTATTTATTTTTTTTTTTTTTTGCATTTAAACTTTTAAAATGGCGTCGTTTTCTCTAAAAAAAAAAAAAAATTATTCTTTGTCATTGTCATTGTCATTGTTTTTTTTTTGTTTTGTTTGTATTTGTTTTTTTAAGATAATAATATTTTTAAATATTATTTTTCATTATTAAGAATTTTCTATTACTTATATGTATGAGAGCGTAATAAAATAAAAAAAAAAAATTGTTTTTATTAACAATATTAATAAATAATTTATTATTATTATTATTATTATGTAGATTTCGCGTAAATTGTTCCCCCCCCCCCCCCTAGCCCTAGCGGGCAGAATAAATTGTAATTTAGAGAGAACGCCGCAGTACACAATAAAGAATAAAATAAACCAAACGTTGCCAATTTATACAGACAATAATACAATAATAATTATAAAATAATTTTTTCGGATAACGCAATACTTTTTTTCTTTTTTTTTTTTTAAACAATAAAACAATAAAAAATAATTAAATAAAATTGAATTTTGTATTCTGTCGAAAGTCTTTTGTTTTTTTTTTGATTATGAAATAGTCTAATAATAATTTAAAATCATAAACGATTGACTATGATTCGATATTTTGAGATTAAACTGCCTTAATTTGAGATTAAATTTTTATCTTTATTTTGGCCAATTTGACCTTATTGACAACAAAAACAAAAAAAAAACAAAAACAAAAACACTTTGGGAAAAATTTTAATTGTGTAAGTTAGTTCAATGGAATTCTTGGTAAATTTTTATTAGTAATTAGTAAAATTCATTTTTGGAGTTGGATTGAAAACACCTATTTCTATTGAATGGGGGGGGGGGGGGGAGGGGTTTGTTTCATGGAAATTTATTGGAATTTCTTTTAGGTTCAATTATGCAGCATTTCATTTGTGTATTTTTACGCAGCGCAGGGGATAGTAACAAAAAATTTTTTTTTCTACGTTTTTTCCCACCAATGGAAGAATTTTACTATGGAAATCATAGAAATAATATAGTAGAACTAGAAGCGAAATTAGGTTATGTTTTCATATAAATGGTTTGGTTAAACATCAATGGCGGATTTCGGCCATTTGTCTAAATTTTTGAGGAATTTTTCATAAATTTTTAAGGAAATTAACCTAATTTTTTAATTTACATCGATTTTAAGCTTTATATAAAGCTTAATTTTATTGTTTTAAGCTTTATATTAACTTTATGTGAATTTTTTCATACAATTTTAATTAATTTATCGCTGTCGATGTCGATGTATAAAGCTTTTTAAAAATATCGATGGAATTTTTTTGACAAAAATCCTAAATGGACGCCATTGATGTTTAACCAAGAATCCCAACATAATTTCGCTTCTAGTTCTACTATATTATTTCTATGATGGAAATGTTGGAATTTTTTTTTTTTCAAAAATAGAATTTTTCAAATTTTTTTTTGGTTCGCGGTAAAGTAATAGAAAGTTTCTACGTTTTTTTTTTTTGTTTTTTCCAATGGAATTTAATCAATACGAAATCTTAGCGTATTTTTTTTTGTCCAAATAGCAAAAAAAAAGTACTCGTAGGAATTTCGTGTG
This sequence comes from Dilophus febrilis, assembly GCA_958336335.1. NCBI lineage: Eukaryota > Metazoa > Arthropoda > Insecta > Diptera > Bibionidae > Dilophus > Dilophus febrilis. Next base: position 38,519,278 of record OY284470.1, read on the forward strand.
GTTCGCGGTAAAAGTAATAAAGAAATTATTCTATAATTTTTTATTTTGCCCTCTGGCATTTCGCGTTTATGAAAAGTAATAGAAAATTTTTTTTTGCTAAAACCTTTCTAAATTTTTTTCCAAATGAAATTTTACTATAAATTTGTCAATGCCGATTGGATTGAATTTTCCTTTCATTTGCGGTAATATAGTAATATAGAATATATAGAAATTTCCTTCCTTCATTTCCTTTAGTTTTCTTGGAAATTTTAATTTCCTTCATTTTTCCTATAATACTACTGCGGGGGCGTTTTCGTTTATTCCCCAACAAGTGTGAACACAAACGCACAAGTGACACAAATACGTTTTTTTTTTTACACAAATTGCACTATTGTGTGTTATTTGGGTTATATGACACATATGTTCGAAAATACCTCCACTTAGCAATTATGTTTTGACACAAATTGCCCTATCTAATTTTTATAGGAGCACCATCGATCGCCCTGTGTGAGATTGTTGTTGTTGCTTTATCGTCACTATAACATTTTCACATGTAAAGCGCGCGCCATTTGTAAACAAAAATTAAACACAACAAGACTATTTTATAATATTTGAACACGCAGAGCTGCTAGCACATGTAAATGCAAATGTTATATCGCGCTCGCATTTTTGAGAGCGCACTAGTGCTGCATGTGACACAAGAGGAATAAACGAAACACAAATTGCCCACAAATCTAATTTTTGTAGGAGCACCATTGATCGCCCTGTGTGAGATTGTTGTTGTTGCTTTATTGTCACTATAACATTTTTACACATAGAAATAATATAGAGAACTAGAAGCGAAATTAGGTTATGCTTTCATATAAATGGTTTGGTTAAACATCAATGGCGGATTTCGGCCATTTGTCTAAATTTTTGAGGAATTTTTAAGGAAATTAACCTAATTTTTTAATTTACATCGATTTTAAGCTTTATATAAAGCTTAATTTTATTGTTTTAAGCTTTATATTAACTTTATGTGAATTTTTTCATACAATTTTAATTAATTTATCGCTGTCGATGTCGATGTATAAAGCTTTTTAAAAATATCGATGGAATTTTTTTGACAAAAATCCTAAATGGACGCCATTGATGTTTAACCAAGAATCCTAACCTAATTTCGCTTCTAGTTCTACTATATTATTTCTATGAGTGCTGCATGTGACACAAGAGGAATAAACGAAACACAAATTGCCCCCAAATCTAATTTTTGTAGGAGCACCATCGATCGCCCTGTGTGAGATTGTTGTTGTTGCTTTATCATCACTATAACATTTTCCCATGTAAAGCGCCATTTGTAAACAAAAATTAAACACAAAACTATTTTATAATATTCGAACAGAGAGCTGCGCAGAGCTGCTAGCACATGTAAATGTTATATCGCGAACGCACTAGTTGAGAGCGCACTAGTGCTGCATGTCCATGACACAAGAGGAATAATAGAGAAAATACCTTAAGGTACATTTTCAGTCTCGTCTTATAAGCCTCGGTTTCGTCTTTTTACGTCTTTAAAAAACACTGAAAAAGACACACCATTTTCAGTCCATTCTTATAAGCCGCCGCGGCTTAAAAGTGTGTGTTTGTGTTTAATTGTGTTTATATTTATTTTTATATATTATATGAATTTTCACAAAAATGGCCGCCTAAGCCGCCTAGGCTGCGTCTTAAAAAAAAAACACAGACAATCCTATAGTCACGGCTTATAAGACTCTCTGAACAAATAATCGATTTTTATTGGTTGATTTAAAAAAAAAAAAAAAGACGAAGCCGAGGCTTATAAGACGAGACTGAAAATGTACCGTTATGGAAACTATGAAAAAATGTTTATTTTTTTCTAATCGAATATATATATATATTTTTGAATTTCTGCGCATGTTTGAATGTTATCTGTTTAAATATATTGTTTATATATCTATATATATTAATTTGTACGCGGCTTTATTATAATAGAATGGATGGAAGTGAAGTGAAGTGAAGTGAAAAAGGGGGAGGAACACAAATTGATGAGGTGGGGTGGTTCGTTTATGAATACCAAAAAAAATTAAAACTATGAAAACAAATGAGAAAAATACTAAAAAAATCCCGTTTTTTTTTTTTTTTTTCATTTTTTAACAAATTAAATAAAAATTAATTACGTTTTTTTTTATTATAAATTACACGTCACATAATCATCGCGTCGTATAACGCGCGCGTATGACGGACGACGCTTCAATTATCGGTATGTTTACACAGTCGTGAATTTTTTCTCCGCTACCAAAAAAAAAAAACATAAAACCTTCTTCGACGACACAGAATACGCATGTCAATTTTATCAATCAAATTATTTTTTTTTTACTGCCATTTTATTTAAATAATATTCTGATTACTAACCATTAATAGTTTAAATTAAATTAATAATTAAATTAATTAATTTTAATTTTATGTATTAATTAATTAATATATATGTATATATAAAAAAAAATGTTTTTTTTTTCATCATCATCGTTAAAAAACATTAATTAATTATTATAAAAATCAATCAATAGTGAATTAATCAATCAATAAATCAATCAATGAATTAATGAATCCATGCATTAATTATTATTATTATTATTTTTTCTTTAATTTAATTTATTATTATTATTATTATTATTTAATATATTATTAATTATTTTCATTGTTTTTTTTACATATATTCTATATTTATTTTTTTTTTTACTGTTCAATTAAGTTGAAAACTAAATACATCTAAATCAAATAATAATAATCGTAATAATAATAAGAATAAGAATAATAATAAAAATATGAGAAATGCATAGCTGGTATAGAAATAGAATAGAATTTTTTTTTGTTTTTTTTTTTGTGTAATTGTTTATTTTTTTTCGTTTCACCGTTATTTTAATTAATTTTATTTTATTTTTAATCGTAGTTTTTTTTTTACACAATTTCTAATCAAATTTATTTATTATTTATATATATTTATAATTAATTAGTATTTTTTTTTAAATATATAATTACTTCTTTTTTTTTTTACATATTTTCATGCATATACAATAATTTTGTGTGTGTGTGTGTGTGTGGGTGTGTGTGTGTGTGTTTTTTTTTCTTTGTTTTTTCTTCTTTGTTAGTGATGTTATAAAACGGAATTTTTAAACAAAAAAAAAAAAAAAAACACAAGTAAAATAATAATACATTTTTTATTTTTGTTTTTCTAATTAATTAATTAATTTTAAAATTATTCTTAACTGTTTTTTTTTTATTTTTATGTCTATATAAATATTGTTTTTTTTTTTTTTTTGTTTTATCCTTTTAAAAACGAAACATTTTTTTAACATTTACTGTTCGTGTGTGTGTGTGTTTTTTTTTTTATTTTTTCATGCAAAATTTAAAAAAAAAAAAAGAATTGTGGCGATTTTGCGCAATGCGTTAAAAAAAAAAAAAAAAACAAAACAATTTTCCCGTCAAAACGTAAGAATCCTTTGCTCTCTTGAAAAATTAACACACATTTTTCGTGGATTTTTCTGTTCGTTTTTCTTTTCTTTTCGTTTCTTCGTTTTTCTTTTCTTTTCGTTTCTTCGTTTTTCTTTCTTTCTTTCTTCCAAAATTCTCAAATTAACCACAAAAAACTTTAACAGTTTTATTTTTATTTTATTATATTTTATTATATTTTTTTTGTATTAAAAAACTACCTGAGTGTTAGTTTTTAATGGATTTTCTCTTCTCTTCTTTTAATATAATATTTTTATGTTTTATGTTTTATGTTTTTAAAATATGTCTTTTATTATTACAAATAAAAAAAAAAACACAATTTCCGGATTACGGTGGATTGATTTATGAAAAAAAAAAAAAACAAAAATGGCGTCCATTTTGTTTTTCCTATTCCTTGTTGTTGTTGTTTTTTGTTTTTTTTTATTGTTTTTTTTTTCGAATGAGATTAATTTCTCTAAAATTTTTATTTTTTTATTTTTTAATTAATTGATCACTTTTTTTTTTTTTTTATATATGGTAAAATAATATAAATTACAATATTTTTAATTACAATATTTGTTGTATTTGTTAATTTACTTAATAAAAAAACTGTTTTTGTTTTAAGAATATTTTAATACCTTTTGTTTTTTCTTCTTCTTCTGCTTCGTCTTCATAATCATCTAAAATTCTTGTGTTTTTTTTTTTTTTGAAACACTCTATACAAAAAAAAAAATTTAAATAAAAATTATTCTTCTTTGTTATGCAGCCGCTCTTGAATTTTGTTGTTGTGATATTAATTTTTTTTAATTTAATTTAATTTAATTTAATTTATAAATCGTCATCGTCATGTTTTTGTTGTATTTCCGTAATGTTTTTTTTTTTTTAATTAAATTATTTATTTATAAAATTTACATAACACCATTATTATTATTATTATTATTATTATTATTTGTTGGTGGACAAATTGGTCCTAATGAATCTGTATTCATACCGGTTGATGTTGTTTGTGTTTGACTGGACACCGATGATGATGATGATAAAAGTGAATTTGAATTTGTTCCATTTACAGAAATATTATTTAAACCAATAATTGTATTATTAGAAGATGTCGAGGCAGCAGCAGCAGCAGCAGAATTATTATTACCAATTGAGCCAACGCCGACGCCGGTAGAAGATGTTGCGGCGGCGGCGGCGGCGGAGGCTGCAGCAGCAGCTGCTGTTGCTGCTGCTGCTGATGATGATGATCCGGATCCGGATATTGTCGAATTTGATGATTTTGTAAAGAATTTTTCCAATTTTGCAATTATATGTTTGCCATAGGTGTATTTACGTAATGAATTCATATGTGGACGTATTTTATGCATTAATATTTTACGTTGTGTTGGTTCAGAAACGTCAATCATTTTTTGTACAACATAATTTGCAAATTGATCTTTCATCATTAAATGAAGAGCGCTATTTATATATATATATATATTATATTGTGAATAGAAAAATGAAATAGAGAATATTGAAAATAAAAATATATTATATAATTAAAATTGTTTAAAATTGTTAGGTGCGGTTAGTGCTGCTGCTTAAATTTATCACCAATTAATTGTTCATCAAAATGTGATGTGGCACACACTCTCTCAAAAATTATGTATATTAAAAATTTGTTGTCACAAAAATATCGGTAGACATATCCTTCATTTATCGAAACTTAAGTAGGTCTATCCCCCTACAAAATAGGCGTATGTTGAGAAAAAGTTCAGCCAGTGCGTTAGAGTAGGTTTGCAGAAACAAAAAAATGTGGAGGTAAACGAGTGAGTGAGGGAGCTGAATAAAATGGAATATTTTTACTAATTACTAATTCGTGGAGTATCTAAACATTTGGATTCAATTTAGGTATATTTTTACGTTAACCGTAAATTTTTACATTAAGCGCATAAGGGTTAACGTGGTGAGGATGGATATCAACTTTGGAAAAACAAATGTAAACCTATATTTTTTTCGCCTATTTTGAAGAGCGTGACGAGTAGTTAAAAAAAACCAATGTAATAATATGTGAGGGTCCCATGGGGAATTTTTCCACAAATGGGAATTGTCCATCTGATGGAAAATGACCGATAACTCGCTAAATCTCTATAAAAACATGTGTTCTGATGTATTAGAAAGTTGCTCTACGTTGAAAATTAAGGGGGGTGTCCAGATACTTTAAGAAGCCCCCAACCCCCCGTTTTTAAGGGCAAAAATCGAAATTTTGTTTTTTGCATGCTATCAAAAAAATTTGGTTTTCTAATGGAAAAATCTAAATTTAAAGTTTTCCCTTAAAAACGAGGGGGGGGCTTGGTGTGTTGGGAAACCACCCTTAATTTTCAATGTAGAACAAATTTTTACACCCTGTATACAGTTTATCACAGCCCCGTATATAGCTGGGACACCCTGTATACAGTTTATCACAGCCTGAACAAACGAAAAAGACGAATCCCAACTAATTTTGGGGTTGAGCTAAATAATGTCTCTTGACCATTCACAACTTCAACAACTTCTTAACCATTCAAGAATGTTAATTTTATTTATAGGTAATTGAATTAGTTGGGAGCTAAAAAAAACAGGTTTTTGTCATTGAATTTTGGCGAAAAAATGGATTTTTCTTTCGATATACAAACACTTTTTTTTTAATACCCCAAGGAACTTTTGTTTTTTTGGGCGTCTTAAAGAAGTTCCCCCAAAGAAGTGTTAAAGTCCACCATTTAAAATTGGTGTGGGATTCGTGTCAACATACTCTCGGATAGTCAGGCGGCTTTGATGGCACTTCACCAGTTTCAACTCCAAGTTCGTCTTCGAATGTCACGAAGTCCTAAACGAATTGGTAAACAAGGGGGATGTTAGAGTCATCTGGATGCCGGCTCATATGGGGCAAAGAGGCCGAGAAGACGCTGGAAAACTGGCAAAAATTAGTGTAGTGGAATCGTACCTTTGTTGGTCCTTCGCCCCTCTGTGGGTTTACCAGGAACGATAACATCGAAGCAATTAAATTGTGGTCCAACGTGAAAAGGTTAAGGGAAACTGAGATAATATAATATCAGCATTCTTAAGCATTCAAAAAAAAATTTACATTTATTTAAATGCAAAGAGAGCTGCGGAAATTCTGAACTTATCGAGAGAACATCACAATAAGGTTTTCTGCTGGGGGGCTCTCACGGGACATGCGACGTGTAACTACCATCTCAAAAAGATTGTTGGATTGGTTGAAAATGAGCAATGCAGATTCTGCAATAAGGATAGTGAGACCATATGGAACACATACTCGCAAAATGTCCAGAGGTCTGTAAAAAAAAAAAAAAAAAACGAAGGAAATATCTAGGATTTTCTCAGTGAAAGTGGATATAAAAACCTCCCGGTAAAAGGCGGGCGGTCATCAATTTCCTAATTGGTGACCTATGAGAAAAGGTCTATTCCTTTTGGGTAAAAGGAATAAATGATAGAGGGGCACAATATAGATCTTAATGGTCGCAGTATCTTGTGGGACTCCAACCCCGTGGAAGAGGTTTTAGTCGGTAGGACGTCCTAGTGACGGAAGTCCGACACACAGTCTATAAATGGATTTCCTCAGCCAAGAAAAAAAAACTCCACACCGGAAGGAGCTGGCTACGGGAGAAAAGGTGCAAGGTAGCAATACCAGGTATACAACTGCAAATGGCGGCAACCCCCCGGACGGAGCTTGGAGGGATTGCGCGGGGAGAGAAGAATGTTGTACTTTTACGGGTTTTAGCAAAACCAAACCGCAATCAAAAACACATGCAAAAACCATGAAACCGGAGATGATTGTCTTAATTCATGCACTATATCACATTCAATGGAATCGAGTGAGCGGAAAGGAAATTTCTTTTAGCCCTTGACACAGTACTCTAACACAAGCGGTGTCCCTTCCTGACAAGACAAGTAATGGTATAGCAGCGCTGTTTCCATTTTTCGGTTAGGAGATTATTTTTCAATTTAGTGTGTGTGGATTAAGGTTTAAACTTTTCTTTTAATAACACTCTTTTTGGTGGTAACCTATTTCACTTAATTTTGTAATTCAAATATAGGTGTCACTACGAAATGACTTCGAATTTACTACGAATTTGCCCCGACCCCACCACGAAAAGGTGTACCGCCGATTTCTGAATCGACTTAAAGTTAATTTTGAAAGATCAAAACCACGGGGTATTTACAAACGTTGATAAGATAAAGTCAGTTCACATTAGTGTTCAGGGTTACGACTTCAGTTCAGGATTAGGGACTTTGGGGATTAAAAACCTTGCTCCATTGGCGGTCAGGGTTGGGTTATTTTAAAAATTATTTTAAAAACAAACATATAACAAAAATAAATAAAATAAAATAAATAAATTTTTACTTACTTATCCGTAAAATTGCAAACTTCTTCGATTAAATTTGCTCGTTCTTGTCTCGTTGCATGCGTAACACATTTTTCAACAACATTTGATGCAAATTTATGCTGTGATAAAATAAGAACTTTTCCTTTAACACTACCAATTAAAACCGATTTATCATCAGGTTTTCCATGTTCTATTATATATATATAGAAAGAGTAAATAACAAAACAAACATAGTTTAATAAAAAAAAACCTCCCCAAAAATGGTGTAATTTTATATTTTACGCACCTAAAACATGTTGAATCACATAATTTCCGTATTGATCTTGAATTAAACTTTCGGTGTGTGCATGCAATTCATTGAGTATCGGTTGGGTTTGTTCGGCCGTACAATGTTCTAAAATACGTTGAATAACCCGACAACCATATGGATGTGTACTTAATGGACACACCTGACCGGCAAATGCATTTATAATAAATTGTAATGCAACGGGTTCAACACACTCAATACATTTTTGTACAACATGATTACCATTTTGATCTTTAACACATTTTAATACATGCCCGTCTAATTCCCGTACAATTTCCTGTTGCTGTTCACTCGGTATACTTTCGAGGGCCTTTTGAATGACCCGACATCCGTACATTTGTAAGGCCAACGGTAATACATGACCCTTAACTTGAGTGGCCAACGTTGCCTTTTGTTCGGGTGTTCCATATTCGAAAAATTTCTGTATAACATAATTGCCAAAGACGTCCGTCATTAAATTGTATGCATGATTTACGATTTCGGTGAAAACCAATTGTTTTTCGGTGGATGTCGCACGTTCCAATTTTTGTTGAATAAACCGTGAACCATGTTGATCTTGAGAGAATTCAACAATGTGATTGGTTAATTCACGTAACTGTAAATTTGGAAAACGTTGATTACGAAAATCTTCCAATAAACGTGAACGACCGGTGGCTGGACGTTGATCAACCGGTGTCGTATTACCATCATCCGTTGATGTAATTATCAAACCAGAATTGCCACCAACACCACCACCACCAATATTAATACCAACACAACCACCACCACCAATTCCATTATTACCCACCATACCACCACCAACACCACCAACACCACCAACACCACCAACACCACCAACTAAACAATTTGTTGTAATACTACCGGGTTGCATCGATGACGATTGAGGTCGTTGTGACCGTGTTGTTGTTTGAATTGGTGGTTGCATTGGCATTGACATTGATGGCAATTTGGAAAATATTGAATTATTTGATCCAAAAATTGCATTGGTTTGTGATAAACCAACGGGTGCCAATTGATGATTAATTGTACGGAATTTTGATTCAGCACCGGGTGCACGATTTGAAACTAATCCACCGAGTACCGTACCATTTGGTCCATTTTGCATTAACGACGATGATGATGGTGGTGGTGTTAATGAGGCGGTTCCCAATGGGCTGCCCGATGTATTGACTGCGCCTAATGCACCATAATTACCCAGGGGCCATTTTCGTGCATTTAAATTGGCCGCCGAACCAACGTATTCCTGTAGCGATGGACTAAATGCTGATGTATTACGATCAAATGAATCACGTCGGGCGGATAACGTTTGGGTATTTAATGGTAAACCTAAAATGGAATATTATTTATATTTGTTTGTGGTTTTCATCATATTTAAACGAATAAATATAAATAATAATAAATATAATTGCCATCAACGAATGGTTTATTAATGCGTAGTATCGCGCAAATAAATGTCGAATTACATTGGCTACGTATATGCGCGCACTCTAGCTTGAGCAAAATCTTTCTCAAGCTCGAGCTGAAAATTCCATATAAACACGGGACATTTAGCTTAAGCTAATCGGAGAGAGAGAGAGATAGAGCACTCTATCGTAGCTCGATTAGATCAAGCTAAATTTTTGTTGGCTCGAGCTATCCACACTTATTTTAAGTACGTATATCTTGAATATAGTTATGCTACTTATTAGGACCGTTTTCCGAATTGGAACTTTTTATCGATAAAAAAATGGAAAAAAATTATTTCCGCAAAAATGTCGTTCGTTCCCTCCCTCACTCGATCGGGTCTCTCCAATTTTTCTTGTAAACTACCGGCCCGATTTGGCTGAAATTTTCCACATAGGCTTTTTTTTGCGAAAAATTTTACAAGTTCGAAGATGGGGTATGTGACCTCCCCCCCCCCCCCTTGCAAATTTTCCGACTTATTTGTTTTTTTTTTTGGATATCTTAATGAGTTTTGAAGATATTTGCTTGAAATCTTGGATTTAGGGGTTTGGTATCAAATGCAAATAATTACATTCCCGGAAATTTTTTCTGATACCATCCCATCCAGTGCAGTTCCCATACAAATCCAAGGGATATTATAAGAGATAGCTCGTTCTGTTTTGTAACCAATTGACTAGAAATTTTGGATCTTTTGGAGGTTTGATGCAAAATCGGGGAATTTTTTCACATTCCATCCCATCCATTTCCATGAATTCCGTTTGGATTTACTTGGAAATGGTTGAAGTGAGCCCATAAATTTCTTCTAAAAGATATGCTTCATTTTGATTATCTACAAAACTGCATCATTAAATTTTTGTCCCGATCCCATCCCACCGAGCAACTCCCACATACAAATCCAATAATCGTGTTCTTGGGAATGAATCATCATTTTATGTTAAAACCAATACGTGCTTCTTGTTACCTAAACAAATCTGTGAAAAATTTTAGGTCGAGCTAAAAGCCACACAAAAAACAATTCATTTTGAGCTGCCTGGCTCGAGCTACATGGTTGGCTCGAGCTGTGTGCGCGCGCATATACGTAGCCATTGTTAAAATTTTATAATGGTGACATCTGTCATTTCTTTTTCATTTCGATAAAATTTTTATTTATAGTAAAAGGCATTCAAATGTGTAGTTATTTCTATTGATTTGAGGACCTCAACGCACAAACACATCCTTGGTGTTCTATTCGCACCCGGTGTACTTTCCGACGGAGACCAGACGAACAAACGTCATACATCGATTTGGGTGAATGGTAACATTACACTTACTATTACATTAAGGTTTTACTGAAGGCGCAAAAACCGATTTTGTCATAGTAATCGACAAAAAAAAAACGCGGGATGTGTGTGAGTGAAGATCCTTGTTAATTCAGTTTTAAATAGCAAATTAAACTTTAAAAGTTAATTTATTTACCTGTAACACTTGAACCATTTTGTGTTGAATATAGGTTTTGTTGAGCCGTTGCCTGTTGTGAATACATTTGTTGAGTTGGTGGTGCTCGTTGTGCACCCGGTTGCACCATAACTGGTGCTGGACTGACCAAACGCATTGGTGTACCGGTACGTGGACCCATTAAAAGTGAACCATTTTGATCATAATAAGATATAACCTATAATTTATAATAAGAAAAATTCCAATTAATATAATTAATTGTTAAAATATTAACCTAAAAAAAAACTTAATCTCAGGGTTGGTTCTCATATATTTAAGGGGTTGAGGGGTGCGAGTTTTTTTTATTTTTACAAGTAAATTACGATAACAAATTTATACACGTGGGTTTTTACCCCGCGCTCCATAGAATGTTCAAATAATTTTAACCTTATACACCTCACACCTCACTAAAACACATTCAAATTATTCCTTTTATTTTTATATAAATAAAATTGTGTTTGTTTTGATAAATCACATCCAGATAACAAAACAACTACAAACGAAAAAAATACCCCGGGGATAATACCCTCGGATGTGAATCATCTGAGAGGTTTTTTTTAATTTACACTTGACCCCGGGGGTCTGTTCCTCATATGAGAACCCACCTTCAAGCTCAAAAATATCAGATTTTAACCCAATATTCGATTCAGATTACGACAGTCATTCATAATGAAGTACTGCTTTGTCCAGGTCATAAATCAGAAGGGGCTGATAGGAGCAATGTCTGATGAATACGGCATATGAGGAAGATCACATCTCATTTAAGCGCCAGCTAGACATTACTTGACGTTTATTTCAATATGTGGCGGAACGTGAACGAGAATTAAACCTTTAATAACACAACACACAAAAATTCATATAATACAAAACATTATCCAGAGATGGGGTTTCGTTACACTGCAGTAACTCATAGTAGATCACTTCAACCCATATAGTAGATCACTTGAAAATTATCCCACCAGGAATGAAGTAGAGTTCTGGCAAATCGAGAAATGTGGATTATTTTGTAATTGCATCAGAAACGAGTGAAAGAAGTAAAAGGACTAAAAGACAATCTAAAAACAGACATTTGGATTGGATATTAACTGGACATGGAGGTTTCGCCGACGATCAATCTTGTGGCGATTTATATTCTTAATGATGTTGATATGTGCAGGTTCTGTTTGGAGTCTGAAGAAACATCATTGTGTGCTTTACAAAGCAGTGTTCGGCTTTACAAAGCATGAGGATGACAGGAGGGCGGATTTCCTTCAAAAAAACGGATTGACAGATAACAAAGGACACAATTTTTGTGATGAGCAATCCAGGAAAGTAGCCTTAGTGGCAAAATTGGGTAGGTGTCAATCCTGGAAGGTAGCAAAAGGAACGTACATGCAGCCTGGTTCAAGAATATCACAAAGTTTTTTTTTGTCACAGTAAGAATCGGAAACACGCCGTTGAGTAGTCATAAGTTGCGTTCCATTCAATTACTAGCAGGAGTAGGTACGAGCAGAAAGAATCTGCTCTTATCTACTCTTACCTACTCCTGGTAATTGAATGGAATATCCAATCCAAATGTCTGTTCTTAGATTGTCTGAGTCCTTTTACTTCCTTCGCTCGGTCCTGATGTTCGCAGAAAGAATCTACTCTTACCTACTCCCACTGGTAATTGAATGGAACGTAATTATTATTATAGAAAATTTTAACCTTCTTTGTTAAAAAAAAGCGCTTCATTACATTTTAATCTTTCCTCCGGTACGCAACAAAATTAATAATACACTAAATTGCAGTCATTGCAATAATTAATATTAAATTCATTGGAGTTAAGTTTTTTTTTTTACCCACGGGGCCAAATTCCGAGGATTTCTGTCAATTTCAAGTTTTTGTTTAACCGAAACGAAAAGAAAGCTAATTGTTGTAAGTTAAGAAAAAATTAATTAAACAAACCTGATATTGTTGATCGTTTGGCTGTTGTGATGGTGTCAGTGGTCTACGTGGTTGTGCATTTTGCTGGGGTATTAAATTTGCCGGATATACACTCCATGGTACATTATAATATTGTGGAACACCGGCCGCTATCAATCCCATGTATGGAGTGGCCTCTTGACCCGGATTAATGACATACGGTTGTGCCTGTTGGGTGGCCGCTGCATAAGCTGCATTTTGTTGTGCCAAATACTGTTGCTGGGGCAATTGTAATGTTTGCGGTAATTGTGGTGGTGGTGGTTGTCCATTTGGTTGACCGCCATTCGTTGGAATTTGTTGATTTTGTGAACGAAATAATTGCTGGAAGAAAAAAAGAGGAAGAAAAAAATAGAAAAAATTAATTTTTTTTTTTATTCAATTATACAAATTTGTTTTTTACGATTTAATTGGGTGAATTGACGTTTTTTTTTACAGTTTTACCAACATAATAAATACAAAATGTAATTTTTTTTCTATTAATTAAACTTGGGATTTAAAATTAACTCAGAATACGCAGGCTTTGTGACGCCATCATCTGTCAAATTATCAACATTCAATTGTTTTCTATTACGTTGTTATACTCGACGCAGAGCAGATGTCGCCCATCGTGTCAATATCAAAATTTTTCCATTTAACAAAAAAAAACAAAAAAGCCAAAAGACTTTATCCAATAGACATTTGAATCTGAATATGTCATTTCAGATGTCATCGTCAGTGTTCGCCGGTAACCGTTTGTTTTTACGATTTTAATTTTAATTTTTGAACTGAATTGAACAGAAGGAGTCGGTTCTGGAGTCAGATTGCAGCAGTCGAGATGCGAACAGGTTGGTAGTTACACGGGTTCGTAGTTCCACGCGTCTGTGCTAAAAAAATTTTTTTTTTATTTTATTTGTAATACAAATTCGTTTAAAAGATTGGAGAATGTTTTTTAACTTGCCGGGTTAATGGAACGGAAGTATTATCCTTTTTTATAATGATAATATTTAAAAAATTATATTTTTATCGTAAAACGTCAAAAAAAAAAAAATGAGATAAATTCAATTCAATAATAGTATACATTTTGGCGTTTATCATATAAAAGTACATTTTTTTTAGCCAAGACTCGGCGTGGAACTCCGAATCTGTACTCCTCGTCTAGAAGATGATATTTTTTAGTGGATACGGAGTCGTAGTCTTGGACCCGGGGACTTTGAACTGACTCCTCCTTGACTTCCACATTACATTTTTTTCATTCATATTAGTTTTTGTTTTTTTTTTTGTAGGCGTATTAAAACACGATACTTTCTTTCCATTATCCAGATAGAAAGTGAACATATTTCATAGGGGTTTTTGTATAATAAGTTTGTCTTTACACCACACGGACAAATGTATTTAATTTAATTTCGTTTTTTTCTATCTTATACGACGCTGAAGAGTTGGAGGAGTCGAAGGCCATATTCTAATTTCGAAATTTAGAGTGCCAATCACTAACTAAATCTCAAAAAAAATATTTGAGTCTATTCATTGTAATACTAATGATAAATGTACTTAATTTCCCTTTAACTTTAATGTCAAAAAAATTGATTGTGTCATTAGCACTCTGAATTTCGAAATGGAATAGGGCCGCCTTCCACTCCAACTCTCCCACTCTCCCATTGATGTGTAAAATTCCGTGGATTCCCCACCCTCTGGTAAATTTGTCACAATTAAAGTTCTCTGTGTTGAGTATAACTTCAAGGTTAATTATTAAAAAATAATTCAAAACAGTAAAGGTCAGCCGGTTTTAAACCAAGTAAATTGCACATAATTCCAATATTTTCTCTAACTTGATGCTTTGCTATTCATTTTGCTATTCGGGCGATTTGCATCTTCTTAGCGAAAAAATACCCCTTAAGCTTTAAGGTAATGAGAATTGATTGGTTGTAAAAAAATAAATGTAATATCTAAATATTTAAAATAAAAAATCCTAATATTTAACATAAGCATAGAGGAATGTATTTTTTCAAAATAAAACTTTGAGATGTTAAAATACCAAGGACCGTAAAATCCTGTAATAGTTAGGTTCAGGTGTTTGGATAGCGTTAAGATTTTCCGAATTCAGAATATAAAAAAAAGTATAATTTCCTTTCAAATCCTAATATTATTACGTGTAGGAATTAAAAATGCGGATTTAGATAACAGATGGCGCAACTAGCGTTGAGTGTATCGCAACACACCGCAACCATTTTCTTTTTTTTTGTCTGTCATTAGGCTATAAATTTCAGTATATGTCATTTCATTGAAGTGTAAACAACAAAGCTTTTTTTTGCTTCGAATATGTCGTCGAAACACATGCCTGAAAAAGTGGTTGTGCGGGGAAGTTTAGTTACATTCTTTCATTTGAAGAAAACCGCTGCTGAAAGTTATCGTTTGTTGGTTGAAGCTTATGGTGGACATGCTCCAGGTCAAGCAACTTGTGAACGATGGTTTGTACGACGCTTCCGAAATGGTGATTTTGACTTGGAAGACAAAGGTCAGGTCAGGTCAGCCAAAAAAATTTGAAGACGAAGAATTGCAAGCGTTATTGGATGAAAATTCGTGTAGAACGTAACATGAACTTGCAATGGCGTTGAATGTCGACCAAACACCTATTGGCAAACGTTTACATTTTGTTATAAAAATAAATGACATTTTCAAGCCAAAAAATCCGCATTATTAATTCCTACACCTAATATTCCGGTTCTTTATATTCTGTTGTGGTTTTCATTCTGGTATGGTTACATAACAATTTAATTTGTCATCTACTAAACTGTACTAAGCTTATTAGAAGCTACAGTACACGACGGTCGCCTGAAGCTGAAACTCTCGCATTCCAATTCCACCATAATTATCAAAGAATTATTTATTTTCTGTTTTTCTATGCGTTTTAAACCAGAAAATATTTTATTAAATTTAATATTGCTTTTGTCGTCCGCCAAAATTGACTTTTTATTTATTTATTTATGTTCCGGAAATGTAGGAAATGAAATTTATTTTGAAAAAAAAAATACAAAAAAATACAAAACTAAAAAAAAACAAAAGAAAATAAAATAAAATAATTTAAAAATAAATAAATTCAATATCAAAGACAATTTCAAAATAGTTTAAAAAACAAAAACATTATTTTATTATATTGAATTTGTTATTGATTTGGTTTTTATTTTTTATTATTATTTTAATCTTTTGATTTTCTTTGATTTATCCGTCAGTTTTTATCCGCAATTTCTATTTTTTTTTACATATTTTTTGTTATTATTTCCTAAAATATAACAAACTTCTCTGCAAAAAAAAAAAATAGTAATTCGCATTACTGACTAAATATTCAAATATAAAGATTTAAATTGAACATACAAATAAACTTTGCGCGTCTCGATTCGAAACTAAATTTTCCATAAGTTGTCCTTCATTAAATAATAAGTGTATTGTTAATGCTGTTGCGTTCCCTGTTGCGATTACCAGCAGGAGTAGCTAAGAGTAGAAAAGAATAAATAGATTTTTCTACTCCGAACTACACACCGTACACTATAGCAAAGAGTAGTTCGAAGTAGAAAAAATATACTCTGTTCTACTTTTAATCGCACTCTTACCTATTCCTTCTGCTAATTGAATGGAACGAAACGAATGCTGCTGTGGACGTAGAAAGGAATTTATTACAAAAGATGGCGTAACAAAACAGTCAAGGATGTTAACGGATAATTTTAAAACTATATTCAATTGAAAACAGATGTCAAGAGTTTCAGCTTTAAAATAAATGAAAAGTAAAAGAAATGAATTGTAATTGTCCCGAAACTGAATGCAATGCTGAATGTTAAAGCCGAATTGGCGGCCGAAGTAACCCGTTCAAATTTTCGAATGTGTTTCATAAAACGTAAAAAAAATATAGAAGTATATAAACGTTGAAATTGAAGACGAAGCTTAAGGTCGCATTCTGTCTCTTTTGAACCTTTCATGTTAAAGTGTCATTATTATTCTTGCTACTGTTTCGGTTAACTTTTATAATAACGAAACTAGGCGGACAAAAACGGCGAAGGGAGAAACCAATAAAGTGAATAAGAACGGATTGTGTTTTGTTGTTTTTGCGCCATAACCAAGGTATTTGAAATGGTTTATAATGTTAAGAATAAAATATGCATAACCATTGATTCTGTGAGCTATTTGGTAGAGGTTGGCATACATTTTTGATTTATCAAAATAACGTATCCAACTTCACCATTTACGGTGTGCACTTTTTTTTTTGTATGTCGAAGCCTTTGAGGCAGCTTTTCCGCATCAGTTTTTTGGGTTTACTTTATACATATTTGTTAAGATCTCAGACCAGTTGAATCCGAAGATTGGCCTGTGAAATCAGAGAAGTATATGTTTGAAAGAAGTGTCCAGAGCCAGTAAGAACGTTTAGGCTATATAAAATCAGGTGTCGGCCGGTGCCTGGAGTAAAGGCTAATTGCCACTGATTCCCCATCAGTCATTCATCCCCCAGAGCCTTAGCTGTTCCGCTCTCCTGGATTAGGATTTTTTTTTAATTAGAAGGTTTACTCCAAGTAAGACAAATCCCTTTGTGGGACTTGGCTTATTAGGTATTTGGTGTGTTAGGAATTCTAAGGTAGTTTGATTGATAGAATTTGAGCAATCGCAGGATCGTGTGTTTTGAGGTTCAGGATGTTTTCCAAGTATCGGTTACCGTAGTGGTGACCACGAGGAGGTAACCACACACATACATTTGTGTATCGTGGAAGGTTTCCCTTCCATGACCGACACTGCTACATTTGAATCGTCTAAGACATGACTAGAACAGCTCTAGAGTGGCGTTCGCATACGCAGGTTACGGAGGTCTTTCAACCTTTATTCCACCCCCCTCAGCGGACGCCGTTACAAATCACGTCAAATAACTTCAAATTTATAAATACCGCAGAGATTAACTTTGTACGGTGAACTTTAAGGGAATGAATAACTCCAAACGTGAAATAGATAGCAAAAATTGTATCCCTAACAAAATTAAAGATATTTCAATTACATAAAAAATAGAGTATCTAATTTTTATTCTAACTTGAACGGTATAGAAATTATGAGTTAATAAGTGCAAACCCGCATGCTTTTCAATGAATACCATTTTTTGAACACCCTGTAACTTGGTAGGAGTTGAAGTTAGACCCCCCCCCCCCTTCCAAAACGACTTTTTGCTGGAAATATTTCCAAGGAATACGTGTGATATTCGGCTTTGTGGGGTAGTGGTACTGGGACACTCTGTATATATATATAAATATACTTACAATTTGTTCCTTTAGATCTTTGGTGGCAATCGGCGATAACCACTGATGTATTCCTAAATAACGTTTTTGCATTAATTTTAATGCTGGTGCTCTTTGAGCGTAAGCACCACCCAAAAGAGCACCACTTAATGTTGCCGCATCTAATACCACCATTTTGTTTGGTTTATTAAGTCAAATTATTGACTTTTATGTGAATGTGTGTGTGTGTGTTTTTGTGAGTGTGTGTTATTTGTGTTCGATCAATAAAGAATATTTTGTATTTACAATGTCGTCGTCGTCGATCGATCGATCGATCGGGTTTTTTTTTATTTTTGTTGTTGTATAATCAACGAACGAATAATTACAAAAAATGCTTTTTTTTTATTTTTACAACTTAACTTACAAATTTTTATTGTTTTAATTGTAATTTGGTATTTTATTTATAATACAAAATAAAACAAAAACCAATCAATTGTTTAATTTATTTACAGTGTAATGTAATTTTTAATTTTGTTTATAATACACATTTAAATATTTACACTTTTTAACAAATTTTTTTACAATGCATCATTTTGTAAAATAAATAGAATTTTCACCTGAATTAAATGGAATTTTTTTTTTGTTTTTTGAATTATTATCACACACATAAATTTTCTTCATTGGTCAATTAATTATTTTTTTGAATTTTAAATATCCAATTAACCAATAAAAACGATCTATACGAATTTATAACATAAAAATTTGATAACGGTAAAGTTAGGCTTTTTTTTTAGAAAATCGACAACTACTGAAAGTACCGCTGGAATGGAATTTTTTAAGAAATTTTCTAAGCGAAAAAATTGTCTGGTATTGAAATTGTGTTATTCCTTTATCCTTTATCTGTTTTTCTTTTGTTTAGTTTATTATAAACACACTCTCACACCGTTTTGCAACTTTCCATTGATTTTTTTTCCTTCATCATAGAAATCGTGAATTCACACAAAAAAAAAAAAAAACGAGAAAATAATGAAAAATTTAAATAGATTTTTTTGTGGGGTTTTTTGTTGCGTCGTTGTACGTCGTAATTTAGTGCGCGGTGGTCAAAAAGATTTTTTTCTAATATCGTTTTCATCACTATGGAACTTAACGAAGGAGTGTGCTCCGAGTATACTCCGAGTATCCACTTTCGTTAAAAATCATGTTCATTACTGCATATTTGTAAATCGAGAGTGTCCACTTTTTTCATTTTGTTATTTCAGTTTTGACTCCAGGTTACACAAATGCAAATGCAAGTTCAAAATAATAAAATAAAAGAATAATCAAAATTGACGTTTGTTTAATTATTTGTGCATTGTTTTCAACAATAAATAATTTTAGATTATTACGTTCAATATTACGATGCAGGTAATAATAATAATTTTTTTTTAAAAAAAAAAATTCAAAAACAACACGAGATGTCGAAATATACTACTACATACACAGAATGTATAAAATGTGCCCTCAAGGACAAATCTGTGTTCAATGAAAAATATAAGAGGTTATCGCCTCAATCAGGTTATGCCCTCAGTTAGAGCGCACAAGCATTGAAAAGGCAATTAAAAAAAAAATATGGGCATTAAAATTTTACATTTTTGACAGCGCCGCGCAGATTCTTCGTTACCGTCATACTTTCCGTTGTGTTGATTGTCTAAAGAATGTATTATACATTCTGTCAAATAAGTACCCGGAAATTTGAAATTAAACACAAACAACTTATCAATTATCTAAATTTATTATATCCCCTTCAAAATAGGCCCCTTCTGAGGCAATACACTTCTTCCAACGAACAATCCAATTATCGAAACACTTTTTAAAGCTATATTCCGGGATGGCCTTCAGTTCTCGTTGCGAATTAGTTTTG
Organism: Dilophus febrilis; assembly: GCA_958336335.1. Classification (NCBI taxonomy): domain Eukaryota; kingdom Metazoa; phylum Arthropoda; class Insecta; order Diptera; family Bibionidae; genus Dilophus; species Dilophus febrilis. Next base: position 38,539,396 of record OY284470.1, read on the forward strand.
ATGTTTTCAATGCTCTCAAAACGGGTTCCACGAAGTGGTAATTTGAGTTTCGGAAACAGGAAAAAGTCACACGGGGCCATATCTGGAGAGTACGGTGGAATTTGATGGAAAACCGTACTGCGATTCACTTTTTGAAGAAAATTCAGATCTTTTGGCACCAATCGCGCTGCGACTTTCCGCATACCCAAAACATCAACCAAAATATGACGAGCGGTCTCATGAGACATGTTCATTTCTTGGGCTATCTCTCGCAAACTATAATGACGATTTTCGAGCACCATTTCCTTTATTTTGTCGACGTTTTCTTCAGTTGAAGAGGTCGAAGGCCGTCCTGAACATGGCAAATCGTTCACTTCTTCTCGCCCCTCTTTGAACGATTTATACCAATCGTAAACTTGAGTTTTCGACATGGTTTAATCACCAAATGTTTTTTTCAACATTTCCAACGTTTTGGCGCAAGAAATTTCGTTTGAAACACAAAATTTCACGCAAACTCTTTGTTCGATATTTTTATCCATAGTGAAAATCGCAACGCACACAAAAGGTTGACTGGTTCCTAACGACGCCGTAAACAAACTAAATGACACACAGCAATAACAATTGACAGAATAGTTGCTGACAGTTGTGCCAACCTGGGAAAAAAAAAATTTTTGAAATATTCTCAGCGGGAAAGTTTAAAATGAGAATTTCCGGGTACTTATTTGACAGAATGTATATACTGATTCAATTTGATTCAAATTTGGTACCCCGGCGGTGCATAGGAACAAGAGTAATGAAGAAGTACAAATAAATTAGTAAAATGGGCCCGTGTGGGCGGGTCTTAAATGGGCCCCGTTATTCCTTTATCTGTGTGGGTGTAACAGAAATTTAGTTTTTCTGAGATTGAGTTTTGGTTCAGCAAAAAAAAAAGGGGTTATGGAAAATTGGAACACCATTCAGGGCCGTAAACATTCAACAAAAAAAAAAATAAACAAAAATGTATTAAACTTGATGAGAAAACAGATCTGGAATGTCTCGAACCTACGCAATGGAGATTATGTGTTGGAAAAGATTGCGACGTTATTTTATCATTTTTTATCGAATTACGCATTTGCATTCGACATAAAGTAAGGCGTTGTTTTGTTTTTCTTTTTAATATACAGAAAATTTGTTCAATTTATATACAAAAATTTATTATAAAGGGTTAATATTTTACTTGGAATAAAATTTACATATCTAAATACTAATTTATAAATTTTATAAAAATAATAAAAAATACGATTTATTCAATTATTTTACAGTGTATATTTACATTATATTATTTACATACAAAAAAAAAACAAAAACGCAAAACTGTCACTGTCAAAAAATGTTCAAAATCAAAATTAAAACCCCAATATAAAAAAAGAAGCTATGATGCCGGACCGGAATTTTAATCATTGGAAATTTAATGAATGAATCCGTCCCTTCATTCCGTATTTCAAATGGTTACGGATTTTCTGTCCTCTAACAGAAAAATACAAACCACACACATTGCCCTAAAACACGCAGGCCCTTAAGATGCCATGGTAAGTGTGAAAATGTTAAGTGTGAAATTGACATTTAGAAAGAAATGTGTGTGTGTTTGGGTTCGATGAAAAGGTACAAGAGGGGTTCTGTTAAAAAATTAAAAAAAGAGTTGAAAAAAAAAATTATTATATTGAAATTTATCATTAACCTAAACCTTAAAATTCCAAAAAGTTCCACACTTTTATTTTCCAACACTGTCAAAACACTGTCACATTACCAGTGTAACACTTCCATGTTACGTCATCCATTATAAGAAGACGACATTAATTTGTATGGTATACAGTGTGTCCCAGCTAATGCTATCCAGCCAATATCTTCGAAACTAGTGGCGTTATCACTAATATGATGTTAGTTGACCCCCACTGGATTCCATTTGGCTACATTTTTATGTATTATTAACCCCCTCCTCCCCACGTTAACCCTTATGCGCTTAATGGATATGAACTTTGGAAAATCAAATGTAAATCTATAGTTTTTTTTCGCCCATTTTGAAGAGCTTAACGAGTAGTTAAAAAAAATGTAATAATAGGTGGGGGTCCCATGGGGAATTTTTTCACAAATGGGGAATGTCCATCTAATGGAAAATGGGCGAAAACTCGCTAAATCTCTATGAAAACATGTGTTGTGATGTATTAGAAAATTAAGGGGGGTGTCCAAACACCCCAACCCCCCACGCCCCCTTTTTAACGGCAAAAATCGAAATTTTGATTTTAGCATTAAAAAACCATATTTTTTGATAGTTTGCAAAAATCGCATGCAAAAATCAAAATTTCGATTTTTCCCCCCAAAAAAACGGGGGGTTGGGGGCTTGGAGTGTTCGGACACCTACCTTAATTTTCAACGTAGAACAACTTTCTAGTACATCACAACACATATGTTTTCATAGAGATTTAACGAGTTTTCCCCCATATTTCGTTAGCTGGACAATCCCCATTTGTGGAAAAATTCCCCATGGGACCCCCACATATTATTATATTTTTTTTAACGTGGGGAGGAAGGGGTTAACATAAAAATGTAACCAAATGGAATCCAGTGGGGGCCACTAACATCATATTAGTGATAACTCCACTGGTTTCGAAGATATTGACTGGATAGCGTTAGCTGGGACACACTGTATATGCAAGGCGCGCCTACTGATACTAATAAATCAAAATAGAAATCACTTTTCGCATTCCAAGTTTAATGTTCCACAATCCGGAATATCTACCTCGGTAACCTGCAGAGATATATCGCAAATTTTTTTTTTTTATCCGGATTCGAGAGGACGTACGTGTTAAAATTCAGATTCCAAAACACAAAACATATTTTTTATGCATTTAGTAGGATTTGAACCCACGACCCCAAAATTTCGTCAGAATTTTAGGTTGCATTAACATTAACATTTACACCACAGAGTTATACCGTACTGTATATTACATATATAAATTGTGTATTTAATAAACTTTATAGTGATGCGTAAAGATAATATTAAATGAAGACACAAAAAAAAAGAATGATAATAAATAAATGTAATAATTATCAATTTATCAGAGAGCGGCCGTCTCTTTACATTAAACGCAATCGCAAATCAATTCATTACACATTAATTACTTTACTTAAATAAATTGTACATTAAAAAACCAAAAATTACAATCAAGATAAAGTATTAGAATAGGATGATTCGTAGAAAAGTAAACGAAAATGTTTTTGGAAGTTCTTGAGTTCTTTTCCAGGATAACTAGGAGTAGGTAAGACTAGAAAAGAGTAGATTTTTGTCTATATCGAACTACACCGTACTATGGCAAAGAATAATTCAGAATAGAAGAATATACCAGGGGTGTGGAGTCGGTGTCGGAGTCGAGGAGTCGGTTATATTTGAGTGGAGTCGGAGTCGAAATATTTGGACCGACTCCTCGACTCCAACACATTAATAATCAATTACATTTTTCACTTTTTTTTAAATTTCATTGATTTTTTCATATTATTAATTATTAACGTAAACATCAGAAGGTTTTGTCTTTTATAGTACAAATATTGAATAATTGAATATACTAAACCCAATTTATATATAGGAGTAAAAAATGGTATGGCATTTGTTAATGGAAAATGTAGAATATCGTATATTCACGTATAAACACATCGCAGTGCATATATATTAAATCCCAATAACAATATTTGTATATGCGTATTTTATAAAGAATGGCATGGCAGAAACTGATAAATTCTGTTTAGAATTCAATGAATGCCTAAAGAGGGTGGAAAAATTCGATCGAAGCAGCAATTTAGATGTGCGTAGTGCGATAAGCAAATATCCAGAAATTGTACAACATGCTGCACTGTTAGCCACCGCACTACCACCAACCCAAGTCAATGTGGAGCGTTTATTTTCGGCTATACGCATAATAAAATCAGATTTGCGAGCAAATATGAAAGAAGATTTGATTGATGCCATTTTATTTTTAAGAACTAATTTTTAAGGGAGAATAAAGAATATATGCGTTATTTAAATGAAATTATTTATTATTTTTATTATTAAATTAAATGGAAATCCGAAAATAAAAATGAAACTGAAGTTAATAAGAATTATAAATGTAGTTAATTCATATACAGTGATGTTCGGTAAAATAGGTGTAAAGCAATTTTAATGTATTTTGATTAATTTCAAATACCAATATCTATTTGTGAATCATGCCATCCATACGACAATTTAGTACTTTGTTTACCTTTATTTATCACATGAAAAGAAAGAGATAAAAAATGTTGTCCTTCGTATTTCTGGGAAATTAGCTAGGAATATGCTGTTCGGTAAAATAGGTGCGATGTATTTTGTTCTACCAAAAACGCAAGAAAAAGTATTAATGTCCACAATATTAAATAAAATCTAAGTATTTCGCGTACATACCATTTATGATTTAATATTTTGTCGCATGTCCCTTATTTTAAATTACTGCCTCACATCGATTTAGCATGAACTGCACCAATTTTTGGCACCTTTCTATAGAAATCGCTTCCAAACTTTTACAATTTCTTTCCCCCGTTCTACTTTGTTTTTTGAGCCGTTTTGTTGCAACTGATGTTTATACGTGCTTCCACAAGTTTTTAATCGGATTCAAGTCGGGTGATTGTGTTGGCCATTCTATTTTGTTGACATTATTTTGTGGAAACCAAACCGATGCTTTGTTAGCCGTATGTTTTGGGTCGTTATCTTGCTGATATGACCATATAATAGGCATGTTTTCTTTTGCGTATGGCAACATTTCGATTGAAAGTATCCTTATATATTCCTGTTCATCCATTGGATATTTTTGACCTAAATATATAGGACCAACTCCATACCATGATGATACCAAAACATATCATTAAACTACCACCTCCATGCTTAATGGTTTTTTTTGTGTTTTGCGGTAAAAATTCTGAATTTGGTCTTCGTCTAACATGTAATTTGCCATCTGATCCATGCAAATTTATATTGGTTTCATCAGAATAAAGAATATGTCGTCACTTTTTAATATCATTATCACCTGACCAATCACGATGTACATGTGCGAATTTTAAACGGTGTTTAATGTGTTTCGCTGTATGCATTGGTGCTTGTCTAGCTATTCGCCCCTATAAATTTGATGCTATTAACCTTTTTCATACCGTGCTTGATGAAATGCTTAGATCAAGCTCTCTTACAAGTTCCCTGGATGATAAAAAGGGCTCTTTTTTGTGGCAACAACCACTCTACGATCGTCATTGCTTTTAGTTTTACGTTTGTTACCCCTTCTTTCTGTGGTATATTTGAATTTTAATGCGTTGGTAATTATAATTTGGGAGCATTTCATAATTTCAGAAATATTTTTATATGTTAGCCCGGATGCTCTTAGATCCTTTATACGTTGCCATTCAAATACCGTACAATGTGTACTTTTACCCATTGTGACTTAGAAATATGTATTTATTTAATCCGGAATGTTTCAAAAATTAAATTTAAATCACTGCTTTACCTAAAATTTATTTAAAAATTCACAAACTCACCACCAATAAATGTAATTTATTCGCAAAAACTAAATAAACCACAATTAACATAGTCCGCACCTATTTTACCGAACAGCATGTTCATAGCTAATTTCCCAGAAATACGAAGGACGACATTTTTTATCTCTTTCTTTTCATGTGATAAATAAAGGTAAACAAAGTACTAAATTGTCGTATGGATGGCATGATTCACAAATAGATATTGGTATTTGAAATTAATCAAAATACATTAAAATTGGTTTACACCTATTTTACCGAACATCACTGTATGTAAAATCATTAAATATAACTTATTTCCCTTAAAACATTATAAAATTCTATAAAGCTGGAGTCGGAGTCGGAGTCGATATATGAGTTCTGGTTGGAGTCGTAGTCGGAGTCGATCGAAAATTGGGCCGACTCCACAACCCTGGAATATACCCCTTTCTACTTTTACCTACTCCTGCGCACTACCGACTAATCAAGAAGTAACTATTACAGATGCGTTAAAAAAAAAATAGAGGTGTTTTGTTGACGTCTAATAGTTTAAAAAAATATTGTCGAAATTTTTTCTCATTATGACACACCCCGTAAAAAATAAGTGTAAACTAAACATAACTAAACATTTAATTTTAAGAAAACATAAATAGAAATAGAAAAGATATCAGTATTTTTTACTTCCTGTACAGTCTCGTCTCTTTGTTGTTACAATATCGGTTTTTTCGGTTAATTGAAAGTAATTTCGATAATGTTGAAAAAAAAAAAAACAAAAATTAAATGCTATTAAAAAATTACTAATTAAATTGTTCCTTTTTTTTTTGACATAATAAAATATCATAATGGTGTGATAAGATAAGTTATATAGATAAGAATAAAACATAATTAATTATAAATTTTTTTTCAAATTGCATATTATTTTTTTGTTTGTTTGTTTTTTTTTTTGTTTTAATAACATGCAATTGAACTTTACCAAATGAAACAAAAAAAACAAAACAACTGACTGATTAAAATACAATTAAATAACATCACATTTCCTTTGCTTTTTGCGTTCGAGATACTCATAATTTGGTGTTTCTCTATAATATATTAGTTCGTTTTTACTTCCTCTGGTTACACTATTTTTCATTTAAACATTAATGAATAGTTTTTGTTATTTTGTTGGTGGGGGTGAGGTGGGAATATTCTGAGATAATTTCGCAATGGCAATGGTGTTATGTTCTTAAGCGATAATTCATAATTTCAATCAAAAAAAAAAATAATCACAAAAAAATTGAATTGGACTAACCGTCCGTCCAAAACGAGTTCAACACCCATTTTAATTGGTAAACGATGATTAAAACATTGTATAGAGGAGTTTTGCCGACAAAAAGACCGACAATTTTGGTTACTCGCACATAACTCGAGCCAGTTAGCTCAAATTGAATTGTTTATGCAGTGCAGACTTGTTTTTTGACTAAGATTTTTCACAGATTTTACTTAGGATAACAATCACATAAAAATATGTATTTTAGAACGTGAATTTATGGAAATTAAAATTTTTTTTTCTTAGTATAATAGAATGATAAATAAAAAAAAAATAAATTGCCGTTGAATCGAGCCAACGTTTTAGCTTGGGCGTTGATTCGGATGATCGAGCTACGATACTCCTGTTTATATGCGATTTTCAGTTCGAGCTAGAGAAAGATTTTGGCCAAGTTATGTGCGCATACGCATACGTAGCCATTGATAGACAAATATTACAGCCAATGTTTTGAGTTTTTACACTTGCGTAATAAGAGAAATATTTGAGTATTGTCCAATTTCTTGTATTTCCGTGTGTTTATACGGTAGAAACTTAAAAAGGTTCCGGACAACAAAAAAGGTATGAACTAATTTGATCTATTTTATTTTTTCACCTGTTTTTTTTATACATAAATACGTATTTGTTTTCGTTTGTTTTGCGTATGTGAATTTATATGTTACCGTATAAATTGTATCCCAAAATTGGTATGACAATGTTGAAGACAAATCGAAGTTGAAGACATAAGACAAATGGACTTAAATTAGTTTGCCGTATAAACACAGTGTAACATATGATCAACGATGCATCATGAACATTTTCGTTTTCGTTGATGGCTACGATGTATATGCGCGTACCTAGCTCGAGACAATTACGTCGAGTATTGAGCTAGAATCGACTTTTGTTTTATAGCTGGAGACACAGCACAGATTTTTCACAGATTTGTTTAGGAAAAAAAAACAAACAATAAAAGCACTTAATTTAAAACGTAAATTTCTGCGATATTTGCTGCGTTAAAAGAAGTTCAAGCAAACAATTTTTTTTTGGACTATTTAACCGAGCTACAATAGAGTTGTGTTCTTTCTGGTTCGTTCGAGTAAAATTTCCTGCTTATATGCGATATAAATAGATTGAGCTAGAATGGGGTAGCTGGACCTCTAACGTTTTAAGCATTTTTTTTTTGCGGGTTAGAACCTAGCAATATAGACTCCACAGTTTCGGAATCAGTCAATTCTATGCTGCAACAACCAATATTTTATCTGCATTCTTATTTTAATAGCTTTTCGATTGTTTCTGTGTGTTACAAAATATTTTAAAATGGCCATCATGTAATTGTAAATTTAAGCGAAAACATATTCCAATTTATTTATTAACATTAAAAATACATTATAGTATGAAGAGAAAATTTTATTTTTCCAAATGTGTATAACATTTATTGACAATAAATCAATAAAAGACCTGGCAGAGACATCTTTACTTTACTTGTGGCAAAAGCGAAAGCCGGAAAGTTAGATTTTCAATTACCAACTTAATATTAAAAATAATGTGACGCCACAACACTCCATAATATATACATATTTTAAAATTCATTCAAAAAAAAAAAAAAAACCACTCTTCCAAGGAAGTGGAAGAAAAATCTCTAAGGGAGTGGCGGCGATAAAAGCAGTAAAAATAAATAATCCACGATAGGAAATTCGATTTTTTCCATTTTTCATAAAGATCCATAAAAGTTGACGCCAATTTTGAGTTTTGAGAACTTAACGAAGCATATCTCAACGTATTAAATTTACTATGCCAAAAAATTGTTAACCACACCTTATCCATTTTGACCAAATTTTGTGCTGAAAGGAGGTGGAAGTATGAATCCATAGTAGTAGTGGGAATAAAAAAAAATTCCACCAAAAATCTTCAAAACTCATTGATAAAATCAAAATAGCATTCGAAACCAGGTTTCAAGGAATCTGATAGCAAAGGGATTATGCCTGAGATATATATGAACCTTCAAAACTTGACGAACGTATGTTAAAAATTTCGATCGAATAGAAACAGTGTAGACAATCGAGCTGGTTAAAGTGGGCGGCTACTCCCCAATAGGCCATAGGCCAATCAATTTGTAGTTTAAACTGTAGGGAATAATAATAATGAGGAAGTGGCGCAACTACGAGAGAATCTCAAATGCACTGGAATATCAGCCATTGGTGGCCGACAACCGAAAAGGCTTTGTCATCACCTAAATGGTAAAATCGAAGAAGTTTTTGGAACTCGATCAATGAGTCAATGAGGATCAATGAACTGGATCTGGATGAGTGCATGAGGGAATGTTTTACCGGTGGCGAAGAATGATGCGGCTCTTGCGTATTACGCAACCGATATAGTTTTCAATTTGATTCTAAAATTAACCGCAACCTTGAGCGCGAAACGTTTGAGTAAAAATGTGATTAAAAATGTGATTGGTAAATAAATTAATTTTTTTCCTACAAGATTTAATTACGAAAAAATGGAAGTGTTTCGGTGGTGTGTGTCTATGATAATGAAGATGATGATGATGATGATATAATTCCATAGTTTTAACGTTAAATGTTGTATAAATTGCTTTATCTACATTATACAATGCAAATAGTACTCAAAAGTAGTTAAAAGTAATTTTGTATTTTTGTTGTTGGCGTTACTCATAACATTTCTGTATTACATATGTTTAGAAAAAACAAAAAAAAAAACAAAACGCTGTTTGCGATATTTATGTCAATAAAACAGAAAAAAAAAATAAAATAATAAATAGATTATTATTAGCGTTTATAAATACTTTATTGCATGTCTATTGTGTGTCTGTACGTACGGGTAATAAATAATAAAAAAAAAAGTACCTTCTTTAGAGTATCACATCAAATAGAACCCTTAAAAAACAAAAAAAAAAAAAATACAAGTGCATTTTGTAGTGACATAAAATATGTAGAAATAAATATATATCATATATTTAGTAAGTGTACTTATTATACGGATAAATTATTATTATGTAACGCGCGCATTCGTTCAAAACAAATAATTGTCATATTAATAATTTGTGTCTTGGAGTCGTAACCATCCTATAGAGAGGTCGTTTATAACAATTATGGATATTATCTCTCGATCTGGGTTGCTAAGAGGATGATGGAAAGAGTTAAAGCGTTGTAGGGTATTGCGATTCTCAGTCCGTCATCCTCAAGTATTAGTTACCACCTCCACGTGGTGGCAATCGGGCTACCACGTGATCCTAGAATGCAGCTAAGTAACTAATGCGAAAAAACAAAACAAGTAATGATTGAATAACCGAAGGGTTTAATTACACCAGATGGTAACCAGATTGAGTCTGGGAACCCATCCTCTTCGGAAGCATGCCCCACGGATTCTGGGAGGGGGGGGGGCAAATTATTACTTGAAATGGGGAGTTTGAAGATGACGTGTCCGCGATCCGAATTGGGTGGCAAACTGAGTAGGTGTCAATCGGAGGTGTACGAAAGGGGGCCCAAGTATGGTCTGATTCGAACATACCGCAGCCGGAGTAGGGGTTTGTTCGAATCAGTAAGAATGTGACACGCGTCTTCGGGCGTGTCTATGCAAGATTTCCCCTCCTTCGTTAAAAAAAAAAAATCTCTCGATCGGAAGTCATCTTGACATGGTGCGAGAGCTTATAGGTTGCAATGAACCGAACGGCTATTGGACTGATTTTCCCACACCCAGAATGTCAGAAAGGTCAATGCACTAAGAAGAACTCTCAGATACCCAGACGCCGGCGCCCCTGGGAGTATTAGCCTACCAAATCAAGAGGTTCTGCTATGGCTGACCAATCAATCCTGCTCAGTTACAAGTCTAACAGTATATTTATAGGTGGGCTGAAACATGAAAATGGATTTACTACTACAAGCATTAAATCCATATGATTATTTTTTAGTTTGAATCCTAACCTTCAATACACAAAGATACGTGTATGTATTAATTTGACCGCTGTCGAACTATTTTTTTTAAGTTTATGAGAGTGATAGCATTTTGTGAGTGAAGCAACACCTGTGTTAGCTTTTTAAAAAAACTTGGATCAAAAAGGAATTCTGTGTGTTGCAATAAACCATTGCTATTTGGCGAAAAAAAAATAAATAATACTGTTGAAGCCAATGCCAAGGGGGTTGATAAACAATATTCAGACTCTACTGCAGGAAAATCAACCATTGAGTCGGGTGGATTTGCTAAGTTTGTACTAAGCGCAATGAGCACCGAGAACGATGCAATGGACGCCCTCAAAAGAGGCTGTTACCGACGAACGAACCTTCGGTAAAAAAGTGCACTGCAATAATTTTGGATAACCGTAAAGTGAAGTTGATAGCTGATACTCTAAAGATATGTTGAAAGGAACGTGTGTGTTTGGACATATTGTGAATACATATTTGGGCTGAGTTGCGAAAGATCTGTACTCTGTAAGTGGCGATGCCGTCGGGTGCAAACTCACAATCGACCAAAAACAACAACAACGAATTGATGCTTGTTCTGAGCAGTGTTTGAACCTGTTTAAATCGTAATAAACTAGAATTTTCACGTCAATATGTAATAAAATGGATCCATCCATCATTTCACACCGGAGTCCAATTGACAGTCAGCCGAGTCATCAACTGCACGTGATGAGGATCGACTCACAAAGCGTGAAAAGACGCAATAGTCGGCGGCTGGCAACACGTAATGGCAAACGTAATGGCATCCGTATTTTGGGATGCGTGCGTATGGTATGGTTTATTTTTTGAACTATCTTGAAAAGGGAAAAACCATCAACAGCGAGTATTATACAGGCTTATTCAAAAAGCGTTTGAAGGTTCAAATCCCGGAAAAGTGGTCCCATTTCACAAATCAGCTGTTTCACAAATCAATGAAAACGATGGCAAAATTTAATGAATTGGGCTTCGAATTGCTTTCGGGCATCCACCGTTTTCTCCAGATTTGACAACCAGCCCGCTTTTTTCCCGTTCTCTGGAAAGAGATTTCGCGCCGATGAAGAGGTAATCACCAAAACTATTTTGGTTTATTTTGAGGCTACCAAGACAAATCGTATATAATCGTTATATTATCTGTTCGTCAGTCAATCAGTCCAGTTATTCTGTCTGTATGTGACCTATCCCTACGATAATTCAAAAACTACTAAACGGATTTCATATAAATAAGACTTTTGTTTACTTCGTTTTGATGATTGTGAACGAAGTGGCACTATTCGCTCGGACTCTTTCCTTCACATTCAACCAACCACAATGTGTTTGTGTGTTTTTTTGATTTCACTCTACCCAAGGGATAGTTCTGAGATAGTTTGTTTAGTTTACAACGAACCAAATTTCATTTGTTTCAATAAATCAATTAATTAAATTAATATGATGAGTGGCTTTAGGTGATAGATACTCACAGAAGAATTTGTTTGAAACAATTTGGGAACAGAACATTTTTTAGTATTAATCCAAGAACCAAGGGGGGAAATTTGTAGAAATATTCGGTGAATTATTGTCAAGGGTCATCCCCACATTCCGATAGATTTCGATGGCTGGGACATTTGACTAAAAATTTCTGATGATAGATTGTGGTGTGGACATGTACAATAGAAACATGCAACAAGGGAAACCAAATGGAGAGATTGTGAGAGAAAATAGTAAGATGCAAATGGGCTATGGAAAATGGACGACCCTAAAGCCAGAAAATTCAACGGGGCCGACTTCCGACCGAAGATGGCGATCTGCTACACCTTTGCTAATGGAATGTTTTTTAAAACTTTCAAAATGGTGGTGGGCTTCATTCATTCAAGATGAAAAAAATGAAAAAATGAAATGAGAATTTAAAAAATATTTGGGTCTTTTGAGTTTTTGAGTTAAACAGATAAAAATTACACAACAGATAAAAATTACTCACTCAGTAGTGAAAACACTGAAAAATCTGTCATTTTAAGACCGACTTGGGTTGTTGTTAATGATTGATAAATGATCGGTAAGTAAGTTCATATGTTCGAAAAACAAACAAAAAAAAAATATGTTCCTTGAACTGATTTCCAATTCATAGAATCCACAAAAAACAAAAACAAAACAAAACAGCACAATTTTTGTTCAGACACCCAAACGGAGACAATGAAGGATTGCAATGGGTGGTTTATTACCCAACCACATGCACACACCATAAATCAAATATCGTATTGCATGATAAATGTTTTGCCAAATTTTTTTCCTATTAATATATTCCTATAATTATTGTGGCATAAATAAATCGGTGATGTTACACAATGATGGAAAAGAAAATCGACAATTTTAGTTTATTTATTTATTTAGTTTGATGGCACGCAGCGCAATAAACCTTCACACCCCCAACCAACCAACCAACCAACCAACCAACCACCCGCTCGGGGTTAATATCAACCATTAAAAAACAATAATAAAGGTGAAAAAAATAAATAAATAAATAAATATAAAAATTTATGGTTTCCATTTAAGAAAATACCGATTTAAATTCACCCTAAATAATATTTTATTTTTTTTTTTTTTTTGCACTATTATAATAAAGATTTATTTCTTTTTTTTTTTTTATGATCATCATCACTTATCAAAAAATAAACAAACAAACAAACACCCTGTTAGAATAAACACATAGAAGAATAAACACTTACGATGCGGAGGGACGATATCTTGGAATGTTTATTTTAATTGAAATTGCAAAAATAGAGTAATTGTAATTTGTAACTAACTTCATAAGGATTCTGGTAAAAAATAAATCGGATTTTTCCTTTAACGTAATTCTAGAAAGTTCTGGGAAATTTTAGTGTTTTTTTTTTTTTTTTTGGAAACGGAAGAGTCATGAAGTTTGGAAAAATTTAGCGGAAGAAAATTCTTCGAGGAAAAATATCCCGATGGCTTCGTAAATCTTCCGATGCAAATTTTGATCATCTTAATCAGACAGAAAGAGATAGATATAGGATTGATCCAATCCAATGATTTTAGTATGGAATAGATTTACTTTAAGATACACTGAGATGGAGACAATACCATAGTGAGAAAGAACGAGAGATAGAGAGAGAGAGAGACCGAGAAAGAGAAAGAAAGAAAGAGAGGCCGATCAACGGCAAAGACAAATTTTCCGATTTAAAAACACTTCACTCATTTGAAGAAACGTTGTTTTAGCAACGCGGAAAACTACTACAAAAAAAAACAAATTATATTTCAAAGATCCATTACAGACCGAAAGCAATACGACACTTTTGCTTCGACGTCTGTTTCCCATAATATCCCATAATTTTGAAAGTGTCTGAAACACACACCATAAATAAAAAATTATATTAATAGTAAAATTTACATATTTTTTCCCCATGTAATGTGATATGTTTTTTTTATTAAATATAAATATTTTCTGTAATAAAATTTATCACATTTTTGTTTGGGGCTTCCTTACAGGTTTCGTTCGCTTTTTTTTTTTTTTTTACAGATTAACACATAACAATCAATTATCCATCAAAACAATTATCGCGAGTAAGTCAAATTAAAGGTGTTTATTGTGATTGTTTAATTGGGCGTCTTAAGCCTATTTAATTTAATTTTATGTTATGCGATTTTGTATATTTATGATTTTTCTTCTTCGCCTCTTCCGCAATTTTAATAAAAATACGACGGTTTTTTTTTTTTTAAATCGGTATTGAAAAAAGGTTACGCTATCGTTTTTGTGGTTCTGATCGGAGTATTTTACTCTGGTTTAGTGGGCTAAGTCAGTTGTTAGGGTGACCACCTTTGAATTCTGCCAATCCCGGAGTTTATGCTAAAATGCTTGTAAGATCCTTATGAAAACTGGGGGGGGGGGGGGGGGTTGTGTGTGTTTGAGATTGCCCTATAGTCCTACACAAATGCTATTAAGAAAGTTCTGCCATTTAGAGCGCACACTTTAACAGTGACAGTAGCGAATTTTGATATTTTTATGTGATTTTTTTTATATTATGCTAAATCCGGAGAAATGTCTCTAAATCCCGGAACCCGGAAATCGTATGCCAAAGCCCGGAGAGGTGGTCACCGCATCCGCTGACGACCTATTGGGCGCATCAGCAATACTATGATTTCGTTTATTGGGTTGAATATCGGTTTTTAATATCGGTCAGCAATGAATCACAAATAGCACTAAAGTTCAATTGTTAAACAAAAATGATCAACTGAACTGGTGTCGGAAAATATATGTTTTGCCTTGCCTAGAGTAAACTTATGGTATAACTTGCTTCGCATTGATTTTTCCGATCGATCATTTAAGTATTTATATTTTGTTTATGAACCATAACGGACGAATTTAGTAGACAAAAAATTATTCTGTAAGCTATTAATATCGTAAAATTAACGAGGTACGGTTTACCACATCCACGGATTCTACATCAACGTACTCCGGATTCCATACTTTTATCGAGACATTTTTGAATAAAGATTCGGAGTTCGACGCGTCTTGGACAAAAAAGGTACTTTTATATGATAAAAACGCCAAAATTTATACTATATTTAAAAAAATTTCATTGAATTTTTTCGGGTTTTACTCTTGAAATATTTAATTAAATAATTTTTTGTATAATGTACTTATTAAAAGGATTACACTTTCAATTATCCATTATCCGTAAAGAACAAAGCATTTCCCAGTCTTTTATTAGCAAATTAGTCTTTATCACGTACAAAAACTCAAAGAATCTGGGAAGATGTAATGAACCGTCACGTAATTTTAACATCGTAAACACATTTTTAATCGAATTTGTTACGTGGTTCGGCTACAGAGAGAGAAAGAGTCGGTTCCTTCTCCTCCTTCGAGTAATCCTTCGGGTATTCTTTTTTTTAATAGATTCCCCCCCCCCCCCTCAGTTAATAAGAAAAATAAAAAGACCTTGTTTGTTGGTTGGTGGGGATCTTATTAGAAGTATTGTTGTGCTATTGTAGTTTCGGTTTTTCCAATGCACGTTGGTTATGGAATTCACCATGGCTAGTCAACACGGGGAGTGTTTATTAATGAATTGTCTGATTTTATAAAAACATTCTAAATGTTTTTTAAACACCGAAGAGAAGTAAAAATGTTGGGCTACTTGGGATGTCGAACTTAGACAGAGGAATTATTTAAAATTTTGGTTTCTCATTAACATTTTAAATGGCTTCAACGGCTTCATTTCGGAAAATTACTTTCAGCTAGATGATTACGACTTGTTGTCCGTAAGGTAGTCACTCTCGCTTGGAAGTCACCTCGGATGTGGTGCGAGAACTTATAGGTTGCAATGAACCGAAGGCTTTGCTGATAGGTATAGCCATTTTAGAAAGGTTTACGGGGAGCAATGCAATAAGAACTTCCAGCTGCCAGACAGCGGGCGGCTCCTGGGAGTTGGTCAGCCATAGAAAAAAAACTCTTTTTATGGATGACGATCAACCAATCCTGAACTACAAGTCTAACAGTAAATGAACTCCAACAAAACATAAAGCCGAAGATTATGATGTGTATCTTAACGCATAAAATGAAACAACGGTGCGGTTTACCGTTCCATTTAAGACACGGCGTCTGATATTTCGCATATACCAAATCTGCGTCTTGGTCTTGATTCTGAGAGCTCTCTCTCTCAGACAACGACAATTTAAAAGAAGAAAAAAAAATGGTATATTTAATGCTATTTTTTGGTTGGGAATAAAATGCATTAATGCTTTTCCTTTGGTTGGTTGAAAATATTTTAAATATTTATAACGAAATTATTATTATTGAATTTTGATTAGTTCAGCGCAGAAGAAATGCAGTATTTTATTTTATTTTTTTGGTAATTTCCATATTTATGGATATTAAAATATGAAAAATGAAGAAAAAAAAAACACTGTAAAAAATTAATTTAAATATCAATTCTATAAAAAATAAAAAAACTTAATAAAACAAAACATTCCAAAAACTTAACCAAAATAAAAAAATAAATATTATTTGGGTCGTTAAGAGAACACACAAACACACAATATATTTATAATATTATAAAAACACACAAGTATACGCGAATATAAATGTCATATTTTATTGTTTGTTTTTTGTTTTTTTTTTTTTTGCAAATAGGAAAATCCCCCTTGTATAAGAAATCCGTCCAGTGACGGATTGGTAGAAATTTTTTTTTGCCCCCATTCATTTGTTATGTTAATAACTATTTTTTTGGATCTTGGACGACTGGAAGGAAATTGATACAGTTTTTATAGGTTAGGTCGTATTTTTTTGTTATATAAAAATCAATATTTGGTTTATGTCAGGCTTCAAAAGGACTTCAATATCAGGTCAGGTATGTGGAATTAAATTGTCGCCGCACGCATGTACAACATTCTTCAAACAATTAATGGTTCTGGCCAAACACACTAATTCATACAACTGAATTCAAAATCACCTTTGAATTTGTATGAATGGAATGGATAAGGGTGAAAGAGGTGGTGACATGAAAATAAAGTTCCCCCGGATTTTTTTTTTGACAACTCTTCAATATGAATATTCAAATTATTAAAAATACTTAAATTTTTTTTAGAAGATTTCTTAGAATTCATAAAACCGAATTGGATGTTAAGAAAAAGAGAAAGAAAAATTGATTATTATTTTTATAAAGCAAACCCAAAACTTATATTGGGCGTTTTCGTTTATTCCCCTTTGTGCGAACACAAACGCACAAGTGACACAAATACGTTTTTTTATTGCACTTGTGTTACTTGGGTTATATGACACATGTTCGAAAATACTTAGCACTTAGCACTTGTGTTGACACAAATTGCCCTATCTAATTTTGTAGGAACACCATCGATCGCCCAGTGTGAGATTGTTGTTGCTTTATCGTCACTATAACATTTTCACATATAAAGCGCCATTTGTAAACAAAATTAAACCCAAAATTATTTAATAATATTTGAACACAGAGCTGCTGCTAGCACATGTAAATGTTATATCGCGCTCGCATTTCTAAGAGCGCACTAGTGCATGACACAAGAGGAATAAACGAAAATGCCCATTGTATTGTTATACATTCGGTCATGCGCATATGCGCTCAAGCGAATACAACTAATATAAAGAATATTTTTTGTTTTTAACCCTGCATGAAAATGAATGAAGTACGCGAGGTAAGCATGAATATAATGGAATCTTATCGAAATGAATTCAATGATCAATATTCTGGTTTACTGTAGTAATAATAATTGATAATTGCTTTATTCTTTCATCGATCAAACCTTTATTTGTAAATATTTATGTTTTAATATTTCAAGTTATTAAGCATACGTGTGTAAGACTCTAAGTGGTGTAGTTGATGCCAAAATAAATAAATAAGAAAATAAATGCCAAAATAAAATTCTTACAAAAAATTTTGGGGTCGTGTGGATTTGAATCGCATTACTGAATCCATCAAAAAAAATTTTCCACAAAGATGCATTGCGATTGGAGCGTATCCATTTAACTATAACATATCAAAATTGTAGGATTGCCTAGCATTCGAATTGGAAAGCTACAGCAATCCAAAATTATCCTTCATCATTCAATTCGTGATTTTTTTCGTATCGTTTCGCCATTACAAATAACGTCAAATAACTCCTAATTTATAAGCACCGCATAGATTAACTTTGTATGGGGGAACTTTAAGGGAATTTTATTGGGCAAAAAATTTAATTAGGAAAAAAAAAATTTTTTACCCCGAGAAAATTTTGAGAAAAATCAATTTTTCTGAAAAAGTTGACCGAAGAAAAATATGATATTTTTTCACTTTGAGCATGAATAACTCCAAACGAGAGCTAGATAGTAAAAATTCCACCCAAAGCAAAATTAAAGGTAATTCAATTACCTATAAATAGAGTATCTAATTTTTATTCTACCTCGAACGGTTTGGAAATTATGAGTTAATCCAGTAAGTGAACCCGCATGTTTTTCAAGGAACACCATTTTTTGAATACCCTGTAACTTGGTAGGGGGTTGAAATTAGACCGCCCTTCCAGAACGATTTTTTGCTGAAAATAGTTCCAGGAATACGTGTGGTATTCAGCTTTGTGGGGTGGTATCGGGACACCCTGTATATGTATAACGAATATGATTGCAAAATAGACCACAGAAAGGTTAATTGGTTCATATATTTTTCAAGTGAAATTCCGATATAGATACCCAAGGGTGATTTTTTTTTTTAATGCATTTGAATATATTAAACTTTGTGAGGTAAATTGATTGGTGATAAATATTACCGCCCCATATCTCTCCTTGATCACAAGTACATGCTTCCTGTTTCAGGTGTTTTTACGACGGGTATACAATTATCTATTGATTAGTATAGTTATGCATGAGTATTTTAATGCTATTTTAAATAAGTAAATAATTAAATATATAGATAATGACTGAATGAAAAAATGTTTTTTTACTCACATCATAACGAAAGTTAAACAAAACAATATTTTATCGTAAAACACCCTGTAAAACTCGGAGTTGAAGTTATAAAAACCTTCCCTCCGGTTCCGGAATCGAATCGAATCAATTTTTTTTTTTTTTTATGAAAAGATATTTCCAGGATTATGTCATATTCGGCTTTGAAGAGAGTAAATTCCATTTTAGTTTTCTTGGAAAATTCGTAAAATTGTCATACCTTTTGCAAAATTGCCATTACCATGGAAAATGTCAGCGTATATTTATTCCATGGAAATTATGAAATTATCGGAATATTTTCTATTCAATTATCATCCCTTTTAAATGCTTACGGTAAAATTAAAATTAAAAAATTTACTACTTTTTTTACCCCCGGAGAGGAGAATATACGAATGGAGAAATCTGAATTTTTCGCCCCAATTAGAAATCCATGGAATTTTCTTTACCTAAAAGTAATTTACGTTTTTTATTCCAGAACGTTTGCCATTGAAATGTTCGTAATTTTTTCAAATAAGAAAAACTTTGAATTTTTTGGTTCCCCGGCAAAAAAAAAAAATTAATAAAATATTTCCAACCCCAATTTTTTTCCCCAATTAATATGGAAAATTTCCGCGTATTTAATTCCATGGAAATATTGGATTTTTTTTTGTCTGGATTTTGAATTATACAAGTACTATTATTGGATTGGAAAAGTAACAGAAATTTTCAACTTTTTTTCCGCAATGGAATTTGCCATGGAATTTTGATTGAATTTCTTCCGCAATTAGAAATCTTATAGGAATGTCCTACCTGTTTTTCTCCGTTTAAGAATTTCCTTTGGAAATGTCTGTGCCTTTTTTTGTTTTGTTTTCAATTGGAAATATTTCCTATCGGGAAAGATGGACAGAAAAAGGGTCGTCGTTTATGAATTGGATTTCGGCCATGGAATTCCGACCATGGAATTCTAGTTAATACTTTGCGAGAGGGACGACAGACTACAAACCACCGACTTTAAAAATTTTAAATTTATTCGTAAAAATAATTGTTTTTGCTACCTTTTTTTTTTGTTTTTTCTTCACCTGGTGGTAACAAAAAAATATGTTGGTATTTTTGAAATTAAATAAATATTTATATATTTGCGATTCACAGTTAAAAAAAAAAATTAGTCATTTTTTTAAGCATTGTGAAATTATGAATACTAAAAAAAAAAAAAATAAGATATAAAAAAAAAAAAGACATAAACACATTCTTATTATTATTATTATTTTGTATATATAGAATTGTGTTATGGTTAAAAAAAAAGATACAAAACAAAAAACCAACGAAACATTTTTTTTTCTTCATTTCAGTATATAAGAAATCAATAGCAGCAAGTTTATAACGGTTCATCTCTTTAATAATTATCTAAAGTCAATGATCTTCCTTTTTTTTTTCTTCTGTGTATATAATATCATATATATATGAATACGTCACGAGTGTATTGTGTTGCTTTGCTTTGCTTTGCTTGCTGCTGCTGTTCTATGTAATATATCATGATGATGGTGAAGGTTTACTGACTTTGCTGAATGTTGATGTCAATGCCTCTATGTCTCTATATAGATATATATAGATATGTAGTTTGTATACATTTAAGTAGATATACACATTATTTAGATACGTAACCAACTTTATATTAACTCGATATATATGTATATAAAAAAAATAAATATGTAATACATTTTTTTTTATTATTATCATTAATTATAGGGAGATCAGAGAATTTTTGTATCTTTACACCAAAAACAAACGACTTTAGGAGGAAAAATCAAAAAAAATAATATTTAAATATTGAAATTACCGCGAATTTTTCGCGCAATTGAAAATTGCTATTGTATTTTTTAGGTTCGCCCAGAAAAGTAATATACAGAAAGTATAATACTTTCTGTATAAATATTTAAATATTTCAGTAATTTACTACTGAAATGTCCGCGAATTTTTCGCGCAATTGGAAAGTGCTATTGGATTTTTGTTCATGCGGAAAAATAATCTGGACATTTTCTACCTTTTGTATCAATTGTAATTTTGTTACTATTGAAATTACCGCGAATTTATTACATTTGTACTATATTTAATTCACCGCGAATATATTCCAATTGATAATTGCTATTGGATTTTTTAGGTTCGCGCAGAAAAATAATTTATATACAAAAAATTTTCTACCTCTGTTTTGTAATTGTAATTTACTACAGAAATTACCACAATTGAAATGTCCGCGAATTGTTCGCGTAATTGGAAATTGCTATTGGATTTTTCATTGGTTCGGATTATTTATCTGGACATTTTTTACCCATTTTATCAATTGTAATTTTGTTACTATTGAAATTACCCCGGATACTTTCCAATTTTATTTTACTATGGAAATTACAGCGAATTTAATCCAATTCAATTGGATTTTTGTTCGTTGGGAAAAATAATATGGAAATTATCTACTTTATTTATTCAATTGTAATTATTGCTATTGAAATTGTCGCGAATTTATTGAATTGAAATCTTTCTAATTGTAAAATTCTATTGCATTTTTCAAGTTCACACAAAAAATTAATATGGAATTTCCAATTGTAATTTACCACTTAATTGAAATGATCGCGAATTTATTCCAATTGTAATTTACCATTGAAATTACAGCGAATTTGTTCCATTTTTAATGTAATATCATTGAAATTACAGCGAATTTTTCACGCAATTGAAAATTCTCTTTGATTTATTTTTTCGCACAGAAAAACACATTTTCGCACATGGAAAGTTTCTACTTTTTTTCTAATTGTAATTTTGCGATTAATTGAAATTTATTCCAATTCTAATTTACTATGACAATTACCGCGAATTTAATTCCTATTGGAAATTCTATTGGATTTCATTCTCGTGGAAAAGTAATATATATGGAAATTTTCTACTTTTATTCTAATTGTAACTTTTGCTTTTGCTTTTGCTTTTGCTACTATGACCGCGGATATTTTCCAATTTTAATTGACTGTGGAAATTACCGCGAATTTTCACGCAATTGGAAATTCTATTGGATTTTCGTTTGTGAGGAAAAATAACAGACATTTCATACAATTTTTTTTTTTTTCAATTGTAATTCACTACTTAATTGAAATGACCACGAATTTATTCCATTTTTAATTTTAATACCATTGAAATTACCGCGAATTTTTCATTTTTCATTGAAAAATTCTATTGGATTTTTGTTCGCACAGAAAAGTAATATCCATGGAAATTTTCAAATTTCTTTCTAAATGTAATTTGGCTACTATTGAAATTATCGCGAATTTTTGCGCAATTGTAATTTACTATGGAAATTACTGCGAATTTATTTCAATTGGAAATTCTAATGGATTTCGTTCGGGTGGCAAAATAATATTGGAATGTTCAAACATTTTTTTTTGTTTTTTAAATTCTAATTGAATTGGACGCGAATTTATTCCATTTTTAATTTTAATACCATTGAAATTACCGCGTATTTTTTTTCAATTTGAAAGTCCATTAGGTTTTCGTTCGTGCAGAAAAGTAATATACATGGAAACTTTTTAATTTCTTTCTAAATGAAATTTTACTACTATTGAAATTACCGCGAATTTTTGCGCAATTGTAATTTACTATGGAAATTACTGCGAATTTATTTCAATTGAAATTTATATTGGATTTCGTTCGTGTGAAAAAATAATATAGAAATTTCCTACCAATATTTTTTTTTTTTCAATTGTAATTTACTACTTAATTGAAATGACCGCGAATTTATTTCATTTTTAAATTAATACCATTGAAATTCACGCAATTGATAATTTTATTGGATTTTGGTTCGCAGAAAAGCGCACAGAACAGAAAAAAGAAATCATTTTCTACCCTTTTCCCATTTGTCCCATTTGCCGACAATTGAAATTACCGCGAATTTACTTCGTTATGAAAATTCTATTGCATTGACTGTCTATCTCGCTCTCTCTCTCTCTCTCTTTATTAAAGAAAATATATAGAAATTGGTCCTAGAATGATTATAGAAGACGAATAAAGGAGGACAAAGGAAGATAAAATCCTGTTGAATACTAGAGAACCCCAAAAATTCTCGCAATCAAAGGAAGTCATAATATTTGGTTAGCCTAATCTACTATCATATGTTAAGTAAGTATATTAGGGTGACCAATATTGATATATAAATAAAACTTCAGAGAAGAATAATACAAAATTATATCCTTTTTCTTCTCTCGTTTTTTTTTTTTAGGTATTGTTATTGATATTAATTAAACCCTTAACGAACGAATACCGCCATAATCGCGACATTTTAAAAATTTAAAAAACGCCCTCGTTCGTTAAGGGTTAATATTATTGTGGTGCGAATTTAAAGGAGTATTTTTTATTGTATTACTGTCTGAATACGTTTCCAAATATAATAAACTCAATATTCATCGTTCGATATTTCTTCATAAAATATCGTAAAATGACATAACGATAAAAAAATAGACACACAAATGGTTCAAGGACAGAATAAAAGAGGACAAATCAGCTCTCATGAAAGGAACCAAAAAAAAAAGACGCAACAAACATTTTGCATGGTAGATAAAAAAACAAATTGGCAAAGGACGACGAAAACTCCCACATAAAATTATTAAAATTAGGACATTTAGCCATCCTATCCTATATGTGAAATATATTAGGATGACCGAAAAATTAAAAAAAAAAAAAAAAAAACTCTTCATCAGAACACAACAAACAGAACCATTTTGCATTTCTGTCTTATTTCCAAATATATAAAATAAATGTAATATCTACATATTGGTTTTAATATTTCATTAAATATAACTATATAACTTCAAAACCTTCAAGAGGACATCCTAAGTCCTAAAAGAGGACAATAAATTAACTCTCCGGGGGGGAGGGAAGGGACACAATGCAGTGACACAAACAAACAAAAATTTTTGAGGAGGAACAGATACAAAACTCTGTTAAAGGAGAAAACGAAATCAATCCCAAAACATAACATATATTAAAATTAGGACATTTTGTCATCCTATCATGTGTGTGTAAAGTATATATTATATATTAGGGTGACCGAAAAATTAAAAAAAAAAAAAAAAAAAATCTTCCAAATAAGAAACAAATCCTTTTTTTTTTTTTTTTTCGTTTTCCTTTTTTAGATGTTGCTATTGATATATTAATTGAATAAAAGTATTCAATTATTATTATTATCTATGTCTCTGTCATAATATTATTATCTCTGTCTTTTTTAAGTCTGTCAAAGATTTTTATTATTTATTTTCATCATCAATATCTTCCTGTAATTGTCTATGAAATTGATATGACATGGTTCTATTCTAGAAGATTCAATGCAGGACAAAGGCAAAACAAAATGGACAAAAGAAAACAAAATGGACAAAAAGGAGAACAAACAAAACCCCGTTCCCAAAAGAGCAGAACACCGCAATTGGGATTCCGGGCATCAAAAGCACGTACATTTGATCATCCTAATCATATCATATCATATCGTATATATATACAAGAAAGAACAAAATATAGTAAATTTACATTGTTCAAAAAGTAAACATTTGAAATATTTCTTGAATAAATTTTTCACAACAGAATTTTTTTTTTTATCTACTTTTCTTCTATTATTATATTAATAATAATAATAATAATAATACGAAAACGAATAATACGAATATGAATAATAATAAATTTGTACTTATAGATAGATGATGCATTCTATTCTATATATCGTATATGGGTGTAGTAATCTACATATTACAAATATTACAATACAAAAATATATGACATTTAATACAAATATTATAGTTGAAAGCAAAGTAAACAAAATTATTAATTAAAATTTATTAACCTTTGTTGTGAGAGTCGGGAATGTTAGTATAATATAAGAAGAATATTTAAACAAAAAATTAATTAATTAATTAATTATAGTTATGCAATTAAATTAAATTAAAATAATATATAAATTTTTTTTTTTTTTAATTATAATAATCCCGAGTTAGTTAGCTAGGTAGGAAGGAGGAGAGAGTCAAGCGACGGATCAAATTGAAAACAAAAAAAATAAATAGATTAAACTACTTTTTTTTTTGTTTTTGTTTGTTGTTAACCTGAATTTAAAAATTGAATTCTTTTTTTTAAACACTTTTTTTTTTTTACCACTTCAATTTTATGAGGAGCAGAGACACGACAATACACAATTCATTTTGACATATTTTTATTTGTATTCTGTATGTTTTTTTTTTTAAAAACACATAGATTCACATTCATTAAATTTTGTTTTGATATTGTTTGATGTTTTCACAAAAAAATAGAATAAATAAAAAATAATTAGTTCAAATAAAATATTTTTTTTTTTTCTTATTTTTATTTTGTCTTTAAATAAAACATCTTTTTATTTATTTTTATAATCACCGTGCAGCACAAAAACTTATTAAATTAAAAAAAAAAATTATTCAAAAAGTTCTTAATTATGATTCTTAAGATTCTTAAAATTCTGACAGTTTTGACAGTTCTTCAACACTTTTGACAGTTCATTCAATTATGACAGTTGAACCCTTTTGTTGTTCAAACAAAACCGTTAAGGTCAAAACAGAACAATAAAAAAAACTTGAACTTCCGCGACGGTAAAGTTTTTTTTTTGAAAATTTTTCAAATTAACAACTTAAGATTCCAACTTACAATTTTTATTTTATTTAATTTATAACACACTTAATAAATATAATACATAGATTTTTTTTCTATTCTATTTTTTTTTTTTTAATATGGTCAATGAATGCAACACGTTAAATTTGTATTGTTGTTGAGAAGGTACATTAAAAAGAAATTCACATAATAATTTAAAAAACAAAAAAAAAAGAAAAATAAAATTTAATTTACAACAAAACATTCAACAGCCCGTTTGTGTGTATAAAATAAAACTAAAACAAAAATAAAAAAAAAAAATTCTAATGTTGTTTTCCAGTGGTTTTTATGTTTTGAATATTATTATTATTATTTATATTTATATTTATATGATGATGATGATGATGATGATGATGATGATGGCTTAATGAGCACATTAACACAAGAGAGAGTATGAGGTAGTTTGTTTGAGGAGGAAAAGAAAATTTTATTTTATTATATAAAATAAACATTCATTCATTCACTCAATCATTATTCATAATAAAAATAATGACGATTGACGACGATGATGATGAAGAAAAATCAATATATTAAAATTCCAAATAACATAAAAAAGCTCGTTTATCTTTTTTGTTTTTGTATATTGAAATATAACAAAGAAAAAAATAAAACGAAGCTTTTTTTTTATCATATATTATATTAGGTTGTCGAAAAAGTATTGATAATTTTTATAAATAGATGTCATTATAATTGAATATTTCAAGTAGTATAATTGAATATTTCAAGTAGTATCTGATCATCAGGTAACACTAACATATAGTTAGTAACACTAACATAGGACATAACGATCGACGAAGTACAGGCTGGTTCCTTGGATGAAATGAAAAACAAAAAAGCTCCAGGCGACGATGATATACCAATCGAGGCGATCAAAGAAGGTGGACTTGTACTGCTCGAGTTGATAACTGTTGTTTTCAAAAAATGCCTGGAACAGGGAAAAATACCGGCATCGTGGGAAAACGCTGTCATCACCGTGTTGCATAAGAAGGGAGACATCACAAAACTGGAAAATTACAGGCCCATTAGTCTGCTTTCACATCTATACAAACTGTTCATGAAAGTGATTACGAAACGAATAACGAGGAAGCTAGACTTCTACCAGCCAATAGAACAAGCCGGTTTCCGATCCGGTTTTAGTACAAATGATCATTTGCAGGTGATGAGAAGTCTAATCGAAAAGTGCAACGAATACAAAGTCCACATTGCGTTGTGTTTCATAGACTTCGAGAAGGCGTTCGATTCGCTTGAGCTGTGGGCAATCTTAGATTCCTTGGACGAATGTCGGATCGATTCGCGATACACGCAGATGATCAAGTATATTTACGAACATGCGACATCGTGCGTGAAGCTCCAAAAGAACACCGAAAAATTCAAAATTGGAATGGGAGTCCGGCAAGGCGATACCATTTCTCCGAAACTGTTCACGTCATGTCTGGAGACCGTGTTCAAAAAACTTTATTGGAATGAATTGGGAATTAACATAAATGGAAAGTTTTTAAGCCACCTCCGATTCGCCGACGACATTGTACTGATATCAACGAGTATGGAACAGATCGAAACGATGCTGTCGCAACTTAGTAACGAGTCACAAAATATCGGTCTGAAAATGAATTTGTCGAAAACAAAAATCGTGACAAACATCGCAGACGCCAGACCGATCAAAGTTGGTAACGATGAAATCGAAGGCGTGGACACATACAAATACCTTGGCCATTATATGAAACTCGGTCCCGAAAATCAAACGGCTGAAATTAGAAGAAGAATCGGACTCGGTTGGGCAGCGTTCGGTAAACTGCGGTACATATTTAAGAGCGCAATGAACAACAGCCTGAAACGAAAGATTTTCGACATGTGTGTGTTGCCAGTCATGACATACGGTGCAGAAACTCTCACAATAACAAAAACGTCGGCAAACAAGTTGAGAGTGGCACAAAGGGCGATGGAACGAGCAATGCTAGGAATTACACTCAGAGACAAGATGACAAACGAGTGGATTCGACGGCAAACAAAAGTCACCGATGTCATGGTACGAATAGCGTCGCTGAAGTGGAATTGGGCAGGTCATATTGCCAGAATGACCGACGATCGATGGACGAAAACAATTTTGCAATAGCGACCGCCGACGAAACGGCCCATTGGACGTCCACCTGAACGATGGACCAATGACATTAAAAGAATGGGCGAGAAAGGCGCGACATGGCAACAAGTGGCAATGGACCGACACAAGTGGAGATCAATGGGGGAGGCCTACATCCAGCAGTGGATATAAAGGGCTTAGCAGTAGTAGTAGTAGTAACACTAACATAAGGTTCGAAAGATGACATTTCGTAGATAAAAAAAAAAAAATTAAATTTGTTTAGTCATTTAAAAGTTATAGTGCATTTAAAGATGAGCGAAATTAGTGAAAAAATTCGATACATTTTACAATTTTATTATGAAAAAGGTGAAAATGCAACGCAGGCACATGAACAAATTTGTGCAGTTTTTACGATGAAGGAACTTTATCAAAATTAACAGCTTATAGATGGTTTTCGGCTCGATTTCGTTTCGGTAATTTTGATGTCAAAGATGCACCTCGTTCTATGATCGACCAATCACTGAAAAAGTCGATGAAATCATATCAAAAATTGAAGAAAATCGACACGTAAGCAGTCATGATATCGCTAAAAAGAACTAAACATCCATCACCAAACAGTTTTAAACCATTTGACAAAGGCTGGATACCAGAAAAAGTTCGATGTTTGCGTACCACATGAATTAACACAAAACAATTTAATGAACCGAATTTCCATTTGAGAAACGCTGTTTAAAAGGAACGACGAAATCGAGTCATTTTTAAAGCGAATGATTATAGGTGATGAAAAATGGATCACATACGATAATAATGTACGAAAAAGATCGTGGTCCAAGAAGGGTGAAGCTCCCAAAAAAACAGTAGCAAAACCTGGATTAACACCAAGAAAGGTAATGTTGTCTGTTTGGTGGGATTGGAAAGGAATCGTTCATTATGAATTATTAGCACCCGGTCAAACCATTGATTCCGATCTCTATTGTCAACAATTAACAAGATTGAAGCACGAGATTAAAAAAAAAACGTCCAGAATTAATCAATCGAAAGGGTGTTGTGTTCCGCATCATGACAACGCCAGACCACACACATCTTTGATGACTCGGCAGAAACTGAGAGAGTTTGGCTGGGAAGTTTTAATGCATCCACCATTTAATGCAGCCCGGACCTTGCACCTTCAGATTATCATTCCGGTTCCGGTCTCTGCAGAACTCCCTTAATGGTTTAAAATTAAATTTCGCAGAGGACTGCAAAATGCACTTGGATCAGTTTTTTGCCCAGAAAACACAGAAGTTCTACAAACAGTGATGGGATAATGTCTTTACCGCATAGAAAAATGGCAAAGGGTCATCGATCAAAACGGCGCATATTTGGTTTAATAAAGTTCATTTGAAATATATAAAAAAAATCGTTTGAATTTGGTAAAAAAAATTATCAATACTTTTTAGACAACCTAATATATGTGGATATATACAGGATGGCCTAGCTAAGTTTATCCAGCCAATATATCTTAGAAACCAGTGGAGTTTTGGAAAACCATGGGGATTTTTCATCTGCCGGAAAATGTGCGAAAACTCGCTAAATCTCTATGAAAACACTTGCGTGCTGTGATGTATTAGAAAGTTGTTCTATGTTGAAAAAAATTAAGGGTGGTTTCCAAACACACCAAGCCCCCAATCGCGCCCCGTTTTTAAGGGGAAAACTTGAAATTTAGATTTTTGCACATAAGAAAACCATATTTTTGTAATAGCATGCAAAAATCATAATTTCGATGTTTGCCCTGAAAAGCGGGGGGTTGGGGGGCTTCGGGTTTTCGGACCCTCCCCCGTTAATTTTCAATGTAAAACAATTTTCTAATGCATAACCACACGCATGTTTTCATAGATATTTACCGAGTTTTCACACGTTTTCCGTTAGATGGAAAATCCCCACTTGTAAAAAAATTCCATTTTCACCACGCTCTACAAAATCGGCTAAACAAAACAAAATAGGTTTACATTTCATTTTCCAAAGTTGATTAAGCGCATAAGGAGGTTAGTGTGTGGGGGGGGGGGGGGGGGGTTGGTGATTAACATAAAAATGTAGCCCCAAATTGAATCCAGTGGGTACAGTTTTCGCTTTAACACATCATTTTAGTCCATTGTCGTTTCGAAGATATTGGTTTGATAGTAGACTAACGTGGGACACACTGTATATACAGGGTGTTTTGGTCCTCTATAACCCAAACGCATTGGACATAATAATGAAAAATTTATTATTTCCCGCAAAAAAAAATCTATCTAATAGTAATGAGATAGAAATCAGAAGCAGTTACAGGTCTTTAACTTTAACCAAAAAAAAAAAAACGACTATTGTGACGCGCTCACCAAGCGGAGTAGCAGCACATTTAAATGAACGATGCCGTGCTATGGGTAAATGATTGAATGCTTGAGGAAATACTTAGTGCTTTTGTCATATTCATTGGATGCAAAATTGGAAACTGAAACTCAATTGTAATTAACAAGTGTCATAGGTAGAATACTAATCTATTTATGGACGAGTCGAGATTAAGTTTGCATAAGAAGAACTTGGGGTCTAACTCCGAATACGATGTTCTGTGGTAGACCCACCGACTCTTTTAGGTTATTCCAGACTGATGAGGGAGTCTGGAGCAGTATGGCCTAACAAATGATGGCGCCGAGCCAAAAAATAAGCAAACAACTTCAGAGATTTTGGGCTTGTTTTTATTAGGATTACAGAAACAATAAACAGAATCCCTACGGCCGTTAATACTAAATTGTTCCGTCATTACATATATTTATTAAAAATGAAACAAGAAAGAATGCGAAAACGCACGCAACTATCGACTTAGAGAAGTCTATAGTATCGACTTAGAGAATTCTATAGTTGCCGGGGAAGCTGACTGAAGAAATGACGGCAGTTATTTCCCTTTTTACATTTTGACACTCATAACACACTGTTCGTTGGGCAAATAAATGCCATTTGCAAGCCAAAAAATCCGCATTATTAATTCCTACACCTAATATGTTTTTTTTCCATTGATCGTTACTGCCGCAAACACATCCGAAAAAGCTTTATATAGACTGCGCCCGCCGCTTATATAAATTGTCGTAAGTCTAGAGCGAAATCACACTTAATTAATGTGATGAACCGACGTGTTGACTATAGTTGAATACAATAATGGACGGTTCTCACGTGAAGAACGAAACCCCCCCCCCCCCGGGGTCCAGTGAACATTTAAAGAAAACCCCTTGATATGATTCACATGCGAGGGTATTTTCCCGGGGTATTTTTCGTATGTAGTTGTTTTGTTATCGATGATTTACCAACAAACAAACACAATTTTATTTATATAAAAAAAAAGGAATAATTTGAATGTGTTTTAGTGAGGTGAGGTGAGGTGGAAAAAGTTAACTTTTTATAGAACGCGGGGAAAATACGCACAGGCAAATTTGTCGTTGTTGTTGTTGTAATTTACATGTTAAAATAAAAAAAAACTCACACCGTCACCCCCCTTATGTGAGAACCAGCCTTAATAGAACTTACAGGGTCCAGGTGGGTATTAATTCATAATGAATTTTTCCAATTACTTAATGATTCCAACTTGAACTTGAAGATTGCTTGGACTCCTGCCACTCTCACTCTCTCTTCAATCTATTGGTTATAAAGGATTCTGATCAACTCCCCACTAAATAATCATTACCGCGCATCTATAGATTTGTTTGTTACCTTGACGACAAAAAAAAAAATGCAATACCAAAAACCAAAATTTTATGAAGAGTCTTTATGGGAGTTGTTTGGTAGCTAAAGGAAGTGATATCCCTTCTAGGTGTTTTTTTTTTGGTCATCTATCCTCTATCTATATATCTATTATGAATGTCGGATAGAGCATAGAGTTAATGAAATCCTCACGCAGGTGTTAGACATTTTATTAAATATTTTTTTATAGTTGGTCTTTAAAAAACCAATTTTAATTAAAACTATTTATTTTATTTTAAATTGGTATAGTTTTTTTTTTTTAATGATTTGTTTGCCAAATTCTGTCATTTTTCAAAAACATCATAATAATTAAATGCAATTATTATTATATTTAATATTTCATATTTATCTTATAATTTCTATATTAAAAATACGTATTACTTTTCTACACATACACTTAATTCGGAGACGAGAAAAAACAATAGATTTTCTTTTTTTTAAGTTTTACTATTTAAAAACGCTGCCAGGCAAACACCTGTAACAAGCAGTACGTATTGGTGGGAGGTGGTAAGGGGAGGGGGCTTAAATATATCATCATTCAACTCCTCATAAGATTTTAACATAAAATGATGTTCAAATTCATTCCCAAGAACATGATTATTGGATTTGAATCTGGTAGCTGCTCGGTGGGATAGGATCAGGAAAAAATTTAATGATGCCGTTTTGTAGAGAATAAAAATGAAGCATACCTTGTGTGAAGAAATGTTTGGGCTAATTATAACCATTTCCGGGTACATCCCAACGGAATTAATGGGAAACGATGGGATGGAATCAGGAAAAATTCCCCGGATTTTGAATCAAACCTCCAAAAGATCCAAAATTTCTAGTCAATTCTGTAATATATCATTTTGGTGGGCGTATTTTCAATATTGCAATTCTTACCGTATAATTCGAGGTCGAACGTTATTTTTCGAACAGCGCATATTCAGGATACTCTGCTTGATCCCCAACAACCCACTTAATCCCCTACAACCCGCTTGACTCCCCACAAATCCGTTTGATCCCCAACAACCCGAGTTACGTGGCGATGACAGACAAAAGTCAAAATTTAGTCATTTGTTCATAAATTCTAAGCTATCCAACCCCTTAAAAATAACCGTAGGAGGAGTATTTTTTGGTTATTAAGTAAAAACGAAAGATGAAGTTCAGGCGGACCTTAGGGGTCTCGGCGTTTCCGGCTTGCGGACGTTGGCGTTGGTTGCCATAGGCCCGGATGGAGAAGGCTGTTGATGGACGCCAAAACCAATTGTAGGTCGTAGGTGCGTTAACATAAAGTAAAATAAGTAAGTAAAAGGAATAACCTTTAATGTTATAAAGTTTCGCCTGACCGCTTGGGCTATTCCATTTAGATGCGAGGCTCAAAGTGGAAAAAATCCTTTTATTTATTTTTTTTTTTCATCAAATTCTTCAAAGAATTTTCTCGTGATAAAAAACTATTTTTTTTCTGCCTACAAAAAACTTTAGAATACGAACTTCAGCTAACTTTTGGTATTAGTTACAGGTACCTGAAGGGATCGGTTTAGTCGGTAGGACGTCTTAGTCAAGGAGAGTCAAGGAGACACACAGTCTGTAAATGGATTTCTTGTTCCAGGAAAAAAAATTTAAAAAACTTTCACGGTAGAACTTAACAAATTTGAAGTTATTGGGTAATCCGTAATCCGTCCGTAATATATAAAGGATTTACAAATAAAGTGGATTACGTGAGTTGTAGGGGGTCGAACGGACATCCTGTATATATAGAAAGGACCCGTTCAGAGTTCCTCTGAATCAAGAATCAAAAACAAAAAAAAAAAAAAACGCGTTAGCTTTAAAACAACTGCACGTAATTATAAATTACAAAAATAATTAATTTTAATTCAAAATTTGTCTCTTTGGTCTCGGGATTTCTCGTGGGATTTCAAACCAAATTTTTTACAGTATGTTTTGTATTAACCCAACACATAGCTGTATAGAACACAACTTTTTCGAGATTTCGATTTTACGGAACAGGAGGGGGGAGGGTGATGGTGGCGGGGGTAAAAAACTCTTATTTTTTTCATTTTTCTTAAAGATTTTGTATAATGCAGTCTTTACATACGAGATAGCGGTTGGAGGGTTGAGGAGACGAAACGGTGGAACTGAAAGAGCCATCTCCCGACAGGTTGTCATATAGAAATTAAAATTTCTATTATTTATATTTATAAAAGAAAAGAGTATTTTTTGTAGTATCATTAATTTTTATTATTTTTAAAGCATGCAGCACCTTGTTTTTAAGAGTATTTTATCGTTGGTTTGCTGCTGATTCGATTTTGCACAGTTTTTTTTACGAGACGAGACGATCGTAAAGATCACAGGAAACGTTAACATTAGTATAGTAATATATTATTATATTGATACAGTCGATTTGTGATTAAACCCGATTGGAACCATTTGGACAAAAGGAAACTTTGCCTCGCATCTAAACGACGGAAACTTTATAAGCATTAAAATTATAGGTCATTGAATAAGGAAAATTTGCAAAAAAAACAAAAAAGGAAAGATCCATCCCTGCCCTCAGTGTATTTATAAATGGTTCCTTATATCGTGAGTTTACTGCGTATTATTCTACTATTCGTAAATTTCATAAAATCTATCATCATGCAAAAATGCAAAATCTATCGATGATAATACATTTCGTATACATATCGATGATAATTTATATGATGGTAAAATTGTGTTTTTTTTTTTTTTTTACAATCGATTGATTGACCAAAAACATTGGATTTTTATTACATCATATATGATAGTTAGTTACTTTATTGGTATTTTTATGATATTAATGATTTTGGTTTTTTATTTTGTTGATGGACAATCTAATAATAATACTAATAATAAAGATATATCTATTTTTTATTATACTGATTTTATTGATGATAAAAATTGTGTTTAGACCCGCACCAAAAACAAAACCAAATACAAAAAAAAAAAAAAAGGATATAAAGTTTTTAATTAAATAATTAACGATTTACGCGCTGAATCGATAAGGATATTTTATTAGATATGTTGTTGAAAAATATAAATAGAATACACTCTCAGTCGGACAAAAGTTGACGACAAGAAATAATATTAGTTTCAGCTGTGATTCATAAAGTTTAGTAGTAGATTTCAGCGGCGATCAATTCGGAAAATCAACTGAATATCAGATCACTGAGAGAGAAACAATGTTTTAAAACTTTTGAGTCATTCACTTCGATACGAAATACCTATACCTATTTTTGGCTGTCATTAGGTTATAAATTGCAGTATATGTCATTTCGTTGAAGTGTAAACAACAAAGCTTTTTATTGCATCAAACATGTCGAATTTCGTGCCTGCTGAAAGTTATCGTTTGTTGGTTGAAGCTTATGGTGGACATGCTCGAGCTCAAGCAACTTGTGAACTATGGTTTTTACGCTTCCGAAATGGTGATTTTGACTTTGAAGACAAAGAACGGCCAGATCAGCAAAAAAAAATTTGAAGACGAAGAATTGCAAGCGTTATTGGATGAAAATTCGTGTAGAACGCAACATGAACTTGTAATGGCGTTGAATGTCGACCAAACAACCGTTGGCAAACGTTTACATGCAATGGGAAAGATTCGAAAACTTGGAAAATGGGTACCATATCAACTGAATGAAAATCAACTCAAAGCACGAATCGAAACATACAAAAAACATCTTGCAGAGCACAAAAAACATAGTTTATTGAGTCGAATTGTCACTGGCGATGAAAGGTGGGTGTATTACGATAACCCCAAACGTAAAGCATCATATGTTAATCCCGGCCAACCATCAACTTCACAATCAAAACGCGATATTCATTGCCAGAAGCTTATGCTTTTGTATTTGTATTTGGTAGGATCAGAAGGGTGTGGTATATTACGAGCTGTTAAAACTGAATAAAACGGTTACAGCTGAACGCTACAAACGCCAATTGAACGAACTGGCAAAGAAATTGAACGAAAAACGACCATTGACAGCTCGAAACCACAAAGTTTTTTTTCATAATGACAACGCCAGACCACATCGTGCAAACATCGCTAAAGAAAAAAATAAAGAGGATCGGTTGGGATCATCTTGATCACCCCTCGTACTCTCCAGACCTGGCTCCTTCTGATTACCATTTGTTCCGATCAATGCAGGTCAGCCTGACAGATGTACGCTTTCCAAATGCTGAAGATGTGCAAAAATGGATTGATGAATGGATTGGGACAAAAGATGAGGAGTTCTTCAAACGAGGAATCAACCAACTTCCTAAAAGATGAGAGGAAGTGATAGCTAACGATGGGCAATATATTGGTTAATGTACTCATTCATTTTGTTATACAAATAAATGCCATTTTCAAACAAAAACAAATTAAATTAATTAGAAAACTTTATTTTGGTGCTCGACGATCGGTTTTTTTGTGCGTCTCCAACCGGCGGCGGATCTACTCATCGGCGGGCAACGTGCGCCCCTGTGTGTTGGGAATAGCAAGAACGCTCGCTCTCTCTCTCTCTCTCTCTCTCTCTCTCTCTGTCTACTATCTATGTGTGAGAGTTCTCTGACAACGTATTTCTTCACTTTCTTCTCAAAACTAACCTCAACCCCTTAGATCCCTGCGATCTGCTAAGCATCTTTTTTTTACCTTAAACAATTACCACTCATGCGTACACCGTTATCCGGATTCGGCCACTTCTTCACTCAATCTCTTAACGTACCTAACAATTTCGCGAATTTTCCATAAATTCCGAATAGTTCATGGTTCGTACGCTCGCGCAAATGCGCACCGCATCTACATTTCAAAAACCCCTAAAAATAAAAACATTGTGGCGTTCATCGTTCATTGTACGGGTATTTCCCGTATATAATTCTGAATCATGCGTAACAATTGAGGTGAGAGGTCCTCCCAAATGTATATTAATCGCGAAGAAATAAAATGTTCTACTTTTTTTTTATCGAACACCATAATATTATATAATACGTGAAACAATTATTTGGGATTGAATTTCTTTTCTCAGTGTTAGTGTTCATTTGATCCCTTTTAGGTTGTGAAATTCAAAATGGCGTCAAATGAATGAAACGTTCGCAAGTCTGTTGATGTCTGTTAATTCTGCACAAAATTGCACTGAAATTTGAATAAAACAATTTAATTTTGAACTTAATTTGGACTAATCCTTTGTATAGAAGAACAATAACTTTATTTGTACAAATAGTTAAAATGACGAAAATTCATGAAGATTCTTTTTGATTTACTGAATGAGGGAAAATTTTAAAAGGACTACCCGAAAACTTGTATCAGATTGTATCCTATTGACGAAAACCCCTCCTTCGATTGCGGTATTTTCGAATCAGTCCATATTTGGGCCCTTTCAGTACCTTCCGAGTAACTCGATATTACGAGCATCTCTTTGAATACGACCGAAATCTTTCCCAGAAAGAAACGTGCGATCGACCGACCCCGATCGAGCCGTATACAGCTCTCGAAATCTGGACAATTTGTCCGTAGTCAAATTAAATATCCCACCGTTCATACACGATATCACCTCTTTGCTGTGTCGAGGGGGCCAAAACGAATTTCCTTTCCGCTCACTGGACGACATTGAATGTGTGGTCTAGTGCATAAATTAGGGCCTGGTTATACCCGTCTGGTTTCATGGTGTTTTTGATTGCGATTTGGGTTTGTTAGACCGTAAAGGTCCCACATTCTCTATCCTCAATCCCTTCAACCTCCGTCCGGTGGTGCCGCCATTCGCAGTTGTATCTAGTATTGCTACCTTGCACCTCTTCTCCTGTTGGCCGCCGTCCTTCCGGTAAGGAGTTATCTGAAGTGATTAATGTTCGATCACTTCGTCATGCACTGCTCCACTGCTCTCTCCAGCGGCGTCTTGCAGTTGCTTTCGCGACCTCCTCTTCGACACTCTAAGTCCGCCTTCACGGATTAAATGTCAATTTGGATTTTGGGGGGTTCCGCTATCTTCATAACCTCCCTCCCTCCAGCGTATATGGAGCATGCCTACGAAGAGGGTGGACTTCCAGGCACAGTCCATCACCTGGTGGTATAAAAACGAACTAAGATTTTGTTCTCCATTAGTTATTTAGATCCAATCTAGTGCTCATTCCCGCGGTTAAACCACCACCATTTGGAGGTGTAACTAACACTTGAGGATGATGGAATGAGAATCGTCAGAAAACCTAAAAGGCTTTAACCTTTCCACCTTCCACCTAGTAACAATAAAACCGGAGATACTTCTCTTATCCTATATATTCTGTGTTCTTTAATGTGTATTATAAACAAATAAGCGTGTGTGAAAATACATTTATGAATAAAGTGATTATATTATTAGTGTATATTAGCTTATCAGCCTGTATCAATCAGTGAAGACAATTAAAGACACAATTCAATATTCAATATGTGAAACGAAGTCAACAAACGATATGTTGTATGGTATATTAATAGACAAACGAATTGGATACATTTACATATAATTCTTAATATGTTATACCTAACGATACGATAATTTATTTTGGTTCAATGAAAATTTTGAAATACACTTTTTTGTTTTGGTTTTTGTCTTTTCCCCGCTTATGATTTATTTTTTGTTAAATAATTTTGAAATTATTAAAACTAAATAATAAATAGAAAATATAAATAAATTATTTTCTTTTCTGTTTAAACCAGAATTTTGAAATTTTTGTGATTTAAAAAAAAAATATATTGATATTGTTTGTAGACTATGGATTAAAATTGTGTTAATACCCAGGTGTATTAATAATATAATAATAATAATTTTAATAGATTTTCGATTTTCGAACGGACGATTTGGTGTTTTAACGTTCGACAAAAGAGTGGATTTTTATTGTTCAAACAATATTCAAACGCGATAATCTTGCTTTCTCTCTCTCTCTCTCTCTAATTGGTATTCAGTAATTTAAGAACCAAGATCCAAGATTCTTACAATTAGATGTACCAATAACATCTCGATAATCGGGGTCAGATCCATTTTATCCTCAGTACTATATAAATCATTATAAATCATTCACTTCGATACGAAATACCTTCGTTGCGTATTTTTTTTTCACAGCTTTAAATTACTTACAAAGGTTCGCGATGTGTGCGACGCGATTTTTGATTTTTTTTTAGTTTGTTTACGAAAGCTTCGAATTTTTATTTTGAAGATACTCAATACGAAAATACGAAGCGTAAATTAAAAAAAAAAAAAAACATGCCCAAAACATTGCTATGCAAAGGATTAGTCCAAATTAAGTTCAAAATTAAAATGGTTTATTCAAATTTCAGTGAATTTTGTGCTGAATTAACAGACTTGCGAACGTTTCATTCATAATAGACGCCATTTTGGAGTTCACCACCTAAAAGTGATCAAATGAACACTGACAAATTGATTGATTATAGAGAAGAAATTCAATAATTGTTCAATTGAAATTCAATTGTGAAACAAAAATAATTGTTTCACGTTTATATGGTCTTCGATAAAAAAAAAAGAACATTTTTACTTCTTAGCGATTAATATACATTTTGGGAGGACCTCTCACTTCAATTGTTACGCATGATTCAGAATCACATGTTGCGTTCGCGCACAGCCAATGCCAATGCCAACGCATTGCGCGCCACAATGCCAATGCCAATGCCACAATGTTTTTATGTTTAGGGGTTTTTGAAAAGTAAATGGTGCGCATTTCCGTGAGCGTCATCTGTGACTCCAAAAAAAAAAAAAAAAGAAGGGTTTAAGTCGTAGGTGTCTCTACGAACCATGAACTATTGGAAATTTAAGGAAAATTCGCGAAATTGTTTAGTATGTTAAGAGATTGAAGGGAGAAGGTGCCGGATTCGGATCATGTAGTGCGCATGAGTGGTAATTGGTTAAGTTAAAGAAAAAGATGCTTAGCATATAGCAGGGCTCTAAGGTTTGGTGTTAGTTTTGAGAAGAAAGTGGAAAAATACGTAGACAGAGAACTCTCACACAGACAGAGTAGACAGAGAGAGAGAGAGAGAGAGAGAGAGTTTGCCATTCCCAACACACAGGGGCGCACGTTGCCCGCCGATGAGTAGATCCGCCGCCGGTTTGAGACGCACAAAAACTGATCGTCGAGCACCAAAAATAAAGTTTTCTAAATAATTTAGTTTGTTTTTGTTTTTTAATTTTTGATCCATTGAGTATTTTCAAAGACTTAATTCTTAACAAACACTTTAATTAAATTTGATGTAATTAATTAGGTTTACTGACCGACCAACATTTGTTCGATTTTTCACGACAAATCTCTTGATTTCGTATCAGTTCTTCTTCAGTATTATTTATACGGTTAAAAAAACATTCCAAATATAATATAGTTAAAAACAACAACAACAACAACAAAAGCGAACTCATTAACGAAACAGGAATCAAAAACAAAAATAAAAAATAAATAGGTCTATATTATATTATAATGTGATGCAAAACAACACAACAATTGTATATACAATAGATTTATGTATTTCAAACGATAAGTATTTTAAGAATTGTACAATAATTATGCAAAAAAAAAAAAAACAAAAAAACGATGATGGAACGAGAAAATGAGGTAAAATCTTAAATGTAAAAAAAAAAAAATATAATAGAATTGTGTACAAAAATATAACAAATCTTATATTTTTAATACTTTGATTATTGATTTTTTTTTTGTACTCGTAATTTGTGTGTGTTTTAACATTTTTTTAAACAGAGTGATTCATTTATACAGATTAGGGAAAAACTGAGTCCCTATCCGATTTAAAATAGATGAAATCAAAAAAAAAAAAATAAACAATTGCCTGAACGGTGAACGTTACGTCCATTAGAAACCCATGAGAGAAGTAAAATCGATCATCGTTTTTTTGACGGAGTCACTTTTTTTATTTAACCATAAATCACGAATCACTTTGATTGATTTTTGATCATCACTCATCGAACTTAACCTCACTTTTTTGGATTGTCTTTCAGGTGGATAAAAAAAAAAATTTTCTTTTTGGAAAATCGATAAAGAATTGCTTATCTGACAGATAAAACGAATTTTTTTGGCTTTCCAAAAAAACCCCTCAAAAACCTTTCGCATAAATTTCCAGATCACAATTTGAAATCCAACGCAAAAAGTTAAATGGGGCAATTAGCAAACTAAAAAAAAAAATACGTCAATTAAGTATTATTTAGAAGGATTAACGGCTGATAAATCGACTACCGACTACCGACTATTCCCTCTGGAAGTCGGTTAAAAGATTAAGAAGAAGAAGAAGACCTATTAACCAAACACCACCCATTCATTAGGCGGCTATGGACAAATGGACACAATGGGCAAGAAACAATGAGCAAAAAGTTTTTGCGCATTTTGCAGTCTTCATTTGAAAAATATATTTCAGTCCAATGATGGACCAACGATATATTAGGTGTAGGAATTAATAATGCGGATTTTTTGGCTTGAAAATTGCATTTATTTGTATAACAAAATGTAAACATTTACCAATGGTTGTTTGGTCGACATTCAACGCCATTGCAAGTTCATGTTGCGTTCTACACGAATTTTCATCCAATAACGCTTGCAATTCTTCATCTTCAAATTTTTTTTGGCTGACCTGGCCGTTCTTTGTCTTCCAAGTCAAAATCACCATTTCGGAAGCGTCGTACAAACCATCGTTCACCAGGTTGCTTGAGCTGGAGCATGTTCACCGTAAACTTCTACCAACAATCGATAACTATCATCAGCGGTTTTGTTCAAATTAATGAAAGTTATTAAACTTCACCGCAAAACAACTTTTTCAGGCACGTGTTTCGACATATTCGAAGCAAAATAAAGATTTGTGGTTTACACTTCAATACCGAAATTTATAGAATAATGACAAACAAAAAAAAAAGAAAATGGCGGCGGTGTGTTGCGATACACTCAACGCTAGTTGCGCCATCCGTTATTTAAATCCGCATTTTTAATTCCTACGCCCCATATATATTAATATCCTGCCTGATGGGAATGTTCAAATGCTAGGTAATTTCTCTTAACTCTTAAATGAGTTAATGCTTCGGCAAAAACTTATTTATTTTCTAATAAACACAAATCATAAAAAAATTTGAAATGTAATGAAAACAATAAATCATCGCATTTAATTAAGGACTGGCTAATCGCCAGCGATCCTTTCGATACCGACAATAATATACAAACAAGAGCTTGACTACGACGTAATAAATGTTTATATTTGGTAATACTACTGCAGTTCTAGATCTCTTCTCGATGTATTGTATATACGAAGACACTCATATAGCGTGAAATCAAACCATTGTGTAATAGATAATAAAACGTACGCCGCGCAACGCAACGCAACGCAACGCAATAACTATCTGTTTGATAGAGCAATGTAATAAAAGGAAGCAATGTATATTATTGATTTGTTTAAATAACGTTTGGTAATAGAATTAATATAGTTAAAGAATGCTTGTGGTGTGACATTTTGGTCGCATAAAACAATTATACCTTATCATAATAAATATAATATATTCAAATCGAGGAATTCACCAATAAATAAATCAAAATCAAAATCAAATGTTTAAACTTACCTGAATGTCAATGTTGTGAGATTGTAATAAATTAGCTGATGAATCAAGTTGATTGGCTTGTTGTTGCTGTTGAACCATTTGATTCTAAACAGAAAAATAAAAAACAGAAAAATAAATAGAAATTAATATTTCAATACATCAGGTGGATAAAATCAGGTGGAAATTAATTTTTTGGTTACCAAAAAACCTTAGGAGTTAACCTTAAGCGGATTGGAAACTGAGGCTTTCCAGTTAAGGTCTTCTTCTATTTTTTGAGTTTCGATGCTAATAATTCTATTTTTGATAGCCCCGTATCGATCTAACCCAAGAGCTCCTGGGGCTCAATACTTCAATCAGACGCAAGAGTTACGTGCACGCAAACTCCATTTTTAAGTATGAAAGTATTAAAGAATACCTATTCTTGAAATTTTGAGTGTAGTTTTTGCGTGTGATTTCATACTTAAATGCTGAGTCTACTATTTTGTAAGCGCAAAGATATTTGCAAAGCATAGTCTGATTCTTCAATCAGACGCAAAATTTCAAGAATAGGTATTCTTTAATACTTTCATACTTAAAAATGGAGTTTGCGTGCACGTAACTCTTGCGTCTGATTGAAGAATTGAGCCCCAGGTGTTTTATTCGGTAGGATAAAACGTAGGCGGTAGGCGAGAGTTCTGAAGACATAAGCCTTAAACGGAATTCATCTACCGGCGGAACAAAACAGTTCAATTTCGAAAACCAAGGGCGAAGTAAAATCGATCAACTTTCTTTTTTTTTAACGGATACCTGACCGATTTTGTTCATCTCCGGGCATAAACTCATCAAATTTTCGATTATCTTTCGGGGGGGAAAAAAACTGTCATAACAGTTGGGCTGAAAAGTTCGTAGACTAAACAGTAGAGAACAGGAAAAAATCGCTGGTGGCCAGATCTGGAGATACGATTCGGTGGATGCGAAAGCAATTCGAAGCCCAATTCATGGAATTTTGCCATCGTTTTCATGGTTCTTTTTGGTTGATCGTGAATTCGGCCGGCCTTCACTTTGTTTAGAGCTTTCGCTCTTTGGGACGGGCGTCCACTGCCCGTGCATCGTCATCGGTGCTCATTTCGACCCGTTTAAATTTCGCAAAACCACGCAACTCAACGGTTGATTTTCCTGATGCAGAGTCCGAATAATGTTTATCAATCCCCTTGGCATTGTCTTCAACAGTATTTTTGATTTTTTTTTTCGCCAAAAAGCAATGCTTTATTGCAACACACAAAATTCCTTTTTATCCATTTAGTGCCAAAGAGATAACAGAAAAATCACAGACTTTCAATAATACAATTCATATGTAAGTGAGCACAACGAAAAACGCAGACGAAGGTTTGTTGCTGAAGCACGCTGAAGTTTACTACTAATATTCAACTTTTCTTTAATTTCTTATGTGTTTTCGAACATTTCCGAATTATAAATACAAAATAATCATATAAAAAAATAATTTAAAGGGCTGATGATGACATGATTCATTATGTTCACTGTTTTTTTAATTCTGCGTATGCAGGCAGGCATGCGTCTGTGTTTCGCGTAGGTGTGCGTTTTTTCTATCTGTTTGGCGTATCTTTGGAAGGGTTAGGGCTCAAACTAAAAATAATCATATGGATTTAATGACTGTAGCGCCATTTATGTTTCAGCCCACCTGATAGTTACTGAATTTTACCAAATTTTCACTTATAGTTGCCCTAAATGTTACTTGCCCGTCGAGAATCACTTGGTCCCCTCCCTATGAGAAAGGGCAAAGTATTGGTTTTGGGGTGGTAAAAAAAAAAATTCTTATACCTACTTTTTATCACTTTTCTAGACGTTTCCAACTTCACCGAGCTGAAAAACACAAAACAAAAAAAATCCCCTCACCGCAGATGTATGGATAGGGAACAAGCTATCAAGTTCAATTCTTCACTAGATTGTGTTATTTTTTTTTTTGTAAAAGGAAGTTCGTGAGTTCGTAAATGAGCGTCATTGGTTCGCCATACAGTTACAGCGATCGGTAACAGCCCGCCATACAAGAATTCTCCATAAGTTTTTTCGCATTTGAAGATATTTTATTCAACATTCTGTAACATTATAAAGTGGTTCCGTATAGATACAGAAAACTAACGCCTAACTTGGCGGCGTTACACTTGAGGAAGCCATGATGGGCTAAAGAGGACCAAGTGTGCCCATCGTTAAAATGGAAAAAATGGGGCGAAGTCTAATGTAATGTTTATTTATGAAATC
The DNA here is from genome assembly GCA_958336335.1 of Dilophus febrilis. Classification (NCBI taxonomy): domain Eukaryota; kingdom Metazoa; phylum Arthropoda; class Insecta; order Diptera; family Bibionidae; genus Dilophus; species Dilophus febrilis. The sequence goes on from OY284470.1 coordinate 38,583,884, forward strand.
ACCAAATTCCCATCCAATCAAGCTGGAAAACAATCATAGCAGTGTTGGTTCTATTAGACGTGTTAGGGGGAAAAAAGGTTGAAGGGTGAATTTTAATTAAAAGTGAGCTGAATTTTTCGAATATCCAATAATATTTTGGGGGTGTCTATGGAAAAAGTGCGGTTAAATTGACAAAAAGTAGGGTTAAATTGAGAAATTTGCTTTGTATACCGATTTCAAAACTAAATTGTCAACCTTTTTTCTTGTTGGCCTGGACGGAAAGGGTTTTTAAAACCATTTTTCTTAGGTTCACTTCAATAAAAATTGGATAACACCTAAAAAAAATAAGCCTCCATAGACTCTTTGCCGTGCGATAGTTGAGTTCCTTTCGATTACCAAGAGTTGAAAATAGTAGAAAATAGTAGAAAAGAATAGATTTTTCTAATCCGAACTACACCGTACTATAGCAAGAAACTAGCAAGAATATAGTTCAGCATAGAAAAATCTACTCTTTTCTACACTCTTACCCACTTCTGCTGGTAATCGAATGGGACGCCATAACTTTCGGAATCAACTACCATCTCAAGAACATCGAAGTGGTTGAAAATCGGCAGTGCAGATTCTGAGACTATGGAGCGCAAACTCGCAAAACGTCCAGCGCTCTGTGTAAAAAGGAGGAAATATCTAGGAAAAAACTTTATAAGGGAAATTGGATATAAAACCCTCACAATAAAAGCGGTCATCAATTACCTAATTGAAGACCTATGAGTAAAAAGAAGAGGGGGTACAATAGATCTTTATAGTTGCGGTGCGAAGGGATATTAAGGACTCCAACCCCATGGGAGAGGTTTTAGTCGTTAGGGTGGACATCCTAGTTACCGGAGCCCGAAGACACACAGTCTGATAATGGATTTCTTCTTCAAAGGGGAAAAAAAAACTCTCATATTATCTTTCGGGGTGGAAAAAAAACCTACAATTACTGAATTTTACCAAAAATCTCGGCAATTGGCGGGTTTAATATTAAAAATAAACGACAAACGACACAAAACAAAAAATTCAACTAAAGGATAAACAGTTTCTTGTACAAAGTGTGATAGGAAAAAATTTGACGATGTTTGCTCACACAGTCACATAAACAAACCCATTTCTTGAATCACCGACCAGGTGAAGATTAAGACAGCTCGGAATTGATTATAGCAAAACAATTATAATGGTTTTTTTTGTGATCATTACGAAAACTGATTATAGATAAATATGTAAATTATAAGAAAAATAAAAAAATATTAATGTTTTACCTGAACTTGTATGCCATTCATTTGAATTTGATGATTCATTAATTGTGGATGATACGAATTTAATGTATTTGAATGATGTTGTTCCATTCCCGCTGACATATTTAACATATGCTGAATATGTTGTTGATGAAATGGATGTGTTGTTGGATCCAGTAATGTTGTCGGACGTGTTAAATTCTCTTCGGATGGTGACGGTTGACGAGAACCCGGTGTTCGACTAAACAATAAACAATAAATAAGAGAAAAAACCCATTTTAAATAACAATCAACTTTTTTTATTTATTTATAATAGATAAAACAAAAATGGTTATTGGTTTGCTGGGCATTGCCACGCACGGGCATATTAAAATCATGTTTCCGCAGACATATTTTAAAAGGGCGCGGGTACTCAGAAAGCAATCCTTTAAATTATCGTCCAATATAACTTAAATATTTCTAAAATAATGGAGAAGATAACATAATAAAGCGGTATGATTTTACAATATCTCGATGAGAAAGTACTTATTAAAAAAAATAAATACATTTTTCGCTTTCTGGTTAACCAACAATCTGGTGTTAGCGTCCAACAACAACAACAGCCTTCTCTGTTCTATTAGTTTCTTAATTTGTGCCGTTTACGGTGTCGGTAATTAGCCGTCGGACGACCAACCGCAAGCGGAAAATACAACTCTGTGTTAAAATTCAGATTCGAAAAATAACCGAAAAAACCCAAAACATATTTTTTATGTCTTCAGTAGAATTCGAAACCACGACCCCAACGACTTTCGTTAGAATATTAGGTTGGCATTTTTAACATTTACCCCACAGAGTTATATACTTATTAGTGATTGCAAATATATGGCTTTAGAGGCACAACAGTTCGACAGGTGATCTGCTAAATTATTTGTCGAATAAAATATAGGTAATTGGTGCGAAACACAATTTGTTTCATTAGACATTACTAAGGATTTGACAGATTATGACAAAGGCATTAGGCATTAATATCCAACAGGTCATTTATTTTTGGGTTACGATCGACATTTTTGTATTGGGAGTATGCATTAATTCGTGCGGTTTTCTAAAAGTGGGCGGCGTTACTAGTATTATTTCGCGTCACGTCCATTCGTGACTGTATTCATTTGAAAGCTACTTTTATTGCGCGTTTTTTTTCAGTATATGCCATTTTGTGCCGGTAAAAGAGTTTTTGCGCGGTGGTTCTTCTTCATTACTTTAATATGAAGAAAAGTGCCACCGAAAGTCATCGTATTTTAGTAGAGCTTATGGTGGTGGCCATGCTCTAGCTGAAAGCACGTACCAGAAGTGGTTTTCACGGTTTAAAAGTGGCGATTTCAACTTAGAAGACGATGAACGACCGACCCGGACAGCCAAAAAGATGATGAAGATGAAGAATTGGAGGCATTGCTTGATGAAGATGCGGCATGCCAAACGCAACAAGATCTTGCCAAAAATCATTGGCAGTTGATCAAGCAACCATTTCCAGACGTTTATTACAGCATCGGGATTCATCTAGAAGCTTGGAAATTGGGTGCCGTATGAATTAATGCCAAGAGATATCGAACGCCGATTCAGTGCATGTCGGAAATGTTGCGTCAAAACGCCACAAAAACAAGTCATTTTTGCATCGGATTGTCACTGGTGATGAAAAATGGATTCCTTACGATAACCCCAAGCGCAAAAAATCGTATGTGAAGCATGGCGGCCAATCATCAACATCCACGGCAAAGCCGAATATCCATGGTGCCAAGGTAATGCTATGTATTTGCGTGGGATCAAAAGGGTGTGTTGTATTATGAGCTGTTGAAATCGAGTCAGACGATCAAAGGGGACCTCTACCAACCGAACACAATTAATTCGTTTGAAGAGAGCCACATGTTTCAAGACCGGCTCAAAACTATTTGGAAAACAGTGGGTGGGAAGTTCTACCTCACCTGTGACTTATAGCCCAAACATAGCCCCTTCTGATTAGATCAATTCAGAATGCTCTCACCGGAATACGCTTCACTTCAGAACAGGGTATCAAAAATGGGCTCGATTCGTTCTGCACCACCAAGCCGGAGAAGTTCTTTTGGGAATGGAATCCACAAACTGCCAGAAAGATGGGCAAATGTTAGGTAGCTTCCAATGGACAATACTCATTGGATCATTGATTGTATAACCATTCTTTCACAATAAATTACCTTAATTTTCGGAGAAAAAAAACCGCATGAATTAATGCATACTCCAAATAATTGGATTGGTAACTTTTAATAGCTAATAGAGGTTGAACTAAAGGTTGGACTAGTTAATTCAGATCTTTAATTCAGTGTCTATTCCGGAGTACCGCACATCGGTTCTGTTCTATAACCTACACACTTTTTAATTAATCTGAAATTCTATCAGTACCCGAAAACCCATTACAAACTGTTATGCAGACGATAGTGTACGTTACATTTTACGTACCAAGAACTACCTCGTAAACATAATGCGAACCAAAAATTCGCCAAAAGTCACACCAGCAGAAAATGATTTATTCAATTAATATCTAATTGGGGGGGGAAGGACAAAACCTAGTAGAATTTAATCCACATCCATATAAAATAAAGGCATGTTTCTGTTCAAAAGAAAAGATCCCCATAAATGTTGACCAATCATTATGAATATTACTTACTCTTTTATTCAACGCAATCAGAAGAAGGACCTGATTAAAATTTGGGAATGTCTTTGTAAAAATTATATTTACATGAAACACAAATATAATTATTGCAGCTAAAAAAGGAGCGGCTCCCTAGTCGCATTGTATTTTTATCCAAAACGAATTACACTTAATTCCAAAAAATTTAGCACTAGTTTATAAAGCATTTATTCTAGACCACTTTTATTCTAGAATACTATAGATTCTTACATATGGGCGGGGTTCACCAATTACTCTATACATTACAGTTTAGTGGCAGGATTGCAATGTATGCGATCTCGCACTGATCAGCAATGAGACTATAATAAGATGCCGCATTGAATTATTTGATTATAGACGTACAGTAGCACATTTTATATAAAAATTACAACCGCACGAATGTTCTAATTAAATTTTCACTTTTAATGCCTTGGGCCGATTAGCGAAGTGAAATTGAAGAAATTCTCAAACAGCACATCCTCAAACTCAGTATATATAATTTTTTTTTTCGAATCAACAGATATGGAAATGATTCATTTTCATTTCTAAAAGAACATCAAGACTGTATGGAACAGTCTCCCAGAGCTGCCGTATTTTCCCCTTCTTATATTACTACCGATCATTTAAATTAAACATTTCATCCTATCTCTAAAGATTCATCCACTTAAAGTGCAACACTTGGACAATTGTTTGAAAACTTATTAGTTATTTTTTTCTTCTTAATGATTTTCAGTTTAAGTTTTCTGTTCTCTCATATTTGATAAATTAATCCACTACAATAATTAAAATTTGGCTACCAAAAAATCACTTAAATGCGCATTCATCGGATGCATCGCATCGATATTTTCAAAGGATTCAATCAAAATAAAATAATATTTGAAAAAAAAAATAAAAAAGGGGGAAAAACATTTGAAAGGTGTTTTTTTTTTCTCTATATACATATAATAAATGGGAAGGTGTCCGTGATAATAAATTCAAAAATATGCGCGCCATCTTTCATAAATTATTAAAGATAATTATTTTTATGTGGTTTTTATTTGTTTCAATTGAATTTTATTTTAGAAATTTAAATTATTTATTATTTGAATATTTCGGGGTTATTTTGTGGAAATTTGTGAGATTTACGGAATCAATGCCGTGACATCGTGACCAAGTGGGAAATGTGGGAAAAGGGAAAAATATATAGAGTTGTTGTTGATAAAATTTAGAATGTAAAATGGATAGAATATAAATGGATATAGAATGATGAATGGTTTTTAAAATGGTTTTTTAAGTAGTTTAAGAGTTATTAAGCAGAGGGTTCCAAAAACCGAGAGATCAAACAATCAATTAATATTGATTAATTCTATTCCTATATTATTAGCCAATGGGTTTTATTGTTAGTATTTTATATTTTTCGGTTTTTTTGTAAAGATGCGGAATGATAATTTTTTTCTTTATACAAAACCACACAATGTTTTATGCATTATTACTAATTATTTTTTCGTACACTCGGCTGAGGGTTATATTGTTGGGTAAAGGAAAAAGTATTTGTGTCGGTCATCTACAATATGATCCATTTTGGCAATTTATCATAATACCTATATCCGTCTAGAAATTCTGTGGTCTACCGGCAAAACCAAAAAAATTGGACATCGAAAATGCTATCGCGGACGACGTTGTTGGTCAATTCTCTTTCTGCATCAAGTTTATGTTTAAAAGACCGAAACATGTCAGATGGTGAAATTTCTGGACAGTGGATGGATGATGCATCAAAACTTCCACTAAAAACCTTATTCAATCAGTTTTTGCTGTGTCATCCAAAGATGTTACGACGTTGGTTTGGCGTTCACATCTGACGATGGAAAATAACGCCCCGTCTCTTTCCGTTCAAATCTGGTAGTGTTTTGGATTGTTTTTTTTCTTTAATCTGTATGGTTAATTATTGACAGTATAAAATGATATCAAGAGTTTGGTCATAAGTTTTCTAGCCCCCCCCCCCCCCCCCAATCCCTAAGCTACACATACACACACACAGTTAAGAAAAAACCTTATTAGTAGTCAATTCAGGTTTCGACATCGCTTGGTTGAAAATTCATTCCTCAACGTCTTTGTCCACGATCTTTAATTTTTTCATATGAAAATTTGATCAATATTTTTTATATCGTTCGTTACAACAACAAACGATCTCGATTCCATTACGTTTTCAAATTTCAACGATGGCAATAATTCGATCAATGAAAATTTTTTTTCCATTAAAAATTGGCGGTATTCAAACATCCATTTTTTTGAATAGTCAGCCTTTTTTTTGAATTGATTCCAAATTAATCAATGATTTTTAGTACATTTGCCATGTCTTGAGTTTTTTTTTTGTACATTTGCGATATCTTGAGTGGTCTAGAAGAGTTACATAAAACTCATAAAAGGTCTAAGTAATGCTAAGTAGTTGAAGAATTTCTTGGCGGTCAGAGCGCGTTTTCACATTGAAAATTTTTTACAGAACGATTATCGATTAAACTAATGTATGGTGGTAATAATGTTTCAATAGCAGGTTTGTTTTTGCTGTGTCAAAAGTGGCACAGATGAGAAATGATGAGAAAATTCAAGTGAACCAAGACGACGACCAGGCGAGGACGGCGACCACGACCGTTATAGCGTTGGTAGAGTCCACCAATCATTGATAATGAAACGACGTCCAGGTGAATGAATGTTCTGATATTTTATGTGATGATATTATAGAAAATAAATTAGAAGTTTGCCGAAGATGAACGATTAATCTCAGCGACACGGAGGCGAGAAAAAACGAAGATAACTTTTACCTTAAGTTGAAATTTATATAACTTTAGAAATGTATAGTTTGTAAAGGTGCTAAGGGATTGAACCTAGACACCTCTACCTCACATTCCAGAACGATTTTTTTTTGCTAGAAATAATCCCAGGATAACTTCCAGATATTCGGATTTGGTAGGGTGCTGTTCAAGTTAGTACGTAGTACGTAGTAAAAAAATAATAAATTCTTCGCTATACAACCAACAATCTGGTTTTAGCGTCCAACAACAACAAAAGCCTTCTCTGTTGTTAGTTTCTTAATTTGTGGCTGTTTACGGTGTCGGTAATTAGCCGTCGGACGACCAACCACACAAGGGGAAAATACAACTCTGTGTTAAAATTCAAAGATTCGAAAAAAATAACCCAAAAAAACCCAAAACATATTTTCTATGTCTTCAGTATAGGATTCGAACCCACGGGCACAAAATTCCGTTAAAATTTTAGTTTGGCATTTTTTAACATTTACACCACAGAGTCACTACTATACTAATTTTGTTAAAATCTGCAGATAATGATAAAATATAGACTTTATATACCAAATGTAAAAAATAAAGAATAGAAGTTGCCCAAATAAAGCCCAAACTTTAAATAAAGACCGCGCTGAGCACCCAGCCATAATATCTTCATTGCGAGAATTTTTCTACGTACTCACTCGTTCTTGTTTTTTGTTCTTGGAAAAGTACCTTATAGTTTCCTAAATATGTAATATGTAGTTTCCTAAATATAAAAAACATCTTTTTTTCCCCCTATTAGCTCGAAACCCAAGCGAAATAGACATGAGGGAAGGGTCGCTATACGCTATTTTTTTTTTATTGGAAATGAGGTGTAAAACCTACCTGTTTCCCGCTGACATCCTGTATTTAAATATATATATATATATATTTAAAGTATACTTACTTAAATCCTTTATCGTCATCCATGCCATTTACAACACCATTTGTAGGATTTGTCTGATCATCTTTTTTCATTCCGTGTCCATCAAATGGAATGGAATTTTCTTTATCTTTATCTTCCGATTGCTATAATAGAAGATAATTTTCTCTGATCTAAATTTCATATTAATAAAATTAATAATTTCATTAGCGAAGCGAATCTTACCTTATCATTTTCGTCAAATTTTAAATTATTCATACGTGGTACTAAACTTGACAGTGGACTATCTTTATTTGTCGGTGATCCACCCAATACATATTCAACCATTTTTACGCCTAAACCACCGGTATCACGAGGGCTGCAAAATAATAATAATAATAATAATAATATTAATACAAAGATTCTTGAAAAAGAGTTAACTGCGCAGATAATTTAAGGTACGGTGTAGACATGCCGCATATGTAGCTTAAAAAGTTCACGGAAAAATCCATTTACTAACAGGGCATGATATAAAATGATATGGAATTTTTCTTTTTTGTTTTTACCTTAAAATATTTCCACATGAATTAGTTGAATTCTGTTGTTGTTGTTGCTGTTGCTGATGTTGTTGTTGTTGTTGCTGTTGGTAAACGTTACGACCGTGCATTGGATCTGTTTGTGTAGACCACGTTGGATCACGTAAAAAAAATGAATCCGGTTGTGTACCTTGTATTTGTAATGGTGTTGTCAATTGGCCACCGCCACCCGATGACATTTTTAAATCACTTGATGTTTTTTCCCATAATTTTTTAGCCGATGATGAGATCTAAAATTTAATTATTCAATTCAAATATGTTAATTTAGTGGTGGTAAGTAAATTACAAATATTATAATTGAAAATTTTTGTACACTCGGTACCGGTGACCACCTTTCCGGGTTTGACCCGGGTTTTGGAACACGATTTTCGAGCTCCGGCGATTTAGAGACAGTTTTCCAAATCCGATATTGCTGTTACTGTGTTAAAGGGCCGCGCACTTTAAATTGTAGAACTTTCTTAATAGCATTCGTGTGTAGGAGTAAAGTGCAATCTCAGACACGAAACATTCTCAAACACTCCTCAACCCAAACACGCCCGTCCCATTCTCCGCCCCCTTCCCCTACTCTGTTAAGTGAATTAGTGTTAAGGAACTACGGGTTTTAATAAGGATCTTACAAGCATTTTAAAATCTCAGGCGGTGGTTAGGCAGAATTAAAAGGTGGTACAACTCGCCACATAGTACTCGGCGACGACATTTTGTAATTTAAAAACACTTTTTATTATTATCAATGGCTAACTAAATCGTTATGAAATCGTCTGTCTCGAGCGTTGATGAGTGTTGAAGCCGCGCAGAATCCAAGTTGTTCGTTTGAACTTTGGGGGGGTTCAGTCACTTAATGAATGGTTTTCAATGCGAAATGCTCTGATTCAGAAATTTTCAGTGCGAACTCAATGGTCCCGTTTGTGTAGGCCACGTTGTTATGTTATTGTGACCTGGCGATATCCGGTGGAGGAAAAGATTCAGGATGAGACGAGGGCGGCACTAAATCAGTGTAGAAGGGTGTATGGGGGGTGGGAGATCTCGTCAAAGTCGATGTACACAATAAGACGGAATGGCACCGACTGCTGAATGCCTCAACTGAATGTCTGATGTAGAGGGTATTTACCGGGATTTTTCGCCCAGGTATTTTAGAAACAAAAAAGGCTGAGAGACAGCTAGATGTTGTAAGTGTTTAGATAAAGTAGTTTTAAGTTGCAAAGGATCCTCGAACGAGTGTTGTCTAATACGACATTTGCAACACATTCAAAAAAAACTAATTAATTAATTTATTGAAACTTAGTGCAGTTGATGAATCGCGCAGCCTAGCTGGACCTAGCACCGATGATTCTCAAGCAATAGCCCCAAAAAATCAACGACTCGAACTTTCAGTGTCACAAATTTGTACTAACTAAGAGAAGCAATCTATGGCCAAAAATCTATATAGTAGCGAGACTTGCACTGCTGTCGATGGATTTTCACAATTCCAAACGGAATATCCAAAAGTGTATTGTTTATTAGACAATTACTTGTCATATACGTTTACAAATTACAAATTACCCACGGGGTAAATTTAGTCTAACTCTAGATTAGTTCATACGGAAATGTTCGTATTAATTCCATAAATTGTGGAATGCCTAAGGATTTTTGATCGAAAAATTAATAGAAATTTCGCAATTGGAATCTTCTATGGAAAATTTTGTTTTAAATTCAAATTTAGTCCTTAAATTGATTGGAAATTAAAATAGAAATTTTCTGCCTGTTTTCCCAATTGGAATTTAATATTTAAATTTCCGTAATTATTCTAATTGGAAATTAAAAAAAGGACTTTCAGTCGCGGAAAAATTAATAAAAAAATGTCTGATTAAATTCCAATTGGAAATCCCAATTGGATTTGTTTCAAATGGAAAAATACTATGTGATCTATTTGATCGGAAAATAAAATCGAAAATTCCAGAATTTTTGTTATTGTAATTTACATGTAAAAATAAAAACTTGCACCTCAACCCCCAATATGAGAACCAGCCTTAAAGGTTAGCAAGAAAGTTAGAGGGTCATCTTCATTCCAAAAAGTAGAAACAAAAGGTCCGACTGACTGACTGGGCAAAATCATACAGGCCAATTAAAGTCTATCATTGTTTTTGCTGAACCCCAATGGAAAAATTGGTGGACCTTTACATATCAGAACATACATCATCTGGTAGATCGTCCGCGAAAAGTTTAGCAAAACAACAAAACAAAATGCAATTTGCCTATCAAAAGGACAAATCAACAATAACTGCACTGCACTGCACATCGTGTTAAAAACCTTGAAGAGATCTTAGAATCAAGGGTATAGTGGCCCTATAGTGGCCATTATGGACAAATTGGGGGCGCCTTTGATAATGTCGGGCTATAAATCAATGGAAAATCAATGGAAAAAAAAAGAGGGGGGGAATAGACGATTTGATCGGATGCGGACATGGATCAAAAAAATGCTGGAAATCAGAATAATAACTTCGAATATGGGATCGGTAAACCTGGAAGTGGAGACTACAAAGGGATGCCCTCAGAGAGTCTCAGGTCCTATCATCATTGTTATGGTATTTAGGGACGGGCGGAGTGACTGGTGGTTACCTTACATAGTGGGGGGACATAAGACCATAGGGTATGCTGACTGGTGAATGGTGTACGTAAAAGAGGGACACTTGAACTGAATCCCGAAAGATCAAAATCAAGATATCCCACGAGAACGCGGAAGAAGGAAAATAAAAAAAACGCTGCCAGGCAAACACCTGTACCAAGAAGTACGTATTGGTGGCCAGGTCGTAAGAGGAGGGGGGGGGGGGCTTCACTTTCATCATCATTCACCACATTATAAGATTTTAACACAAAATGATGTTTAAATTCATTCCCAAGAGCAAGATTGGATTTGTATGTTGGAGCTCCTCGGTGGGATGGAATTAGAAAAAATTTAATGGTTTTGTAGAGAATAAAAATGAATCATACCTTGTAGAAGAAATGTTTGGGCTAACTACAACCATTTCCGAGTAAATCCATACAGGATTTATGAGAATGGATGGGAGGCGATGAGAAAAAATTCCCCAATTTTGCATCAATTTGCTCCAGATCCAAAATTTCTAGTCAATTCTAGGTTAGAAACAGATTGAGATATCAGAACTTATAATCCCAACGGATTTGTATGGGAGCCACTGGATGGGATGGGATCAGATAAAGTTTCCGGGAATGTAATTATTTGCATTTGGTACCCCTAAATCTAAAATTTCTAAAGCAAATATCTTCAAAACTCATTGAGATATAAATAAAAAAAAAACAAATAAGTCGAAAAATTCGGAGAATTTGCAAGGGAGGGGGTAGAAGGGAAGGGGTGACATACTCCATCTTCGAACTTGTAAAATTTTTGACAAAAAAAGCTGACGCGGAAATTTCAGCCAAATCGGTCCAGTAGTTTCCAAGAAAAAGTGGAGACAACGGCGAGCGAGCGAACGACATTTTTGCGGAAATTTTTTTATTCGATTTTTATCGATAAAAAGGTCCAGTTCCAATTGACCGTCTACGATCGTATCTACCTGTTGTTGAACTACAATTTGTTCATAAAGCATAAGTGTTCTTAATGCTACTAACCATTCTCCAGAGACCAAATTCATGACATATTTTTCGATTGGTCGCCCCGATAAATACAACAACCAAATTATTAAAAAAAAAAACCTTATACATTATTGGGAGTATGGATTCATTCGTACGGTGGGTGTTAAGAGTGGGCGTTAGTAGTATTTTGTTCGCGTCGTGTTCATCCGTGACTATATATTCATTTGAAAGCTACCTACTGTTATTGCGCGTCCTTTTCAGTATACAGTAGACTCGCGATATAAGGAACAATTGTTTGCAAGAGGTCTTTCCCTATTTCGAAGTTTCCTTAAATGAAGGGTTCTGTATAAAATAATTAAAATAGCTTTATAGCTAAAGATATCTATCAAACGTCGGTAAAGAGGCTAAAATCAAATGGTATATATTCCACATAAGCAATTATTTTGAACAATAATGGAAAACAATTGTATTATTTGATTAGAACCGCAAACCAATGAACCGAACCGCAATGTGTATAAAATGCTCATACCCAGCCAATAAAATAAAACAATACACATATTTGTGAATCGAATGATTGTGAGAGATATATCATAATTTCATTAAAATACTTTCAAATACATAATTTAAATAACTTCGAATACCAATACGTGAATAAAATACATCAATCGTTCCTTTTATATCGAGGTTTTGATTGATTTAGCGTTCCTTATTTAAAGGCTATAATACAAAATTTATTTCATTGGAATTCTATTCATTGGAACATGTCGAACTTTGTGCCAGAAAAGGTGTTTTTGCGGTGAATTCTTCTTCATTACTCTAACATCAGAACATGAGAGTGAAAAAATAATGGAGAATAACGAGAGAGCTGACGCAATCACCAGAAAGAGCCCAGCTCGCCCAAACATTCAAGCCAGTCCATTTTGTGGTTTCTCTAAACGCAGTGATTAAGGCAATATTAAGAAAACTCCTGTTACGGGAATTCCAGAAGCATTGGAATGATACTGACGGTTGTAGACACTCGAAAATCCTTCGTCCTGCGTAAAAGACGATACATCTAGGCTGACCCCACATGGAAAAGGTAACACTGATGAGCACATTCTAGGTGAATGTGAAGCAGATATAAGACTAGGGACCATTGGCAAATTATTTCCAATGCCTGACGAAATTAATCAATCATTCAATTGGCCAGGTTTCTGCGCAGGACCAATGAATCTATGAATATAGAATAAATTTAGGGTATAGAACAATGGCCTCGAAGGCTGAAGTCTTTTCCGGGACTTGGCATCCAACCCGCAATTTAAAATCTATACTTGATCATCATTTTAAAAATGTTATACCAAATGTTTAGATATAGTAATTTTAAGTAAAGAGCGACAGACGATTTAATATTTATGAACTACTTCATATTCCAAATGGTTTAATCTTCATGTTTGGTGTTTGTATATTTTTTGTACACTTTTGAATTTCATATGGCCATATATCTCTAGAAAGCGTTGAGAGTTCTGATTGAATGTCTTTGTGCAAAAAGTGCTACCGAAAGTCATCTGTTATTTTAGTATATGGTTTATGTTGACCATGCTTTAGCTGAAAGAACGTGTCGGAATTTTGGTATTTTAACGGTTTAAAAGTCGGCGATTTCAACTTAGAAGACGATGAACGACCGACCCGGACATCAAAAAACAAAAAGGTTTGAAGATGAAGAATTGGAGGAATTGCTTGATGATGCGAAGATGCGTGATGCAAACGCAACAAGATCTTGCCAAAAATCATTAGGAGTTTGGAGTCAAGCAACCATTTCCCCATAGACGTTTAACGACCCATCGGAATTGGAAGCAAAAGCTTGGAAATTGGGTGTCGTATGAATTAAAGCCAACAGATAGATATCGAACGCCGATTCAGTGCGTGTCAGGAATTCCGATTGCTTCAACGCGCCACCAAAAAAACAAGTCATTTTTGCTTCGGACCAGTGACAAGGTGATGAAAAATGGATTCATTACACGATAAGGCCAAGCGCAAGAAAAAATTGTATGTGAAGCGCGTTTAATCTAACCATCAACCTCCACGGCAAAGCCAAATCCATATCCATGATGCCAAGGTAATGCTTTGTATTTGGTGGCACATCCGAAGGATGTGTTGTATTATGAGCTGAGAACCGTAAACCTGGAAGTGGGGACTACAAAGGGGTGCCCTCAGAGGGAAAGGTCCCATCACCACCATTGTTATGGTCGTTAGTGGTGGATGAGCTAATGGTTACCTTTCATAGTGGTGGATACAAGACCATAGGCTATGCTGACGACATAACCATGACAATTAGGGGTCAGCATGAAAGCACGATAAATGACCTAATGCAAATGGTTTTTAAACACCAGCCAAGGAATGGTGTACGTAAAAGAGGGACACTTGAACTGAATCCCGAAAAAACAAAAATTATCCCACGAGAACGCGGAAGAAGGAAAATAAAAATTCCTACAATTAAAATGGGAGAAACTCAGATGGTCCTAAATTCATCGGACGAAATATCTGGGGATCATTCTTGACCAAAGACTAACATGGAACTCACACATAGAGTATATGACGAAGAAATCCACAAAGGTGATGTGGGCAAGCAGACGTATGGTTAGTAGGACCTGGGGACTGAGCCCAATGTCGATGGACTGGATGCAAATGATTAGGCCTGGCATAACATACGCAGCGGCGGTCTGGTGGAAAAATACCGAGCAAGATGCAATAGTAAAAAAATTAGGCACGTTAACCTTTGAGTGCCTGCTGATAATGGGAGCAGCAATGAGAACGACTCCATTGGAGAGGATAATTGATCTACAACCTATTAAAAATTGCCATAAAAAAAGTAGCCATGAAGGAATTAGTGGCACTACATGTGGAAGGGATGAACTTTATGGAGGGTAATTTAAAGGGTCATCTCTAGAGATTATCCTAAAAGATACAGAAAATATCATGCCTATGACGTTATACAGTGACCAAATAAAAGGAAAAATGGACTTTGTTCACAAATATAGGATATATGTTGGGATATAAAACGGAAGAATGGAACCGGCCAGGCAAATGGCTAAATGAGGACGCCCACAAGGACGCTGGTTCATAGCAGGAAATATGCCATTTCCCTTCTGTCGGTTTCACAAAAGGGCAATTAAGGCTAAGGGAAAGGGAAACTGGGACTTAAGCATTCAAAAAAATTTATAAACATCAATACGAAAAGAGCTGAACAAGCCCTGCCGAGAGAACAACTTAAAGTTCTACGCTGGGCGCTCACCGCGCTAAAAACCTCGAAATAAAAGCGGTCATCAAATTCCTAACTGAAGACTTGTGAATGAAAAAGATGAGGGGTACAATATAGATCTTTATGGTCGCTGTGCACTTGTGCAGGGGGGTATTAAGAACCCCAACACCGTGGGAGAAGTTTTAGTCAGTAGAACGTCTTAGTGACGGGAGTCCAACACACAGTATATAAATAGATTTCCTCTTCCGGAAAAAAAAAATTATGAGCTGTTATTGAAATCGGGTCAGACGATCAAAGAGGACCTCTACCGACCGAACACAATTAATTCGTTTGAAGAGAGCGGAATTGCGGACGAAACGACCAGAATGTTTGCAACCAGACACGAATCCATAATTTTCCATCATGATTTCCACGCTCGGCCGCCACATGTTTCAAGACCGGTTCAAAACTATTTGGAAAACAGTCGGTGGGTGTGAAGTTCTACCTCACTTGCCTTATAGCCCAGACGGGGTTATCCCCTTCTGACTTGTTCAGATAAATGCAGAATGCCCTCACCGGAATACGAAATTCACTACAGAACAGGGTTTAATAAAAAATTAGCTTGATTCGTTCTTCACCACCAAGCCGGAGAAGTTTTGTTTGGGATGGATTCAATTAAAGGAAAAGACGGCGATGTTAATCTGCGGACTAATAATCGATTCTAACCTCTAAAACTTATTATTATCTTTAATATATAAAACGAAAAATAAAACTTACTGCGTTTCTCGATGACATGAACGGTGCTTGTTGCATTAAATTTAAATTTGGTGGACAATAAACTAATTGTTGTTCGCCCATTGATGTTTTTGGCATACCATTCGGATGCATATGATCATATATACCACCACCACCACCACCACCACCTTGTATTGTCATTTGCATTTGAATGTTACCCGTTGGATTACCAGCAGCATTCAATGTATGATTCATTAGAGCATGATTTATATGTGCCTGTATTTGATGTTGTTGTGGTTGTGGATGACTTATCATCTGTTGTTGTTGTGCTGTCGGCGGACCACCCTTTAATGAGTTATTTGTTTGAATAGACATTCCACTCATTCCAGTCATTCCACCAACACCACCCACATTGTTATTATTTGCATTATTATTAATGTTATTAATATTATTACCAACAAAAATATCACTGTTATTATTATTACTATTACTATTATGATTATTATTTATTGTTGTATTATTATTATTACTATTTCCAATTTGCATTACATTTGCATTGTATTTCCAACTATCTGAAGTCTATAAATGGATAAAAAAAAAAATAGAAAATAAAATTAATAATAAATTTTATAGTTGAGTTGAGTTTCGGTTTGGATCACCCTCCGCTAGATGGAGGTGTAAAACGTAGTGGACGAAATCAACGACCCTTTTGTTTTATCAATTGTCAAAGGCCGACGATATTTTCTGTTTGAGAATCATTCAGCAGCATATGCGTAGAGACGCTTTCTCTCGCGTGGATCGTCATAAAATTTATGCCGAAAACCGGCGCGCGCAATAGTGTATGTTTACGCATGAGCTACAAAAAAAACCATTTACGTTTTTTTTATATTATATCAGGAAATCAAGAGGTAAAAATTTAGCGGCCCTTTAGCGAACCAACATTCAACATCCAAGGCCGTAAATGTGACCTGTCATTCGAAAACCGAGTGAGTGAGAGAAAAGAGAGATCATTCAACTCCTCATAAGATTTTAACATAAAATGATCATCAAATTCATTCTCAAGAACACGATTATTGAATTTGTATGTGGGAGCTCCTCGGTGAGATGGGACCATAAAAAAATTTAATGATGGAATTTTATAGAGAATAAAAATGAAACATATCTTGTAGAAGAAATTTATGGGCTAACTGCAACAATTTCCGAGTAAATACCAACGGAATTTATGGGATGGGATGAGAAAAAATTCTCGGATTTTGCATCAATTTGCTCCAGATTTAAAATTTCTAGTCAATTCTAGGTTAGAAACAGAACGAGATATCTCTCTGATAATCCCTTGGATTTGTATGGGAGCCACTGGATGGGATGAGATTAGAAACCAAATCCCTATATCCAAAATTTCAAGCAAATATCTTCAAAGCTCATTAAGATATAAAAAAAAAATAAAAAAAAATCGGAAAATTTGCAAGACAGGGGGTAGACCTCCCCCCCATCTTTGAACTTGTAAAAGTTTTCGCAAAAAAAGGCTTATGCTGAAAATTTCAACCAAATCGGTCCATTAGTTTCCAAGAAAAAGTGGAGACAACCGAGCGAAGGAGGGAGCGAGCGAATGACCTTTTTACGGAAATTTTTTTATTCGATTTTTATCGATAAAAAATTCCAATTCGTGAAGAAAAGTGATAAAAAAAAAATGGGGGTCAAAATTTTTCTTTCGATAAAGATCTTAATCAGTAGCATATATTGAAAATAATACGTACTTAAAACCGCAGATGACTGGAGGCTTCGAAAGAAACACTGGATCCACTGATCCAAACGCAAGTTCCGCCCAACGCAATCACAATATCATGTAAAATGGATGATAACAAACACAAAACATCCCTTAAGACCAACCAATCTGGACTGGACTCTGGAAAATGACAGAAAATATGTAAAATTTGCTGACCCCGCGGAACATTTGGATCATACAAAAGTCCAGATGAAGATGGAATTTTCCCCGCAGTGTTAAAAAACGGTCTAGCGCCAAAACTAAGAAGTATCTTTCGATGCAGTTATGCATACGGGGACATCCCCGAGCCACGGAGAACGGTTAAGGTAATATTTAAACCTAAGGCGATCAGAAGAGTGGATTCACTGCCTAAATTAATACCGCCCAATAAGTTCAAACATCATTTGTACAACAATAAAAAACAATGCAAAAACTGGGGTAGATAGGCATATAAGAGACAATGTTCTGGGGAGTTATACTCTGCTGATAAGCATCTGGATATGTCTCTGTCAACCGGGTAAATATCAACCAACATACAGGTGCTGCCAAAACCTAACAGTTCGAGAATTGAGAAAACATTCTAGGATAGCCATAGGTAGGTTTCTTGACATCGAAGGAGCCTTCAACAACACAGCGTTTGATGGGATCTGTTGGGGCGCCGCAATAATGGAGGTAGACGATATCACGTGTGGCTGGATCAAGGCCATGCTGACGAATTGGGTTGAGAAAATGACGCTAGCAGGTAGAAGAGAATCTTAGCATAATAAAAGCCAAGGGATACGCACAAGTAGGGGGGGGGCGGGCTTTCACCGCTATTGTGGTCCATGACTGTGAATGAACTGCTCATATACGTCTTAAAGATAACGGATTCTATGTGTGCAGGGATACGCATATGATGTTGCAATACTCATCTGTGGCAAATTTTAAGAAACGGTGTCGTCGGACAGACTTCAGACTTCAGCTATGAACTTAGTGGTGGGGTGGTGCTTGTCGACGACGGGATTAAATATAATAAACCCTAAGAAACGCACTATTGTGGCCTTCACTAAACAGGGGGAGCAGTAGGTTCCAAATGTCCCACGTTGTTTGGTGAGACGTGATAGGTTTTTCGATAGAAGCGAAATACCCGGGGGGTAATGGTAGATGCAAAACTAAATGGGAACTCCCTAATAACAATTGCCACAGATAAGGCAAGAATCTCCCTATGGAGGTTATAACAAGAACAAATTTTGACCAATGCTTCATCAGTGTGGAGTAAAAAGGCCAAACAAATGGGGGCCCAACAAGTCAAATTTTAACAAAATTCAGAAATCGGCGTGTGTATGGGGGGTTACGGGTGCAATGCGCACCACACCTACAACTAAAAACTAGAAGCGATTTAAAATCTGCCCCTACTGCATCGCTGATCATTAAGAACGAAGCACGGAAGATAGAACACACAACTATGGTTACCGAAGGAATAGCTAGGGTGGCCTGGAGAACCACCAGTGGCTATAGTTGATGACATCAGAAATCAAACGTAATTCTCGGTATGTTACTCTCGGTGGGGGACATTCCTAGGGTGTATGGCTTCGAAAAAACTTCCGGGTATCCCGGGTTTCCCAATAGGGAAGATTGGACGGCCAAATAAGATAAAGTTCACAGAAAATTCTATACGGATTGATTTGAAAGACCACAACCTATGCTCTGGCTCCGGGGTATTATATACGGGGGGGCTAATCCAAGAATTGAACTTGGGGGCACTATGGATTGTTATAGCATCGTATTCCAAGCGGAAATCCAAGCTATAGAACTTTGCGTCAGATGGATCAAGGATAAAGGGTAAAAAAAAAAACCAGAGGAACTATATCTTATCGGATAGCAAAGTAAAGCACTTATGGCCGTGAACTCGCGAGAGATAGTGTCGAAGCTCGATTGTCTATATAGGGATACGGAAAGAGGGGTCAAGGGGGTAAATAAAGTCACAATAATGTGGATGTCGAGAGCTCTGTAAAAAAAACAAAGGAAATATCTAGGAAAAGACTTTCTCGGTGAAAGTGGATATAAAACCCTTGCGGTAAAAGGCAGGCGGTCATCAATTTCTTAATTGGTAGGACATTCTAGTGACTGGAGTCCGACACACAGTCTGTAAATGCATTTCCTCTTACAAGAAAAAAAAAGGAGGTGCCAACCCGAAACAGGCAGGTTCTACACCTCATTTCCAATAAAAAAATGTATTGCGACCCCATGTCCATCTCGCTTGGGTTTCGAGCTAGCCCGAAAAAACCATATTGTTGAAGTTCAAGGTAGTACGTAAATGTTATTTACCGTATATCAGCAACCACTTATCGGAATCTAATAATTATAACCTTGTTGGAAAGGTATTTTAAATATCTTTAACTCTATATAATAACATGAACATCGACAATAACCCGTTTTCATGCCATCAGCTGGTCAAACACAAGAAATTTCAACGGCTTCAAATATTTTTGTTATTTTGCAAGCCTAGAACTGTGCGATTTTTATGTTTATTAGCGGTCCGTTGTTAGGAAAACTTCTTTGATGTTTTAGCTTTAATTTGATGATGTACAAACTTTAAAAATGTGTCAACTCACATCACAGAGATATGACGAAAATAATATTGAAATCCAAATTTTAAAAAAAAGAGCTCATATATACAGGATGAAAATCGTAAGCTGCATATATACGTGTAGGCTTCCATGTGAAATGGAAAAGTGACTAGGACACATTGGACCAGAACGTCAACTCCACCAATTTGATTAAAACTGTCCTAAAGGTCTTCTGGACTGCGGGCTCGAAAGTGCAGAGAAAACGGGAGGAATTCAGGCAACTAGTAATCTCTGGTATAGTCCTCGGGTCATAGACCGTTTAATGGTTATCTGTATAATAAAATCGTTGCTAACAAGCTAACAACTTATATAAAAAAAACTGCAAAACTACTTTTGAGCAAAATACCAAAAAGGTTGAAAAATTTGCAAGGAAAGGACAACAAAGGGAGTAGAAGGGCGATGCGTTCATTGACTGACTCATTGACCCAAAAAATTTTAGAATTTAACCAGCTCTAACAAAAAAAACTTATGTTGAAAATTTCCGTCAAATCGGTTGAGTAGATTCCAAAACAAAAAAATCGGTTGAGTAGTTTCCAAAAAGTGGAGATAGTCGAGCGATGGGAATGAAACCGATATTCAATTTTTATTCAATTTTTCACAATGTGATAAAAGAAATAAAAAAAAAAAGTTTACCTTAGAATTTTCCATTTTCCACAAAAAAACCAATCAAATTAAAATACTGAAAGTACGCGCGAATTCGAAACACCCCGAGATTATTTTGAATTCATTTCAAGAACACACAAAACCAAACTGTATATATGTATATTGGATATTGTTAACAAAATTTTTTGTTAAAGTCAAGTTGTTCATCATATATTTTGATATATGGATAAGGAAGATTTAATTAAACTCTCAATCAACATCATTTTTCGCGGGTCACATCACATTATTAAAATTAATTTTCCCGGCTAATTTTCCGATTTTCATTAACGTTTTTTTATGCACTAGGAATTAAATTACCACATAAACTTTTATACATAACAACAACAAATTTAAATATTAATATATTAATTTTTAATTTAATTTAATTTAATAATTTTAAATATTAATTGAAATTTTTTTTTCTTTTTAATTTACCACGCATTTTTTGTTTTTTTTTTTTTTCATAATTCATAATAATTTAACAATACTCAAAAATGTGCAAGCATGCGCATAATATAAACAATGGCAATTTTGTTTGGTTTTTTTTTTATATATGGCGATTTTAAATAATTTTTTTGTTTTTTTTTTTCAAAAAAAATCCTTCAACTCTGGCGCAAAGGCGAGTTTATACGAGCGCAATTAAAAAAAAAACAATTAAAAGATTGTTTAGTTTAAACAAACAACAACAACAACAACACAAATCGCCCTTCCTTATCATATATGAAAAACAACTTGAAAAATTTTAACAATATATCAGGTGGGGGGGGGGGGGGAGGGGGACAAAATTCTTAGGAAAAATTCTCATTTAATTATCATATATATATAAAACCGGGTAATTATCCCCATTATAAACATTATTTAACAAAAGTTATCCCTTACGAAAATACCACATTGATTTCTTTCTTTATGTATATACATCTGTATGTTTGTATATAAATTTTGTTTGTATCTCTACAATATTTTTCTATTTTTATTTATTTTTCTTCTTGTTGTCCAACAAACAGACCACAAAAATATATACAAATACAAAATACCAAAACCAACACCAATAAGGCAACAAAAAAAAAAAAAAAAAAAAATGCCGCACAAAAAGAAAAACAATGCATAATACTTAATACATAATCAAACATAAATAAATGTACTTACATCAATTACTGTACCACCGTCGTCACCACCAGATCCCCAACGTTGCTGCTGATGATGTTGTTGATGTTGTTGTTGTTGTTGCTGCTGCTGCTGCTGCGATGGTTTATTTGTGAATTGGGGAAATTCATCTTGTCTTTGAAATACATACGCAATAGCAGAATCATCATGTGAACGAGGTATTGATGAATGTCCTCGACTACTACTACTACTGCTATTGTCATCACGTTCAGCCGTATATTTCATGTGTGTATATTGTTTAATTGTTCTCTAATATATGGTGTTAGTGCGTATGCGTATTTATATATATATATATATATATATCTATATAAATAAATCTTTATACATAAAACAAAACAACAATCAATTTTTTTAATGGCCAATTTTATTTAACAAACAAAAAACAATGTTTGTCTGATGAATTTTTTTTTATATGTGTGTGTGTGTGTGTGTGTGGATATTAAACAGCGGCAGCGGCAGCGGCGGCGGCGGCTGCGGCTTTGTGTGTGTGTGTTGGGGTCACTAATTTTATTATAAATAAAACAAAAATATGTTTTTTTTTTTTTTTTTTGTTCTATCTCACACAGGTTCTGAAGAAAAAAAAACACGTTTTAAATTAATAATTAAAGAATTCGCACATTAAAACGGACAAAATTGTAAAAAAACTTGAACATCATTATCGAGACATAGACAAAAATATCATCATCATTATCATTTGGTTAATTTATTATGTTTATTATTATTATTATTATTATTAGTATCCATAAAATCAACTTAAAAAGGCATAAGCCACACCATAAGCGCGCACAATATATTTAAAAAAAAAAAAAAACAATCATTAAACGATGCATACACAAAAAATAAATAAATAAATGTTTTTTTCTTTTTTTAATGCAATATAAATATTTATATGAAAAGCGGGTACACTTTTTTATTTTTTACATATGTATTATTGTTTATAAACAAAATTATGTTTTTTTTTTTTTTTTTTTTTTTAATATATACACAGCTTTTTTCTTTGATAACAAAAAAAAAAAAAAAAAAAAACAACAAAAAAAATTATTAACAAAAAAAATTTATATACAAAAATGCACACACAAACGCAAACGCACTCAGAAACACACAAACGCAAAAAATTATACAAGGTGTATATTAAATAAAAAAAAAAAAAAACAATATTGAAAAGTACGCGGCGATAATTTTTTTTTTATTATTATTAACGATAGTGAGGGTGATGGCCGGGGGGGGGGGGGGTTGTATAATGATAGTGGTATGGCAATGGTAGTGGTAAACTTCTGCTGGCACTCACTATAAATACACAACACAATAACAACAACAACAACAACTATATATTATAAACAAAAAAAAAATTAATTTTTCTTCTGATACACCCCATGCATTATTATTATTATGATTATCGATTGATTATTCGATTATTATTGGGAAGTTAAAAAACAATTGTCGGTTTTGTTTTTTTTTTTTTTCTATTAAAAAAGAAGAAAAATGTTTTTTTTTTGTTTTCTAACTTTTTGTATGGTTTCTTCTTCTTCATATAAATAAATAAATAAAAAAAAAAAAAACCGCCGATAAAAAAAAATTTTTTTCCTCTTCTTCTTCTTCTTCTTGCCGCACGGATTTTTACCGAAAGAAAAATTAAAAAAAACAACAAAAATGCGACACGACACGACGGGGTAGGTACTACGATTACGCGAGAGTTGGTTGGTTCAGTTGGTTGATTGGTTGGTGGTGGTGGACACAAGAATTATTTCTTGTTAATATCTTGAACTTGTTTTTTCACTTTTATTTCTAAACAAAATTATTGCTTTTTTTATTTTGTTTTTTGTTTGGTTTTTATATTTCAATTCTTTCACACAACAACACTCTCCATAGTCGTCATTTAAAATATAACAATAATGTTTTATAAAAAAAAGTCACAAACACACAAACGCGCGCGCACACACATGCACACAGTAAAATTTAATAATAATAATAATAATAAAAAAAAAATAATAAAACAAGGAATTAACCCTAAGATGCATGGGATATGTGGGTATTTTAATTGAATTTTTAAAAATGATATAAACAAATTTTTTTTTATTTATGTCTATGTCCATTTTTGGTGACATTTTTTAGGATTTAATTCTACTACAATAAAAAATCAGTAATTTACTAGCGAACAAAATGTTCAGAATCATGGCCATTCTTGTTTTTACACCTCTGATTTGTATTTTTCGAGTGTAAAGGCTGGTTCTTCACCAATGAGCGGTGACGGTACGAGTTTTTATTTTTACATGTAAAATACAACAAGAAATTTGCCTGCGTGTATTTTACCCCGCGGTCTATAAAACAGTTAAATTAACTTTTTAAATTTTTACACCTCACCTCACTAAAATACATTCAAAGTACTCCATTTTTTTATATAAATAAAATTGTGTTTGTATGTGGATAAATCACCGATAACAAAACAACTACATACAAAAAAAAAAAAAAAGTTCGCACAAAATCCCCTGAAGCCGGCTGCACAAGCGAAGAGCGAATCCCCGGGGTGGTCAATTACGAACATTAAAATATTCCCGCACATCGCACATCGTGAATCGAGGGTATTTTGTGCGAACGTTTTTTTTTTTGTATGTTTTAGTGAGGTGAGGTGCAAAAAGTTAAAGGTAATTTAACTGTTTTATAGACCGCGAGGAAAATACGCGCAGAAAAATTTGTTGTTGTATTTTACATATAAAAATAAAAACTCGCACCGTCAAGACTGGTTCACACATGACGGGGTTGAGGTGCGAGTTTTTATTTTTATATGCAGAATACAACAACAAATTTGCCTGCGCGTATTTTACCCCGCACTCTACAAAAAGTTAAAGTAACTTTAAATTGTTACACCTCACCTCACCAATGAACACATTCAAATTACTAATTTTTTTTTTATATAAATAAAATTGTGTTTGTTTGTGGATAAATCATCGATAACAAAACAACTATGCATGGAAAAAAACGTTCGCACAAAATCCCCTGAAGCCGGCTGCACAAGCGATCCTTTCCTCGGTCAAGTGCGAACATTAAAACATGACCGCAGATCATTCACAAGCGAGTGTATTTTGTGCGGACGTTTTTTTTTTTATATGTAGTTGTTTGAGTGCGGGGTGCACTCTGTCGTGTAAATGATAAAAATGCCAACCTAAAATTCTTACAAAATTTTGGGGTCATGGGTTCGAATTCTACTGAAGACATAAAAAATATAGTTTTGTGTATTTGGTTATATTTCGAATCTGGTTTTTTTTTTAACACAGAGATGTATTTTCCCCTTGCGTGGTTGGTCGTACGACGGCTAATTACCGACACCGTAAACAGCCACAAATTAAAAAACGAAGAAAAGAAGAACAGAACAAAGAAGGCTGTTGTTGTTGTTATTGGACGCTAAAACCAAATTGTTGGTTGTAATGATGCGAAAAATTTATTATTTTTATTATTGAGTGCGGGGTAAAAACTCGAGAGTAAATTTTTTATTGTAATTTACATGTAAAAATAAAAAGTCGAACCTTCGTTCTTCGCTTGTGCGCTTGTGCAGCCGGCTTCACTTGCAAACAAAGTGTTCTGAATCTCATTCGCTATTCTTGTTTTTACCCGGCGGATTTCTATTTTTTGGGTATGAATTTTATTATACAAGGTGTCCCAAATTCTGACCACAATACGCCGTTTTTTTTTTTTTTTAGTTCTGTGACTCATTTGGAGTTGAACGCAATATGAGAAATTTAGGTGTCTTCATTTCGGAAGAATGATTCCGTTGAGGAATTAAACGAAAAAAAAAAACCCCAATTATTTTTGAGATTTTTATGTTTTTTCTCGACTCTGGATCACTTATCCGGGGGAACCGCGCGAATTATTTCCATGACCGGTGACCGGTGGTAATTATTTTCGCAGATACTTAAATCCTTAATTGTAAAATTTTAAATTACCAATATCGTACATTCATCATCATCATCATCATCATTTCTTAAACTTATGATAATAAAATGATTATCTCTATGATAAAAATCACCCCGAAGACATATATTTTTGGGGATTTTCGCAAATAAAATTGTGAGGAGTTATTTTACGATATCTTGAAAACAACGGTTTTGTTGAGATAGCAATTACAAAAAAAAAACAATTAAACAGGAAAAATACAAAAAAAAATATCAATGAAAACGTAACCAAACCCACCGGTTTAAATTATCTCAATAATTAAGTAGAATGTAGAATTTAACATTTCATCTTTGCTAATTAAAATATTAATATTATTATTTTTACCCGGGTTTTTTATGAAAACAAAAATGTGTAGTAGAATTTTTTTCGTTATGCATCATAAGGTTAATATTTGTCGGCGCACAATGGAATAATAAGCATCCGTATATATACTCATACAAACGCATATACATTTTTTTTTATATATATATATATATATATATATATATATATTCATATTAATCGGTTCAAAGAAGTTCATCACGCACGTCTTCTTGTGGTGGTGGTGGTGGTGGTGATGAACAAGAACAAGAACAAAAATAATGTAACATAAAATACCATACGGACGGACGACGAATGACGGACACAAAGGGTACATATTTATATATATATATATGAAAACGTTTATTATATTAGCGCGCGCGCGAAAAATTACACTGTATTTAATTTTTTTTTTTTACATAAAATCACAAAGGATTTTGTTTTGATATACAAATATAAATATATAACAAATTTAGATGATGATGATGATGATGATGATAAAAAAATTTTATATTTAAAACAAATACAACAGATTTTGTTATACAAAAAAAACATACAAACGCACACACACCCTTTTAGATGCAGAAAAAATGAAAAGCCTTTTGTTGAATCCGTTTTTTTTTGTATATATATATTTTGTTGCTTTGGTTTTTAAAACAAATTATAAATTTTTAATTTTTTAATGATCATTAACCAACAACAAAACGGACGGTATGATGGGAAGATAGAATTGATGGAAGTGATAGAATAGAATTAAAAAAAAAAAAAAAAAAACTGGTAGAACCCACACACACACACACTCATTCGTATTCAAATTTATATATATATAATTTTATCTTTGTTAATATTGGATAATTTATAAAAAAAAAAAAAAAAACAAAAACAAATCATAATAAATGCGCATACACAAAATATAATACCCATCCGCCAATCCATCCACCACTACTACTACTACTAGTGCTACCAAATATCCATGCATATATTCATATATTATAAAATGCTTCTTTTTATCCAGCAGAAACCGACGATGATGCTGAATTTGATTTACCTACTCTGTGTGTATACTCTCGCATCGAGTAGTGAGAAAATGTGTTTCGATTTATACACCACGCTTCCACGGCGTATATGTTTGATTTACATACACCAATATCCACAGTGTACCAATATTCTGTGCATTTATTTATTTACACAACCAAAATAGAGACGGTGTCTTAAGACACTTAAGCGACGAAACTTTTTTTTTATATTTTGTATTCATTTGGGTGTAATTTGTGTTGTAATTATTGTTGTTATTTTGATTTAAAGAATACTACGATATTTTTAAAACCCAATTAGTAAATAATTTAATTGAATAAATTAAAAGAAAAATCATCAATTGAAATTTGGAAATTTTTGTTAACCAAAAAAAAAAAAAACAAAAGCCAAACATAAACAAATGCTGAAATTTTTTCATCGATGTTCTACAACGGTGTGGTGAAGTCCCATACAATTTGTTGTTATGACAATAACAAATTGTATGGGACTTCACAACACCGTTGTAGAACATCGATGAAAAAATTTCAGCAAAAAAATAAATTGCGATGTATAAAATGGATTAATCTAAATTAAAACTGTAAAAAAAAAAAAAACCAAACACACATTATGTGTTTGGTCTCAATTGGTGTATTTTGTATAGTGTGTTTGTTTTATCAACTTTTATCACACTACGATTTCTTTACACAGTGTAAAAATTCTGTGTATTTTGTCAAGTCCAGACCTGTGTGTACACAGAGTACCTTAAATCAAATTCAGCACGACGCGACGAGTCGGTTTTTTAATTTTTTTTTTTTTCAATGTATGTGTTTATTTTTTCTCGTTCTTTCGTATTTTATGATTTTTTCTTTTTAAAGTGTATATTGCAATGCATGCAATGCAATGCAATCCTTTGTATATTCTTAATAAATAAGGGTAATTAATGATGGCAACAGTGATGCCGATATTCTGGACTTAATTTTTATATCCACCCGGAAATTTAAGCAAAAATTAATTAATTATAATAATAATAATAATAAACAGTAGAAGAAATATGTATACAAATATATGATGATGGTTATCTGTTTTTTTTTTGTATTGGTCGGTATTATGTTT
The DNA here is from genome assembly GCA_958336335.1 of Dilophus febrilis. Taxonomy (NCBI): domain Eukaryota; kingdom Metazoa; phylum Arthropoda; class Insecta; order Diptera; family Bibionidae; genus Dilophus; species Dilophus febrilis. The sequence goes on from OY284470.1 coordinate 38,612,135, forward strand.
TCGGCGCGGCGCGGCTTTGCTGCTGCTGCTGCTGCTGTTAAATTTTGTTGTTTATAGATACAACAAACCTATTTTTACAACAACAACAAAAATCTAATCGATTAATGTACATTTATACAGATATTAAACAGCAAAAAAAAAACTTAAGGATTACGAGTTTTCTTTAACAAATGCGATGAGTTTAGTTCCCTACCCCCCGCCTTACACCATTACACCACAACCACAACCACCGCCACACCACGGAAAAGAAAAAAACAAAGAACAAAAGGATAATTAAAATTTTTTTATAAAATTAATATTATTTTATTTACACGAGAAAATTTAAATTTTCGGTTAATTTTTTTTTTTTTTTTTTGTTTTATTCTCTTTCTTTTTTTTTTTTTTTATTATTTTATTAACATATTTTTTTTGATTAAATATTACACACAAAATATAAAACAAACACTTTAAATTATTAATTTGGTATAATCACACTTTAAATTAATTAAACTGTTATATATTATAACAGGAAAAGGTTATTTACATTTAAAATAACAACAAAATAAACACATAAAAAAATAAAATCACTACTATAAAAATTATTGAATGTTTTTTTTTTTTATATATATATATATTAGCAGTAGCAGTGAGAAAAACATAAATTAATTTTACCCCATTACTTATTTATTATTATTTATTTATTTATTTATTTATTTATTTATTTATTTATATATATATAAAAAAAAAATTTTTAAACATTAGCGCACGCATTCGCGACGAAGACGAAACATGTACTAAAAAATAAAAAATTAAAAAATGTTGTTGATTGAATATTGATATATTGATCGCTGTTACGCGCCGCTGTTGCCGTTGTGGGCGGTTTGACGGTGTCGGCTTATTCGAGCGAAGAGTGAAAAAAAAAACGTTGGCGGCGATTTGTCGGTCGATGAGATTGTTCTTTTTCTTTTTTTTTTTGATTTGATTTTTCCCAGGGTAATTTCCTAAAATGTTGATAGGGATTATGTTTTCCGGATATTTAAGGTGGGTTAACACACCATCGAATTTATTTACCTTCAAATCATTTTATATATATACAAATTTCAACGCGTTAATAATTTAATTTTAGAAGAAATTCACTTATTTTGAATAAACAAAGAAAAACAAAAATTAGGTCTCTTAAAATTAGGTGTATGAATGAATGAAAGACCGACTATAATACCGGTGATAAACACAAATATACATATTTTTATACAAGACAAAACACCTCTAATTTGTTCCTGTGTATGTCGTTCTAAAAAGCAATCGACTTTTAAGTAATGCTTTTTATGAAATGCCGACGGCAGACGACGGCAAATGTCAAATTGAAAATACATGCATTTTAATGTAGGTGCTTTTTATGAATATTGGACGGCGGACATGTCGACGGCTGACGGCGGACATTGATATTTTTTCTTCTATTTCCGTCGTCCAAACATAACAATACATAACAATAATAAAATATCCAGTTAATTTACAAACTAATAAAAAATGGAATTATTTAACAGCAATTGGTATGTCTTATTAAATTTCGTATGTATTATCCAGGCAAAATAAATTTCAGAAAAAGCACATTTTTTTATATATCACATATATTCATAGAAATATATTCATAGAAATCGAGGCTTTATAGAATTCTTAAGGTGGATTTCCTTATTTCGAGCTGTGGGAGAAAAAATGGCGATTCCTATATAAAATTGTTTTCCCCGAGAGATATTTTCCCTCCCGGGGAAATTTACCCGCGAGTTAAATTAACTTTAACTTTTTCCCCGGGCTCTGGGGTATTTTGAGATTTTTTAACACATACATTCAATCATTCAATTGAATTTAAAAAAAAAAATAAACAAATATAAATACACGTTGATGATAAAAAGTAAGCCAATTTTTTGTTTTTTATTTTATTTATTTATTAATGTAAATAAATCAAATATAAATAACACATATACATACATAGCAAATAAAAATTTTACCCGTAAATGGAAATCGTCTGTGAGCGAAAATGAAAAATACTCCCGCACCCGCGGGGATTTTCTCGCATAAGAAAATCCACCTTTAAAGCCGGCTGCACAAGCGAAGAACGAAGGTGTGAGTTTTTTTTTTACATGTAAAATGCAACAACAAATTTGCCTGCGCGTATTTTCCCCGCACTCAATAAAAAGTTAAGTTAACTTTAACTTTTTACACCTCACCTCACTAACACATTGAAATAATTCATTTTTTTTATATAAATAAAATTTTGTTTGTTGGTAAATCACCGATAACAAAACAACTACATACAAAAAATGTTCGCACAAAAATACCCTCGCTTGTGAATCATCTGCGGGGATATTTTAATGTTCGCACTTGACCCTGGGGATTCGTTCTTCGCTTGTGCAGCCGGCTACACACGAAAATTCTATCTTTCGTTTCGTTTTTATTATCAGTTTATTTTTTAATTCGATTTTAAATAAATTGAAAATATTTGATTTTTTATCAATCATCGGATTTTTTTTTTAATATGTTAATCGGCACCGTTTTATAAAATAAATCTTCTATAAATACGGTTCAGTGAAAATTTAAAGAAAACTCCTTGAGATGATTAACACATGAGGAGTTATTGTGCGAATTTTTTTTTTTGTATATTATTGTTTTGTTATCGGTGATTTATCCACAAACAAACACAATTTTATTTACGTATATAAAAAAAAAAAGAAATAATTTGAATGGGTTTTAGTGAGGTGTAAAAAGTTAAATTTGATTTAACTGTTTGAATAGAGCACGGGAAAAATACGTGCAGGCAAATTTGTTGTTGTGTAATTTACTGGTAAAAATAAAACTCGCACCGTCACCACACTCATGTGAGAACCGCAGCCTTCATTATTCTCTGTTGTTGTGCGGTACCGGCGGTGATATTCGTTGCGGCGCGGCCTTAAGCATAGAAACTGCACCTTTACCCAGGGTTCTCATTGTACATATACATAAAAATAGGAAAAATAAGAAAAGTTAAATCAATGTTATTTATATGGTGCGGTTCTCATTGATTTACATAAAAATAAAAATAAGAAAAGTTTGTTAACTTTTAACTTTTTGCATGGAAGAGAAAGATATCAGAAATATTTTCTCTTTATTTTTTTTTTTTGAGTAAATATATTTGCTATACATCATTACTTATACTTATTCAATTTTGTAATTTATAATTATTTATAATTCGATATTAGATTTAATTAGAGATTATTTACAGAAATATTTCCAATAAAAACAAATATTTTATAATTACACACTACACGGAATAAAAATTATATAAAAATATATTAATATATTTTTTACTAATATAATTTTGGCTAAAATTTCAACTCTCAATGACCGTCAATTTTGACTTAATTTCTTATGTATTCTATGGATAATGAGAACACCAAAAAATTTCTATTTTTATGTATATGTATATTTTTATTTTTATGTACAATGAGAACCGCGCGTTACAATTAAAATCCGTTTCGATCCGTTTTTCCGCCATTTTCTTTTCTCATTTTCTAATGTATTTTGTATTTAAATGCGGCGTTGTTTTATTATTTGGTTAATTTTTTTTTAATAAAGTTTTATTGTTTTTTTCTTTTTTTTTAATATTGTTTTAATTCATTGAAATAAATGCTGCGTTTTTAAAATGTGTTATTAAAAATTATTAATATTTTTTTCGTTTGATAATTGAAATATATATTCGTATTAATATTAATGTGCGTGATTAAAAAGAAATAAAAAGAATGAAAAAAAAAATGTTTTTTGTTTATCTACGCTAAAAAAACAAAGTGTTTGTGATTAAATTTAATTAATTCATGTTTTTATTTTTTAATTTTATTTCTTTTTTATTACGAATAATAACAAAATAATATTTCAATATTGTAAGTGCAATTTTTTACAATGGTGATATTTATCACAGTGCAATATAAATAAATAATAAATTAATTAAATCTGCTTTAGTTTTTTTACACTGTAATTTATTTTTTTTTCATTTCCGGCAAGTGGCATAGCATTTTTTTTTAATATATCGTCATATATTATAGCAAATGGTTGGTTTTCGTTCGGTTGGTTCGCGGTTAATAAATCGTATATGTGTAAAATATCCCTTTAGTTAAAAAAAAAAAAATAATTGGGAAGTTCGCATTGCATTGTCTTTTACAATAAATCAAGATCTTTTGTTAAAGTAAAAATAAAAGTTTAAATTGCATCGGTATATTATTGATTTGGTGGCACTTATCGCATCATTAAACTGTTTGTAAAAATTTATTCGTATTAAACGGATGCAAACTTCCTAAATCCCAATGGCAAATGCGCATGATTTAAAAAATTGAACCCTATGAATCTGATGAAAATCAGATTTGGAAAAATCCATGATAGTTCGAATGTTTCAATAATAATTTTTTGAATAATTTAATTACTCGCAAAACTATCTTTTAAATAAAAAAAATTGTGTGTGTTGTGTTGATGATACCATGGAAAACTTTATAACATGTATTAACAAAAGTGTAACAAAAATGACATGATTCTGCAGAAGCTGATCAGTGTTCAAATCGGATGAAAACATTCCAAATTGAATTATTTTTTTAAATGTGAGTATTTTAATAAAATTATGGTTTTTTTTTCAATATATCAAATTTGTTTTCGGTTATTTTTCGAATCTGAATTTTAACACAGAGTTGTATATTCCGCTTGCGGTTGGTCGTCCGACGGCTAATTACCGACACCGTAAAAGACACAAATTAAGAAACTAACAACAGAGCAGGCTGTTGTTGGACGCTAAAACCAGATTGTTGGTTGTATAGCGAAAAATTTATTTTTATTTATGTTCAAATTGAAAATCTGAATTTTCTGAATATGATTTCATAAATCCCCACGCACGCATTTAAACACACATTACTTTTATTTTTTACTTATGCGTTTTGAAATACGAATAGGTTTTTGGTTGGATTCAGATCAATATATAGGGTTCAGGCACTGCGCTGCGACTGGTCTCCAGACCCAGGCCGTATTCCATTTCGAAATATATAGAGTGCTAATGCGACTAAATTTTTGACATTAAATTAGGGAAATTAAGTATATTTATCATTAGTATTACAATGAGTAGATTTATTGGCTGAAGTACAGTTTAGCGGACCTTGAGCTAGGACATTGGGGATACCTGCAATCGAAAGCCTATGTTGCACAGACAAAATAACCGTTATCATTTTTTGGCGGTCACCCCCCCTTCCGAAGTTAGGGGGGTCAAAGTTTGGTTATTTTATTAGAAAATCCTGATTTGTGACGCAACCCGACGGGCGATTTTCAAAAGTAGATATTCAAAATAAAGGTATTTTTATTATCTTTCATTTAAAACAACCCCGGAATAAATCGGAAGTATATAGGAGTCAGGGGGTGGGAAAATGTGGTTTTTTACATTTTTGGAAGTGGAACCGGTCTGTAAAGGGTTAAATGAGTTTTCCCAGCGGCAAATTAAAGCTAAATGTAAGATGAAACCAACCCTCTTGTTCATTAACCCATATATGGCAAGCACCGTGACTCGTTTCGTATCAAACATGTTATTTGTTTATAATTAAAAAGCAGTCCCCCCATCACCCAGGAGTTATATGTATAAATGGGGTTTTTTTTATATGTTATCTCACATAGACCTATTACATGAGTTTTCAATAACGTGCTATTTGTTCTATATTCATTTTAAATATGAATTAATGTCAGCGTTTGAAAATATGCACTACTAGAAATTTTCCTTTTTTAAAATGTTGCACCATAAAAAATCAAACCATTACCATTAGTAAACCAATAGCAGCTGGCAGGTTGTAAATGCCGTTACACCAGAAGATGATAAACCAGAATAAATAGTAAAAGGTTTTTCAATACCCATGCAATAGAGCTATGTGAGATAACATTTAAAAAAAAAAATCCTAAAACGCACAGCACTTGTGTGATGTGGAAAGTGCTTGCAATATAGCAAATTACACGTTTGATGCGAAACGGCTCACGTATATGCCACATATGGTTTAATAAACAAGTGGGCTGGTTACATGTTACTTTTAGCTTTAATTTGCCGTTTGGAAAATTCAGTTAACCCTTTGCAGACCGGTTCCACCTAAAAAAATGGAAAAAACCACATTTTCCCACCCCCTGACCCTTATATACCTCCGATTTATTCCGGGGTTGTTTTAAATGAATGACAATGAAAATACCTTTATTTTGAATATCTACTTTTGAAAATCGACCGTCAGGTTGCGTCACAAATCAGGATTTTCTTAAAAAATAACCAAACTTTGACCCCCCCTATCTCCGGAAGGGGGGGTGACCGCCAAAAAATTATAACGGTTATTTTGTCTGTGCAACATAGGCTTTCGATTGCAGGTATCCCCAATGTCCTAGCTCAAGGTGCGCTAAACTGTATATTCGCCGATTTATTTATTATTATACAGTCCTTTATAGTCATTGACACTCTAAATTTCGAAATTGGAATACGGCCTCAATGTTGCCGCCACTATATATTGAGTTCCGGATCCAAATTCTTATATAGTTTACCTCCAAAAGTGGTAACCGCAACGACGGTAACAGAAAGGTTTACTTTGAATCATTTAGGGTAAAATTTGTAAGTGCGAACACAACCCCAAATCCAAGGTGTCATGCAAATCGTTCTGAGGAATTAGTTGGCAGTCTATGAATGTCTTTTTTAACGGCGTCTCTTATAGATACCGCCGGCAACCTTTGAGAGACTGTATAATACCGAAATATTTTAATCTGAGCTCTGAACGCCATCCGCATGAAAAAGAACAAACAACAACAACAAAAAGGACAAAACAAACCGAACTAAATACTGATGACGAACTGACAAATGAATTGGATATGGATAAAGGTAGGGCAACGGCTGCTCAAACTAAACAATGATACTTTGGGATCAATAAACAGTCCCATCCCAAAATGAATCTGAAACCTTCCACCAGAGAAGCAACCACAGAAGTGGAGCGAAGAAACTAGTTAACGGCGGCATCCAGAAGAAGCCAATTTCCAAGTTGGTGAAATCGGGGATCTCCCCTCAAGAACCAAAATCGAAAGCTCGATACACATCAGAGTATAAAAAGTTGAGCAGCCGTTGGAAAGAAAGATATAATTCGGGGGGGAAAAAAGCGTCCACCGACCACGCTCAGATTTCTGGTAATACACCAGAAAGCGCTATCAAACATCGGCGGCATGTACCGAAAAAGGATTTAATGTTCAGAAGTCAAAAGCTCCCAAACAGCACCGTGATCACTTACGCAAAGCGATGCAGTAGCTTAAACATTAAAAGTTGCCATCTTCGCAGACACACGGCGGCAAGCGCAGACAAGTTATTGAAGAGTTATTGAAGAAATCGGTAGGATTAATAGGTTGGTGCTCAATCTAGTAGTTAGATAAAGAACCATAAAATGGTCCGTCCGACTATTCAGTTCGTTATATGAACAAGAGATATAAAAACAAGAAAGTGGGATGGATTTTGCTCGCCTGCCCAAAGCGAATAAGCGACACTTGATTGGATTGCGTATATAGGATTAGGCAAATCCAAAAACCTTGGAAGGAAATTAATGCGGTTGTTGTATCTGGTTGATTTAATTCCAAAGCGCATAGCATATCTGCATTGTTACATATATTAACGCTGAGGATACACATGGCGAAGTCTAAGTTTCTGTGGAGCGCCTTAACAAACCATGCCCTAACATACCACAGCTCCGATATTCAGACTAAAATACCTGGAAAGTCTGAGGATAAACTGGTGAAGTCTAAGTTTCTGGGGAGTCCTTAACAAACCATGCCTTAACAAACCAGATATTGAGACTCAAAGCTCCGATATTCAGACTAAAAGACCTCAGGAAAGTTTGAGGATAAACGGGAGAAGTCTAAGTTTCTGGGGAAGCCGCCTTAACAAACCACACCTTAACGAACCAGATATTGAGACTTAAAGCTTCTACATTCAGACTAAAAAACCTGGAAAGTCTGAAGATAAACTGGCGAAGTCTAAGTTTCTGTAGTGTCCTTAACAAACCACACCTTAACAAACCAGATATTGAGACTCAAAGCTCCGATATTCAAACTAAAAGACCTGGAAAATTCCTCAGGGTTGATGTCGATAAAAAAGAAGAACAGACATTCATCTTCACGACAAAATTAGACAAAATCTTGCGGCAGCATCAATAAGATGCCCCCCGCTATTTCTGGGCCTTTCTCAAATAGAAATTAGGATCAAATGGTCCTAAAACTAGGCGGGACGGGTCCGTCCAGACTCCATAGAGTAGCCAAGGGAATTCGTCGGGCAGGCAATAGGTCAACAGGTCAACAGTGAAAAGTGCGGAATACTCCACGGCGATACTTTCAGCAGCTGGCTGAAAACAGAGCATAGCTTGCTCATGAGAGGAGGAGTGCTGAGATAGTGTTGAAATCGGGTAAACAACAGACCGAATACGAATCTCAGTCACCGAAAAAGGGTGGAAAGCAATGGAGGAAACAAACATATATGGAACATATCCATAACATTGAACGGATTCTCCACACAAACCCTTATAGGACAACTACGTTCCAAATGACCATTTAGTTGCTGCCGAAGGAATACCTAAAAAATAACCTTTCTATTAAATTTTAATATTAATTTGATATAAATTGGAATTATTTTATTGGCATTTCAAAGAGTGTTTATTAACAACACACATAATAATAATATATTAAATAAAAATTTTTAATGTTAAATTATTGGTTTTCTTTCCATTTGTAGTTTCACGTTACGTTTCACGTTTTCATTTTCATTTTTGTTATTAATTCAGCTAATGCATACTTTTGATTGGGATCGATGAAATCCTCTTTTATCCGTTCAATTTGCATTAACATTTTAGCCTAAGACCATTTTGTTTGGTTTGGTTTTTAGGGTAAAAACAAATAAAATTAGTAATAATTTTTAAATAATATAACAATTTGAAATTTTGGAACTTAACATCCGCGATTATAGAGTTGGCGATTAGGACTTTATCGCTTTATCGAGAGAGAGAGAGAGAGAGAGAGAGAGAGAGAGAGAGAGAGAGCCAAGAGGGTTTTGAAACTAAGACAAAATAATATACAGTTAATTGAATTTCCACTTACCGGTAATTTAAGAATATCAATACTGCTATTATTATTATTATTATTAGTATCTTTATGTTTCACCGATAAATTCCATAAATTAATGGCCAACGTTGCCAATTTCTCATTCGTTATATCACCTTTTGTTACAATTTTCTCAAATAATTCCAATGCCAATTTACATTGTACATTATTTTGATGGGCATCACCGAATTGTTTTAATTGCATTAAAATTTGTTCGATTACCTGCGAACACATTAAATTTATTTCCGCTATAAATTTCGGATCTGATCCATATAATTTATCATTTGATATTGTATTTGGCATATGATATGGATAATTTTCATATGATGTAATTGTTAAAGTGTCAAGTATCGTTAAATAAATCGAACATAAACTACTTGAATTCATATCAAATTTATATTGTTTTATAGCCGCCAATAGAGTTCTTGTTAAATACAAAACACCTTGTTCGGGGCTATCCTAAAACAAAAAAAAAAAAATACATAAAAAAAAACACAGGTTTAAAAAAATACAATTAACTTCTCATTGAACAAAAGTAATTTTATACAGGATGTTTCGCTTGAACCCATACAATTCGAATCGAAAATTTACGTACGTAATCCAAGGGATTATTTTAAGCAAAAAAAAGGTATGGCAGAGAGTACAGGGTGGAGGGATGAGCAGGGTCCAAAATTCCAACAGGCTGTTATAGAAAAAACCGAATTACACAAGGTGTTGAAAAAATTTCATTTATATAAAAACATTTATTCAAATCACTATCATCAATCTACAGAGTGTCCCAATTGATATATGTACAAACGCATGCCACGCCATCCTGGGACTTTATCCAGCCAAAAAAAAATCGTATCGGTAGGGGGGGGGGGGTCTAACTTCAACCCCTGCTGAGTTACAGGGGGTTGAAAATTGACTTTCATTTTGACAAAATTAACATACATTCAGTAGTTAAGCTGTAACTATAAGTAAACTACTGAATCGAGGTTATTCGTTGCCTGCACCAAATTAATAGCTGAATTGAATTACCTTTTACATTTTTTGAATTAGGGGAAAATTTTTGATATCTGCCTTCCGTTCGTGGAGACATTGAAATTAAAAAGTCAGGAAATTAAATTCTTTTTTTTTTCAAATTTTTCAGAAAAATCGATTTTTCTTAAAATTTCACCCCTGTAAAAAAAATTTTTTTTTTAAACTATTTCGATTGTATTTTTCATGTCCTACAAAACAGTTTGTCTCTTGCATTTTTTTCACGTCCAACGCATATTTTAGAAGTTGTTTCACTTTTAAACCTGACAGCTTAATTACTGAATGTATATTTTTAAATGAACGTCAATTTCCAACACCCTGTAATTCGGTACCATGTCCTGAGGCATATCACACACTCTTGAAGCCTCTTGTTCCTCCCATTTTTTGCTGTTACTTGCACTATAGAGCCCTCGGTAAACCTCGGCCCCCCAGTAAATGTCGGCCATCCCAGTAAACGTCGACCATCCCAGTAAATGTCGGCCATCCCAGTAAACGTCGGCAATCTACGGTCAATAATTTCAACAATAGAAACTTGACCCTGTGCTCCTAGCCTAAAAGCAGTTACCTTGTGTTCTTCAACTAAAGTAAATTGTTAAATTTTCAAAGACCGATCCTTTCTGGAACTTCATGAATCCTCTTGAAGTCCCTTTCCTCGTAACACAAAAATCTGTTTTACTTAAAACAAGAAGCAAAGCACAGTTCCGCCCCCACTTACACTACTTTAATTGGGAAATTATTTTAAAAAAAAACTGTAGTTGAATTTCTATACCATTTTTTTTTTTTTTTTTGAAATCGTTTGAAACTTTTTCAACATCCTGTAACTGGGTAGGTTACCTCTTTAACTCCGTTTGAAGTTAACTCCAAACCAACCCTACCCATCCCCATACAATTCCTTTACTTTGCTTGAAATAATCCCAATATTACGTAAATGAGATATGATTTCGAATGTTTTGTACATACCCACATACAGGATGTTTATCATAAACCAAACACCCGGAGATTAAAACAAAATTAAAAAATAAAATTTTAAACTTATTCTTCTTACCGGTACAATAACCAAAGTTGACAATAGATTACAAATGAATGATACTAAATAAATTTCGGTACTTTTTTGGCGTCCATCAATTTCAATTTGTGTTGGTAATTCACCAATTAAATTTATAGCCGTTTCAAAACAAACATCAGCTAAAAAATACAAAATATAAAACAAAATTATAATTTCAACGCGGTAATTTTTTTTTTTTTTAACAAACACCCCAACAAACCAAGCAAACAAACAAACCTTGTCCTAAACAACCATTTAATAATGCAACTTTTCCCGTCAATAAATATAAATCCATTCGTGTAATTACCGAAACAATACTCGGTATTGTAATAATACAATAGGCAGCGCATGCCCGTACATAAACGGCAATTTTTCGTGTTAATTTACCGGTTGAATAGGCTGTGATTGCTAAACGATTAACGTAATGGACAAGGGTAACCAAAACACCATCTAAATTCAAAAATATTCCTCGAGCCTCAACATAAAATAACAATTGTTTTTCCAAATCCATTTCTTCGCCCCCGCAATAATCAACTTTACGTATAAAATTACTTATCAAATCACTTATTTGACGTCTTTCATCGTCTACCGTCAATGCACTGTAAAATAATTTCAAAATACACTGTTACAAAATAAACGCACAATTTCACAACTAAATTAATAATAATAGTGTATTTATTTACTTTATATTATCATTTAAAATTTTACAAATATACATTAATGAATTATGTATAACGGGATCATTTGTATGTTCATCAATTCTTAATTTATAATTGGTCATTATGCGTTTGCATACGTCAAAACGGATGGATTCCTTTTGAAATAAATCGATGAATGTCAGAAAATTGTCCTAAAAAATTGCAAAACAAACAAACAAACAAAAAGATATCCGATTATGAATTAGGTATTTTTCATGGAGAGGGGAGGGGCGGGTAACTGTCGGTTTTAGATAGCTCTCTAAACAGGAGATTGATTGACAGGGAAACACTACGATTCCTCAATGAAGATGAGCGGGCGGAGTGGATTTCCTTCACAGAGCAACTTGAAATCCTATCCAAATGTTCGATGATGAGCAGCAATCTCTGGGAACCTCAATCTCAGTGGCCACATCGGGTTGACTGACAATCGGAAGGTATGAAAAGAGAGTCTTCTTAGGTGTACAAAATGATCCAGCAGCAAGGTTAATGTATTACGCAGTGCATCTGAGATTTGCCCGTAGTTGAAGTTCCGGTAATACTACAGAGTACCGGCGAACGCACCAAACTCAATTTTGAGTATGCACATTTTGAGTAGAGGGTCTTATCCTGACCAAGTTTTGTTCTGGACTTAGTGGCGACGGACTCTTCCGCTTTGACCAGGGGACGGGGGTCAAGGTTTGTATGGGAAAATTTTTAATTTCCCCTCCAGAAGGGAAATTTAGTGGGGAAGTTGTTAAGGACCATGGGAATCAATCTAAACTTTTGGTTGGAACTTAGTCGGCCCCCCGCTCCCCTTTGGCCAGAGGAGGGCAAACAAAATTTAGAAAATCTCAAAATCCATAAAAGTTCCACCCAGGGAATTTTTTTGGTTTAGTACCTGAAGTGGTAGAGGGGGTCAGTACAAACATTTTTTGTTCTGGACCTAGGCACCGCCCGACCTCGTTTGCCCCGCGGGGCCCTATAAACTTTGTATTGGGAAATTTTTGTTTTGTAATTTTTTTAAATGCTTAGATCCATTTTTTCTCAATGGAATTGCCCCCAAAAGCCATGGAAGGAAGTTGAAGTGACTAAGTCCTGAGCAAAACTTTGTGTAGGGATGACCTTTAACTATTCCGCCTATAAATTATCATTCCCGGAGGGGAAACACAAAAAAAAAATTTTCCCCATACAAACTCTCAAGGCCCCCCCCCTGGCCAAGCGGGGTCATGCGGTGCCTAGGTCCAAACCAAAAAATGGGTGTACTGACCCCCTCTGCCACTAAACCAAGTACTAAAACAAAAAATTCCTTGGGCGGAACTTTTTTGGATTTTGAGATTATCCAAAATTTGTTTCCCCTCACCTGGCCAAAGGGGAGCGGGGGGCCGACTAAGTCCCGAACAAAAGTTTAGATTCCCATGGCCCTTAATAACTTCCCCACTAAATTTCCCCCCTAGAGGGGAAATTAAAAAATTTCCCATACAAACTTTCGCCCCTTCCCCAGACCAAAGGGGAAAGAGTCCGCCGCCACTAAGTCCCGAACAAAAGTTGGCCAGGATAAGATCCTCTACTACAAATGTGCATACTCAAAATTGAGTTTGGTTCGTTCGCTCGGTACTCTGTAGTTTAGCCGAAGTTCCTTCATTCTTGACCACTTTATCCCATTCGCCGCTTGCCGCCCAAACCACAGAATGGTTTAGATGCAGGATTCCCTTGATTGAGCTAAACTCCCTTTTTTTTGATAGTGTATCTCTGCTTCTCACTCGTTCTCATTCCCCATCCACTCCGCTGTATCTGCTAGGTATCCACATTAGGGTAATTTTTTTCTACCTTCAGGCAATCGAGCGTGGCTTAGATTTTATTTCCCTAATTTTTTTTGTATATCTAATCCTCCAAGGCGATTGAGAATAATTAATAAAAAAAAAAACCCCCACCCACCCCACTTACCAAAATAATAAGTCCTTCAAAATCCTGTGTATGAGTCAATAATTTATCGGCGACCAATTCCAATTCATGATAATAATTTTCAAATACACGATTTTTATTCATTCTCACAATAATATCCGCGAGCAATTGATGAATTTCTTGTAAATCAAATTGTGTACAAAATTGTGACCAAGGTACAATCGCTAACATATATTCAGCCGGTGAAGTTATCGTACCGATAATCATTGATATTGAATTAAATAATGATCGTTGCCGTTGTTGATCGCCGCCGCCGCCGCCGCCGCCGCCTCCCATTGAACATTCATTTAAAGCCATTATAAGGGAACGTAATAGAACACCCTTTGGTACGCCATCGGTTGGCGTTGTAGATAAAATATTTACAAATACATTTGAACGATTTGCAATGAAACTGGATGTGAATGATGTTAATATGGAATGAATTAAAAGACCGGAATTTTTTTTCTCTTTACATTTGTCAATGAATTCATCGAATTCTGTGTATCGTCCATCACGTACCGAAAACGCCTGTAACATTAAATCTAAAGCGGGTTTATACAATGACAAATAATTGGAAAAATCCATATGTTGTTTGGCAAATTCCGATCGTATGCCACCGTTAAACATCTGTAATATGAGTAAAAAAAAACAATTTTTCAACGACGAATCAATAAGTGGATAAGTGTTTTATTTTGTTATATATATAGGGTGTTTAGTCCCCAATCCAACAACTCTCGTCGAATATCACACGTAATCGTGGGATTATTTGAAGTAAAATATCTTGTGTGTGTGTGGAGATCGGGTCTAACTTCAACCGTTATTGAAAAAAAAGAAAAAACGTACATTCAGTGATTTGCTTCAATAACTTTTAACCTTTTAACTATTTAACCTAGAACTATTTAATCTAGAACATTTTTGAACATTATTGAACATTAGAACATTAGGCAAATTTAACAGAAACGTGTTTTCCAACATTGAGAGATTGGGATTGGGTCTATGCATAAAGGATAAGTAGAGAGCCGCGACAAAAGTTCTGGGTACTGCAAATGCAATAATAAATCTGGAGAGATTGAAATTAGGCAATAAAATCATTCAGGCCCGTTTAAATCGTCTGTTCCAGATGGAGTGTTTTCCCGGCACCCCTCCAAAGCGGTATCCAATCCAATTTTGGGATTTCTTTAATGCGATGCCACATACAGCAGTGTGCCCCAGTACCATATCACAAAGCCGAATGCCACACGTATTCATGTGACTATTCAATTCATGATTTTTTTTCGTTTCACCGTTACTAATCTTGTAATAACTCCAAATTTATAAGTCGCAGCGTTTAACTTTGTTTGGTGGACTTTAACAGGCCTTGATAAGAAAATTTCGATTTTTCGCCTTAAAAACGGGGCGTGGGGGCTTGGAGTATTGGAGGGACACCCCCCTCAATTTTCAACGTAGAACAACTTTCTAATACATCACAACACGCAAGTTTTCATAGAGATTTAGCGAGTTTTCGCACATTTTCCATCAGATGGCCAATCCCCATTTGTGGACAAATTCCCCCCCATGGGACCCCCACATATTATTATATTTTTTTTAACTACTCGTCCCGCCCTTCAAAATAAGCGAAAACAAAATATAGGTTTACATTTGATTTTCCAAAGTTGATATACATTAAGCACATGAGGGTTAACGTGGGGAGGAAGGGGTTAACATAAAAATGTAGCCAAATGGAATCCAGTGGGGGTCCTCTAAATTATGGTAATTTAATCTCTCTTTATGGTAATTTAATTGCGCACAAAAATTACTTGGGAAAAAATTAATGGTTAGCCAGAGAAATTTCGAGAAAAATCAACTTTTTTGAAAAAGTTGACGGAAAAAACGGTATTTTTTCACTTTGAGCTTCAATAACTCCAAACGAGAAATAGATAGCCAAAATTGCACCCGAGCAAAATTAAAGATAATTCATTTACCTTTAAATAGAGTATCTAATTTTTATTCTACCTTAAACGGCTTGGAAATTATAAGTTAATAAGCGAACTTGTGTTTTTTTCAATGAACACCATTTTTTGAACTCCATGTAACTCACTCGGTAGGGGTTGAAGTTAGACCCCCGCCACCTCTTCCAGAACGATTTTTTGCTAGAAATAATTGTCAGGATTACGTGGTATGCGACTTGTCTGGGGGTCAAGCGTTCTGGTACACCCTGTATTGCATACAGGGTGTCCGAGAACCCGACGACAATACCCCGGTTTTCAGTTCTATGGCTCATTTGACGTCGAAAATGTTTGTCGATTCGGTCTCGCTTCGGAGTTATACGAAAAAAAACCCGATTTTTGTAAATTTTCATATTTTTCACATTCTCGACCACTTTATCTACATAACTGGTTACTGTAATTAAAAGATCCCCATACGTTATTAGCATCAGCATTAAATTACCTTTAAATTAATGTTAAAATTATCTAAATCGGACCACGTGTTCTGTAGATATTTAAAGAAACGTGTGAACTCACTCACATAAAATTTTTTTTTGTTCACTATTTTTGTTTGAGTTTGACCATATCTCTCGAAAAGACATCCTGTAAATAAAACTTTCCGTCACACATGCTCTTAAAAACTGGGTACAATCAAAAGCTATCATTTTGTCATATATCTCAATACTCTATCTCTAATAGCTTGGAAGTTATTCACAAAAAAAAACCCACGACGGATAAAATCTACGGATAAAAATTATAAAAAATGTATGGATATGAAAAAAAAAAACGGCTGGACCTCAAATTATTTTAGGAATACCATTCTGGAAGTGAGTCTTCCTTCTAAATAAAATGGTAATTTGCCATTTGCAAAAGCGGCAAATCCACAATAACTGTACTGCACGCCACATTGTTCAAAATCAATTGAAGGGACATTAGAATCGAAAGGATTGGTCCGAGGACACCCCGCGAACATACGATCCATAAACCTGGAAGTGAGTGTACAACCAACAAGGCGGATCTCCACAGAGAAGAGTAACAGCACTTGTTTGAACTTTGACGGATCGAACTGCTTAAAGTTCTTTACGAGGTTGTCTCACGGGAGGAGAGAGACATGCACCGGGCAATTACCATCTTGGTGGGTATCTTGGATTCTAATCCCGGGGCGATAGAGATTTTAAGATTTCAGTCGGTAGGACGTCTTTTAGTCGGTAAATGCCGAGAATGGGGAATCCAACACATGATCTATAAATGGATTTCCTCTTCCAATAATAATAATAAGCAAAAAAAAAAAAATTAAAAATAATTCATTTATCTATATAAATCAAGTGCGTTCTTCTCTCGTGTTACGTTACTCGACATTAAATAGTTGTTTAGCAGCAGCATTAGCAACTAACTTCATATATGTTTTTCATCAACACCCTGCAATTCTAAAATTATCAAAATTTCAAAAATTATCACCCTCTGCAATTCTTCAATGGTTCACGGTTGAAGTTATCCAAAAGTCCCCATAACTTCAATTTTTTATTATTGGAAATAGTACCGTTGGCTTGTTGTTAGATGCAAAGCCCGACAACACCCTGTACATAATAATAATAATAACAAAAACCACTTACCGTATGATAAATAACCAAAAAATCATTTAAATTTTGTTTAATAAATGCACTGTCCTTGGTCATGACGGTCATACCAATGCGACACAAATAACATCGGGCATAGGTCGAAACCAATGGATCACCAATGCCACGGATAACATTTGTTAAACGAAGCAAAATCTGATTGAATTCAGTTTGTGTTAAAAAACTATAACATTTTATTATGGCTATTTCAACGTATAACCGTGGTAATAATTCACGTATCGAAGCAATTTTATAAAACCAATTTTGACATGTTTCTTTGGCCAATTCCGGTACCATATCGGGTGTAAAATTTTTCGGTAACGCCGATGATTCTTTACTGCCGGGCCTAAATATTGCATTTATAAAAAAAATAATAGTAAATTACGTAAATTTCTTTGTCTGTCTGTCTCTGTGTTTTTGAGGTGTTCAGCCCCCCTCTTGAAGACTTGATCGAAGACGAAAATCGAATCGTCTTGATCCTAGGAAACTTTCCAAGAAATCTTTTCTTGGGATTATTTTCGGGGAACAAACAAAAAAAAAATCGTATGGAGTGCAGGTTTATCACTTACACCGTGTATTACAGGGTGTTCAAAACAATAATGACAAAAAAAAAAATTCAGTAATTTAATCATAAAATTTTCTAAACTCTACCCCATTTTGGAATGACGAACATCCAATTAGGTAATTGAATTATCTTTAATACATTGTTTTGATAACATTTTCGTCCGTCATCCCGTCTATATGAAGAGATATTCAAAAAAGGAATGTTCAAAAAGGAAAAAAATTTATTTTTTCCATAAAATTCCCCAAGAAAAATTTGCATTCTCTCGAAATTTTCGTGATTTCTCGAAATTTCTACGTGATTTCTCCAAATTTCTGCGTTCTTTCTACTATCGAGTACTGCCTTATTGTAAGACCTTATTGTTTTATAAACTTGGATATGGTTACAAAACAGTTATGACTGAATTGACTGAATGTATGTTTTTTGTTTTTGTTTTTTTTTTTAATTTGAAACACCCTGTAACTCGATAGAAATTTTGAACTGAACTCGCCCAACACCTTCATACGTTCTAGTATTAGCTAGAAATAGCCCTAGAATTTTTTAGGATTTTCGACGGTTAGAGCCAGGAATGGTCAAGCCGAACACCTCGTATAAAAAATTTGGTAATATTACAGAGTACTGGCGAACGAACCAAATTCAATTTTGAGTATGCACATTTGTAGAGGGTCTTATCCTGATCAACTTTTGTTCTGGACTTAATGGCGACGGACTCTTTCCCATTGGCTTGGGGCAGGGGTCAAAGTTTGTATGGTAAAATTTTTAATTTCCCCTCCAGAGAGGAAGTGGTTAAGGGCCATGGAAATCTAAACTTTTGTTCGGGACTTAGTCAGCCCCGCCTCCGCATTGGCCAGGGGAAACAAAATTTGGAAAATCTCAAAATCCATAAAAGTTCCGCCCAGGGAATTGTTTGTTTTAGTACCTGTTTTAGTGGTAGAGGGGGTCAGTACAAATATTTTTTGTTCTGGACCTAGGCACCGCCTGACCTCGTTTGGCCAGGGGGGACTTCAAAATTTGTTTGGGGCATTAATTTTTTTAATTTTTTTAAATGCTTAAATCCATTTTTTCCCAAACAAAAAACTAATAATCCTTTAAAAAATGCAATTTTTTGTAATTTGCTCCTCAAAAAGCCATAAAAAGTTGGAAGGAAGTTGAAGTGATCAAGTCCTGAGTAAAACTTTGAGTAAACGGATGACCTTTAACTATTCCGCCAATAAATTATCCTTTCGCGGGAGGGGAAATACGAAAAAAAAAACAGTTTTCCCATACAAACTTTGACACCTTCCCCGGGTGGTCAAAGAGGAAGTGTCCGCCAATAAGTTCAAAACAAAAGTTGGCCCGGATAAGACCCTCTACATATGTGCATACTCAACATTGAGTATTTAGTTCGTTCGCCGGTACTTTGTAGTATTACCAAAACTAATTAAAATTGCATACAAATAGGCGCGCCGCCGCTTGACATCCGTTTTGTAAACTTGGATATATTGTAGTTACAAAACAGTTATGACTGAATTGACTGAATGTATGTTTTTTTTTATTATTTGAAACACCCTGTTACTCGACAGAAATTGAACTGAACTCGTCCAACCCCCCATACGATTTTAGTATTCGCTAGAAATGGTCCTAGAATTATTTACGATTTTCGATGGTTATTAGCCGGGAACGGTCAAGCTGAACACCCTGTATCAAAAAAACAATTTTAGTACATAAAAAGTTCCACTCTTACTCTAAATAATCCGATTTTGTTCGTAATCGTTCGTACACTAAATTCCCAAATATATCCAAAATGTCGGTGATCAACACAAATTGACTCGGATAAAATTGCATTACGGATGTATCCATTAACATTTTCGAACATTGAATGGCAATTTTAAGTGATTTAACACGTTGCCCCGAATGCCAAGCTTGTACAAGCTCTTGATTTAATTGTTCAATGCGTAAACTATATTCGTGTTGGGTTAAATCCATCATTTGCAAAACAGAACCCTCTTCAAAATCATCCAATTGTTCCAAACGATATTTTACTTTTTGTGGCATTGTCATTTGGTGTTGTTGTTGTTGTGTTTTTGTGAGATCCGAACCAACGGTACCGGTACCGCCACTGCCACCACCACTGATTAAACCACTAACACCACCACCACCACTTAAATAACTTGATTTTATTGATAATTTTTCGGATGTTGTGTATTTATTTAATATGTTTAAACGACGACTGGACCATGATTCCATGATTCCAGTATTTGTATTTTCATTTTTATCATTATTCATCATTTCGATTGAGTCATCATAAAAATTATTTTGATTATTTAAATTATTTAATTTTGATGATTCCTGAAATTAATTTATGATTTTTGATTATTAAAATTTAACCTGAAACCTGACGTGCACCAAAAAAAAAAAAACCCCCTCGTTTAATGTATTGTAATAAAATAACTTTTTCTATGGGATAAAGTAAAAACCCCAATTAACGGAGTCACTGTTATTTTATTGTGTGAGTCATAAGAACTTAAGAACAACAACTTGATCGATATTTTATCATCTCATCGTGCGTGACAGTGAACCTTGTTTTTTTTTTGTTATGATTCAAGTCTTTCAGGAAGACGTTTTTTGGTTTGAAAATCAAGTTATCAATAAGTTATACGGCAGCGGACAGACAGACAGACATTTTGATTTTCTCATGATATGTAGTCTATATGGAAAAGAAAATACTGCACCTTATCTTTGGACCGGAAAAAAAAATGAAAAGGGGGGGGGGGGGGCGAGCGGTTGCATAGGCGAACTACGATCACGAATTACGAATAAATTGTATATAGTGAATCCGATAACGGTTCGGTATTATATCAAAATTGATCGTTGCTGCTTGAGTTGGTTTGATCATATTCAGGTGGTGCGCGTATAGATGGCGATCGTATACCGTTAAATGTGTGCTGGACAGCAAACCGCGCAGGTGGATGGATGCAGGTGCAAGGAGCGTTGGTTGAAGACCGCCGGGGCAGGTAGAAATATGAAGTTGAAGCGGAATCTTCGGGGGCTCTTCTTCGGGAATTTGCGGCTGGCGGACGGACGTTGGCGTTGTCACCAATTGGCCCGATTGAAGAAAGTTGTTCGAGATCGAGTCTTATCCCGCCCACTCATCCGCCATTGTCTTGTCTGGGACTGAGCCTTCTGATTATTCGCCCCCTTTTATTCCGATCCATAACAGATCCTATCCGAAATATGTTTTATTTATTTATTTATTTATATATTGGATTTTATCCAATAATTTCGGAACAGTCACGTTAAAAGGATTGAATTGACCATACAATTATGTATGATGGGTTTCAACATTAAAAAAATCAATTGACCGTAGACCGCGAATATTTAGTTTAAAATTCAATTTTCCCAATAAGGAAGTACAATCAAATTTAGATTTACCATTAATTAATCCGCATATAAACGACAACCCAATATATTCCCTATGTTTTTCCAGGGTCGGCATATTTAATAGCGCAAGTCTATTAGTATATCGTGGTAATATAGTTATAATAATCAGACCAAGGAAGAGATCTTAAAGCAAATTTTAAAAATCTTCTTTGGATTGATTCTAATCTTTGTTTAGCATTTAAATAATGCGGCGATCAAACCGGACATGCATATTCAAGAATCGACCGTACAAGCCCGAAGACAATACGAATCCGAAAATTCTTACCAACTCGCATAATAAAACCAACCACGGAATTTGCCCTATTAACCACATAATCTATGTGGGGCTTAAAAGTTAGTTTGGTATCTTAAGTAAATTCCCAAGTCAAGAGTTTTGTAAAAAAGTATTTAAAATCTTATCATTTAAATGATACGAATTAATTATAATTGTGAACGTTTACGAGTGAAATGCATAACCTTACACTTATTGTCAATATTTAAAACCATATAATTATCGGAACACCAATCATAAAAAGCCCTAAGATCTGATTGGAGTGCATGGACATCGACAAGATTAAAAACAGATTTATAAATTTTCACGTCATCTGCATATATTTCATATTTGGAATGTTTCGGCATAGTCGGCAAATCATTAATGAAAATCACAAATCAAATGAGTCCCAAATGACTACCTTGTGGAACACCAGAACAAGCATTAAT
The DNA here is from genome assembly GCA_958336335.1 of Dilophus febrilis. Classification (NCBI taxonomy): domain Eukaryota; kingdom Metazoa; phylum Arthropoda; class Insecta; order Diptera; family Bibionidae; genus Dilophus; species Dilophus febrilis. The sequence continues at coordinate 38,634,211 of OY284470.1, forward strand.
TGGTCTGAATAAAATATCATTAAACAAAGCATTTCACAAGAGCGATTATTGAGATACGAACGAACCCAATTAATGAACCCAAACATCACCAAACCCAATTTTCTTCAATTTGAAAAGAAGTAAATTGTGTGAAAGCATATCAAAAGCCTTACTGAAATAAGGCTTTTGAAAGTAAGCCTAACTGAAATCAGTAAAGACACAATCAGTTTGAGCCGCACAATTAAAACTTTTAAAACAATAAGAGGTAAATTCCAATAAATTGGTAGTCGTGGATCTACCAGGAATAAATCCATCCTGTTCGGGACAAATAACCAAGATTTAACATTAAAAGACAGCACATTGGCAATGATGGATTCAAAAATTTTACGAATCACAGATAATTTTGCAATTGGCTGATAGTTTTTTACATCGCACCTGCCACCGTTCTTATAGAGTGGAATTATAATTGATTTTTTCCACAATATTGTAAAGCAACCCTCTAGCAACGATTTATTAAAAAGAATAGTAATTGGCAAAGACAAACATTCAGCGGCACCAATTAAAATTGCAGATGGAACACCATCCGGGTCATATGAATACTTATTTTTATTATTATAACCCACTATAGTGGGTCTAAAATTTCATCACAATTCATAGAGAAATTGATTGTGGACAAATGATCAAATGAATGCCATGGGCATCAACATTAACAGAAGAGGTAGGAGAGTTAATATAAGAAGTTTCAAAGAAGTCCGCAAATAAATTGGAAATGGTCACAGAATAGGGAACCAACCACACCACCGTATCCAATATGCTATGACGAACCACCGGTGGTGGAACGTTTAACATTAATAAATTTCCAAAAAATCGCGAGGATTTCTGGTTAAACCGGATTCCATACGAAAAATATGTGATCGATATTTCAAAGTAGAAAGACTGTTAAATTGATCACAAATAAGTTGATAGTTATAGAAATCATCAGCACCACTTGAGGTGCAATATGATATGAATCCATAAACTATTTCCTTCATTATACGAATCAAACGAAGTTCACCATCATACCAAGGATGAATGGATGACACAGCAAAGGAAGAGGCACAAATTTACAAAAAAACATTTGAATAAAATATTATAAAATAAAATAACGGCAACATCCATAGTACATTCATGCAGACAATTCCAATCATTTGCAGCAATTGACCATTATATTTAGGCCAATAAAATCCATGTGTTTGAAATGGAATTCATAAAATGTATCCGCATGTCTGCATACCAGCATGTCTGTCATTGGTAAAATTTATATTTAAAATTAAAGTTGAAGATGATGAATATCCTCCGTCACAATAAAATTTGGGGATCTTAGGACAATTATAAAATAAATCCAAAGGATCAGGAACAAAAATCAAAATCAAGTAGTCTATTATTATGGTTCTTAAAAAATAAATAAATAAATAAATTAATGCCATTAACCTGCAATAAATCAAACGATCAAAAATATCATCCAGGAAAGAAACCTCCATATATCACCATTAACATTAAGCGGAATGATCGAATTATTATCAATTGCTACGAATCCACTCAATTCTAGGTAAATTAAAGTCAACCAAAAACCATCACCTCATCGTTTGCATTACAAAAATCTGCCTGAATCGAATGTAAAAATATTCCACCTGTTTTGGTTCATAAACCACGTACATTTTGATGGAATATTTTAAGAGTGTCTATTTCTGTCTTATTTTCCGGTTTTTTTTTCTGAGACTGCGAATACGAAAATTTTTATTTCGGAATTCATGAACAATAATATTATTGAAGTTCCAGTTTTTAACATCAACTAACAAATCAAAATGGTCATCAGGAACATAAATCTTAAATGACGAATAACCACCAATATGTTTCACATTCATAATCTGTTCTATTTTTAGACAATCAATATATCCACCAATATTATGATTGACTGGTTGGTTTGGATTGGGATCAATAGGGTAGGCACTGACTGGTCGCTGACCCAGTGTTGCAACTGTTGAGTTCCTGATCAAGTGCTTACTTTACCTCCACGTGATAACCAACGGTAACTGAATGATACAATCCGTATCATTCAGGCTAAAATTGTAAGTGCGAATCCCATGTGGTTGGTCGTACGGCTAATTACCGACACCGTAAAAACAACAAATTATGAAACTAGCAACAGTGCCTCGGACAGGACAGGAAAAACGGCAACGACTCAGGCAATGGAACAAGGACAATGATTTAAAACTGGCGTCATGGAACGTGAGAACAATACTGCGGTTTAAAAACTTTGACTGATTTTTTTTTTTTTTTAAAGAAAGCTAAACTGGACATAACAGCGGTCCAGGAAACATTGCAGTGGCCTGGAAAGAACATCTTATCCAGTAAAGAATACAAATTCTACTACAGCGGTAGAAATAAAACAGGATTATTCGGCACCGGCTTTATTGTAATGGGTAAAGCGAAATAATCGGTCATTGGTTTCATCCCCATTGACGAAAAATTTTGCACATTACGAATAAAGGGAAAATTTTTTAATGTAACCTTTATTAACGTACACGCCCCAACAGAAAACAAAGATGCAGACACGAAGGATATGTTTTACGAAAAGCTCAATCGTATTTACAATCAAGCTCCTAGTCGTGACATTAAAATCGTGCTTGGCGATTTTAATGCACAGGTGGGTAGGGAAATAGTATATCGACCGGCAATTGGTCAACATAGCCTTCATACACAATGCAATAATAACGGCGAGCGTTTAGTCGATTTCACAATATCAAACAATATGATAGTAGCCAGCACACGTTTCCCACATAAGAACATACACAAAGGAACATGGTGTTCGCCCGATACAAAAACAACAAACCAAATAGACCACGTACTCATTGACAGTCGTCATGCGTCCGACATACTGGATGTAAGGAGCTGTAGGGGACCTAACATTGATTCTGATCATTATCTCGTAAGAGCTTTGTTCAGATATCGTGTTAGTGCAAACCGCCAAAAAGTCATTGCGAGAGAATTCAATTTGGAAAATCTCAAAAATGACCAAGTAAAACAACAGTACGAGGATAATTTGGTGGAGTTAATTCACCATTCGAACAGATGTGGATCAACAGCAAAACACGTGTAATGATATGTGGAATCGATTACGTAATTGCATGAAAATGGCGGCAGAGGAGACGGTAAAGTTGAAACCTGGCGTGGTCAGAAATGGTTGGTTCGATGACGAATGTAAAACGGTTCATGAAGAAAAGAACCAAACGCGTTTAAAATATCTTCAGCGCGCCACACGAACTGCCATGATACAGACTACAGAACCAAAAGATCCATTGAACGCAAATTATTCCGAAACAAGAAAATGCGTCATGAGCAGGATATTTTGCGGGATATAGACACGCTGTCAAGCATTAATGACAGTAAAAATTTGTACAGGAGAATAAGATCTGTAACTAGCGGATTTATACAACAACCCCTTCTTTGTAAGGATACAAGCGGTGAAATTTTGGCGGATGAAGAAAGAGCCATCGCGAGATGGGCTGAGTATTTTAAAGATCTACTTACGCAGCAAGCAACCCAATTGGTAGAAATGCAGAAAACGAACTTCCGTACCAAACAGCACGACCACTAATTTCGGTTTGTATATGAGGAAACCAGAGAAGCCATTCTGAATCTCAAGAATGGAAAGGCGGCTGGATCTGACCGCGTACCTGGTGAACTCTTAAAATGTGGTGGGGATGTATTGTTGAATGTTATATACACGAGCTAATTGTGTATGTTTGGAACTATGAGGTTATACCACAGGAGTGGAAGCTTGCTGTAATTGTGCCAATACACAAGAAGGGAGACAGGATGACGTGTTCCAACTGATCGGTGAATATCTTTGCTGAATGCAAAATATTTATGGTACTTGCTTAAGTGTTGCGTCTTTTTTACCATATGAGGAGTAAATCAGCGGTGAATGTCAATGTTTGAATTCCCTAATGATCGCTCAACAACTGATCAACTGTTCGTCATACGACAGATAATGGAAAAGTGTAGGGAGTTCAACGTAGTAACACACCATCTATTTGTTGATTTTAAGGCCGCATACGACAGTGTTATTAGGGAAAAATTATGGCGCACGATGGAGGAATTTGGATTCCCACAAAAATTGATAGCCATGTCAAAACTAACACTGACGCAAGTTACATCTCATGTACAAATAAGGGGGATCAAATCGGATGCATTTGAAACCATTGACGGAGTACGGCAAGGGGACCCTTTGGCTACATTGTTTTTCAATGTTATATTGGAAAAATGTATAAGGAGGACGACCATTAACACCAGCAGCACTATTTTCACGTCATCTGTTCAATTACTCGGCTATGCCGATGACATTGACGTGGTGGGTAGGGTGCCGTTAAAGAAGCGTTCTTACTGTTGGAACGTGAAGCTTCGGAAATGGGATTAAGGGTAAACGAGGAGAAAACCAAGTATATGATCGCACCAACGAACAGTAGGTTTATGGCACAACATCAAAGCGTATCAATTGGTCAGAACAAATATGAAACTGCGGACAGGTTTAACTACCTTGGAAGCAGCATAAACAGCGAAAACGATATAGCGGAGGAAGTTCAATCCCGGATTGCTTCGGGAAACAAGGCCTTTTACGGTTTGCGAAAGATGTTCTTCTCGAAGACATTGAGTAAAACATTGAAACTAAAGCTATATCAAACAATGATTCGACCAATTGTGACCTACGGTTCTGAAACGTGGCGCATGACACAGGCCACCGAACGGCGACTTGGAGGGTTCGAAAAGAAAATACTACGACTCATCTTTGGACCGACAAAGGAAAGAGGATGGTGGCGTAGGCGGTTCGATTTCGAGCTATATAAATTATATACGGAACCCGACATCGTTCGGTTCATTAAGATCGGTCGCCTGAGGTGGTTTGGTCATGTGGTACGAATGGATGGCGATCGTATACCGTCAAAAATGCTGGACAGTAAGCCGAGCGGATCTAGGAGTGTAGGAAGACCGCGGGGTAGGTGGAAAGACGAAGTAGAAGTGGACCTTCGGGCCCTCGGCGTTTCCGGCTGGCGGACGTTGGCGGTAAATAGGTCCAGTTGGAGAAGGCTGTTAATGGACGCCAAAACCAATTGTAGGTTGTAGGCGCACAGAAGTAAGTAAGTATTATGATTGACGTGATTCTCAATCATTTCCACAGTCGTGTCAAGAGTCAACCCAGAAACCAGAAATATACACCTAAAATGCTGATGTATGTATTATAGCATTGTCAGTAATAAGTGATATATACTCATGAGATCTTTTATCCGTCCGCATGCAGTTTGCTTGTACAGAGATAGTTAATGTAACAACATGAAGAAAACTAAAAAAAGGTTCACATACCAAAACAGACCACCTGGTAAAGGTCTATTTTTGTATGTCCACCCGGTATAGGTCTGTTTTGGGTATGTGCAAATTTTTGTTTGTTTTTTCCTTCACGTTGTTTAGAACGTTTATTGAGCACAATTTTAACCGACTGACCAACGAAGATGATGATTTGATTCGTATTTATTAATCTTCGGACCTCAAATCTTGGTTATTTATTTATTTATTTCAAAAAACCATTAAATACTAATGATACACAAAAAAAAACATATAAAATGTACAATGCAATGGAAGCCGGTAGTATGAATGTTAGTCAACAATGACAATAAAATTTTAATTTAAATTCATGAGAATTTACGTTATTATTAATTAAGAAATCGCACTATAAGAGTTATAAGATGAAAGTAAAACATCAAGGGGGGGATTAAAACAGCCGTAATATTGGTATGATGACCATCAATTTTATGTTCAATTCAATTGATCTTTTAGACACCGAAAGTTTATTTTAAAATTCAATTTATGCAATTCACAATAGTATTATTAATCAATTCACAAATAAAAGATAAACCGATAAACTGACTCTATGATTTTCAAGCGTATAGGCATGTTTCATCTATTATAGTGTAACGGGGCAAATCATTTGTATCAGACCAAGGAAGAGACATGTTTTAGAGCTAGAATCTAAGAAATCTTCTTTGGATTGATTCTAATCTGTCTATTGCATTTGAATAATAAGGTGACCACAACACCGGACATGCATATTCCAAAATGGAACGAACAAGAGCATAAAATCATGCCCGGAGACAATCCGTAAATTCCCTAGCAGTGCGCGAATAATGAATCCCAATAACAAAATTAGCCGCCCTGTTTATCACATAATCAATATAAAATTTAAAAATTAATTTAACATCAAGATAAACACCCACAAATCTAGGGTCTTGTCCAAGGTATTTTAAAAATTACCATGTAAATGGTAAGAATAAAATAAGGGTGTACGTTTACGCGTAAAATGCATAACTTTACACTTACACAATGCTTAAGAACCCGTAAGTACGAGTACACCCCAATCATAACAAGCACAAAGATCAGACTAAAGTGCCGGACCATCGTCCAGAGCAGTAAAAACAGATTTATAAATTTTCACATCATCCGCATATAAACTACATTTTTAGAATACTTAAAAACAGTTAGATAGATGCAGGTCATTAATAAAAAGTACAAAAGTACCTCCCCCGAACAATTACTTATATAATATGAACAAATCCAATTGACAATATAGTATCACCAAATCCCATTTTTTTTCCCCAATTTTAACAGAAGAAGACCATGCGAAATCGCTTGTCAAACGCCTTATTGAAAGTGCAGTGAAGACGCAACACCAGATTTAAAATATTCAAAGCAGTATGTAGCAGAATTCAATGTAAGTTCGTAACCGCGTTGATCTGGCACCAAGGAACCCATATGCTATTCCGGACAAATAATTGATTTAACATTAAAGGAAACTACACAAACAATAATGGATTCTAATATTTTAGGAATAACAGCCATCGTCCTCGCGATAGGACGATAATTTTTAACATCGTTTCTACCCCCCCCCCCCCTTTTTATAGTCAGGAACCGATTTCTTCCATAATGATAAAAAGAAACCTTCGGCTATCGATGATTTGTTAAACAGAACAGCAACAGCTGGTGCAGACAGACAATTAATAGCACCCATGGCAGAATGGCAAAACGGAAGGAACGCCATTAGGACCATATGAAAAACTCTTTTTATATTTCATGATCGAGTCAAAGACATTGGTCATCCTGACCAATGAAGAAATTTACCGATGATAAATAATTAAATGATGGGATGGCATCGGAATAAGATAACGTTGGCGATGTGTAGTTTATATACGAGTCCTGGAAAAATTCCGCGAACAAATTACAAATAGTCATCGAATCCGATTTACTGCCTGATGCAAAACACAAACTTTTCAAAGGTTTTGCGCTCGACCGCAAACTTTTTTATTGACCTATTATGAATGAGTGAGTGATCGCTATGAAAATGTACCAAAAATGTAAGTTTTCCAATCTCATTGTTAACTGGGCGATAATTTTTATTGTATCATGTCGCGACCACTACTTTTTTTTTTAAATAAAATCTAACTCTTGTTACGGTTTTTTTGTATATTTCATGGGACTGTTTAAATTTTTTTTACAAATCCCACCTGCTGGCAGGAGGCAGGAGTATCAAATAAATAAAATATTTTCATGAACGACTGCTCTTGACTTATTTAACAAAAATTAATTACGATAACAAAAAACACCGCCACTTACATATTCAGCTGAAATCATCGATAATGGATCTAAAATTGGATGTTCCTGTTCTTGTTCCTGTTGTTGTTGTTGTTGTTTTTTTGAAAATTGACTTAATGGATCGGCACCATCCAATGAATTGATTACCATTGAAGCCGAACATCCCTTAGAAATAATTATATTATTTGATGATTTTCCACCACCAGCGCCCAGTTTACGAAGACTTTTATTTTCTGAAAACTAAATACAAAACGTATTTTATAATGAAATTTTTGATCAAAAAAAAATTATAATAAACAAAATATTATTACTTACACTAAATGCTTTTAATGGATGTTCAACAACTTGGGTAATTGTTAATTGTTTCTTTTTTTTACATGATTTCTTTGGAAAACGATGGCATGACCTTAAAAACAAATGATGATATAGGTTTCATAATTTAAAAAGCTAATTTATTTATTCAAATAAAGCAATTAAATATTTACCATTCATAAGACATATCTCTGTTTTTATAACTGTTAAAAATTAATTTTAATTATTTTAAGATATTATCGAATTATATTAATTAATAAACAAATTATTTTCCAATGTTTGGTTTTGTAAAAAAACATTAAAAATTAATGATAACAAAATAAAAATATAAATAATCAAAATAAAATACCGAACGATAAAAAGAAGGTGAATTTACAAAGTGAAGGAAAAAAATCGTGTGTGCGGTCGCAAGTCTCAAGTCCTTGTTTTTTTTTTTTTTTTTGACAATCACATAGGAGACGGATTACAATATACAATTACGATTACTGTATCAGCGCTAAATTTTATAGTGTGTCAAATTTTTCGTTTGTAGAAATAACTGTTTCCATCATTCCATTTGCATCATCCCGCATTTGGATCATATTTGGATCAAAAATAAAAATAAAACGTACGAATTAAGGTTCACTTACACTACACTCTGCAGATTTATTTCAAAAAGAGATTTTTCAGTACATCTTATGTATTGGTTTTTTTGTGAATGGGGCCGCACCGCGACGGACAACAACAGAATATGAAATACATGTAAATCAATGGAGGTGGTTTTTTTTTAAACATTTTGCGGTGCGTTGTGCGGTGAGTAGTACGTCCGTGTTGGAAGATTTATTTCATAAAACGGGGGGTCATCACACAAGGTCAATATAAGAAATATGACAAACAAATATGACAAATATTTTTGACAGTCACCAACACCGAATCAGAGAAACAACTTTGCGGTGTTATTTCATTCTTCTACCTATTCTTCACCTTGTCCGTCGCTTTATATGTATTTAATTAAAATGCTCTCTAATCAAATTTTCAATGAAAAACACAAATAATATGCGCACATAATTTCTCATATATAGATGTGAGAGATTGTAAAGGAGTGAGGAATTTACGGATCTCTGTAAACGTAAACGAGACGAGCATTTTAACGTGTCGGACAAAGTGAAGCGAAGCGAAAAAATTCTTGCCCTCATTAGCATCCTAGTTGGCATTCTCTCTCGAGTAACCCGTTAATTTGAATTGTACTTTCCCTTTTTTTTTTTTTAATTTCAAAATCAGATTTGTTAAAGTGATGTGTGTATAAGTAGCCAAATTTGGTAAATTCATGCTGCCGACAGGATGGCAGAATGTTATATAATCTCTGGTACGTTGTAGACCGGATGTAAACCGGGTGTGGTACTTGTTAGTACTTGTTGCGTTGGTTTTACGCATCTCATCTGCCAACCCACCACCAACACCGTTAAATTATCGTCGGTTTTGTCAAGGAAGGTTGGTTTTCATATGGGGAACAAAACCGCTGCGGTAAAGTGTAAATTAAATAAAAAAAAAATCCCACAGATGATTCACGTGCTAGGGTATTTTCCCCAGTTATTTTTTGTATGAGTTGGTTTGTTATCGGTGATTTATCAACAGATACAATTTTATTTATATAAAAAAAAAATATCAATAATTTGAATGTGTGAGTGCGGTGAGGTGTAAAAAGTTAAATTTGATTTCATTTTTTATTGAGTGCGGGGTAAAAACCCACGAGTAAATATGTTTTGCTGTTGTATTTTATATCTAAAAATAAAAACTCGCACCTCAACCCCTCATATGAGAACCAGCCATTTAAATTATATCAGGGGTATTTTTTAATTTACACTTTACTCCGGGGGTTTTTTCTACCTCTTATGAGAACCAAGCCGGCTGCACAAGCGAAGAACGAAGGTGTGAGTTTTTTTTTTACATGTAAAATACAACAACAAATTTGCCTGCGCGTATTTTCCCCGCACTCAATAAAAAGTTAAGTTAACTTTAACTTTTTACACCTCACCTCACTAACTTGACTAACTTGAGTTCGTACTTGACCCCGGGGATTCGTTCTTCTGCACAAGCGAAGAACCGGCTCCATCCTTCAAGGCTGGTTCACACATGAGGGGTTGAGATGCGAGTTTCATTTTTAAGGGCTGCACATACAACGGTACGGTATAGCTACAGTCCGTTTTTTTTTTGTTCTCACAAATTCTCAAATTCACACAATAACAATAACATAATAATATACTAATAATTTTCTGAAAAAAAAAAATGTTTACGTTAAAAAAATGGATGAAAAATAGAATCATTTCTATTCTCTTCCGTTTTTTTTAACGAAACAAATACTGAGGGATTTGTTGGAGAGTAAAAGACGGATAGTAAAAGACCGTCGCGTGTTCGTCAGTATATTACAAACATATTAAATACAATATTTCTGTGTGAAAACGGACCGTAGCTTCCGGTCAGTATGTGAGGCCCTTTACATACAAAATACAATAACAAATTTGCCTGCGCGTGTATTTACCCCGCACTCTCCAAAAAAAAAAAATGAAATAAACTTTAACTTTTTACTTTCAATTTTTCGCCTATACAACCAACAATATCTGGTTTTAGTGTCCAACAACAACACAGCCTTTTCTGTTGTTAGTTTCTTAATTTGTGGCTTTTACGATTTCGGTAATTAGCCGTCGGACGACCAACTACACAATGGAAAAATACAACTCTGTGTTAAAATTCACATTTCGAAAAATAACCCAAAAAACCCAAAACATATTTTTTATGTCTTCAGTATAGGATTCGAATCCACAACTATAAAGAATTTTGTAAGAATTTTAGGTTGGACATTTTTAACATTTACATCACAGCTAGTTATGTACAAAAAGCGTTCGCACAAAATACCTACGCTTGTTGGTAAGATGATTCTGCGGAGATATTTATTTTTTTAATGTTTGCACTTGACCCCGGTGATTTGTTCTTCAATTGTGCAGCCCGCTTCAAAGCTGGTTCACACATGACCCGGGGTCCCGTGAAAATTTAAAGAAATACCCTTTAGAGGATTCACACATGAGTGGGTTTTTGTGCGAAAGTTTTTTTTTTTGTCTGTAATTGTATTGTTATCGGTGATTTATCCACAAACAAACCAACACAATTTTATTTACGTATATAAAAAAAAAGAAATAATTTGAATGGGTTTTAGTGAGGTGGGGTGAGGTGTCAATAGTTAAAGTTAATTTAACTATGTTTGTTTTGATAAATCGAGTGCGGGGCAAGTACGCCCAGTCAAATTTGTTGTTGTGTAATTTAAGCATCGGAGTCGCATCGACAACAGAAACAGAAACAGAAAAAAGAAAAATTCTGTTTCTGTTTCTGTTTCTGTTACATATGTGGATACACCGCAAAACAGAATAGCAACAGAATAAAATATTAAAAAAAAATTATTAATTTGATTGATTAGACTTTATTTGCCTGCTTTTTGAACTACATTCTGTCAAATAAGTACCCGGAAATTCACATTTTTAATTTTCCCGCTGAGCATATTTCAAACATTTTTTTTCCCAGGTTGGCACAACTGTCAGCAACTATTCTGTCAATTGTTATTGCTGTGTGTCATTTAGTTTGTTTACGGCGTCGTTAGGAACAACAAGTCAACCTTTTGTGTGCGTTGCGATTTTCACTATGGATAAAAATATCGAACAAAGAGTTTGTGTGAAATTTTGTGTTTCAAACGAAATTTCTTGTGCCAAAACGTTGGAAATGTTTGAAAAAAACATTTGGTGATTAAACCATGTCGAAAACTCAAGTTTACGATTTGCCACGTTCAGGACGGCCTTCGACCTCTTCAACTGAAGAAAACGTCGACAAAATAAAGGAAATGGTGCTCGAAAATCGTCATTATAGTTTGTGAGAGATAGCCCAAGAAATGAACATGTCTCATGAGACCGCTCGTCATATTTTGGTTGATGTTTTGGGTATGCGGAAAGTCGCAGCGCGATTGGTGCCAAAAGATCTGAATTTTCTTCAAAAAGGGAATCGCAGTAAGGTGGCTGAAGACATGCTTGAACGCGTAAATTCCGATCCAACGTTCATCGAACGCATCATAACTGGTGACGAGACTTTTTCCTGTTTCCGAAACTCAAATTACCACTTCGTGGAACCCGTTTTGAGAGCATTGAAGACATCAAAACTAATTCGCAACGAGAACTGAAGGCCATCCCGGAATATAGCTTTAAAAAGTGTTTCGATGATTGGATTGTTCGTTGGAAGAAGTGTATTGCCTCAGAAGGGGCCTATTTTGAAGGAGATATAATAAATTTAGATGATTGATAAGTTGTTTGTGTTTAATTTCAAATTTCCGGGTACTTATTTGTAAGAATGTATATTCAATATTCTTTTAATTCTATTCAATATTCCTACAATACAATACACATTTTTTACAATTTTTACAAAATATAACTTTGTTTAACAATTAAAAAAAAACTTTCTGTTATTCTATACAACAGATTGTTTACATATCAGAATGTTTAAAACATTTGGTGTTCAAAATGAACGAAAAAATGACCAAAAATGAAATTTTTCTGTTGTTCATTCTGTTTCTGAAATTTCTGTAGCAGAAACACACCAACAGAATCAAATGTCAAATATGTATTGAATTCTGGTTCTATTTCTGTTTCTGTTGTCGATGCGACTCCGATGCTTAAAGCCGGCTGCACAAGCGAAGCACGAATCCCCCGGGGTCAAGTTCGAACATTAAAATATTCCCGCAGATGATTCACAAGCGAGGGTATTTTTGTGCGAACGTTTTTTGTATGTAGTTGTTTTGTTATCGGTGATTTACCAACAAACAATATTTTATTTATATAAAAAAATGAATAATTTGAATGTGTTAGTGAGGTGAGGTGTAAAAAGTTAAAGTTAACTTAACTTTTTATTGAGTGCGGAGAAAATACGCGCAGGCAAATTTGTTGTTGTATTTTACATGTAAAAAAAAAAACTCACACCTTCGTTCTTCGCTTGTGCAGCCGGCTTAACATGTAAAGGTGCATTTAAACAACTCGTGTACTTGCCGAATATCCTCCATTTTTATTCGTACTCAAATATTCGCTTACGCGTTTACACACGACGAATATTCTTCAAAATACTTTCTGTGCATACTTGTCCGAATATTTGTTCGTTGAACGGATTATATGTGTGTTTGTGTAACTTTAAATAATGATTTTATTTGTTTTTCATTTTTGTTTGGTTAGATTTTTGTTTAGATATGTGTTTTGTGTTTAGAAAAAAAATTATATTAACTTAATTATTAAACGAAACCAACAAAACAAATCTAAATGAAAAAAAAAACTGAAATAACATTTTCTAAAAGCACCTACTAATGCAGTTTAAATTATGTATAACACTTCGTTCAATAATGTGTGTGACTAATTAATTAAAACACATTTTTTTGCCAAAATTCGTTTTTATTCATCAAGATAGTCCCCTTTTAGGGAGATACAATCATTCCAACGCTTTTCCAATCTTTTGATACCGCCTTTGTAAAACGATTTTTCTTTGCCTTCAAAATAGGCGTTAGTTTCGGCGATTACTTCATCATTTGAGCCAAATCTCTTACCACGGAGCATCCTTTTGAGGTCTGCGAAGAGCCAGTAGTCGCTGGGGGCTAAATCTGGAGAATACGGTGGATGGGGAAGCAATTCAAAGCCCAATTCGTTCAATTTTGCCATCGTTTTCATTGATTTGTGACACGGTGCATTGTCTTGGTGGAACAACACTTTTTTCTTCGCCATATGAGGCCGTTTCTTTGCGATTTCGACTTTCAAACGCTCCAATAACGCTATATAATAGTCGCTGTTGATGGTCTGCCCCTTCTGGAGATAGTCGATGAATATTATTCCATGCGCATCCCAAAATACAGACGCCATAACCTTGCCAGCCAACTGCTGCGTCTTTGGTCGCTTTGGGCGGCTTTCGCCGGCTGCATGCCACTCAGCAGACTGCCGATTTGACTCTGGAGTGAAATGGTGGATCCATGTTTCATCCATTGTGATGTACCGTCGCAAAAACTCCGACTTATTGCGCGGAAACATGTCCAAACAGCTCTTTGAATCATCGGTTCGTTGTTGTTTTTGCTCCGGTGTGAGCAAACGCGGCACCCATTTGGAACACACCTTTTTCATACCCAAATGTTCGTGTATTATGGTTTGTACACTGCCTGCTGATATCTTCAGAATGTCAGCAATCTCCTTCACTTTCACTTTACGGTTGGACATAATGATTTTCAGTGTTTTTTCAACGTTTTCCGGAATAACAGCGTCATTTGGCCTTCCAGTAGATGGAATGTCATCGGTGTCTGTACCACCACGTTTGAATTCGGCATACCAATAACAAATGCTTCTTTTTGATGGAGCAGAGTCCGAGTAATGTTTTTCAAGCCATTCCTGGCATTGAACAGTATTTTTTTTCATTAAAAAACAATGATAAATCAGCACACGGAATTGCTTTGAATTCATTTTTTTTTAAAACACAAAAATAGCGTCACTTATAGCACTGTAACTTGTAAACAAATGATCTGATTAACATATGATGTTGACAGTAAGCCTAAAAAGGTTGCCAAATGCGAAAAAAAATATTGATTTAGTTCTAGGGACGCCATCTATGTGTCAGTCACACACATTATTGAACGAAGTGTTACATATATATACTCACTCGCGATTAGTGTAAATAGATTCACGAGTGGCATTGCGAATACGAAAAAATCGCGTAACTCGCGAACATTTTCCATCAAGCACGGGTAAATTGAAATGATCGTGCGAGCATACGAGTACACGGTATACACACATCGCGATGTATGGCGATGAGAGTATATTCGGCAAGTACACTAGTTGTTTAAATGCACCTTAAAAATAAAAAACTCACAATTTCACGCCTCGTGTAAACCAGCCTTTATATTCAAAAACAAAAAAAAAAAGTTCAAAAAAATAACTCAACTTATAAAAAAAAAAAATAAAAAATATTATCGATGGATGGCGTTCATGTTAATTAGACATGTTAATGAGAGAGAGAGAGACATATTTTTTTTTTAAATCATCCTCATCATCATCAATCATCATCATTTTGTACCAAGAGATTAAAGGAAATTTTTCCAAAAAAAAAAAAAAAATCAATTTGATTTGTTTTTTTATTGTGCTCGTGTGTGTGTGTCCGTGGGTGTTTTTTTTTATTTTAGTTTAATTTTTGTTTTTTTATTTTTTATTATTATTTAAAAACATCTCATAAATATAATAAATTAAAAATAAAAAAAACCAAAATTATTTAATTTAAAATGATAATTAATTAAATTTAAAATAAGTAAAAAAAAACTAATTGTTAATTTTATTGTGTTATTGTTGGAAAAGGTAAAAACAAAAAATTTGTTTTTGTTTTCATTTTACCTATTAAAAAAAAAAAAGAACAAGAAAATTTCCTTCATTATTGAAAGAGTTTTTTCTATTTTTTTTTTTTTTTTTACTTTAGCGTGTGATTTTGTGTGTGTGTGTTTGATTCCTTATTTACTGATGATGACTTGATGATGGTGATGATTTTTGTGTGCGATTGTGTTCAGAATAAAAAAAAATGTCTCATTTCTATTGGAAAAAAAAAAATCATTGCACAAAATTTTCTATTATATATAGGAAAAAAATCTCCCAATTTTATGGCTCCTGGCTGTCATAAAAATATTATAATAAATTTCTTTTTTTTTTTGTTTTTTTTTGTCGTTTTTATGATTTTTAACACACATTAAAATAATTAAAAAAATTGTATTTAATAACAGTAAAATTAATTAATTATGATTTGAACAGTTTTTTTTTTCTGTGTTTTTAAACCAAAAAAAAAAAAAAAAAAAAAACCTACCTTTCATAAGTACAATAAAAATGAAGAGGAGTTTTTTTGTTGGTGTTTTTTTTTTATTTAATAATACTACAAACTGATGGATGATGACTAATCCATTTTTTTAGGTGCTTCAGCCTTCAGTCAGTTATTTATGATGGTGTTATGATTCAATTTTTTTTTGCAATTTTCAATTCAATTCGATAAGAATTAGTTTTTTTTTTTTTTATTACTAATAATAATTTTGTGCATCTTATCAAAAGAAAAAATTTATCACACGACAATCAGATAAAAAAAAAAAAAAAACAACAAAACCCAAGTAAAGTGAATAAAAAAAAAAAAAATTTCTACACTCCAAAAATGCATAAAACAAAAGAAATTTCGATTTATTATTAAAAAAAAAAAGTGTGAATGTGAATTTTCTTTGAATTACAAAGGAAAAAACAGAAATTGGAACTTTAAAACCTAAACCCCGATCGAATAAATTTTTAGTGTGTAGGCGGTCGGTCGAATTAATAAAATAGTTTTTTTTTTTTTATGTGTATACTAAATGAGCGCGTCGTCTTCGTCGTCTTCGTCGTCGTTGTCGTCGTTGTCTCACTTTTTGTGTTGATTCCAATTTCAGATTCAGTTTTTGTGTTAAGCCGTCGAGAAATGTTACATTAAAAAAAAAAGAAGAAAATACCGTTATAAAAAAACAAAACAAAAAAACGCTTAATAAATATTCTGTGGATTACCAAAAAAACAATTAAACAAATAAATAAATTAAAAAAATGTCTAGTGAAGAAGATAAACCACCGGCACCGCCAGTACGATTAACAAGCAATAGAGGAGGAGGAGGAGGTACTGGTGGTGGTGGTGGTGGTGGTTGTGGTGTCGGCGGCAGCGGAAGCATTGGCAGTGGTAGTATTAATAG
Source organism: Dilophus febrilis (assembly GCA_958336335.1). NCBI lineage: Eukaryota > Metazoa > Arthropoda > Insecta > Diptera > Bibionidae > Dilophus > Dilophus febrilis. Next base: position 38,650,955 of record OY284470.1, read on the forward strand.
TGGCGGTATCCTTGGAATCGGTGGAATTAGCTTAAACAATAGTGGTCATGATAATCGATGTGATAATATTCAACCGGTTGATATGCGACCACTTCCAAAAGGTAATTTTTTTTTCTGTTTTTTTGTTTTTTCCCTTTATTGCGGCGATACTCTTTTTAATGTGGAAGTGTTTTTGGCTATTTTGTTTATAGAACCGGAAGACGTTGATCGTAAAAAGAAAACACTTAAAAATAAAATAAAAGGTTCAAAACCATCACATAATGATTCAAAACCAAATATTTCCTATCCAACAAATTTTGAACATACCGTTCATGTTGGTTTTGATGCCATAACGGGAGAATTTACGGTGAGTTTGTTTTTTTTTATTATTTATTAATTTTACTTTACTTTACTTTGGATTCTGCGCAATTTTTTGATTTTTTATATTTCATTTTTTAAAAGTAATTTTAGATGGTTTTTTTTTTTTATTTTTATGTTTGCCTAGTAAATTAAGTTTTTTTTAATTTACTTATAATTTGTTTAAAACTTTTACTTAAGTAAAGGGTGGGCTGAAGTACAGTTTAGCGGACCTTGAGCTAGGACATTGGGGATACCTGCAATCGAAAGCCTATGTTGCACAGACAAAATAACCGTTATAATTTTTTGGCGGTCACCCCCCCCTTCCGAAGATAGGGGAGGGGGGGGGGGGGGTCAAAGTTTGGTTATTTTATTAGAAAATCCTAATTTGTGACGCAACCCGACGGGCGATTTTCAAAAGTAGTAGTAGTAGTAGTAGTATTCAAAATAAAGGTATTTTTATTATCTTTCATTTAAAACAACCCCCGAATAAATCGGAAGTATATAGGAGTCAGGGGGTGGGAAAATGTGGTTTTTTACATTTTTGGGGGTGGAACCGGTCTGTAAAGGGTTAAATGAATTTTCCCAGCGGCAAATTAAAGCTAAATGTAAGATGCAACCAACCCTCTTATTCATTAACCCATATATGGCAAACACCGTGACTCGTTTCGTATCAAACATGTTATTTGTTTATAATTAAAAAGCAGTCCCCCCCCCATCACCCAGGAGTTATATGTATAAATGGGGTTTTTTTTTTATATGTTATCTCACATAGACCTATTACATGAGTTTTCAATAACGTGCTATTTGTTCTATATTCATTTTAAATATGAATTAATGTCAGTGTTTGAAAATATGCACTACTAGAAATTTTCCTTTTAAAAAAGAACGAATTAAAATGTTGCACCATAAAAAATCAAACCATTACCATTAGTAAACCAATAGCAGCTGGCAGGTTGTATAAGCCGTTACACCAGAAGATAATAAACCAGAATAAATAGTAAAAGGTTTTTGAAATACCCATGCAATAGAGCTATGTGAGATAACATTTAAAAAAAATTCACAAGCGCACAGAACTTGTGTGATGTGGAAAGTGCTTGCAATATAGCAAATCACACGTTTAATGCGAAACGACTCACGTATATGCCAGATATGGTTTAATAAACAAGTGGGCTGGTTACATGCTACTTTTAGCTTTAATTTGCCGTTTGGAAAATTAAGTTAACCCTTTGCAGACCGGTTCCACCTAAAAAAATGTAAAAAACCACATTTTCCCCTATATACCTCCGACCCCTATATACCTCCGATTTATTCCGGGGTTGTTTTAAATGAAAGACAATGAAAATACCTTTATTTTGAATATCTACTTTTGAAAATCGCCCGTCAGGTTTCGTCATAAATCAGGATTTTCTTAAAAAATAACCAAACTTTGACCCCCCCCCATCTCCGGAAGGGTGCGGTGACCGCCAAAAAATTATAACGGTTATTTTGTCTGTGCAACATAGGCTTTCGATTGCAGGTATCCCAAATTTCCTAGCTCAAGGTCCGCTAAACTGTATATTCGCCAAAGGGTGATTTTTTAAGAGCTATAGGAAAGTTTTTCAAAAAAACACATACAATTCAGAAAAATGCATGAAATTTTTATTTGAATCGATAGGTTAGATAGGTCCATATAATTTAATGTTTGAAGATTATTTCATGCAAATGTTGACCCTGACTGCGCCTCAAATGGTCCATTCGCTTATTAGTCCAATTTTGACATACTCTTTCCAACATTTCGGCCTCACGATTCTCACGACAAAAAAATGCTTCAATGTTGTCTGCCAATGCGTCAATTGAAGCGGGCTTGTCTGTATAGAGACATGAGCTTTAACATAGCCCCACAAAAAAGGCGTCTAAAGGCGTTAATGCGCACGATCTAGGCGGCCAATTGACCAATTGACCGAACGTGAAATAAAATGTTCAACGAATGTTCGCCTCTCAATAAGTCCATTGTTGCGCTTGCTGTGTGGTATGTGGCATCGTCTTGTTGAAACCAAATGTCATGCAAGTCAAGCTCTTGCATTTTGGGCAAAAAAAAAGTGGAATATCATCTCTAGGTAGCGTTTACCATTCACAGTTACGTTACGATTTGCATCATCTTTGAAGAAGTACGGTCCAGTGATGCCACCGCAGCCCATAAACCACACCAAACTGTGACTGTTTTTCTGGATGCATTGGTAGCTGTTGCAATGCTTCTGGCTGATATTCACTCCAAAATCAACAACAATTCTGCTTACGTTTACGTACCCATTGAGCCAAAAATGAGCTTCGTCGCTGAAAACAATTTTTCGGTAAAAAAGTTTCGGATCTTCGGCCAACTTTCCAAGAGCCCATTCACCAAAAATTTTACGTTACGTTGCGTTAGGTCGATCGGCTTCAATTCTTGCACCAGCTGTATTTTGAAAGGCATCACACCTAAATCCTTCGGCAAAATTTTCCTTACGTTGTTGAGTAACAGAGTCCCAGATAATTGATGGTCATCATTAACACTGGCTGCGATACAGCTGCGATATTTTCTTCAGTTCGCACCACTCTACGTAAGCGTGTTGGTGGTTTAATGTCCAACAATTTAAATTTGGTGCGAAATTCACGGTCATAATAGCCCGAATAGCCGCTTCAGTGGGTCGATTAAACTGACCATAAAATGACCATAGAAGCGCGCGATGAACTTTCTTAACAGTGCACACATTTTGTTAAATAAAATTCAATAATTTGCAAGGGTTGTTCGTTTGTAAGACGATTCATGGTTAAATTATACCAAACCAAACTGAAGATGTTTGACAGTGAAACAAAACACGAAACGTGCGTCAGCTACGTTTAAACCAGTGTTGCCAAAAAGATAATATAGCTAAAAAATCACCCTTTATATACTGATCCATTTGTCCTTCGATTCTGTATATTATTGGACCAATACTATGCCAAGATGGCGCTCCCCAAATCATGATGATACTCCGCCGCCAGCACTGTTTTTACTGTTTTGAATGCGTATGCTGGATACGATAATGCTTTGATTACGTAAATGTCGTACATCCGATCCACATCGATTATACTTTGATTTATCGGTCCATCCACTGTCCTGACATTTCCAGAAACTTATCGGTTTTTGTATACAGTAGTGACTCGCGATATAAGGAACAATTGATTGCAAGAGGTCGTTCTCTATTTCGTTCCACGTTTCCTTATAAGGAAGGTTCCGTAAAAAATGGTTAAAATAGCTTTATAGCTAGAGATATCTATCAAACGTCGAAAAAGAAGTTAAAATCATTTTGAGATATAGTTATACTTTCATATATAATTGCGAGTATTGCGAGTGTGTAGACTTTGTTAATCTTTGGCTGCGTCCGACACATAATATACCAAAGATATTCATTAATTTGATCCCCCCAATGAATAAATGGTGACTTAGTTCATGAATTCAAATCATAAAAAGCACAGAAAAAAAATTTTTCGGCTAGGATTTGAACTCGTGACCACCCCCGCAATATAATGTTAAAAATATATTGTAAATTATGGGAATGAATTTTGTATGGGAGGGATATTAAGGGGATCATTTAGGGGGTAAATGTCTATGAGAAAAAGTTTCCCTGTTTCATTTTAGTTAAGTCCATCATACATGTTAACCCGCTAATGTCTGCCGTTAACCCTTTAAGCACGAAAATCTGCTTAAAAACAATGAATTTTTCAACTTTAACCCCTCGGTGGGTCCACCCACTTCCCCTCAACTTACCTACCCCAAATTTTACCAACATTCATGATTTCACCAAATAAAACCAAAAATTGGGGGGTGCGACCGATGATACAAAGCGATTTAAAATCTTCAAACAAAAAATAACCACTCTAGTGTACATGTTCGAATACAATTCACTGTGCGGGAGCCCCGTTGTTGTAAATGATGATGATGATTTGTGCCAATGGTTGTGGTTTATTCCTTGTTTTGTTAAGTGCCTGTATAACGTACAATTAGTTTTGGCGTTCAGAAACGCCAGCCTTCTCGAACTGGCGGACCGCAATTAACCTGGACCACCGCTACCCCGCAGTCTTCCAACATGCCTTCTTGATCCCTCTTCGGTTTCACATAAAACACACTTTTAAGACACTGTTTACGATCGTAAAGATGTTCTTCTTCGAAGACATTGCGATCTTTGGATCTCGTACCGGTCGTGACCCAACCACCTCAAGCCACGATTATCAATTTTGATAAACCGCCTGCCGAACAATGTCGGGTTCGCCATACATTTTATAAACAGGACCACAACAATTAATGGTCGTATCGACTACGATACCGTCCCGCTTCCTGTATCCATAGTCCAACATGTCTCCCGCTTCATGTATTCATGGTCCAAAGATCACAATGTCTTCAATGAAGAAGAAGAAGAAGAAGAACAGCTTTCCCGTAAACCGTAAAAGGTCTTCTTGTTTACTGAAGCAATCCGTAAAGATTGACATTCATCAACATAATATCATATTGTCTTGCCTGTTTATCCAAGACATCCGTAGTTATTCTGACAAAAAAAAAAAGAAGAAGCTATTCTGGCTTGGCTTTGTGTTGTGCGCCATAATAAACCTATTCATCATCATCAAATACTTGACAAATTCTATTCGTTTATAAACATTTAATTTTACAATTTAGGAATCTTTCTTTTAGGTTCTAAACGTAAGAACACTTCATTTTTTTTTAACGCTTCAACCATCATTTTTTTTTCACCTACTACGTAAATGTCATCGGCATGACCGAGTTTTTAATATCCTATCCAAAAATCTACTACGGTGCTAGAAATCAAAACAGGTTTATTGGACACCGGCTTTATTGTAAGGAAGGCGGGCGAAAGCGAAAGAATCGGTCATTTTTCGGGGGTTTTTTCAACTTCTGGAAGATCTATTATATAATAGCGATAAAGAAAACATTTTTCCAATGTAACATGTTTTATAAACATTTATGGCCCAAACAAAGAAAAAAAAGTCACGTAAATGGTGAAATAGTAGCGAATATTTTAAAAATCCAATGTAACTAAACTGCACTAATTTCGGAACTAGATCCAATCAGGAAACCACAGAAGCCCTTCTGAAGTTTTTGAGCCATGATGAGTTATATCAGAGATTGGACGGGAATGAAAGGGGATGGACACTTTAGCAAAAAAAAACGGAAGGTCCGCACTAAGTTCGTTGGACCAGGACACCGGTACACCGCCATTGGTAGGGAGTACGGCGAAAAAAGTGCTGTTGTTGTTGTTGTTGTTGTTAATAGTCGTGCTTCCTCCTTATACATTTTTTTAAAATAGAGCATTTTTGCAAAATAATTTTTGGTTCCCCCTCAACGCCAAGTCAACGTCCATTCACCTCCATTTGTCCGCCCGCCATCCATAATTTGTCCTTAATAACTCTGGATTCTGCGCAATTTTGCGCCATAATAAAATTAACTAATAGTTGATGTGGTTTTCTATCGTCGTTGAAATTCCGCCTACACTTTTTTTCATTGTCTGTCGTATGATGACGTTGACAGTTTGGTGGTCAGCAACGTTTGACCGCGATCCTTACGGAATCCACACATTGGTACAATCTACCAATGATTTGCTCCGTATATGGTAAAAAAAGACGGTTATGCGTAACACATAAGTAAGTATAGCATGAATCTGATGCATTCCGTAACGGTCAGTTTTGACCCAATCCGGACTCAGCCTCAATTCTTGTATATTGGAACAGTTCAGTTACAGCAAAACTGCACTCATCTGGTATTTATTTTTTTTAACAAAGGAGGGGAAATTTTGACACCTTAATGGCAGTGTCAGGTTTTTACTCTGCCTAAAACTCCATCCTTCGATTGCGGTATAATCGAAACAGACCCTTCTTTTTCTTCTTCTTCTTTCTTTAACCCGCCTACAACCTACAATTGGTTTTGGCGTCCATCAACAGCCTCCTCCAACCGGGCCCATTTACCGCAAACATCCGCCAGCCGGAAACCCCGAGGGCCCGAAGGTACGCTTCCACTTCATCATCAATTCATCAATCGAAACAGACCCGCTTGAGTCCATTTTTCGTTTCGCTCCGATTGACACCTACCATTCAATTTGCCAATCAAGTTTCCCCGATTGCTCATCGAATATAGAAGTGTCCCTCGTTATCGTCCAAGAATCTGTTTGAAGGGAATCTGCCGTCCCATCTCACTATCGGTGGAGGAATCAACGTCCGGTTACACCTCCTCCGTTATTTTGCTCTCCAAAGACGGACATTTGAACACAAAACGGTGCATAGCCGTTTCTTCATCCTCCAGACAAAGTCTACACGTTTTATCTACAATATAAGAATTTTCATCCCCACAAAAATGATGCCTCCTGAAGCCTCCGTGTCCAGATGTGATGGCCACCAATTTCCTGAGAGTTTCACGCGTTATTGTAAAAACATCCCGATTGGTGTTTCCCCACTCTCCCAACCCTAGCCAGTTAGCCTAGATTGTTGGTGGGTGCCTTCTCTTACCGCCTTCCACCTTCCATCTGATGTTCGGAAGTAATCCATTTCTATTGACTAGGTTCCCTGCCGTACCCGCTCCCAATTGCGGTGTACGGTTCTGGACCAAACACACTTAATGGACCCGGCTCTTTTTGCTAAAGTGTCCGCCACCTTTCGCCCGTCCAATCTCTGATATGTGTTCATCATGGCTCGAAAACTTCCGAAGTGCTTCTCTGGTATCCTGATTGGATCTAGTTCTGAAATTAGTTCAGTTTGATACGGATTTTAAAAATATTCTTTACTATCTCATTGTTGACGTGTCTGCGTCATCTTTGTTTTCTTTGTTTGGGCCATAAACGTTCATAAAACATGTTACATTGGAAAAATGTTTTCTTTATCCCTATTATAGATCTTCCAGGAGTTGAAAAATCCCCGAAAAATGACCAATTCTTTCGCTTTTGCGAAAGCCCCTCTTACAATAAAGCCGGTGTCTGTTTTGATTTCTCTACCACTGTAGTAGATTTTGGGATAGGATATTCTTTCCATGCCACCGTTTATCTTGGATCGCCTCTGTTATGTCTTTTTTTTAGCGTTTTTTATTGGCAATCGGTCAGAGTTTTCAAACCTTGTATTGTTATTACACGTTCCATTTAGATAATTTTATAAATCATTGTCCTTATTCCATTGCCTGATTTGTTACCATGTTTCCTGTCCTGTCCGAGGTCCCGTTTGCCTTTTGTTTCATAATTTTATTGTTGTTGTTTACCCGGCGTCGGTAGCCGTTCGATCAAACCCCATGGGATTCTCAATTACAATTATTTAACCTGAATTATTCGTAATGAATCCTTCAGTTACGCGTTGGCTACCGCGTGGAAGTAAACCAACACTTGATCAGGAACTCATTGTTAACAGTTTGAACACTGGGTCAGTGAACATTCAATGTCTAACCATATTGATCCCAATCCAAACCCACCATGAATGTTGAACCACGTTAAACTTGCATATAGTCACATCGCTCAAAGGTTAAAGATTGAAGGTTGGTACTTCAAAAAAAAAAAATCATTTGGATTTGTAAAATTTGGTGGAACAAAATGCAAAATTTCCTCCTCTAATTGATGATTCCCCAATTGTGCAAAATTGCCAATTTACTGATCTGATCAATGATTGATTGATTGATGACAGTTCAATCTCTATTTATTTATTTTATTGTATATACGCCATCTATATTTTTTTTTCTTTTAAATTCATTTTTTATGTGTATCAATTAATCAATTCTCGTCCGTCATCTAATAATCCCAAATCATTCATTACTTTTAGTTTCATATTTAGCTTTTTTTTTTTTTTTGAAATGGAATCTCTAAAATTATATAGCTTAAAATATTATTTGCTTTGTTTTTTGTACGTTATGGTTTATTTTTAAACATGAAAATCTATCGATGTCAATATTTTGTTCAATCCACCGAAAAAATCCATCCACAGAAGATATCGTCGCACAAAAGTACGTGTACTTTCCGAACAGGGTCCAAAACAAGTTTTAAACGAAATTTGAAATGAGTTCTTTTTAGTTCCATTTTGATACGAACGAACCAAACGATCACTCCAAATTTTCTGCAGGGGGCGGGGTTGAATACCAAGGATTATGTTTTTTTTTGTTGGTAAGGATCTGACCACAAACCACACAAAGACCATCTGACCAAGAATCTGACCAGGTGTTTACTGACGATAAAGCCGCCTTCTTTTGATTATGATATTTTTGAAATAGACCAGATACCGGGGCTGCACGCCATTTCGTGATATGGTTTGTCAGATAGATTTTCCTAAGCTCTTTGCACGGGACATTTTTTGAGGTGAACATTCAAATGTTTCTTCAAAATAAATGGATAAACAAAAGAAGTTTTGACGCGTAATCTTGTTTAAATTCATAATTCTTTAAAATCTTCAATCTTTTATTCCATAAAATAAAATAAAATCCACGTTAAATCGCTTTTTTGCGGGAAGCGGAACTTTTAGGGAAATGGGACTGGGCCTCTCACTAGCAAGCCTAATGCCGATTTCCACCTACCCAATTTGCCACTCAACTCTTTGAATAAAATCCGCCACGTACATTAACGCTTCTTGCCTTCGTCGGGGAATTGACGTCCTGTTGTTGTCACTACACTCCATCATCGGTATTTGCTCTCCAAAGTCGGACATTTATACAAAAAATGTGCATAGCCTTCTTAGCTCATTCCCCAGACAGAACCTCATACATTCTTTAGAATATTCATTCCCACAAGATGTGTCGAACGCGTTCAAAGTCACTATGTCCAGTTCGTTAGAGTCTCTAAATTTCTAAGAGCTCATCTAAGAGTCATGCTAAGAACCTTCTGCCCCCCCCCCCCCCATTTTGAGGCGTTTCCTAATCAATCTCTCTCTCTCTCTATCCAAGTGTATGATCTTACATTGTCCTGGAGTTCTTTTACCTTTTTCCATCTCCGTTCCGGAGATTTGCAAAATAATTCCCATTTTTCGGCTAGGTCCTTTGACATATCCCTTAGATTAGATTATCTATTTGGAGTTTTTTTTTTTTTTTTTTTAATGAAGGAGGGGAAATCTTGCATAGACACGTCCGAAGACGCGTGTCAGATTCTAACTGATTAAAACCCCTCCGCCGGCTGCGGTATGTTCGAATCAGACCATTCTTGGGTACCTCCGATTGACACCTACTCAGTTTGCCACCCAGGTCCCGCCGATCATCGAATATAGAAGTGTCCCTAGTTATCTCAAGCATCTCCTTGAAGGATATCCTTCCCAGTCCGCTCTCGACGAGGAACCGGTGCCGGTCACCCCCATCCGTATGCTCACCAAAGCCGAACATATTTTAATTTTTCGACCTTTACTTGCCATGGTTTTCCCATGTAAATATGCTTGCGGATTGAGTGTGTTAGACCGCGACGGTCCATCCTCCTCATAGGTGCCCTCATATGAAGATTTACTAGGTATTTCTACCCTGCATTTCTTCTCGTGTTGGCCCCCTTCCGGTGTGTAGTTTTCTCAAGTTAAAACTTCAGCCTGCTTGCCACTGCCATCACTGGCAGCTCCCAGCAGTTTTTGCCGCGCCGCTTTCCTCCTATCCGCTTTCGCGGACGAGTGGCCAATTCGGATCGCGGACACGTGATGCTTAAACTCCCCATTTCAAGTAATGATGTCCGTGGGGCATGCCTCCGAAGAGGATGGGTTCCCAGACTCAGTCTGGTTACCACCTGGGGTAATTAAACCTTTCGGCTATTCAATCATTACTTGTTTTTTTTTCGCATTAGTTACTTAGCTGCATTCTAGAATGCATTGCCCGGTTGCCACCACCTGGAGGTGTAACTTATACTTGAGGATGACGGACTGAGAATTGCAATACCCTAGAATGCTTTAACTCTTTCCATCATCCTCTTAGCAACCTATCTATTTGGGTGCTCGTCTCTTAGTTCCAACGAAGCTCTTTGGCACTCCCCCCGGAAAATTGTGTCACGTTTCACTACAGCAACGCGTACTCAAATTTTTTCACCCCATTAAAAAATGATTTGTTAATTGGAATCGAAAATGGTATGCCAAAGGCTGGCAGCTGTAGAGAAAACGCCTCCAGCGTTGCAATATTTGACATAATCTACTTCATAACTTGTTAGTTTTAACGACGACTTTCTCTTGGTTTGTGCCTTGATGACCTTTTAGATTTCGTCCGTCCGATTATGAATTCAATAACTACTTTCTAGTGTTGATAACTTTTATGTTTCGTTTTATGTTTCGTTGAGAATTTGTGATTTGTGGTCAAATCATTTGCTGATGTGCAAAGTCAGGGAATAGCAAAGGAATTAATTAAATTTTTTTTTGGAGGTGTCTGCAGCCTTTGACGGTGTCATTCCTTTAATACCTTTAGGATATTCTCCCGTAGTTGAAGTCCCTTGCCCCTTTATCATACGGTTGCCGAAACCCCAATAAAAAATCATCAAGTCTAGCTTGGATTTCTTCTTGGGGGACTCCAAGATCTCTATTGCGAATGGCATCCGATTCTCTCCCTCTCTCTATCTCTCTGGCTCTAGCACCTTTAACTGAAATATGTATCCAAAACCAAAGTTTGTAAGTTAAGGTTATTTTGTTTACCACTTTTTTTTTTAAGTAACTTCGAGGAGTCGCGATTTTTGCTTCGTTTGATATTAAGAAAATGTGTGTTTGTTTTTTAAACTTCCTTTCTTTTTTTTTTAACCCTTTCTGACGCAAAGCTCTATGGCGTGTATTTTAGGTTGGAATACGGTGATGTAGTCCTTCATAGTTCATAATATGGACTGTAATTCCAATTTGGAATTGACCCCGTTGTACTCCTGACCCTGGTATACCTTGATTGATATTATATGGTTAAGGCGGCGGCGGCGGCGAGGGTGGCGTAAAATACAAGAGAAATTTTTTTTTCTTCCATCGAACTTGAATTCGTTTTCTCTGTTCAATTCTATCCGTTACAGGATTTCCCAAAAGCCTAACGGGTCAGTCCCTTTCTTAGCTAAAGTCGCCGTTCGTACGTTCGCATCGATTCCATTATTATTCCTTGGTTCAAAACCAAAGTTTAAGGATCGCAATATGAGTTATTATGAGTCGAAAACTTGTTGTTGTTGTTGTTGAGCCCATGAGCATCCGTCCATCAACGTATGCCATGCATGAATCAAAAGTCCCACCTGTTTATAAACCTTGTACACACTGCTTTGCTATTGCTATTAAAAAATATTATTACAACTTTCCACTCACCCGATTGCATTGAATTTTAATTGGGGGTTCTAATCCCATATTGATTTGGTGGTCCAAGCCAAGGGGTCCTTCGAATAGAACCCCATGGGCCCGAGAATATTTCGTTTCTCTGCCGATTCCACTACGGATCAATTGTTACGAAAACTAGTGGGTAATACTGGGTTTGTGGAACGTAGAGAGAGTCACCTTGGGGCGGCCGGGTAGATTCGGGAAGAAAAAAAACAGCCTGTCTGTCCGTGTCGGTCTTATCGAATGCCGGATCGTCTTAAGTATCCATTGAAATGATACCGAAGATTAACGAAATCGGGGCCAAATGCTTTAGTGGGGATTTCTGAGCAAAAAAAAAGTTTATGACCCCCCCGCATCCACATCCACATCCGCATTTATCTGTTTGGTTACGTCGGTCGTACAGCTCGTACATTCAAAATGGCGACCTTCGAGCGAATTTCTGATTTTAACTTTGTTTTTTTTTTAATGCACTTGTAGATTTTTATTTTGTGGTTTTTTTTTTTGATGCTTATTACAAATTTTGTTTTGTTTTTTTTTTGATTGATTTATTGATTTCCGACATTCGAGATTCATGTTTTTAATCCTTTGACCAATTTTGTTGTATTTTTTGTATTTGTTTTATTTTTTTATTTTTTTTTTTTACTTTCAAGCTGCCCTTAAAAGTAAGTATTGCTTATTAAATAGTTGACATATTTTTTTTTAAAGTCCGCTCCATCAAAAATGAAACAAAAAACGCTTTTCTGATTGAAATTTTTTTTTGTTTTTTGTTTTTTAAAGAAAACTCCAAACGGATTTCTGCTACTCTGCTGGCAAAGATCAAAATTAGAGAGATCGGGAGAGAAATAGAGAGAGTTAGAGAAAGAGAGAGAGAGAGAGGAATTGAAATATTTTAAAATTTTTAATTATTTTTTTTTTTTTTAAAACTTTTAAGCTTTGTATTTGTTGGGTTTATTTTTTCTTATTGATTGTAGTTTCGCTTGTGTAAATTTTTTTTTTGTAAATTTTAACGCGTATTAATTACATAAATTCATTAAAGTAACAACGGAACCTTTCCAAATGTACGTTAAGTTAAGACCCAAGGTAAAATTAAAATACGGACGGACGGACGCCTGCGCGTACACATTGAAAATAAAATTGAAAAAAAAAACAATTTGAGACGTAAACGTTTTTTTTTTTTTTGGTGCGTTCATTCCTATTTAAAATTTGCCGTGTGTGTTGTTTAATTTTTGCGCAGACGCTGGCTGGTTGGCGTCCATTCCATGTATTTTAATTCTGCTTCTGCTCCTTTAAGAATGGGATTTTTTTTTATGTATTTTATTTCTACTGATTTTTCTTGATTTTTTCCCAATTTTGAAATCGTTACTTAATTTGTTTGTTTGTTTTTCATCATTAATCAATCGATTGTTTTTTTTTTTTTTTTGTGAAATTTTTATTTTCAGGGTATGCCAGAAGCATGGGCTCGCCTATTGATGAATTCAAATATAAGTAAACAAGAGCAAAAGAAAAATCCACAAGCCGTTTTAGATGTATTAAATTGGTTTGATAATAGTAGTAAACAAAGACCAAATTCAAAATATATGACAAATGCAAATGCAACACATTCAGGTATATTTTTTTTTCATATTCCTGTGGGGTTGTTATGGAATATTGCGAATTTGAAATTTTAAAAAATCCATATCCATAGGTTCATCATTGAGTCGTGTCAGCAGTAGTAGTCCGAGTAGTACACCAACTGATTCCGAATCACATAGCGGTGCTCCCTTAGTTCAATTGCCACACATAAATCATCGGGAATTGATTACGTCATCAACGCATAATTCATTAAATAATGATGAGGTGGCGCCGCCAATTGCTAGTCGACCCGAACGAACAAAATCAATTGTAAGTAGTATTATTTATTTAGGGAGATAATTAAACTGGGGGAGGGGAAAAGAAAACAAACCAATTTGACTAATTTTTTTTTCTTTATTTAACCAAAAGTACACAAAACCAATTGAAGAATTACCGCCATCAAGTCCAATAATTCCTCATCATCATCAGCATCATCAGCATCATCAGCAGAATTTATCATCGTATCAACAACAGCAACAACAACAATTATTACAACAACAACAGCAACATCATTTTCATCATCATCATCATCATCACCATCATCATAGTCAACTTGCACAACAACAACAACAACAACAACAACAACAGCAACAACAACAACAACAACAACATCACATATCACAAACAATAAAAAGTCCAACACTTGATAAAAATAATAAAAATAACGGTACAACTACCGTTAATAATTTACTAGCACAACAAAATAGTATCAAACATCATCAATTGAACAATAATAATAATTCAATAATAACATCACCATTGGGATCTCCAACAACATCATCATCATCACAACAACAACCTCCTCCAATATCATCATCACCTATCCATCATCATCAGCATTCACCAATTGTAACAACGGCCAATTCAATAGTCACCTCAATAGTACCAAATTCTAATACAGCAATAACAACAACAACAACAATTCATAATAATAATAATAATAATATAATTACACCAACAACAATATCACCACCGCCATTAATACCGTCTATAACTCCAGCACCTGCGCAGCAACCGCAATCTCCTCAAACAACTCCATCAGAAATAACACGCGGCGGTGGCGGCGGCGGTGGTGGTATTAAAAAGAAAAAAATGACTGATGAAGAAATTTTAGAAAAATTACGAACAATTGTGAGTGTCGGTGATCCAAATCGGAAGTATACAAAAATGGAAAAAATTGGACAAGGTGCATCGGGTACCGTTTATACGGCCATTGAAAGTTCAACGGGTATGGAAGTGGCAATAAAACAAATGAATTTAAGTCAACAACCAAAAAAAGAATTAATTATAAATGAAATATTAGTGATGCGAGAAAATAAACATCCGAATGTTGTCAATTATTTGGATAGTTATTTGGTGTCCGAGGAATTATGGGTGGTTATGGAATATTTACCGGGTGGTTCATTGACGGACGTCGTCACCGAAACGTGTATGGACGAAGGTCAAATAGCGGCCGTATGCCGTGAAGTATTACAAGCATTAGAATTTTTACATAGTAATCAAGTGATACATAGAGATATTAAAAGTGATAATATTTTATTGGGATTAGACGGTAGTGTAAAATTAACAGATTTTGGATTTTGTGCACAGATTTCACCGGAACAATCGAAACGGACGACGATGGTTGGTACTCCGTATTGGATGGCACCCGAAGTTGTTACGCGCAAGCAATACGGACCAAAGGTATTTAAAAGGAAATATTCTTTTTCAGGGTTTTTCAATTTCAATTTTCAATAAATTTTTGTTTCTCTCAATAAATTTTAGGTTGATTTATGGTCATTGGGCATTATGGCCATTGAAATGATTGAAGGTGAACCACCGTATTTAAATGAAAATCCATTACGTGCATTGTATTTGATAGCAACGAATGGTAAACCGGAAATAAAAGAAATGGAAAAATTAAGTCCAATTTTTCAAGATTTTCTGGATCAATGTTTGGAGGTGGACGTTGATAGACGGTCAGCCGCCTATGAATTATTAAAGGTAATATTATCATAAGATGGGGTTTTTTTTTTTTTTTTGTAGTCAATGAAAGGGGGGGAGTTTGTCGTCAAACGGGCGACTCAGTCCATTTTTCACGCACCTCTGTTTTTTTGGCTCTCATTAATTGCCAAATCGCGTGCAATTTCAATTTATTGTTATTAGATTTATTCTAAATTCTATAACCTTTGGTGTAATTTCACAATACCCAACAAAAAACCCAACCCCTTTTGCAGCCCCTTTCGATTCAATTTTTGTCTTTTTTTTTCTTTCGGTATAAAGACCTCTGATCCAAAATTTATTAATTTTTCACACTTTGGTTGGGTTTCTTGTGAACCACAATTCATATGGGTGGAGTGGACTGCCCTCTTAACTAATGTGATCCAGAGTTCTGTTTAGAACATACCCAACTGCCTCTGCCCCCAAAACTTTAATTCCATGTGGTGTTCTTCATGCATGAATTATAGTTCTAGCAGCCTCCTCCATAACCGTTCTCATTTCCCGTTCCGCACAACCATTTCTCGCTCACAACCATTTACGAAACCTCCCATTGTCAGTTCCGTAGAAGAACCTTAATTTAAAAAAAAAACTTATTTCTTTTTACGTGTCGATTTAAAAAAAAAAATATTGTAAATGCTCAAATACCTCCCTCCGATTTATGCTTCATAAAATAAAATATTCGCATGTATAACTTCACCACAATCATTGGACGTATCCAGTACCTTCCTAAAAAAACTTGACTTGATCTGTGATACTTACATTTCTGGCAGTTTGTGGATTCCATCCCAAAAGAATTTCTCCTTGGCTTGGTGATGAAGAACGAATCAAGCTAATTTTTTATTAAACCCTGTTCTGAAGTGAACTCCGTATTCCGGTGAGGCCATTCTGCATTGATCTGAACAAGTAGTGATCAGAAGGGGCTATGTCTGGGCTATAAGGCAAGTGAGGTAGAACTTCCCACCCACCCACTGTTTTCCAAATAGTTTTGAACCGGTCTTGAAACATGTGTCCAAGCGTTGTCATGATGGAAAATTATGGATCGCTCTCTTCAAACGAATTAATTGTGTTCGGTCGGTAGAGGTCCCCTTTGATCGTCTGATCCGATTTCAACAGCTCATAATACAACACAGCACCCTTCTGATCCCACCAAATACAGAGCATTACCTTTGCGTCATGGATCTTCGGCTTTGCCGTCGATGTTGATGGTTGGCCGACGTGCTTCACATACGATTTTTTGCGCTTGGGGTTATCGTAATGAATCCATTTTTCATCACCAGTCCGACAATCCGATGCAAAAATGACTTGTTTTTGTGGCGTTGAAGCAACATTTCATCAACATGCAGAATCGGCGTTCGATATCTCTTGGCTTTAATTCATACGGCACCCAATTTCCAAGCTTGTGGATGAATCCCGATGCGCATTTAAACGTCTGGAAATGGTTGCTTGATCAACTGCCAATTTGATTTTCGGCAAGATCTTGTTGCGTTTGGCATGACGCATCTTCATCAAGCAATACCTCCAATTGTTCATCTTAATCATCTTTTTGGCTTTCCGGGTCGGTCGTTCATCGTCTTCTAAGTTGAAATCACCACTTTTAAACCGTGAAAACCATTTCTGGCACGTTCAATCAGCTAAAGCATGCGGCCACCATAAACCTCTACTAAAATACGATGACTAAATACGATGTCGGTAGCATTTTTCTTCATGAAAAGAAGAACTCCCCGCGCAAAAACACTTTTTCTGGCACAAAGTTCGACATGTTCCAATGAATAGAAAAAAAATGTTATTTACGCTTCAAAAAAATGATATATACTGAAAAAGACGCGCAATAACAGTAGCTTTCAAATGAATATAGTCACGGGTGAACACGACGCGAAATAATACTATAGTAACACCCACTCTTAGAACACCGCACGAATTAATACATACTCCCAATAATATTTTAATTTAAAAACTTATTTACCTGTGCCCGTGATGAACCAAACGCTCGTCCCATATACTTTTAAGGTAGCTGAATATACCATACCATTACATTTCACGTTCATCTTGTTGTCCATTTTAAATATTTCACACACATTCACGTACTCTCATCATTACAACGGTATTATCGTCTCCCTTGTCCGAAATACCTGACCCAATGAAAACAAATTCAATTTAATCAATTTAATTTTAGGCACATACAATACATACATTACCTATATGTCTTTAAACGCCACAAATGATTATCAAAAGGTAATATCATAATATCATAATATCATCCTCTACAATACGTCATAATCGCATCACCATTTCCAACCCTTACAATTACTGGAGATTGAAGAAATTCTTCATAATACCATAGAAGTTGCATTTCACAGGTGGTTTTACGATTTTTTCTTGTTGCCTTTCAGTCAATTCATGTGCGGCGGCACCCACTTTCCTACCTTTTGGATCGCTTTCCCATTGATTTCAAGCGATCCGGAAACGGTTTGTTGAGCAACTCCTAGTTGTTGTTGCGTTTCCGTGTCGTCTTCATCCAATAGAGACTGCAATTTGGGTGTCCTCAAACGTTGTTTTCGGCTGTCCCGGGGCGCTCTTTATCTTCCACATCAAAATCATCACTTCACTGAATCGAGGAAACCATTGTCTGTCTACTCTTTCTGATAAACTGTTATCGCCATAAGCTTTTACAAGCATTCGATGTGTTTTTCGGCCGCAGTTTTGATATTCTATTTTTATGTACACATTTGCTTATCATATCATAGGACATAATTATTCAAATTGTAGTACTTTTCAAAGTAGCTAAGTAACAGTTTCTTTCATGATTTTTTGTAGATAGAATGTTTTGGGAAAATATTTTTAGAGGATAACGTAACTAATGTATATTTAGAAAATTAATCATTGTAAGAAATTTGTTGACCTAAATTCCCACTGGGGGGGGTGTTGTTCGGCTCAATCTTCGGGATCTATCCCCTGAAGATGAATACAGAAGTTAATGTACAGAGGAAATGTAGCCTCAATGGAGTTATACAGTTCGCATGAACACCTTTTGGGATCACCCTATGGATTGGTAGAAGTCTAATAGAGGAAGAATCTATGTGAGAGGTTCTTCACCAAAAAATGGCAATCTGATTATACAAAGTTTTATGTCTTCTTGTTGGAGATGTTGATGAATGTGAAATATATGATACGCACTTTATCAATGCGGTTATATTCGACTGATTATATTATCAAATATATATACAATGCTTAAATCGAATTAATATACAGGGCGTCCCAGTACAGGGTGCCAACCCGAAACAGGTAGGTTTTACACCTCATTTCCAATCAAAAAATGTATGGCGACCCACCCCCAATTTCTATCTCGCTTGTGTTTCGAGCTAACAGCGAAAAAAAAAACGATTTCGTTGAAGTTCAAGGGGTAGTACGTAAATGTGTTTTTTTTTACCATATCTCAGCAACCACTAATCGGAATTCGGAATAATTATAACCTTGTTTGAAAGGTATTTTAACTATCTTTAATTCTTTCTAATCAAGTAAACAAACGGCGACACCCGTTTTCATGCTGTCAAACACAAGAAATTTCAACGGCTTCAAATATTTTTGTTATTTTGCAAGCCGAGAACTATAGAACTTTTATGTTTATCAGCTGTCGGTTTTTAGAAAAACTTCTTTGATGTTTTAGCTTTAATTTGATGATGTACAAACTTTTAAAATATATCAACTCGTCTTAGAGATATGACGAAAATAATATTGAAATATGACGAAAATAATGCAAATTTTTCAAAAATTTAAAACTCATTTTTTTACATTGCAAAGTTCAATGTTCTGTTATTTGTTATCGCGTTATCTAGGTAACATAACTTCAAGGGATTGCAATTAATTTAATGGTTACTTAGAAATAAAAACAGTTAAATCTATTACCGTCATAGATTCATTCAATTCTTTTGTTTTTTGTGCTACATCTCTTCGGCATTTGTATGTTACATTGTTTTACGTTTAATATTCATTAGAAAATTAAGTTTGTTTTATAAAGAATAATATGGGGAGTTTGAAACGGTAAAATCCAGTAAAAAATACAATTTCAAAAGCAGCCATCCAAATTGGTGTAAGTAAAAACTATGCTTGGCGTGCAATGAAGGCTGCGCTGGTTTACATCCTTATCATTTGCAAAAAATTCAAGCACTTAAAGAAATAAACTACGTCCCCCGAATAACTTTTTGTGATTGGGTGATTCGTTGTTATGAACAAGATCCCAGGATATTAAATCAAATTTTATATACGGATGAAGCAATATTCACACGTGAAGGGATATTTAATACTAAAAATAATCATCATTGGTCAAAGGAAAACCCGCATTCCGCAGTTCGGCAACACGCATTTCAGGAACGAATAGCAGCAGTCAATGTATGGGCGGGAAAGATTGAAAATCAATTAATTGGTCCATAGTTTCTACCTGGGCGACTGGATTCAGATTCATATTTAGTTTTTTTGCAAAATAGGTTATTCGATTTGCTCTCGATGATGTTAATTTAGCTGATTTGCGATTCATTCATTTTCAACATGACGGTGCACCCTCACATTTTCCACGAAGTGTAAGAGAACACTTAAATGACACATTCGGTCAAAGATGGATTGGAAGAAATCGCCCCATTAAATGGCGACCACGGTCGCCAGACCTCACACCATTAGATTTTTATCCATTGGGGGGGTTTGTAAAGACATGGTTTGTAAAACACCGCAGTTCATACCAGGGAAGATTTAATGAATTGCATTAATAATACGTTTGAAGTTTTCAAAAATAATCCGAATCAAATTCGATCGGCTACTAGGGTAGTATTACAACGGTGACGAATATGTCGATCGCATAATGGACCCCATTTTGAGCAATTTTTGTAATAGAGATTTAAATTTAATTTGCATAAATATGTTTTAAATTTTTGAAAAATTTGCATTATTTTCGTCATATTTCAATATTATTTTCGTCATATCTCTAAGACGAGTTGACATATTTTAAAAGTTTGTACATCAAATTAAAGCTAAAACATCAAAGAAGTTTTTCTAAAAACCGACAGCTGACATACATAAAAGTTCGACAGCTCTCGGCTTGCAAAATCACAAAAATATTTAAGGCCGTTGAAATTTCTTGTGTTTGACCAGCTGACAGCATGAAAACGGGTGTCGCCGTTTGTTTATTTGATTAGAAAGAATTAAAGATAGTTAAAATACCTTTCAAACAAGGTTATAATTATTCCGAATTCCGATTAGTGGTTGCTGAGATATGGTAAAAAAAAACACATTTACGTACTACCCCTTGAACTTCAACGAAATCGTTTTTTTTTTTCGCTGTTAGCTCGAAACACAAGCGAGATAGAAATTGGGGGTGGGTCGCCATACATTTTTTGATTGGAAATGAGGTGTAAAACCTGCCTGTTTCGGGTTGGCACCCTGTACTGGGACACCCTGTATAACACAAAGTTAAAACAAGACCTCGAATAACATGTTGAAGATTTGTTTAACTGGAATTTTTTTTGGATATCTGAAGGTTTGGGAAGGTCCGTTTATGGTTCTCCCAACCCACCCCATATCCCATTCTGGAGCTTCCCGATAAAATATTTTATAGAGAAAGAACGAGGGAGAGAGAAAGCGAGAGGAAGAGAGAGAGAGAGATAGAGAAATCTTTCATTCTGTTGTTTCTAACAATTTTTCATTGGATTTTTTTTTTTTAATATTCATATTTTTTTGTTTTATTTTTCATTTTCTTAGCATCCATTTTTAAAATTAGCTAGACCATTAGCAAGTTTAACACCATTAATAATGGCGGCTAAAGAAGCAGCAAAAGGACACTAAAACAAAACAAAAAAATCAAATCAAATTATTAAGATTTGTGTTAATAAAAACGTAACAATAATAATACAATAAAAATAAAATTATGTTTTTTTTTTTTTTTTGAAAAATTAATATTCAACAACAACAACAACAACAACAAAAACAAAACTGTATCTAATTAAGTAGAGAGAGTTACGAAAAATTAATCAATAAAAAAATAAATAAAACACCAAAATTTGCAGTGATAAAATAACAAAAAAAAAAATGATGGTTGATGATGGATTAATGGATTTTCGTTGGCTTTTAACTACTACTTTTAAATAATAATCAATATCACAATCAATTTGTTGAAATTTACTAAATCACGTGAACACTACAACTACCGCGCGCGCGCAATTTTGAATCAATTTATAACTTATCTATTTATCTAATTATCTAAAAACAGAAAACAAATAGATAATAAATTTTAAGATGGTCTAGATATTAAAATTGCGAACGTGGGATGATCAAAAATTGCCAGACCCCACTTCAGTGCGCGGGAAAAGATCATAATTGATAAATGATGCGGAGTTAGAGTTAGAGTTAGAGTTAGAATTATTATTTTGGATAATTAAAAATTTTATTTTTTTTATTTTCTTTATTGAATTTAAATTTTAATGTTTTTTTTTTTTTTTGGTTTTTTGACGACGCTACTAAAAAAAATAAGCATAAAATGCATTATAAATAAAACAAATTACAAGATTTTCTTTTCTTTTCTGTTTTTTTTTTTTGTAGATATACAATACTACTAATAAGTAAGTTAATATTGAACTTTATATATATATATATTTGTAATTAACGACTAAAATAATAATAATAATAATTTAAAAGAAAAAAAAAAAAAAAGGAATAGCGTGTGCCTATAATACAATACATAAAATATAAACTAATAATAATTATTATTATTAAAACTTCCCTTTTTTTGATGAATCATCGATCAATCTTTTTTCGATCAAACAACAAACACACAGACACAGACACAAAGACACCTTCAGCGGTTTGCGTACGTAAACGGACTCTGAAGTGAATAAAATTTGTTTGGATATGGATATTTATATTAATTAAAAACAAAGGGGGGCATAAAAAAGGGGTGTTCGTGCATAAACAATTAAAATTTTGATGAGAATTGATGCGCGCGCATTTATAATTTAGCTAAGTTATGGAAAAAATTCGTTTAACGAACACTAAATTTTCTGGAAAAATTGATTTTTTTTCTTTGAATACGTCCCTGGTTTTTTTTTTTTTTTGCAATTTTCTTTAAATAATATGAAAATTCAATGAAATTTCCACTAATTCCCCCCTAACTCCCTCCCTTTCCTCCCTACATTTGCCCTGATTCCCTTGAGGTTGAAGAGCCAACAGCCGAAATTTTCCATGTCTTCTCGATGTCTGAAAATTCGTAATTTATAAAAAAATTTTTTTATTGACTGTAACACACGGAACACCCTAATTTAAAAGACAAACACTTTACAAAAAAGACATACGTTTTTTTTTATAAAGTACGGGCTCCAAAAAAAAAAAAATGGCCCCAAAAAATTTCTTTTTCGTACCCAATTTTTACGGAAAATCTACTTTTGAATCGATTTTCAAGACATTTTCTTCTATGTAAAATGTAAAGAATATTTTGATTAAATTTTTAACAAAATAAAATTATTCAAAGAAATTATTAAAAAATACAAAACACCACGGAACATAACCCAAAAAAAAAAAAAATATAGAAACTTACAAAATATCGAATTTTCCAGGAAAATTTCAGTCCTGAACTGGAGGAAGTTACTGCGAGAAGTTTCAACACATTTTTTTTCTAAGTCTAATTCTAAAACTAAAACGAAAACTTCGGGTGTGGTAAGCCTTAAGCAATTCTGGCCCAAAATTTTCCGGAAAAAAATACAAAAATTTAATTTTTCCCCGGCAACTTTTGGCGTCTGAAACAAATGGCAACGATGGGACGATTTTCAATACTTTCTTTTACCGGAATATAAAGAATTTAATTGAATTTTTCAATGGTTTAAGAAGAAAATATTGAAAATTGTTTAGAAACAAAACCGCAGGCCCGTAATAAAAACAAATTCTAGAAGATTTTTAAAAGGGTCGATTTGCCTGGAAAATTTCGGTCCTGAACGTGAATTCGGGCGATTTTCAACATTTTCTTCTATGCACTATAAAGAAATTGATTGTATTTTTCAAAATTATTAAAAGGAAATATTGAAAATTGACCCACAAAAACCCAGGCCCGTCATTCAAAATAAGTAGAAGTTTTTAAAAAATGTCAATTTTTCCAGAAAATTTACTTCATGAACCTGAAATTGGGTGATTTCCAACACTTTCTTCTATGAAATACAAAGAAATTGATTGGATTTTTACAGTTTTTCAATTTATTTAAGAAGGAAATATTGAAAATTGTTAGAAAAAACCCCAGCGCCCTAATAAAAAAAAAATGCTTTAGCATTTTTAAAAGGGTCGATTTTCTCGGTCTTGAGCCTGAATTCGGGCGATTCACACTAAAGACTAAACAAACCAAATTTTTTTCTATGAAATATAAAGAAATTTAAGAAGTTTTTAAAATCATTAGAAGAAAATATTGAAAATTGACATGCAAAAACCCAGGCCCATGTCATTCAGGTCATTCAAAATGAGTAGAAATTTTTAAAAAATGTCGATCTTTTTCCAGAAAATTTAATTTCTGTACCAATAGAACGAGATTTTTAGCAATTTCATTCTATGAAATACAAAGAAATTGATTGAATTTTTCGATTTATTAGAAGGAAATATTGAAAATTGTTAGAAAAAAACCAGGACCGTAATAAAAACAAATTCGTGGATTTTTAAAAGGGTCGATTTTCCGAGAAAATTTACTTCATGAACCTGAAATTGGGCGATTTTCAACAGTTTTTTCAATGAAATATAAAGAAATTGATTGCATTTTTCAATTTATTAGAAGAAAATATTGAAAATTGACACACAAAAACCCAGGGCCGTCATTCAAAATAAGTTTTTTAAAAACTTTTTAAAAAATGTCGATTTTTCCAGAAAATTTAATTTCTGAACCAATGGAACGAGATTTTCAGTACTTTTATGAAATATAAAGAAATTGATTGCATTTTTCAATTTATTAGAAGAAAATATTGAAAAATTTTTCTAAAAAAAAAACAGGGCTGTAATGAGAAAAAAATGGAATTTTTAAAAAAGTCGATTTTCCCAGAAAATTTACTTCATGAACCTGAAATTGGGCGATTTTCGATTTTTGAATTTTTCAATTTATTAGAAGGAAATATTGACAATTAATACAAAAAAAACCCCAGGGCCGTAATAAAAAAAAAATAGGGCATTTTTAAAAAAGTAGATTTTTCCAGAAAATTTACTTCATGAAGCTGAAATTAGATGTTTTTCAACACTTTTTTCTATGAAATCTAAAGAAATTTAATTGAATTTTTTAAATCATTAGAAGAAAATATTGAAATTATATTTTTTGACATACAAAAACCCAGGGCCGTCATTCAAAATAAGTAGAAGTTTTTAAAAAATCGATTTTCCAGCAAAATTTCGCTTCTGAACCAATGGAACGAGATTTTTAGCAATTTCTTATATGAAATATAACGAAATTGATTGAATTTTTCAATTTATTAGAAAAAAATATTGAAAATTGGTAGGGAAAAAAATTCCATGGCCGTAGTAAAAAAAATAGGGCATTTTTAAAAAAGTCCATTTTCCAGGAAAATTTCGTTCATGAACCTGAAATTGGGCGATTTCCAACACTTTCTTCTACCGAAATATAAAGAAATTTATTTGCATTTTTAAAATGGTTCAAAGAAAATTCTAAATTCCAATCCAAAACAAAAAGGTTATTTAATAAAAGTCGACTTTTTCGTCGAAAAGTCGAAAATTTAGTTTCTGTACCAATGCGGCGAGCTTTTGAACACTTTCTTCTATGCAAATAAAGAAATTTAATGAGTGTTTTAAATTATGTAAAGAAAATATTGAAAATTGACATACAAAAACCCAGGACCGTCATTTAAAATAAGTAGAAGTTTTAAAAAAAATCGGTTTTTCCATGAAAATTTCGGATCTGGGCATGAAATCCGGCGGGTTTCAACGCACTTTCTTCGAAGAACCATCAAAAATTGATTAAAAATTTTCAAACTATTCGAAAGAAAATTGAAAATTATTAGAAAAAAACCAGGGTCCAAAATCCAAAAATTAGGGCTTTTTTTTTTAAAAAAGCCGATTTTCCAGGAAAATTTCGGTCCCGAACCTCAAGTTAACATTTTTTTCTATGAAATATAAGGAAATTGATTTAATTTTTCAAATTATTAGAAGAAACAATTGAAAATTGTTAGAAAAAACCAGGACCGTAATACAAAAATTCAGGAATTTATAAAAAAAGGTCGATTTCCAGGGAGAATTTCAGTCCTGAGCCCGGATTCGGACGATTTTCAACATTTTTTTCTATGAAATATAACGAAATTGATCAAATTTTTAAAATTATTAGAAGAAACAATTGAAAATTGTTAGAAAAAACAGGGTCTTAATAAAAAAAAAGGTCGATTTTCCGGGAAATTTCGGTTCTGAGCCTGAATTCGGGCTATTTTCAACATTTTTTTTCTAAGAAACATACAAAAAAATTGATCAAATTTTTTAAACTATTCATAAGAAAATTGAAAATTATTAGAAAAAAACCCAGGGTCGTAATTCAAAAGAATTAGGAGATTGTTAAAAAAAAAAATCGTCGCCTTTTCCTGGTAAAATTAAGTTTCTGAACGAATGCCGTCGTAATTTTCAACATTTTCTTTCGTGACGTTTTTAAAAATGGATTAAAAATTTGATTTTGAAAAATCAGCCAAATGAATCAAAGTTTTGTTTTTTGTTCGCAGGCACCCGCCCGCACACACCCGCCCGCACGCACCCCCCTTACAAATGTATTTAATTAACCAAAAATGTGTTTGGTTTTTGGTTTAACAAACGAAAAAAGTCAAAATTAAATATATTAAATTTAAGTACAAAAAATTACAAATGAATAAATATATAAAAAGAGGAAAACAATAACAATAATAACAACAACAACAACAACAACAACAAAATAATTATATACTTAATAATAATAATAATGTTATAATTATTTTTCTATTTAAAAAAAGAAACAAAAAACTAAGTAAACTAAAATGTTAAAAATTAAATATGATGATGATGGTTGCGATTTTGGGTTGGGTTGCGCGGTATTTTAACGGTCATGATGATGATGAGATGAGATGAGATGATAATATTCAGAGAGAAAAGAAAAAAATTCCTCGTTAGAATTGAGAAAGATTTTGTATTTGTACAGTAAAAAAAAAAGAAAATTATTTAGAATTAATTAAAATTAAATTAAATTATTTATAATGAATTATAGATTTATATATTAAAACAAAAAAATCTTATCCTCCAAATCAATCCTCAATCGAAACGAGACGAAACGAAATTATCATCATCAATCATCATCATCATCATGCGACCTGACCGGCAAACTCTCTCTCTTTCTCTCTCCATTTACTGAATCATATATAAAAGATAAATCGACTGACTATTTATTAATAAATAATAACAATAATAATAATATAATTATAATTAAAATTATTGGAAAAACGCAAACAAAAAAGAGAAGAACAACAGAAAAATTATTAGTTGAACTAAAAAATTATTTATAATTAATTTTCATCATTTCATTTCATCTAATTTATT
Source organism: Dilophus febrilis (assembly GCA_958336335.1). Classification (NCBI taxonomy): domain Eukaryota; kingdom Metazoa; phylum Arthropoda; class Insecta; order Diptera; family Bibionidae; genus Dilophus; species Dilophus febrilis. The sequence goes on from OY284470.1 coordinate 38,677,706, forward strand.
TATTATTATTTATAGTTTTCATTATATCGTTTCGTGTATTTATGAAATTTTCGCTTAACAAACCGTAAATGGAAAATTTAACCAAAAATCTAATGCCATAATCCAAAAAAAAAAAGCATAAATTTTAAAAAAATCGATTTTGCCGCCGAAAAGGTTTAGTTCCTGAATTGGCATGGGGCGTGGTTTTCAACATTTTCAACTTGTATGAAATACTGGAATTTTTCAAAAAAAAATTAACCAAAAATTCAAGGCCATAATCCAAAAAAAAAAAATTAATAAAATTAGCACACACTGAAAAAAAAAAACGCACCGCCACTGATCACTAACTATAAATTACAGGGTGTTGATCAAAACCTGAACATTTCAACGCCGTGTCATTTCATAATGTGCCGTGTCGGCGCATTTTAGATAAAAATCAAAAACCTTGAAGAATTACCTTTTTAATTTTTGGTTTGGTTATCACAAAATCAGTGTTTTGAGGGGATGGGGGGGGGGGGGGGGTATGCACCCATTCCCAATTGGAAATTTCAATTTCCAATTCCAAAATCGGAAAATCAACAGGGAATTTCTACATTCTGTCAAATAAGTACCCGGAAATTTGAAATTAAACACAAACAACTTATCAATCATCTAAATTTATTATATCTCCTTCAAAATAGGCCCCTTCTGAGGCAATACACTTCTTCCAACGAACAATCCAATCATCGAAACACTTGTTAAAGCTATATTCCGGGATGGCCTTCAGTTCTCGTTGCGAATTAGTTTTGATGTCTTCAATACTCTCAAAACGGGTTCCACGAAGTGGTAATTTAAGTTTTGGAAACAGGAAAAATCACACGGGGCCATATCTGGATAGTACGGTGGTTGTTCGATGATATTTGTTGAATTTTTGTTCAAAAACTCGTTCACAATTTCTCGCTTTGTGCGCTAGTGCATTATCGTGGTGCAAAATCCAACTGTTGTTCCGCCATAAATCTGGTCTTTTGCGACGAACATTCTCTCTCTCAAACGCCTCATAACGCCAAGATAATATTCTTTATTGACGGTTTGGCCCACCGGTAAGAATTCCGAATGACCGAACACCACGAATATCGAAGAACACGGTCAGCATCACCTTGATTTTCGATTTGCTTTGGCGCGGTTTTTTTCGGTTTCGGCTCATTTTTGGCGCGCCATTCCGACGATTGTTGACTTGTTTGCATGTTTGCGTACTCGAAAACCCATGTCTCGTCACCCAGTTATGATGCGTTCGATGAACGTTGGATCGGAATTGGACGCGTTCAAGCATGTCTTCAGCCACCTTACTGCGATTCACTTTTTGAAGAAAATTCAGATCTTTTGGGCACCAATCGCGCTGCGACTTTCCGCATACCCAAAACATCAACCAAAATATGACGAGCGGTCTCATGAGACATGTTCATTTCTTGGGCTATCTCTCGCAAACTATAATGGCGATTTTCGAGCACCATTTCCTTTATATTGTCGACGTTTTCTTCAGTTGAAGAGGTCGAAGGCCGTCCTGAACGTGGCAAATCGTTCACTTCTTCTCGCCCCTCTTTGAACGATTTATACCAATCGTAAACTTGAGTTTTCGACATGGTTTAATCACCAAATGTTTTTTTTTCAACATTTCCAACGTTTTGGCACAAGAAATTTCGTTTGAAACACAAAATTTCACACAAACTCTTTGTTCGATATTTTTATCCATAGTGAAAATCGCAACGCACACAAAAGGTTGACTTGTTGTTCCTAACGACGCCGTAAACAAACTAAATGACACACAGCAATAACAATTGACAGAATAGTTGCTGACAGTTGTGCCAACCTGGGAAAAAAAATGTTTGAAATATTCTCAGCGGGAAAATTTAAAATGAGAATTTCCGGGTAGTTATTTGACAGAATGTATATAATAATTTACCGGACCAAAATTCCCCTTAAGATTTCCGATGATTGAACGGTAAAAAAGGAAAAAGATATGACATTTTTTATTACCTTTCCAGTCTCGACGAAAAACTTTTTACGAATTTCAATTGAAAAATTCCAACACACACAGAAGACAGTTCCATTGTAAATTAATTCCAATAAGCAAAAAATGCCGGCGAAATTTTCCGACCCGAAATATCACACATAGAATTTCCCGAATTGAAACCGAAATAATCGAATTGGGTTTTTCCAATTGGAAATGTGATAAAGTTCGGAAATTATTTCTTTATTCCAATTGAGTTAAAAAGTTGGAAAATTTCTTTTATTCTTCCAAACGAAAGTTCTAGAATTTTCAATACAAAGGGTAGGAAATTTTTATTTGCTTTTTTCCGATCGAAAATGGATTTCTAACTCGAAAAAAATACGCTGGCATTTCCAAAGCAAATTGCAATGGGAAAAAAAGGTTGGAAAAGCTCCTTAAAGATTTCCGATTGAATCGTAGGAAATTTTGTATTACTTTTCCAATCCAATGGAATTTGGAAATGTCCTTTAAATGGCCTTTATTCCAATTAAAAATTCTGTAGATTTTCGGCCAGAAAAGTTATCCTATCCTTAGGATTTCCAAATTGGAAATAATCAGACATTTCTTTATTTTAATTTTTTCACGATTGAAAGTCCTTTTTTTTGTTCATTTCCAATTAGAATAATTACGGACGGTTTAAATTGTAAATTCCAGTTGGAAAAAAGGTAGAAAATTTCTATTTTAATTTCCGATCAAAAATCCTTAATATTTCCATTTGAATTTAAAACAATATTTTCCATACAGAACATTCCAATTGCGAAATTTCTATAAATTTTTCGACTTTTCGACCAAAAGGAATTCCCATTGGAATTGGAATCAATACGAACATTTCCAATGGATATTCCATTAGGAAACGGTAGGAAATTTCTATTTCAATTTCCAATCAAAGATTCTTAAGGATTTCCGATTGGACGCGGACATTTCCATAGTATAAATTCCAATGCGGAAATTTTTTTTGGAATTTTCGAATGTATTTTCCCAGATCCAAAGATCCTTACGGTATTCCCATTGTAATATTAAATACGGGAATATTTCCATAATAAATTGCACAAAATGCAAAAAATTCCAACACACACAGAAGACAGTTCCATTGTAAATTATTCCAATAAGAAAAATGCTGGAAATTTCGAATTTATTTTCCGATCGAATAGATCACATGGAATTTTCCAATTGAAACAAATCCAATTGGGGATTTCCAATTGGAAATAATCAAACATTTCCCCATATTGCAAAAGTGAAAAAATGTGAAAAAGTTCGGAAATTTCTTTATTTTAACTTTTTCCCTTTGGATGGAGTCCTTTGGGTTTCCAAATTAGAATAATTACGGACGTTTAAAATAGTAAATTTCAATAGTGCAACAGAAATTTTCTATTTTGTTTTCCGATCAAAGATCTTTAAGGATTTCCAATTGTATTAAAATGAAATGTTCCATATAAGATTCCAATTGCCTTAAAAAGATTGAAAATTTCTATTATTCTGCCGAACGAAAATTCTAGCATTTTCAATAGAAAAGGCAGGAAATTTTTATTTCCTTTTTTCCGATCGAAAATGGATTTCTAACTGGAACAAATACGCGGACGGATACGGAAAAAAAAACTTGGAAATTTCTATGACTTTTTCGACCGAAAGTACTTAGGCATTCCACAATTGGAATTGGAATCAATACGAACATTTCCAATATGGAAATTCCACCATTAGTAAAAGATAGAAAATTTCTATTTCATTTTCCGATCGAAAATCTTTAAGGATTTCCGATTGAACGGTCGGAAATTTTTATTACTTTTCCAATCGAAAAATTCACACTCCAATTGAAATTCCAACACAGAAATTTCCACACAATAAATTCCAATAAGGAAAAAGGCTGCGAAATTTTCCGACCGAAATTCCATAGAATTTCCCATTGAAACAAATCCTTAGGATTTCCAATTAGAATAATTACGGACGGTTTAAATAGTAAATTTCAATTGGAAAAAATGTAGGAAATTTCTATTTTAATTTCCAATCAAAAATCTTTAATATTTCCATTTGAATTTAAAACTGAAATTTTCCGGTAGAAGATTCCAATTGCGAAATTTCTATTAATTTTTCGACCGAAAATCCTTAGGCATTCCACAATTGGAATTGGAAGTAATACGAACTGGAAGTAATTCCACCATTACGAAAAGATAGATTTTATTTTCCGATCAAATATGCTTAAGGATTTTCGATTGGACGCGGACATTTCAATAGTAAATTCCAATGGGCAAAAAAGCTGGAAATTTCAAATGTATTTTCCTACATCAAACATTTCCCATTGGAATGTTAAATACGGGAATATTTCGATAAAAAATTGCACAAAATGCAAAAAAAAAAAAAAGTAGAAAATTTCTCAAAAATCCGATCATTTCCGATCAAAAATCCTTAAGATTTCCGATTGGAAAAAAAAATACGCTGGAATTTCCATAGAATATTCCAATGGGGGGGAAAAAACAGCTGAGAAAGTTCCATTTTATTTTCCGATCGGTTGTGCTACGATCGTGCCGTCACAATACGAATATATGATTACAAATAATCAAATCCGAAATATGATTATGTTAGGTTATTCTCCATTGGTATATTGGTTTTTAAATGAATGAATGAATAATTTTTCGGGAAGGACTGGAAGAAGAAATAAAAATTCATTACGTCATTTTTTTATAATTGTTTTGTTTTGTTTTGTTTTATATTTTTTTTGTTGTTTCCCAAATTTTGTTAATGCGTTAATATAATAAAGAGTTTTTTGTTGTTTTTTTTTTTTTTTTTAATTTGTTTTGTGATTTTTTTTTAACAATTAACAAAAAGACTTGTTTTTTTTTTTTATTTGCATTTTACGGGACTGTAATTTAATATTTATTAATTAAAAAATAAAAAAAAAAAAACAATAAATTCAAATTCAGTTTCAGACCTGCGCAATTGTCGTTCGTTCAATGATTAAACGAATAATAACTGCGCGGTATTATTGCGCAGTTTTTCTGCGTGAATCTGAAACATTGAATGAATTGCTGCTGCGATTAATAACCGTTACATTTCGATCATTTATTATTATTATTATTATTATTATGACTATTAATTATTAATTATATATATATTATTAAAAAAATTACTAATAAATCATTTTATAAAGAAAAATTATTATATAAAAAAATGGATTGTAAACAACAAAAAAAAAAGATTATTTTAAGAAAGAAAAATAATAAAGAAAAAATAAAACAAATAAAACGAATACAAAAATTAATTTTACTAACCTGGAAGTTTTTTTTGTTCTGGAGGAAGGTTTGCGTCCGGGGTGTGCTGGCTGACGATTATTGATTCTATTGTAAATAATATGCGGATAACTATATTCCAAAGATATATGAACGGAAGAAGCTGGCTGCTAAGTTGCGGACAATCAATCAATTCATTTGTGATGAATAGTAAATGAACGAGGACTTGTTTGATGATGCCATTGTTTTTTATCAATTTTAGGGTAGGTTTTGACCCTAGAATATATTCCTCGGGCTCGGCCACTGAAGTCAGGTAGGGTTGATTTATACCTCAAGGCGGGAAAAGAAAAGATACATCAGAGGCAATGCGGTACAAACCCATAAGTCGCACGTTGTTTTTTCTTAAATTGTTGGATTATAGACATTCACAACAGGAACTTAGAATTATAGACCTTCGCAACATGAACTTTGTGCTTTTAGAGCAGAGTAAATCCATTAATGACGAAACAACGGCCCTATCAAGTGGGGCAAGATGAACTGAAACTGCCCTGAAACTGCAATCGTCAACGGCATAGAAAATACTCTTACGGGCGTGGAAGTGCTAATAAGCCTAGCTAGACATACAGATAAGCTTTCGAGTTTAAGGATTCCATCCTAAAAGAACTTCTCCTTGGTGGCTTGGTGGCGAAGAACAAATCGGGCCAATTTTTGATACCCTGTTTTGAAGTGAATTCCGTATTCTGGTGAGGGCATTCTGCATTGATCTGAACAAGTAGTAACAACTAGATGGGGCTATGTCTGGGGGTTATAAGGCACAGGTGAGGTAGAACTTCCCACCCACTGTTTTCCAAATAGTTTTGAACCGGTCTTGATACATCCCGAGGCCGAGCGTTGTCATGATGGAAAATTATGGATTCGTGTCTGGTTGAAAATATTCTAGTCGTTTCGTCCGCAATTCCGCTCTCTTCAAACGAATTAAATGTGTTCGGTTGGTAGAGGTCCCCCTTTGATCGTCTGACCCGATTTCAATAGCTCGTAATGCAAAACACACCCTTCTGATCCCACCCAAATACAGAGCATTACCTTGGCACCGCATGGATATTCGGCTTTGCCGTGGATGTTGTGTGGTTGGCCGGGCTTCACATACCATTTTTTTGCGCTTGGGGTTATCGTAAGGAATCCATTTTTCATCACCAGTCCGACAATCCGATGCAAAAATGACTTGTTTTTGTGGCGTGTTGAAGCAATATTTCTCGACATGCACTGAATCGGCGTTCGATATCTCTTGTCTTTAATTCATACGGCACCCAATTTCCAAGCTTTCGGGATGAATTCCGATGCGTTTAAACGTTTAAACGGAAATGGTTACTTGATCAACTCCCAATGATTTTTGACAAGATCTTGTTGCGTTTGGCACGCATTTTCATCAAGCAATACCTCCAATTCTTCATCTTCAAACCTTTTTTTGGCTGTCCGGGTTGTTCATCGTCTTCTAAGTTGAAGTCGCCCACTTTTAAACCGTGAAAACCACTTCCGGCACCGGTTCTTTCAACTAGAGCATGCGGCCACCATAAACCTCTTCTAAAATACGATGACTTTCGGTCGGTAGCACTTTTCTTCATGTTAAAGTAATGAAGAAGAACCGCTCCGCAAAAACACGTTTTCTGGCACAAAGTTCGACATGTTCCGACATGAATAGAAAAAAATGTTGTTGATTACGCTTCAATCAAATGACATATACTAAAAAAAAAAGACGCGCAATAACAGTAGGTAGCTTTCACATGAATATAGTCACGGATGAACACGACGCGAAATAATACTAGTAACGCCGCCCACTCTTAGAAATTCGCACGAATTAATGCATACTCCCAATAACATGGAAGCCCGAAACATGCGGTACATGACGGTACAAGCTATAACGAACGACGTTTTGGAAGTTTCGAAAAAAAAATACTGCCCCTTTGTGCCTTTCGGACTGACAAAGAGTGCAGAAACGGTGACCAATACAATAATAAACTCTATAAAATATATGGCCAGACCAGACCAAACATTGATCGGTATTACATCAAATTGGTCGCTTGAGAGGTGGTTTACCGCAAACCATAGATGGATCAAGGAGCTTTGGAAGACCGCAGGGAAGGTGGAAAGATGAAGTTGAAGCGGACCTTCGGGCTGTTGGAGTTGCCGGTTAAACGTTTAATAACAACTTCTCCGTAATAACCCCCCCCGCACACACGTGCCCCGCCCCAGGGTATAAATTCGAGTAAATTTAACGGTATATTTTTTAATGTTGCATTTGTGTTTGATGATAGTGCATCGCAATTCAATGCATTATATTCATTGGCTACGTTTACGTATATGCGCGCACTTAGTTCCACAGCTGAAAATCCCATATAAATGGGAATATTTAGCTAGAGTTAACGGGAGAGAACACTGAACACATTATCGTATAGCTCGATTAGATTTAGATAGCCCAAGCTAAATCGTTGGCTATAAGTGCTGCTATTCACACTTGTTTTTTTTATTTATTTTGTTTATTTACCATTCTAGTATCATTATAAATAAATTAAATTTCAAATCCTCTAGTTCCAGTTAAAAAAAAAACTTCATAAACAATTAATTTTGAGCTCCACGTTCGAGCTATATGCGCGCGCATATACGTATCCATTGTAGTTAAATATATTTATGCATAAAAAAAAAAAAAAAAAAGCGTCCCCAACACAGAGTCTGCGCGCATTATTCATAACCAGAATTCCAAAAATTACGTGTATTTAACGTTTAAAAAACCAACAATTAAACTATTTTTTAACGTTATTCCAAAAAAAAAAAAACAAAAAGAAGAATTAATTAATTAAAAAAAAAATAATAATAAAATTTATTTAACGTCATTTAATAATTAATTATTAGTTGTTGATAGAATAAAAATTTATACGAGAACAAATTTTTTTTACTGTTCCAGTTCTCGTGTTTTTTTTTTTTTGATTTATTTTTTAGAACTAATCCTATTTTTAAATTAAATTAAATTTGGGGGGGTTTTTTTTTTTTTACAAATATTTGTTTTATCTCCGTCATTAATGAAATATTTTAAAAATTTTGAAAATTTTGTAATTGAACACTAATTTATTTTATTTTATTTTATTTTTATATGAACAGCACAATAAAGAAAAAAAAAAAACTTGATTCATTAACAATTTTTGTTTGTTTATTTTTGTGATGATTGAGGAAAATCAAAAAAAAAAAAAAAACAGGAATTTAATTATAAAACAAAAAAAAAAAAAAAGATAAATTTTTTTGTTTTTAAAGGTATAATACAACATCATCATCATCATGGAGGTGGAGAGTATGTGTTAATTTAAATATATATTATGGATTTATTTTTATGTGTAGATTACCTAAACTACAAATTGACGATGATGACGACGACGTGGATGATCATCACCATCACCACCGCCACCGCCACCACACTAATCTAATCGTCGTCTTCATCCTCTGAACTGATTTCATCACCAAATTCAATATCTTCATCGAAACCGTCTTCAACAAATGTAACCGTATCGTTAATCCGTACCGATTCTGGAAATTCACCATATGTTTTCAAATTTCTTGCTTCATCTGGTGTATACTTTAATATAACATCAGCTTTTGAATCTTGATAGTCACGTAAACCAACCAAAATAATATCACCTTGATTAATCCATACCTGAATTTAAAATGCGAAATTTATTACAACAAATTAAAATTACAACAAAAACAAAAACAACAACAACAAAAACAAATTCATTTCTTTGTATTTGTATTTGTTTATGGTATAGTAGTAAAGAGATTAAAAAAAACCCCATTACGACGTCAATCAATGCATGTATGATGTATGATTTCATTTCAACATGCCGTATTTTCCACATGACGTATTAAAGAAAAAAAAAGAAATTTTTATGGTTTGGTTTATAATTAAACTCTGAGGGGTATTAGATTATTTTGGTATTAGATTTTAATTAATTAACATACCTTTTTCCTTAATTTACCACGAATGTGACAAAGTCTTTTAACACCATCAAAACACATTGCCTCAAGTCTTCCATTACCAAGCATTTTTGTAACTTGAGCGTATTCCTGTTCATCTTCTTTAAATATTAATTCACGTTTTTCCGATTCATTTTCATTTTTACCTCGTCGACGATTTTTACCACCTTTTCCTTTATTTTTAGGCATAATTTATTTTTTTTTTATTTATTTGTTAATTTAAATTGTCACGTAAATTTTTTTTTTATTTTTTTTATTTTTTTTAATAAATTTATATTTTTCGCGTTCGTCGACGAAATGGAAATCGTACAATGAAGAAATGAAACGATTAAACAAACGAATAAAAAAATATGTACGACGAAATTCAATTATTATAAAAAGAAAATCTAAACACACATGTGAAAAGAAAAGTATTTATGTGCATGGGCATGCACTGTGTAAATTGATTACACTTGGGTTGGGTCGTTGGGTGTTGTTTTTCAATTTCACTCAATATTTTCACTCGATTTTCACTTTTCACTTTTCGCTGAGTTTTGTCATAATAATAAATTTGAAAAAAAAATTATTAGGCCGGCATTAAACGCCCTTTTAAGAAACCGCGAGGAGGTACGACGCGGTATATATTTGGTCAACATTGCGGAGCAATATTCTAGGTTTTGGATTACGCAACTGTGAGTTTTAATGTAGGTATTTTCGTTTATTCCTCTTATGTCATGCACTAGTGCGGTCTCAAAAATGCGAGCGCGATATAACATTTACATGTGCTAGCAGCTCTGTGTTCGAATATTATAAAATAGTCTTGTGTCTTGTGTTTTGTTTACAAATGGCGCTTTATATGTGAAAATGTCATAGTAACGATAAATGCGATAAACAGAGTCAGGATAATTAATAATTAAGCAACAACAATCTCACACAGGGCGATCGATGGTGCTCCTACAAATTAGATAGGGCAATTTGTGTCAACACAAGTGCTAAAAGTGCTGGGGGTATTTACGAACATGTGTCATATAACCCAATAAGTAACACAAGTGCAATAAAAAAACGTATTTGTGTCACTTTTACGTTTGTTCGTTCGCACAAGAGGAATAAACGAAAACGCCCAGTGTATACACGAATTTTGGTGTACACTTTAAAATTCACAGTTGCCTATAATCGCAAAACACAAATGTAAACGAATTTCGGTGTACACTTTTATGAATTTTTATCACCGGAAAAATATCAGTGAATTTGAAAATTACAAACAAACATTTGTCTTGACATAAAAACTCACCGAAAAAAATTCATGGTTGTTTGCGAAATCGCAATTTGTTTTGGGTATACACTTTTCAGTGAAAATGTATTTATAAAAAAAGTGTACACCAGAAACACTCACAGTTGCGTAATCTAGGCCCCGCGGTAATGCGGGCGAATTATCAACAGGTGTGGGTTGAGTATTTTTAATTTTTGTCCGCACACACACCATTTGTGGGTAAAATTTTTTGGATTTTTTTGATGTATGTATTTTTGAAAATTTTCCAATTGAAGTCGGCTGCACAAGCGAAGCACGAATCCCCGGGGTCAAGTTCGAACATTAAAATATTGCCGCAGATGATTCACAAGCGAGAGTATTTTGTGCGAACGTTTTTTGTATGTAGTTGTTTTGTTATCGGTGATTTACCAACAAACAAAATTTTATTTATATAAAAAAAATGAATTATTTCAATGTGTTAGTGAGGTGAGGTGTAAAAAGTTAAAGTTAACTTAACTTTTTATGGAGTGAAGGGAAAATACGCGAAGGCAAATTTGTTGTTGTATTTTACATGTAAAAAAAAACTCACACCTTCATTATTCGCTTGTGCAGCCGGCTTGAATGTGCTAGTGTTAAAATATTACAAAATGCACGAGAGTGCGGGAAAAAAGTTAAAAGTTTATTTAAATTGCGGTTAAATTTTCATGAGGGGGAAAAAACTTTCTCAGGAATAAAATTTTATATTGTAATGGCCGTTTTTTTTTTATCCCGCAGCTCACATAAAAAAATTCAACTTTATATAATAGTAGAAGCGTACTCGAATTACGCAAGGCTGTTTCGGTGGCATGAGGAATGAAACCCCGGGGTCTAGTGGAAATTTAAAGAAAAATTCTTGAAGGCTGGTTTTCATATGAAGAACAAAACCCCGGCGTCATGTGAAAATTAAAAAAAAAACTGTCAATGATGGTTCTCATATGAGGAAAAAAACCCCTGGGTCTAGTGGAAATTTAAAGAAAAACGCTTGTAGGTTGGTTCTCTCATATGAGGAACAAAACCCAGGGGTTTTTTCTTTAAATTTTCACTAGAGCCCGGGGTTTCGTTCCTCATGTGTAAACTAGCCTTTAAAATATCTCAAAATGCCCGAGACGCGGGAAAAGAGTTAAAAGTTTATTTAACTAGCGGTTAAATTCCACGTGGGAAAAACAATTTCTCGTGAAAGAAATTTTATATAGGAATCGCTGTTTTTTTTTGATCCCGCAGCTCACATAAAGAAACTGACCTTTATAGTAGAAGGGTACTCGAAATACAAGGCCGGTTCTCACTTGAGGAATGTGAGTCGCGACCCCGGAATCCAGTGAAAATTTAAAGAAAAACGCTTGAAGGCTGGTTATCACATATGAAGAACAAATGCCCGGGGGTAAAGTGTAAATTAAAAAAAAAAAAGCCTCAGTTGATTCACATGCGAGGATATTTTCCCGGGGTATTTGTTCGTATGTAATTGTGAATTCTTTTTGTTTTCTGTGTAAAACAAAACCCAACCATCGTTTTATGAATATGGTAGTGAGGTGTGAGGTATAAAAAGTTAAATAGTTAATTTAACTTTTTATAGAGTGCGGGGTAAAAACCCGCTAGTAAATTTGTTATTGTAATTCACATGTAAAAAAAAATAAAAACTCGCACCTGAAGCCCTCATATGGCGAGAATCAGCCTTGAGAGGGATTTTTTTTTTTTAATTTACACTTGACCCCGGGGTTTCGTTCCTCATATGAGAAGGAGAACCATAGCCTACCGAATAAAAAATAGTAAAGTTTCACAGCAATTTTATTGGTTCGATATCAAACGGAACACATTCGCAGTACCACAGATTCTAAAGATTACACAATCTTTTATATAATAAAATGCTAAAAATTTACCAAATAATTGAAATGAATTAATCGCAATTTTTTCTGTTTTAAGGTTTTTACGATAAAATTAATTAAATTAATTTAATTTTTTTAATATTAATATTAACCCTAGGATGCATATATGGGTATTTTAATACCCATTAGATTTTAAAAGTGCTGTAAAAACTTTATTTTTTTACTTATGCCTATGTCCTTTAGTGACATCTTCGAATATTCAATTCTATCTAAAATTCTGTAATGGACTTGCAAACAAAGTGTTTAGAATCATGGCCATTCTTGTTTTGGCAAGACACCGCGAATTTGCATATTCTAGGTATAAATATGCCCATGATTAAAAATAATTGTATTATACAGGATGTCCCGGGGCTCGACAACAATATGCCGTTTTTAGGTCCTGTGGCTCATTTGGAGTCGAAAACATTTTCAAAAATGTTGTTGCATTCTGCTGCGTTGCGGAGTTAAGCAAAAAATAAACGATTTTTGAAGATTTTCATGTTTTTCGCGACTCTGGAGCACTTATCTCCACAACTGGTTATTGTAATTGAAAGATCAGATACACTATTAGCATTAGCATTAATTGGCCTATAAATTACATTAAAAATCATGTAGATCGGACAACCGATTCTCTAGATATTTAAAGAAATGTGTGTAAAAAATAAATCTTATTTTTTATTCTCTAAAGTTTAGGGTATCATATCTCGAAAAGACACCTTGTAAAAATGTCCGTCCAACTTGCTTAAAAACTTGTTACATTATTTAGCTTTCATTTAACATACATTTCCATGTGATATCTCTAATAGTTTCAAAGTTATTCACGATTAAATAAAAATATAGAACATTTTTAATGGTCAATTTGCATTTAAATTTTATTTTATTTCTTTTTTTATTAAAAAAATGAATTTGAATATTTTTTTAAGGTAATGCTCAAGAACCAGACGATGGCTAATTATATGTTCAGATACTTGAATCATTGTAAAATTTTATTACCAAAGGAATTATCATCATTTGGAAGTTCTAAGCGTATGGTTTAAAGTGATTATCTATGGAAAACCTCCTGGCAGACATATTTTTGTGATTCAAAAATGGGTTACTTGGGAATATTTTAAAAGCCGTTTGGAATAGGATTACCAAATGTGCGGTACTTGAAAGATATAAGAAATAGCCAGAAAACGTAACTATAGTCCGGTATAATTATCTTAAGAATTAAGGAAGTTAGTTAACATTTTATCTCTGGGTATAAATATACCCGGTTTAGGCAAAAGTGTAGAATTTTTTGTTGTGCATCCTAGGGTTAAAAGGATAAATAAAGTTTCCTTTCCAGTATATCCTAAAAAATAAAATCATTCCCCGATCTTTTGATTAACAAATTTGTATTAAGTACGTACAAAAACCAAAATCCATGGAACGGCGAATGTGTTCCGCTCGTGTACTTTGCACTGACATAAAAAAAAACCATACCTTAATGATACGCGCGGTAAAAGAGATGAGAACAAAAAAAGTATTCGAACCAAGCAACTTTACATTTATTTTATTTAAAAAAAAAAAACATTTCGTTCGATATTCGAGATTCGATTCGATCATTTCGTATCCGAACGTTGCAAGAAACGGTTTTGTGTTGTTAATTAATTTATTTATTATATTTAAATTTAAATTAATTTGTTTGTTTTTTATTGGTTTAATTTAATTAAAATTAAAAAAAAAAAACTATATATTAATGTGTGTAATTTGAGTTATTTGAAATTGTTTTGTTTAACAAAACAAAATTTTTGAATGTAAGTGAAAATTAATTTTGTTTTTTTTTTTTTAATATACTAATTAAAGTTTATTAACGCTTATATAATAAAAAGAATTAGAACTTAATGGCGTTGAATTTTTGTTACAAATTAATTATAATTAATATGTTTTTTAATAATAAAAAGTTATAATAATTTAATTCAATACCAAAAAGCAAAAATTAACGAACGCAGCGCGAATTATCAAGTGTTTTTTTTTTATCACAATCATCATATCTGCTAGTAGCAGATATTTTTCCAGAGATCCTTCAATTCCAGAGATCCTCCGCAAGAATGAATTTTGAATTATAATAAAAACTATATTAAGAAATTGTTAAAAGTGAATTAAATAAAAGTTATCAAACTAAAAAAAAAAAAAAATTAAAAAATATGGCTAAATTTGTTTTATTGCCAATCATTATTTTACTGTTTATAATTTCAATAAATAAAAATGTGCAATTAGAAGAATTATTAGACAACGAAGAAGAAGAAGAAGAAGAAACAGCGGCAGTACCGGAAGATGAAGAAATAAATCATTTTTTTGAAACTGCAGCTCAAATAATAACCGAATCACCGGAAACGGAAAATGTAAGTTTTTTTTTAAAATTAATTCATTTATTATTATTTTTTTGAATAATATGTTTTTTGGGATACGAAAAATTATAATTTAATTTTTTTGTTATAAAATTCTATATATTAATATAATTATTGTGTATATATGCGATATATGATTGCATTTTTTGTATTAATATTGTCAGATAAAAATGCCCCGGCGGTGGGGAAAGCATCGCTAACTCTGCTATTTTTTTTATGTTTGTAGAGGATCCAAACGCATGCGAAGACCAACTTAATCTTAGGCATAAAGATATATATTGTGCCCCTCTATTCTTCATTCCCTTAACTCATGAGTCACCGCACAAATCAGGAATTTGATGACCGCCTGCCTTTTTACGCCGAGGTTTTTACATCCATTTTTCATTAAGAAAGTCTTTTCCTTCTTTTTTTTACATATCTCTTTGACATTTTCCGAGTATGTGTTCCATATAGTCTTACTATCCCAATTGTCGAATCTGCTCATTTTCAAACAATCCAATCAGTTTCAGGTGGTAATTACACAGCGCATGTCCCGTGAGAGTCCAACTTTATTGTGATGTTCTCCCGATAAGTTTAGAACTTCCTCGCAGTTCTCTTTGTATTTATATAAATGGATTTTTTTTTATTTGAATGCCCAAAGGCCCCTGATATTATCCCAGTTGCCCGTATAGTTCTCTTTTCATTGGACCACCATTGAATTGCTTTCACCTTATCTATCCTGCGGTCCAAATCTACAGAATGTCTTATTTGAGCCGGCATCCAGATGACCCTAACATCAACCTGATGTTTGCCAACTCTCATTTAGGACTTGGTGATATTCGAAGACCATAACTTTGAGTTGAAACTGTTTTGCTGAAGTGTGAAGTGATATTGACTTAGTCGGTGTGGCCCCTACCCTCCATCAATAAGGCGTAGTGGTAAAAAAACCGCTTGATTTTCCGATATAATATTCAGTATGTGTCGCTTCGCCCCCTAAATATAATTATATAATTTTTGACTTGCAAGTGAACATGGTTTTTAGCGTCCCACAAACGAAACAGCCTTCTGTTATTGGTTTCAAAATTATTAAGCTTTTATAACGGTGTCGGTGTTATTACGATGTCCATTCATGCAATTTTACCATTTTTTTCGTTGTTGTTTTTATTCCATGTTGAGTTCGCGCGGCCTTCACTTTGTAACATATAGTGCTTTTGCATACCTAAATATTCATTCACAATATGCCCAAACGCGTTCCTTTCAACATATCTTTAGAGTATCAGCTATCAACTTCACTTTACGGTTATTGAAAATTATTTTGTGGACTTTTTGTGGCGGATGTTTTCGTCGGTAAAAGCCTCTTTGGTGCGGGCATCGTGCTTCGTTAGGAAATTCCTGCAGGAAAATTCTACAGAAATTTCTTTAGGGAAATTCTACAGAAATTTCTTAAGGGAAATTCTACAGACTTTTGTTTAGGAAATTCTAACGAAATTCTACGGAGATTCCATACGAAATTCCACAGAAGGTCCTTAAGAATTTCCTGAAGGGATTTCTGGAGAATTTGCTTAAGGATTTTTGGAGAATATCCTAAAGGAATGTCGGTAGAATTTCCTAACGGAATTTCTTAAAGGAATTTCTGGAGAATTTCTTAAAGGAATTACTGAAAAGTTTCTTAAAAGAATTTCTGGAGAATTTCCTAAAGGAATTTCTAGAGAAATTTCCTTATGGAATTTCTGTTGACCCGTTGACGTTTCTGGACTATCCTACACACTCTCCAGTGCACGTTTCACCCTGTATTAATAATTTATCATAATTATTAAAATAATAAACTTGCAATTTTTTTTTTTCAATATTAAATTATAAATACATGATAATTTTATTATGAGATATAACTCATCGCATAAGATATAGAGAGAGAAATTATTTTTAAATTGTTGTTGTTGTTGTTTTGTTTGTATTGTGCGAATTTATAAAAGTATAAAAAAATTTTTTTTTCATATGTCGAAAAGAAATTTATTTTATTGTTTTTTTTTTTGTATATGAAAAAGCAAAAAATGCATAAAACAACAAAAAAAAAATCATTTTTATAGCAATAAAAAACATAATACAAAAAAACATATTGAAAAATATAAATTCAATTCAATTCAATTCAAAATCGTTTTTGTATTTGAATGAAACTTTTACGAAAGAAGAAAAGTCAAAACCATTTTATGGACGTTACTTTTTCAAAGTTTTTTTTGTTATTGGTTTATGAAGAAAAAAAAAGAAGAAATTTAAGTTACTTTTCTCCATTGAATTGGACTTTTTTTTATCGTAAAAAATAAAATAAAAGTGTTTCCGATCGATCTCTCTCTATCTCTCTCTCTCGCTCTCTCTTTGGATCGTTCGGTTCTCTCCTTCAATTTTTCTTGGAAACTTCTCGACCGATTTGATGGGAATTTTAAAAACAAAAGCTATTTTATGGATAGATTTCATTAACAATAGAGCCGCTGGTTAATTCGCATAAGATTTGAGGTGTTGTTAGACTATAGCCCTTTATTACCCTTGACTCCTTTGAAAATTAACCGAGATTTACCGAATTTTCCGACTTTTTTCTGTTCTCCCGCGTTTAAAAATCTCTCAATGAGTTTTTTTTGTTTAAAGATATTTGATGGAAATTTTTGATTTTGGTACAACAAATCGATCGATAAAAATTACATTCCCCGGGAGATTTTTTCTGATTCCATCCCATCCCGTCCGATCCCCGATAGGAGTAGCTTCCATCCAAAAATCCAAGAGATTATAACACAGAAAGATATGTCTCTCGTTCTGTTTCTAACCAATTTACGGGAAATTTTGGATCTGCGGAGGTTTGATGAGAAATAGAAAAACGTTTATATAGCGTCCATTTTTTTTCTAATCCCATCCGATCCCTGAGGAGTAGCTCCCATCCACAAATCCAATAAATTATGACAGAAAAAGAGATTTCTCGTTTTGTTTATAACCAAGTTACGGGAAATTTTGGATCTGCGGATGTTTGATGAGAAAATGGAAAAATGAAAATATCGTGGCATTTTTTTCTAATCCCATCCGACCCCTGAGGAGGAGCAGCTCCCATCCACAAATCCAATAAATTATGACAGAAAAAGAGATTTCTCGTTTTGTTTATAACCAAGTTACGGGAAATTTTGGATCTGCGGATGTTTGATGAGAAAATGGAAAAATGAAAATATCGTGGCATTTTTTTCTAATCCCATCCGATCCCTGAGGACTTTCCATCCACAAATCTATCATGGGATGGGAATGAATTTGTGGAAGTGAATTTGAATAAATATATTATTATTTGAGTGTGGCATATCATTTTATATAAAGAATTTTATTGGGACTTCATTGATGATAAATTGAATCCCCCCACTCCCTACCCCCCTCGCCGAGAGTACATGCATTCTGTTACAGGTGTTTTAGTCTGACAACGTTTTTTTTTTTTTTTAATTATTTATTTATTTTAGCATATCCATTGTTATATTTATTTATGTATATTTTATATTTAGAGATTATTTAATATTTTAAAACACTATGTATTTTTTTGTTATTGTACAATATATTGAAAGTTAATTTTTTTTATGTTTTGTTATGTTTTTGAAATTGAAATGAAAATCAATTGGTTTTATTATTATTCAAATTCAAATAATGTAAATTATTCATAAAAATTGAAAGTATATGCTTTTTTTTTTCTGTTTTATTGTTTTTTTTTCTTTACTTTTTATTCCATACACCGCGGAATTGATATTTAAGCGATTGAAATTCTATGATGATACATAAAAATTCATTATAAAAATATTTAAATTATCAATTGTCAATTGAGGATTATTGGATTAGCAGACGCATAAAATCACACATAACAGAGCTAGTTTATTATATATTAAAAAAAACATTGTATAGGGTCATTCGCACTTCGATACGAAATACCTTCGTAAATAAAAACATGTTTTTAATGAGCAGGTCGGATGTGTGTGTGTGTGTGAATGCAAAACTAAAAGTGTTGGATAGTGTATTTAGGAGTATATTGAGCTATGGGTGTCTGTCAGGTATGGGGTGTGAATAGGTACGAGGAAGTGGAGCGGTTTGAACGGTATGTTTTAAAGAGAATGTTGTGACTACATAGAACGAGTAGAGAATGCGTGATTTATTTGGAACTGGGAAGATTACCGATATGTGTGTTTTGCTTTAGGTTGCATATAAGATATATAAGTAGTATGTTGGGAAAAGGTGAGTCATTTTTTTTTTTTTTTTTCTGGAAGAGGAAATCTATTTATAGACTAAGTGTCGGACTCCCGTCACTGAGACGTCCTACCGACTAAAACCTCTCCCATAGGGTTGGGGTTTTTTTACGTACCCACGACCATAAAGATCTATTGTGCCCCTCCTCCTTTCTTTTTATTCACAAGTCCTCAATTAGGAATTTGATGACCGCTTTTATTGCGAGGTTTTTATATCCACTTTCTCCTATAAAGTTTTTCCCCATATATAACCTCCTTTTCACACAGAGCGCTGGGCATTTTGCGAGTACGTGCTCCATCGTCTCACTGTCCTCATTGCAAAACCTGCACTCCTCGTTTTCGACCACCCCCATGTTTTTGAGGTGGTAGTTGCATGACGCATGCCCCGTGAGCGCCCAGCAGAGAACTTTAAGTTGTTCTCTCGGCAGGCACAGGGCTTGTTCCGCTCTTTTTGCATTTAAGTTTATAAATTTTTTTGAATGCCTAAGGCCCCTGATGTTATCCCAGTTTCCCTTAGTTTTTTCATTGGACCACCTATCGATTGTTTCCATTTTGTCTGCCTTTGTAAATCCACAGAAGGGTAATGGTCCGATATATGGTTTCCCTGCCCCCATCCGTGCCAGTTTTTCAGCTTCCTTCCTGCCTTTATGTCCCATATTTGCCGGCATCCAGATGATTTTTACCTCACCCCTGTTTGCCAGCCTGTTTAGGACTTCATGACATTCGAGTACCAACTTGGAGTTGAACGTATTTTGTTGGAGTGCCATCACAGCCGCCTCATTTCCCGAGATTATGTTGACACGAATACCATTCATGCCCCTTTCACCGATTATTTCTGCTGCCGTTTTGATCGCATATATCTCCGCTTGGAATGCATTTGCACCGCCACTTAAAGACATACTGATAGAACACTTGGGACCATATACTCCCTCACCAGTGCCCTCTATTGTCTTTGATCCGCCCGTGAGCCATTTCTGGGCGTCTTCATTTAGCCTTTTACCCGGCCGGTCCCATTCTACCGTATTATGGACATATATCCCATATTTGTGAATAAAATCCATTTTCCCTTTTAGTTGGTCACTGTATGACGTCATAGGCATAATATTTTCTATGTCTTTTAGTAGCTCCAGATGACCCTTTAAATTACCCTCCATAGAGTTCATCCCTTCATGTAGTGCCACTAATTTTTTCATGGCCACTTTTTTTATGGCAATGTGAATAGGTTGGAGACCGATTATCCCCTCCATTGCCACCAATGGTGTCGTTCTCATTGCTCCCGTTATCATAAGGCACGCTAGCCTTTGAATCTTGCCTAATTTTTTTACTATTGCTTCTTGCTCGGTCTTTTTCCATCAGACCGCCGCTGCATATGTTATGCCAGGCCTAATCATTTGCCTGTACATCCAGTCCATCGACATTGGGCTCAGTCCCCAGGTCCTGCTGACCATTCGCCTGCGCGCCCATATGGCTTTTGTAGATTTCTTCGTCACATACTCTATGTGTGAGTTCCATGTTAGTCTTTGGTCAAGAATGATCCCCAGATATTTCGTCCGATGAATTTAGGACCATCTGAGTTTCTCCCATTTTAATCGTAGGAATTTTTATTCTCCTTCTTCTCGTAAATGGTATAATTTTTGTTTTTTCCGGATTTAGTTCCAGTCCCTCTCTTGTACACCATTCTTTTGTGGTGTTTAGCACCCTTTGCATTAGATCACTTACCGTGCTTTCATGCTGGCCCCTTATTATTATGGTTATATCGTCAGCATACCCTATGGTTTTATATCCCCCCTATGTAGGATGTCCATCAGCTCATCTACCACTAACGACCATAACAATGGTGATAGGACCCCCCCCCTGAGGGCACCCCTTTGTAGTCCCCACTTCGAGACTTACGGTTCCCATATTCGCAGTTATAATTCTGCTTTCTAGCATTTTTTGTATCCATGTCCGCAAAACATCGTCTACTCCTCTACTCTTTAGAGCATTTTCCATTGACTTATAGCCAGCATTATCAAAGGCCCCCCCCCCCCCCCAATGTCCATGAAGGCCACTAGGGCAATTTCAAAGGTGGGTCATGGTTGGCGCGAAAGATTTTATGGGAAATGGTGAGAAATAATGTTGGTTGGGTTCCGGAAGTGTGGGGTGCGGAAGTGTGGGGTGTGGAAGTGTGGGGTAGCAGAATGTGAAATGGAATGGGATTGGGAATCAAGAGATATAGAGTATTGGATAGAGAGTGCGGAAAGATTGATAATAAAGCTAGAAGTATATGAATGATGTATGAATGAGTTGGTCAGGGAAGGACGATGGCAGAAGTATGATTTATCCGGGTTTATCCGGAGTTAGAATGGGGAAATGGAATGCAAGAATATATGAGAGTGAATCTGGTGTTTCATGAGATAAGGGTTATATTGCGTGCTAGGGGAGATGCTATGGGACTGAATGCAAGGGGATTGGGTGCAGGTGCAGAAAATTGTATTTTTAGTTTATGTAATATGTGTGTTCTCGAGAACGTATGGCATTTTGTGAGTGAATGTCCGATTTTGGCGGGGGTGAGGGTGAAGCAGCAGTTGGGCGTGAATGCGTTGTTGAGAGAACGGGTGAAGGAAATGTTGTCTGGTAGAATGGTGAAGGAGAATGGTGAGGTGTGTAATTGGAAGTGTGTTGCTGGTGTAATATTGGAAATGGAAAGAAAAAAAGACAAAAATACGAAGCTTTCGTAAACAAAATTAAAAAAAAAAAACGTGCTCGCTCACAACGCGAACCATCGTAAGTAATTTAAAGCTACGCAAAAAAAAAATACGAAAATTTAATATACAAAGGTATTTCGTATGACGAAGTGAATGTCCCTATATGCTTTTTATTGGAATCCCGGAAATTATATATATATATATATCGCTTATAGGTATACCGCAGTATATGTATTGTGACTGAGCTTTCCATTCCATTGCTTATATACATGTTTTGACCGCACCTTTTAAACACAATTTGGGATACCGCCGTCCGTCGGCGTAAGAAACGGAAGTAGTTATTTTGCTGCTCTAAGAAATCGTTCGTTACTCATTTAATTCGTACGGCCCTAACAGGCATAATATATACTTTCATTTTAATTTAAATCCGATGCGACGGGGTAAGAAACTGTACAAATATTAAAAAAATTATTAAGTATCATCCCTATACCATTATTGATACTAATTTTGATACTTTTACCCAATTGATCAATTCAATGATTTGTTTTTTGCCTCATCGCAGGTTTTTATCGTGTTTTATCTTCTCTCTCTTTCACCCTCTCTCTCTCTTGATCGTTCTTCGGTTGCCTTAAGATTTTTTCGGAAACTACTCGACCGATTGACGGAAATTTTCAACATAAGCTTTTTTTTTGTCTTCTCTTGGGCTGACGGAATCCTACTCATCACCTGGCGACGTCTCTATTAACTAACACATACATTTGTAACAGGACATCTTTCCCAATGGGAAATTCTCTTTTCAAAGTCTATATCACCCATTATGGTGGCTTATGGTGCCTTTATGTCAAACTTAAATCCAACTCATCCAATATTGGCATTGTTGACGGAATTCCCCTCAGGTTCATTAAGGTTATATAATCTGCCTGGCAATTTCAGTTTCTCATATATCATACCGATATCTATTTTTTTTTAATACTGCCCTCCCTCAGTTCTTCTCACTTCTTCCGAACTGGTTGGAAAGCTGCTATATTGGCTAATCAATCAATGTCTCTTCCTATCAGTATCTTACCTTTATAAAGTTTCTCAAATGCTCAAAGGAACGTATAATAAAGTCCCAAATTTGTAATTTGTAATTCATGATAATTCACTCTGTAATCTTTATACCAGTCGGGCGTTCATCCACACTCGGGCTTTTGTCCACAATCGAGCTTTCGTCCACAGTACACGGTACTGCCACTTCGCTTTTAAGAAAATTACTGATGATATAAATGCGTTTTGCGATGGATGATGGTCATTTCGATGGTACGATGGTTTTTTTTTTTTGCAAAAAGTTGATATGAAACGTAATCTTGGTGTATTATTGGAAAGTAAATTAAATGTTAAATGCCACGTGTTTATTATGTGATTAACAGATTAATACATTAACATTATCTCTGAAAGTCTCTGAAAGTGAGCTTTCGGATCCTTATTTTCAAAATTTCACGCAAATAATTTCTCAAACCAACTCATTGAGATTTTAAACGAGAAACATAAAAAATAGTCCGAAAGATATTTGGAAAATTTACAAGAGATATATAGTTGGGGATATCGAGCGATAGGAGATGATATCTGACCGACTCCGTATTCTATCGAACGTCAGTTCTATATATAAAAAGCACTCATATTGAAAATTTCAACCAAATGCAATCAAGTCGAGTATAGTTACCGAAGTAAATGAGTGGAGACAACCGAGCAAGCAGAAGAAAACGAAAACATTTAATTTATTTAATTTTGCACGATAAAAAGCGAAATATAAATCGCGTATCGGATATCGCAATGGCGACGGTGTAAGACATAAGACAACGCGTCGGGATGACACAGTCGATACATCACTAAAACGTTCGTTGTTCTTTATTTTATCATTGATTATTATTAAAAAAATCCCTAAATCCCTAAAACTCCAAATCCCAATAAAATAATCATTAAGATCAATGTAAAAAATGAAAAAAAAAATCCACATCATTGAATTTTACTTAAGTTAATCTTAGTTATTAACTTAATCTTAATCTCTTAAGAGTCAATAATTAAAATGCAATCACAATTTGGAAAAAAAAACAAGTGTTTTTACATGAAAAAATTTATGCTGCGCAGGTAAACAAAACAACTTGTTATTATTGCAATTATTAAATATGTATATCGCGTATGCGCGTAAAGATTAAAAATGAAATTAAATTTCTTTTAATAATATTATAATAAAAAATGACATGATTTCTATCTCTAAATAAATATCCATATATAAAATACATTTTTTTGCCACATTATTTGCAATATATATTGACTTTCAAAACAACTTGTAGTTTCTTTTTCTTTTCTTTACAGTAAAACCACCTAAGTTAAGTTGGTCAACTTTATTATAATCTTGACCGCAGTTGACCAATAAATTGACCGATTATTTTGAATAGTCCCTGCCAAATCAATATAATTACACATTAACTTGACTATGGGATTAGGTTTATTCCGTGAGTGGTCAACTTAAACGGGAGGGTTTACTGTGAAAAGTAATAAAAATATGGTCATCATCATCATCATCATCATCATTTGGTCATATCTCATAAATAACATATTTATTATGTTGTTTGTTTTGTTTTTTTGTTTCTTCTGCGTTGTCTGTGTTGCGCAGAGATTCTTATGTTTGCTTTACATCTTTTTTTTTTTTTTAAATTATACCAATAATTATAATATAATTAATATAATTTATATGTTATAATTTCATTCAGTTTCATGTGCGATTCATCAATAAAAAAAAAAATAAATAAATATATAATTAAACTGAATTACAAATAAAGTTATAATTTTATATATTACCATATATGCATTTGTTTGCGTATGCGTATATGAATTTAATTTAAACGATGCGCTATTGATAACCTACATATTAAGAAAATTGTGCAGTTTACTTATCATAATATACATAGATTGACTTCTACATATGGTCAAATTCTCAATGACTGAATAAAACTCTCCCTTCGATAGGGGACATTCTCAAATTTGGCCCATGGATCCTTCCCGAATATCAAAAATACGAAAACAAAAATAAACTTCCGACCAATAGTAAAAGTAATACATCCATGCCTTATCAAATCCTATCATACACCATATCATAAATTTTCACTAAATATAAAATACCCATGCACACAGTTGACTGACAATCTCATTCAACAAAACATTACTATTAACGCCACAACCAACAAAAATCCCCCCCCCCCCCCCGAAACATGAGGACCTTAATTTATTCGAAAAATTCCCGAAATCAAAATGATCGCCATAATTGTTAAATAACCTAGACATATTGAATAACGGCTCATATTTTCCGTAGTTTGTTCTATGCGAAAGTCCCAGTGCAAGAAGTTGTGACCACGGGAGCACCGGATTGGAACGTTAAAATCAATCCTAGACAATAAATTCGGCGCATCAATCACATTTGTCAACATATCAAATACAAACATGACGCACGTGCAGTTTCCCGCCTGTGTCTTAATGTCGGCAGATCGATAAGTTGACACCTATGCAAATATACGGGGGAAGTTTAGTATCTTCGGACCATACCCCAACTTACGAAGAGCATATCTAATAAAATTTCTCTGCATCGATTCAATAGCATCAGAATGGACACCATAATATGGATTCCATACCACCGATGCATATTCTAACCCATAGATCTTACCAATGCACAATATAAGCCCTTCAATACATATGGCTCCGAAAAATCCACACAACACCGTTTAATAAATCCCAGCAGCGCAATAGGCCTTGCATGTAATATAATCAATGTGTGAACCAAATGTCATACGTCTATCAAATATAACACCCAAATCAATGATTTCATCGACAGTTACAAGGGAATTGCCGGATATGACATAGTCAAAAGCAATCGGATTAATCTTTCTGTGATATGACATCACAAAACATTTCTTCACATTGAGCATCATACAATTTCTATCGCACCAGGGGACGAAACACGGACCAGGTGACCCCGCAACAACGTTGCATCATCACTTGATGCAATGGTTGAGAAAATTTTCAAGTCGTCCGCATACAAAAGGCACTGGGACGAACTTATTGGGACTAACGTGATGTCATCAATCAACAAATTAAACAATAGAGGACCAAGGTGGCTTCCCCAAGAGGAAAACCCGATCCCACTTGAAAGACGTTCGAATCACAACCAAGAGTACGTACAAATTGCTTTCTACCCACCAGCGATAGGAAGTTAACCAGTTAAGCATCGATCAATGAATACCAACTCTCTGAAGCTTATTAATAAGGATGTCATGACAAACCCTATCAAAAGCCTTTTCGATTTACCAATCAGATTCAATTCCACTGATCGAATAGTTAACCAAGTCTAGCAAATTAGTCACTGTCGTGCGCCCCTTCATGAAACCGCGTATTGGGAAATTGATATAACGTACTTGCAATCGATCACTACAGAATATCACAAACGATTGATTCGAACAATTTACCAATGGTTGGAAGAATTGCCACCCCCCTGTAGTTGGAAATGTCACCACGTGAACCCGACTTATGAATTGATGTTATATAAGATGTCTTCCACTGTTCCGGAAATGTGCCAGTTTCGCAAGGATAAATTGAAAATATTGAACAATGGATCAACCAACAACGATTCCTCACATTTCCTTAGGAACAATCGATGCACCCCCAGATCTGGTCCAGAACCCTTGTTAATGCTAATTTTGTTCAATTTATCAATCAATATCTGGTCACGGGATATACACAATGACCCTATATATTAACCATCTGTCCCACGCAGACTTCAGGACAGAAAGCTAAGAAAATGGGTCCCACATCAACTGAATTAATGAAAATCAACTCAAAGCACGAATCGATGCATGCGATAAACAGCTTTCCGAGCACAAAATACGTAGTTTTTTTAGTTGAATTTTCACTGGCGATGAAAAGTGGGTGTGTTACGACAACCCTAAACGTAAAGCATCGGTTGGCATCATCTTGATCACCCCCCTCCATACTCTCCCGATCTGGCTCCTTCTGATTACCATATATGTTCAGATCAATGCAGGTCAGTCTGACAGATGTACGCTTTCGAAAGATGATGAAGGAGTGCGAAAATGGGTCGATGAATATGGATTGAGTTAATCGCGCAAATTAATTCCTCTAACTGATTAATTATCGGTTCCGATACGATCAGTAAATCTTTCACGATACCCTTTCAATATCCTTTCGCAGGCATCAATATATAAAATAGGAAATTTTTTTTCTTTTATCTCAACCTCCATACATATATTTATATAATATTTACGAAATGTTTCATAACTCATCTTATATTTATTTTAATATTTCCTTATTTCTATAGATATATCAAGAATTGATGGGGGTGGGTGGGATATTTTCATATTTTCACCTACATCATTCATCTATCATTAATATATTTTTATCGTAGTACAGAAAATTTCTCAAAATCATGTATTGCAAATATGCATTTATTATTATATCGCATGTCTTCTTATCCACTATTCTTGTTTTTTTTTTTTTTTTTTTTTTTAAATCTATCTTTCACGCAGATCCATTCATTATTTATATATATATATATACAAGGTGTTTCATTTTTTGACCCTCTACAATCCACGAATCGAATCGTAATCCTAGAACTTTTTTTTTATAATCACTACACCGACGTAGTTACAACACAAAATTTCATGAATTATGGGCTTCCACATTCACCGTTTTCTTCCGATCTGACCACCAGCGACTTTTTTTTTTGTTCTCTGAAAAGAAATTTAGCATCGATTTTTTTGATAAAATTTTTTGATTTTATTATTCAATATACAGATAGTTGCCTTCGGAGGAGGGCGTAAATACAACGATTACGATAGCGTTCATACAATTTTTTTTTTGTATACCATTTTGCAGAATACGATTTGTCTTTTTAACCTCAAAATAAACCTCAGTTTCGACGATTATACCTCTTCATCGGCGTCCAGAATTCCTTTCCATAGAGAACAGAAAAATAGTCGCTGGTGGCCAGATATGGAGATACGATGCGGTGTATACGGAAGCTCAATTCGAAGCCCAATTCATGAAATTTTGCCATGATTTTCATTAATTTGTGAAACGGCGCGTTGTCTATAGATGAAACTTTCTAACATAATTTATAAGTGTCCGACATTATGTATAATGGTCAAATTTTTTTTTTTTTTTTTTTTTGTTAAATTGAATCATTTTGAACAAAATTCGATAACTAATTGAATTTAAAAATTTTTTAACTTCTGTCTGCGCAATTATTTGAGTAAAACCGCATCATTTTATGAAATAAAATTAGAAAGATTAAAAAATTATTGTTTCATAGTCCTTTATCGGCATCTAAAAGTCGAGCATACATAGCATAAATAGAAGGTGTCCGATATAATAGTGGTTAGAGTAGTATAAGCAGTTGATCAGGAATTCATCGGCAGTTTTAACAGTGCTGCAGGCCAGCAACCAGTCTACATCCTATTAATTGATCCCAAGTCAAAAACAAATCATCCCAATCAAAACTAATGGAAAATGCCATATATACAGGTTGTTCCGCAGTACAACCCCACAAAGCCGAATACCACACGTATTCCTGGGACTATTTCCAGCAAAAAATCGTTCTGGGAAGGGGGGGGGGGGGGTTCTAAATTCAACCCCTACCGAGTTACAGGGTGTTGAAAAAAATGGTGTTCCTTGAAAAACGTGAGTTCGCACTTACTTTTAATTTTCCTCGGAATACAATTTTTGTTATCTACCTGTCGTTTAGCTCGTTTTAGATATATGCTCCAAGTGAAAAAATATCATATTTTTCCCCTTCAACTTCTTCAGAAAAATTGATTTTTCTCAAAATTTTTGGGGTGGTGAAATTTTTTTTTTTTTTTCCTAAGTAACTTTTGTGCATAAAATAAAATTCCCTTAAAGTTCAACAACCATACAAAGTTAATCTCTGCGGTACTGCAGTATAAATTTGGAGTTATTTGACGTGTGATTTGTAACGGCGAAACGGCAAAAAATAATTCATCAATATAATAAATTAACATACATATATTATAAAGTCCATAATATGAATTCTTTATTCTTTGCTTTTTATTTCTTTATTTAGCCAAATTGGATTTTAGAAATGATTACAACAACAACAACAACAACAACCGATGATGACGACGACGACGACGACGACGACGGTTATGACGACGATGAAACCAAAATAGAAGAAACAACAACCGATTCGCCGCCCGTTGATGTATTTATCAATCATCATCAATTTATGAATGATCAAAGAAATGTTCAACGTTCATATTCATCATCACCACAACAACTGAAACAACAACAACAACATCAACAGCATCATCGGCAACAACGACAACAACAACAAGGGGGTATCAATGGTAATAATAATAATAAAAGACGTAGACGTATAATTGGTAAAAAACGTAAACGACGTCCTCAATCCCATCAAAAAACAAATGTGGATGATGAAAGTATATTAATTCCAATGGGTACTGTACAAAATTTTGAACAAAATATTAATAATGATTATGATAAAAATGAGAAAACCAATGATGATGATGATGAAGAACCAAAATCAACTTTTATTATTCAATATCCAAAAATACGTGAACCATTTGCGGCATTAGAAAAAGAACAACAACTATTTGAACATCGTGAAAAACAACGTAATCATAATCAATTATACTCGATGGATGATGATGATGATAATGATGGTGATGATGTTGGCAATCACCATCCCAAAAATCCAATTGAAATACAACAATTGAATAAAACAACGGCTTCAACAACTACTACTGCTACTATTACTACTGATGATGATGATGATGATGATGATGATGATGATGATGATATTAAATCAAGTGATAAAAATGCTACAACAACAACAACAACCACCACGTTTCAATTAAAAGATCTATTAAAAAAATCCGGTTCCGGTTTAAGTTTAAGTGAAATATTACAACAAAAAAATTTATCACTTGATGATTTACTAAAAGGTAAACAAAATGCATTAAATGTTTTACAACAGAGACATCATCAACAACAACAGCAGCAACAACAGGAAAAATCTCAACAATCCAAGCAATCCCATCAACAATCCTATCCGCGGAACGGTTCTTTAACAATAAAATCACAATTTAATAAAAACGCAACAATTAAAAGAATACCTTTGTATACAAGATGGCCGACAATTGGACCGACGACAACAACGACAATGACAACGACACCGACAACGACAAAAAAACCAATAACATTTCAAAAACCAATAAAAAATTTAGATGGTTTAATTCCATCCGTAAATTTACCTTTATTGGAATTGAAAAAATTTCCCGTACAACGTTTACGTTTACCAACCAATTTAAAATCAAAATTTAATGGTGGCGGTGGTGGTGGTGGTTATAATTTAACAACGATATCACCACCACCGTCCAAATTCAATCGGCCATCATCAATAACGGTTAAAACAACAACAACAACAACAACAACTGTACCCATTACAATTACCAATAATGACCGGCCACGACGCATAAAACCAATTAAAGAAATTTCATCACGCATGCGTCCCGATTTAACAAATTTAAATAAATGGAAACCATCAATAAAACATGAACAAAATTTACGAACACCAACACCCACACCACCACCACCAATTAAAATTACATCAACTTTACCGTCACAATTAATAATAGTTGATCATGCGCTTGCGATTGTCAACCATTTAAAAGAAAAACCTCATCAATTGGAAACAACAACTGAAAATACGGAATATGATCATTTAAATGCAATTACATCACGTATTGATTCATTCAAAATATTAAATGGAGCTGACGATTCAGCAGATGATGATCTAGCAGATGATGATCCAGCAGATGATGATCCAGCAGATGATGATCCAGCAGATGATGATGATGATGATCTAGTCCTGATAGATTCAATAGCAGAGAACATAAAAAATGATTCAGATAAAATATGGGATGTTACCGAAAGTAATCCATCATTATTTTCTGATATAATGACATCATTAAAATCTATTACAAAACCATCAACAACGTCATCATCATCATCATCTTCATCATCGTTAACATTACCACCATTATTTTTAAAATCATTAGATGATCGTACCGATTTATTAGAATTATTAAATGATCAACGAAATGGTCATAGATTAATTAAAATACTGCAACATTTAAATATGACATTTGAAGAATTAATTGAACATCGTAAACGTGGTTCAAGTCAATTACATTTAGCTGAAATTTATAAAAATAAATTGAAAAATTTTAATGCATCCGCAACTGATCGTTTATTATCAATAATTCAATTGTCAACAACTGTAACTAATCCTCCGCCGTCACCATCATCATCATCATCAATAGGAATTGTTTTTGAAACAGTAACAGAAATACCAACAACATCATCATCATCATTACCATCACCGTTGACTACTACTGTACCATCTATTCCAATTATTCAAAATAATAATAATACTACTACGATGAATAATTTAGATGTAATTACAGCGGAATTTGAAAATTTTCCACAATTTCATTTTCCACAAAATAACGTCGTACTAATAAAACCAAATGAAATAAAAATGGATTCACAAGGTTCCCGTTATTTTACATCAATTATCAATATAAAACCACCAACAACAAATGAAATGTTTATAAAAAATGAAAATCAACAACAACAAAATGAATATGAAAAAAATAATCAATCGCAAAAAATAAATGTTAATGTTATTAATGATTCGGTAACGTCTGTAACCACCGGTAACAATCAGAAAAATAATTATACCGTTGTTCATGATAATGATGACGACAGTGACCATGAAAAAAAAACAATAATAAAAAATTTTAATAATCTATTAACATTTCCCAGTTATGGCGCAGGCGTCAATAATAATGGCGGTGACGGCGGCCGCATTATTATCGGCGGTATTGGCGGCGGTGAAAATGGCGGCGGTGGTGATGGTGGTGTTAGTGACAACAATAATTACAATTCACAAGAATCAAATTATTTGGATGATGACGTAATGGGTGAAGGAAGAAATAATGTAGTTATTGGTGAAAGTAATCGTTTAAATTCTATTATATCATCAGCACGTTTAATACCATCATTTTCATTAAATTATCCCATCGTATCTGCATCGTCATCGTCATCGTCATCCCTATCTTCATCATCAAGAGATAAAAAAATGTTTAAATTACAATATCCAACGGAAAAATTAATAAGCATCGATCCGGTAGCCAAAGATGCCGCCCATGTTGATGTTAATGATGATGCTGCTGCTGCAGATGCTGCAACAATCATTGATGAAATAAATAATGATTTATTAAATGAAGTAGCCCGTTCACATGATTTATTAGATTTAGAATTAAATGGTAATGGTTTTCGTAGTAAAACATCATCATCATCATCATCATCGTTATCTAGCTCCTCCTCCTCCATTTCCATTGATAGTATAACAAATGGTCAAATATCACAAGGGGTACGTTCAGCAATTATTGCTAGTTCCGTAATTGTTGGTATATCTTTATTTATATTCTTTGTAATATTTATTATTTGTCGATGTCGTCAAAAACGTAAAAAACAATTAAATTATATGGAACATAATTTTGCAACAATACGTAATCGTTGTTTACCATCGGCAGTGAAAATGGCCGGGAATGAAATTGTTGATCGTGAAATGAAATTGAATGGTACAATAAGTAACAGTGGTAGTAGTGGTAATAATAATAATAGTATCAATAGTAGTGGTAGTGGTAGTAGTAATAGTAATAATTCTACTTCCGATTATTATATTAATCAAACGACAAATACAAATTTTGACTATAAAAATCATTCAAAAAGTATTTTATTTCCAATGGACGATGATTTACCAATAAGAGGTACACTTTTGAAAAATAATAATAATAATAATAATGGATATAATAATAGTAAACGATATTCAACCATTTCTTCGTCAGTTCAGCAACAACAACAACAACAAATTAAATCACCTCCTAATAATCATAATCATCATCATCATCATCAACCCCATCATCCAGCCGCAGCAGGTAAAAAACATAATCGTCAAAATAGTTTGAATCGTTTGAATAAAGTCAATACAATGGATCCAAATTCACCGGTTGTTCAAGAATATTTATTTGATACAATGCGTAAAACATCATCGTCATATCGTTAAATTGGTGTTGAGGTGTTGAGGTATTAAGATGTTGAGATGTTGTAGTGTTAAGCTGTTAAGATGTTGAAGTGTTGAGGTGTTGAGATATTGGCGAGGTTTTGAGATATTGAGATATTGGCGAGGTTTTAAGAGATTCGATTGGATGAGATTTTTCTATTATTTGGAATAATAAAATAGTTTGTATTTTTTTTTATATGTTAATTATATAAACAAAATGGCCGCAGCCGTAAAATATACAGTACGATAAGATGAAGCGCGAACGCCAACGGACATTTTGTGTGTTTTTTTTTTTTTTTATAGAATTTTAGCGATATTTATATAGTTTTTAATAATAAAAAAAAAATTAAAATATTATTTATTTATTTAAATTAAATATTATATAAATTACAAAAAAAAAAATTAAATTTAAAATGAAAAAAAAAAAATTTGTATTATTATAGTTGCGCGTTCCATTCAATTACCACAGGTCAGGAGTAGATAAGAGTAGAAAAAAGTAGAAAAGAGTATAGATTTTTCTACACCGAACTACTTCGTACGACTATATATAGCAAAGTTCGGAGTTCGAAGTAGAAAAAAAAAACTGTACTCTTTTCTACTCTTATCTACTTCCATGGTAATAATTGAATGGAACGCGCAACTTTTAAAAAACATCCGCCAAAAAAAAAAAAACAATCAACCAAAATCTAATCAAATCTAAAACCTAACCTATCAAAAAAAAAGGGTTATAAATAATATTAAAAATCCCAAAATCTCTCACATTATTGTCTAAATTGTCTTTAGGGAGACTTGGGGAGAAGAATTAAAATAGATCCATTCCAATTGTATTTTGACCGTATTTTTTGATCGGGGAGAGCAACATTTTTGGCATTATTACATAAAATTTATTTGCCAGATGAAATGGATAACGTATTCATAGAAGATCATCCGCATCCCCATCCGGCTCCGTATCCGCATCCTCCTCAGAATCCTTATTTTAAATTGGAAAATCGCAGTCACATAATTTAATTACCTCCTCCTAAGTAATATTTGACATTTTGGGATGATGTAAGTAACGCGCCACTTCTCTGTAAAAATGGGAAATTGAACGCTCGTCGTTCACCGGAAACAACAACAGTAATGTGTGAAAATAAGGTTAGAAATGTGAAAATGCTGTGAAAAACAGGTAGCATTTTATCGTACATGTTCTCTTTAACTCTCTAACTCACTTGCAGAAGGTTAACCGCGTATTGTTCGTGCGGTTGAATGGGAAACTGGTAAAAGCTAAAGAGGAGACCTGATGGAATATTTCCCACCCTATTACAGGGGGGGGGGGCGTAAAGAGACATTTGATGCCGCCATGGCTTAGGAAAG
This sequence comes from Dilophus febrilis, assembly GCA_958336335.1. Taxonomy (NCBI): domain Eukaryota; kingdom Metazoa; phylum Arthropoda; class Insecta; order Diptera; family Bibionidae; genus Dilophus; species Dilophus febrilis. The sequence goes on from OY284470.1 coordinate 38,711,943, forward strand.
TATTTGTCACTTGACTAGCGGTCCGGTGGTATATTTCGGTATAGGTTTAAGGTAAAGAAAGGTTCCCTAGTGTAGCATTCGCCCCATTTCCAATTTGGGCAGAAACACTCCAAATTGGAAATGGGGCGAATGCTACACTAGGGAACCAGCGAAGTCATTATTTTGTCACAGTCAGCTTTCCCGTTTAAAGCAATAGAAAGAGTAATTGCTGATCATCTGCCGAAATAACTACATGTGTGGGGTGACATCCCTTAAATAAAGACCATATACACCGATGACACATATCAATTTGGTCAAATAAACCGTGAACGGGCACTCAGTGCAATCAGTTGCAGTGCAATGAACTCGAACACTGAACACTGTATATTGGATTGCAATGCGAAAACCTTTGTTTTTATGTAGACAAAGCATTTGATTGTATACAGTTCAAAATTGCCCTTAATTTTTTGAATGGATCGATAAAAATAGCAGTAAAAATAGCAGTAAAAATCAGAAAGCAGCATCGCTCAGTTCTGGACAAGAAAGGCGGGTGTAGGGTAAGATAGCATTCTCAATCCGATATTTTTTTCCGATATGTTTTTTTTTTTAATTGAGTATGATGTAACCGATCATTTTTATTATGGAACGATGCCCCGTCGCATATTTTGGTCCGTGTTTTTCCCTTTAATTTTCCATTAAATTTGATCAATTTGAGTTACGCGGTGTAATGCGCGTGCACCTTCATTTAGCAGCTCATTGCCAGTACAGTACAGTAGTAGCATGATTCTGACCTTCAACCACCTCCACCATCAAATACAGATACAGCGAGTATAACGTCATAAGATCGGCTTTCAGCTTGGCGATGCTTTCGATTTGTTTGATGCATGATCGCGGGCTAACCCAACGATTTTTTTATTCGTTTTTTGGTTATCACGAAGTGCATTCAATACCAATACCAATAAAAATACCAATTTCTGTTTTTATATCGTTCGATTTCGGCAGCATTTCGGTCGCATACAAAATGTCCGACGTTCGTTCTTTCGTTAGTTCGCTGGTTCGTTAGTTCATTAGTTCATTAGTTCGTTAGTTCGTTAGTTCGTTAGTTCGTTAGTTCGTTAGTTCGTTAGTTCGTTAGTTCGTTAGTTCGTTAGTTCGTTAGTTCGTTAGTTCGTTCGTTCGTTAGTTCGTTAGTTCGTTAGTTCGTTAGTTCGTTAGTTCGTTAGTTCGTTAGTTCGTTAGTTCGTTAGTTCATTAGTTCGTTAGTTCGTTAGTTCGTTAGTTCGTTAGTTCGTTAGTTCGTTAGTTCGTTAGTTCGTTAGTTCGTTAGTTCGTTAGTTCGTTAGTTCGTTAGTTCGTTAGTTCGTTAGTTCGTTAGTTCGTTCGTTCGTTCTTTACTTCCATTCGAAAAAGTGCAATCAATTTCCTTGCTTCCGGAATCATACGGAGAGTATATAAAAAAACATTTTGGTAATGGTTGATCGATCATTCAAGCACGAAATGATTAAAATTTTATTACTCTTCAAAATTTTTGGTTTTGGCTGTGCAAATTTATATAGTCAAATTTTATCATTTTCCCTATGGTGGTGGGAAAATTAAACTAGTGTTGCGGCAGTGCGTGTTCTTAAGGAACATCATCATCATATAGGAATCTCTAAACGTTTGTTCAGCAGCCTTCACAGCAGAAGTCGCCGCCGCTCCAACTTAAACGGATGGACTTTTTTTGGTAGGCGATCACAAAAATTTGGAAAATTCCAAGATTTCAAGAAAGGTTGGCCATCAAAAAATTTTTTTTTAATTTTAATACATGATGAAAGGTTATTTTAGAAAAAAAAATATTTTTGCGGAACTATATGTATTGTTCTGGAACTAGGCAACTGCGCCTGACCTATTGTAGTTTTCGGGCAGGCGCCGAAGGTTTCACCGCTTCACAGGGTAAGGGAAATTTTTAATTTTTTTCCTATTTTACAGGTTACGCATTTACGTAATACAGTGTCGGTAAAGTGTCATATTTTGCCAAGCAAGTGATGTGTTACAGAGGATGTTGATGAAAATTAAAAAAAAAAAACCGCAAACATTCAGTCAATTGAGCGTTTTATAACTTATAAACTATTCAAAATAACCGCAGAAGGTATTTGAATTACAGACAAATTAATTATTTCTAATTATTTATTCTGGATAATCCGTTCGGTTTATTAGAGGATCGCTCTTTAAAATTTCTGGAGATCAACAAAATTTTTTTGTCATGCGATTACGCTTGCGGTTTATGTGGGTTTTGTAGGAGGTCAACAAACGAGAGAGGGAGGGATTCCTATATATATATATTAGATAGGATAGATTTAGCACACACGACAATAAGCAATCAAGCATATATAATATTAATTTTTTTAAAGGAATGAATGAAGGAATAAATGAATAATTAAGTATGTATTTTTTTTTATATATCTTCATATTTGGGATTATAAAGAAATAAGTATATAGAAAAGAGATATAGAGAAAATAAAATATTACAAAATTTTATCATTTTGTCAACATAATTAACATAACAAAATAGTTTACTCCTTGCATGTCCTATTTTTTTTTTCTGATACCAAAGCAAACATCATTTTTTTTTTACCCACACATCTTTGAAATATCTTTTTACTTTTATATATCGCATAGATACGATACTAATAATAATAATAATTTAAAGAGAAAATTGTCGAATTAATTATTCAAAATATCGTTTATAGAATTTTAACAAAAAAAAAAAAAAATATGTGTCATTCCACAAACAAAGGTAAGTGGGTGAGATAGTAAAATCTATACAAAGAATAAGGTATTTGAATTCATTTTTAATAATAAAGATATATTATTAATAATGATAATAAGCACTTTCTTATGATTAGATTGTTCTAAAACAATGAGGGAGTGACAGAAATACATGAAAACGTAACGTAACTTCCCTTTTTATATATGATATTTCTTATATTTATATATTACATTACAATACAATTCATTTCGTGAACGTTGTAATTAACTTATATTAACTTTAATATGCATATTATTATTTTGTGTCTTTATAGACTGGGAAAAAAATATAGTTATAATTTGATCAAATATAATTCACTTTCGCTCTGCAATACAAAAGATTTTGTGTACAGTTCGACAAAAAGTTAGATATGCATCGAGATTTGGAAGACTGCGCGCAGGCTGAATAGTCCTCTAAAATACAAATAAGGGACCGACCGACGAACGTAGCCGAACGTGAAGACGATATAATAATCTGTAGTAATTGACAGTATACGTGAACAGTTCAGACGGCTGTATGGACTTTATTAGGACCCCTCCGATTCATTTTAGGCCAACATTCCATATGGTAACGTAACAGAGATAATGCGGACCGGAATGAGGGAGATTTGGTATAACCACATACCACAATTTTTTTGGGGCTCAAAAAACCACCACAGATCTTGTCTATACCATACCTGGATGAATTCATATGTAACGGCGGCTTCTTTGCCTTATTTACCATGTGTGTCATATGCGGATTTAATGGTAATTTTGTGTCTAGCATCACTGCTATAGATATTTGAATCTATTTTGATAACCATTTTGGGATCCCGCCCGATTCACGGTATGGGTACTACCTTATATTTTTATCCTCTTTTATTGGTGGGCCTGAATATAATTTATTGGTTTGCTCTGATCGGACTATTTTCGAGCATATTTACTATCCGCACCAGCCAACCCAACTATGGTGGAATTTTTTTTAGGCCCCTAGTCAATGTTGCCCTTGGTCAGGACCTCACCTCGAACTTGTGGGGTTTTTGAAAGCACCCGGCACGTCTAGGAAATTGCCCGTACATTAGCAATTCCCTGTCCTTCGTTAGTGTATATTCTATGCCGCTTTGATGATGATTGTGTGCAGCGCAGGGTTTCATTTGATTCCCCCCCCCCCCCCTTGATGGGTTTCGCTATTTACGGATTAAGGGCCCAATAAGCACGTATGTTAGTTCCTGATGTCTATCATTTTTTCTAACGGTTTTCAAAAAAAAAAAAATCGACTACGATTTATGGGTCTATATGCTTTTTTTTTTTTTTTTTTTTAACGAAGGGGAAATCTTGCATGGTCACGTCCGAAGGCGCGTGTCACATTCTTATGATGTCAGATGACTAAACCTCTCCTCCGGCTGCGGTATATTCGAATCAGACCATATACTTGTGCCCATTTTCGTACCTCCGATTGACACCTACTCAGTTTGCCACTCAGGTCTCCCCGATTGCTCATCGAATATAAGGTCCCTCGTTATTTCAAGCATCTCTTTGAAGGGTATCCTTCACAGCTCGCTCTCTGCGAGGACCGGTCACCCCCATCCGTAGGCTCTTCAAAGCCGGACATTTGCACACAATGTGCGCAGCCGTTTCCTCATCCTCTAGGCAGAGTCTGCATGTATCATTTGTAAGAATTTTCATCCCCACAAGATGCCTGAAACTGCCATGCCCAGATGTGAGTGCCACTAGTTTCGTGAGAATTTCCCGCCCTAAGCCAAGAACCTCTCAGATTGGTGTTTCCTACTATCAGCCCAAGTATCTGAGTCCTTTTACTTCCTTCCATCTTTTCTGATGTTCGGAAATGGCCCAATTCTCGACTATGTCCCTCCCGTACTTCTGCTAATTGTAGTGTACGGCTCCGGTCCAACGAACTTATTGGTCGATCCGCCTTTTGCCAAAGCGTCCGCCCTTTCGTTCCCGTCGATTCTATTATGCCCCCTGACCCAAACCAGTGTGAACGCATTCTGGGTCGCATTCACTCTTTAAGCCCGTGAGCAAATTCCAGTGCCAGGGATGAATCAAACGTCCCACCTTTCATACACTTTACCAGTTCATTGCAATCAGTGGCAAAAAGGAGTTCCTTCCCGCACACCCCATTGCTCTGAACATGGTCCAGCGCATGAATTAGGGCCATCGTCTCCGCCTGGTATACTGAGGTATAACTCCCTATATTTATCTGGCCGTTTCGAACCAAGTTCCATCGGGTAGTACCCGGCTCCGAAGCTGCCATTTTTCATAGATCCGTCCGTGAAGATTTTTATCGTTTCCCACCCCACTTAAGGGAGTGATCCGTCATCTATGAGTATCTTATGGTACATTTCCGGTACCACAACTCTCTTAATCCTATCCATTAGCATGTCCAGTTCCCTGACTCCTTTGCTCATTTACAACCACCTCACTTCCAAAATTTTAGCAGAGATGAGTTTGAGTTACAAGGCATACGCACCGTTAGGCTGGTTCTCATATATATGTGATGGGTTGAGGTACCAGTTTTTATTTTTACATATAAATTACAAAAACAAATTTACTTGCGGGTTTTTTTTCCCCGGCACTCAATAAAAAGTTAAACTTTAACTTTTTCCACTTCCACTTCATCCACTAACATCTGAGGGGTTTTTTTTTCCTCCAAAAATTCACAATTGACACGGGAGTTTTGTCCCTCACATATGAGAGCTCCTGAGAGAGTACCGCGCAGAGAACCTTAAGTTATTCTCTCTACCTGGACGGCAATTTCAGGATTTCACGTCCTTTTAGTTTTTCTTGGAAAAACCCACAGAGTGAGGGTGACGGACCAATGGACGATGCTCCTGTACCCATTTTTTTCAATTTTTCTGCATGCTCTATGTCCCATATATGAGGGCCGGCATATACAAATGGCTTTAACCCCCCCCCCCCCCCGCCCACGCTTGTTTGTCAAATATTGTCGACTATATTACTTATGTTAATGCCCTGAAAATTACCCGCATCCCGTCTCGGGGTAGCTCTCATATCTGTTTTTCGGTGGTAGGAGAAATCCATTTACGGACAAAGTGGCGGATTGGGGGACTCCCTCCAACTAGGTTGACGTCCTACAGACCAGAAAAACCCTGATCCCTGCGGATTGAAATAGAGGTAGAGAGTTAAACCGCTCAGCGACGAATGCGACCAATCTGGATGGATCTTTTGTACTTCCCGAAAATAAAAAAAAAAACAAAAAATTCAAAATAAGATAAAAGTAAAATTACGGTTACGCGTCAACCCGGGAATTTATTTTAATTTAAATCTTTTTACGACAATATTTAGCAGATTATCCACAAGATATCGCTGTTCGTCGTTTACCTGCGTACAGATTCTGTCAGTTCGTTTATTAGTTTTTAGAGGTTAACACTCTAATATGTGTGTGCCGGTGCCCGGTCTCCTTCTCTACCTTACAAGAATCTGGCCATTGGTTTTTTTTTAACATTTTGAAACTTATGTATTTTCTTAAGGTATAGTCATTAATAAACGGTTCGTGGCCCGAAACATATCATGTCCGAAAGTCGTCTTAGTTTCTCTCTTTCTTTTTTAAATGAGTATGACATCTCCAATTCCTGCCAAGCTTTCATTAAAAAAAAAATGTTTGGTGTTTCTTTGGAACGTAAGGATACGTAGGGAACGCGAAAATCGATGCTTCACAATTGACTTCCAGTATTTTAGGGTCATCCGAAATACAACTCCGTGGATTAGTGATTGTGCGTTCCGGTTCTATTACCAATTTCACTCGCACATCCCGCTCTCGCCAGGCGGTTGGCTCGTTCTGTGTCCGCAGCAAAGAACGTGGTTTCACCCGACCATATCAACAATATTTTATTATATAGATACAGTCACTCTATTTAGGCTCTATTATGGTAACATTCGGAAATCTGTCTTGAATTAAAGCTAGACTTTTCACGGACCATGATTTGACCCTTGACTTGAGTTGTCTTGAGTTTTTGATAAAATGTATTTTTCTCCGCTAATTTTTGTATTTGCTATGCAAGAAATCTATTGCACGTATATCTCTCTCCGGCTGAAATCCGCAGTGTTTTGTGTTAGGGTTGGTTAGAAGACCTCTATCATATATTCGATCAATGGTTCAACTGTTCCGACACCTCATGTTCCATTTGGGAGTCTTTATAGCCTCCGTGTACCGCTTCATGGCATGGCCTCGTAAGTTATCTATTCTCCTTTGTCGGTCGCCTCCGTCGCCTCGGCTAGAATGCACATTTTATATATATACATTTTTTATATATACTGCATATTGTTTGAGGAAATCCAGGAAATCTAATCCCCAGGCAGATGGGATATTAGTCTATGGCCCCGATTGGACACACTAAATTATTTTATGGTTATTTTAAGATAGCATGCCTGCGTCATTGCTGATGCTTGAATATACATTTGTATCGGATCCAACGCCTAGCAGTCCGTCAAATGCCACTGTTGGAAACTGCAAAATACTCATTCTCTGTGAATAGCAGGGACCATGGACATAGGATCATTTCGAATACCTGAGGAAGTTTCGGTTCATTCATACCCATATCAATAATTTGGTCAGGTTTTTTTTAAGCAGAGGGCCAATGAACGAATGGATGAATATGGAATAAATTGGGGCACAGCAAAACACAATGATTCCAGGCGGTCAAGTGTTTAGGGAATGGACGACCCAACCAAATACAAATAATTTTAAATTCTAAGTATATCCTCCCTGTTTTGTGGACAAAGATCCACCATCAACGAGCTACTACAAGAGCTAATCCAAGAAGAAAATTATTATAATTCATTTATGAGTGCCGTTTTGGAAACGACAAGCCACAATCCAGAAAGTGTGTCAATTGTTTTCACAAAAGGTGAGATTCAGCTCCTCTCCTTCTTTTGAACTCCTTTGTCAACCTTTGTCTTTTTTTCCTTCCTTCCTTTCATCCTTCATCCTTTCATTCATTCTTTGCCGTCTTACTTGTCTATTTCGTGCTGCCTGAGCCTTTCGTAGACCTTTAACACAGGAACACAGAAAGAGTTATTATAACAATTATAAATGTAAATAAATATTAAATTATTTTTCATCAATTAATAACAATATTAACAACTAAACATATTTTTATTTCAATTTTCTTTTTCTTTTCTCTCCTTATCTAATACACATTAACATTTTATTTTATTTTATTTTATTTCATAACAATATATAATTAATAATAAAACAAGTCGAGTATCTTCCCCTATATCGATCTCTCTCTCTACATTTATATAATCACTAATTGAGCCAAATTAAACCATAATAAAAAATTATAAGGAAAAAATAGGATGGAGAAAAAACTTTTAAGTGGGGGATGAAGAAAATTTTAAGTTAATTTCATGCATAAAAAAAAGAAAAATTCAGTCAAATCTATAGATAGATAGATATAGATATTTTAATAGAGAATTTACGATATGATAATATTTAAGAAAATAACTATTCAAGAGATATTTCGGAATGATCATAAATCGTTATTAGACAAATAATATAATAATAATAATAATAATAATAATTAAAATTAGCAGCAGCAGCTATAAATTACAATAATCAAATTTTTTTTTCTATATTAACAATAAATTATTTGTTCGATATTAAGTTTGAATGAATGTGAATTGATCACGAACGTTCCCTTCCTCCTATTCATCATCATCATCATCATCATCTTCATAACACTTTTAAATTCTAATTATGGCCTAATCATCCGTTGGTGTTGTTGTTGTTGTATTTGTTCCCGTTCCAAATAACAATTTAACCTTTTCAAATACCTCATCGGCGGACAATTCACCGGGAATCCGTTTAACTAAATTATCCTTTTCATAATGGGCAATAATCGGTAATGAATCATTATAGAATGTATTGAAACGTTTAATTAAACTGGCTTTATTATCGTCACTGCGTCCGCTACCCGCAGCACCACGACGCAAACACCGTTCAATGCAAATCTCCTCCGAACAATCGAATACCAAAACAAATTGTAAAATTACTTTATCGGACATTTGTTTTATCCATCCGGCAACGTTATTTTCATTACGTGGAAAACCATCAATTAAAAATTTTGTTTTTGCATTGTCCTGTGTGGGGGCAAAAAAAAAATGAAATATCTAAATTATAAAGAATTATTTTTTTAACATCCTGTTTTATATATTTTATTGTATTTTTCACACTGGAAATCGAAAGGTTTTTTTGATTTGTGAATGTGATTTGAATTGGAAAAAATAAAAAAACAGAACGAGAATTTCAGAAACGAAATTTTGCTTATTTTCTTGGATTTTTATGTGAGCAGCTACTCCCCCTCCTTCCCCTCCCTTCCTCCTACTCCTCCTCCTCCTGGATGGGATGGGATGCGATCCAGAAAACATGATATCACTGATATAAAAGTTTTTTTTTATTTCAATAGTTTTCATCATAAATTACTTTCAGTTATTAAAGTTAACAGTTAATTTTCCTTGACATGAATGGAATTTCGATGGAATTACTAGAGAATTTTTGTAGAATTTTGGTAGAATTTCCTTAAGGCATTTCGGTAGAAGTTCCTTAATTCTCCAGAAAATCCTTTAAGATATTCTACAGAAATTCCTGAAGGAAATTCTACAAAAATTTCACCGAAATTCCACTAGAAAATTCTCCAGAAAATCCATTAGAAAATTTTTGTAGAAGTTCCTATTTCCGATTGAGTAGAATTGCCTAAAGTTCTTTAAGGAATTTCGATGGAATTTCATAAAGGAATTTTGATGGAATTTCCTAAAGGGATTTCTGTAGAATTTCTCCAGAATTTCTTAAAATATTTCTTGTAGAATTTCGCCAGAATTTCTTTAAGGATTTTCTGGAGAATTTCGGCAGAATTTCCTTAAGGATTTTCTGGGGAATTTCCTACAGGAATTGCTGGCGATTTCCTTAAGGCATTTCTGTAGGATTTTCTAAAGGAATTTCTGTAGAATTTCCTAAAGGAATTTCTGGAGAATTTCTTAAAGGATTTTCTGTAGAAGTTCCTTAAGGAATTTCTGGAGAATTTCCTGAAGGATTTTCTGGAGAATTTCCTAAAGGAATTTCGGGAGAATTTATAAAGAATTCTCTGTAGAATTTCTGTAGAAGTGCCTTAAGGAATTTCTGTGGGATTTCCTAAAGGAATTTCTGGATAATTTCCTAAAGGAATTTCGGGAGAATTTCTTTAAGGATTTTCTGTAGAATTTCTTTAAGGATTTTCTGTAGAATTTCTTAAAGGAATTCTGTAGAATTTCCTTAAGTAATTTCTGTAGGATTTCGTACAGGAGTTTCTGTAAAAGTTCCTTAAGGAATTTCTGGAGAACTTCTTAAAGAATTTTCAGTAAAATTTCTGTAGAAGTGCCTTAAGAAATTTCTGTACGATTTCCTAAAGGAATTTCTGGATAATTTCCTAAAGGAATTTCGGGAGAATTTCTTTAAGGAATTTCTGTAGAATTTCTTAAAGGAATTTCTGAAGAACTTCTTTAAGTATTTTCTCTAGAATGGCTTAAAAGATTTCTGTAGAATTTTCTAAAAAAATTTCTGTAGAATTTCTTAAAGGATTTTCCGTAGAACTTCTTAAAGGATTTCTATAGAATTTCCTTAAGGAATTTCTGTAGAAGTTCCTTAAGGAATTTTGTTGGAATTTCTGGAGAATTTCCTTAAGTAATTTCTGTAGGATTTCGTACAGGAGTTTCTGTAAAAGTTCCTTAAGGAATTTCTGGAGAACTTCTTAAAGAATTTTCAGTAAAATCAGTAAAATTTTTTAAGGAATTTCTGTGGGATTTCCTAAAGGAATTTCTGGATAATTTCCTAAAGGAATTTCGGAAGAATTTCTTAAAGGAATTTCTGTAGAATTTCTTAAAGGATTTCTGTAGAATTTCTGAAAGGATTTCCTCGTGAATTTCCTAAAGGAATTTCCTTAAGGAATTTCTGTAGAATTTCTTAAAAGAATTTCTGTAGAATTTCTTAAAAGAATTTCTGTAGAATTTCTTAAAGGAATTTCTGTAGAATTTCTTAAAGGAATTTCTGCAGAATTTCTTAAAGGAATTTCGGGAGAATTACATAAAGAATTCTCTATACAATTTCTGGAGAATTTCCTTAAGGAATTTCTGGAGAATTTCCTTAAGGAATTTCTGGAGAATTTCCTTAAGGAATTTCTGGAGAATTTCCTTAAGGAATTTCTGGAGAATTTCCTTAAGGAATTTCTGGAGAATTTCCTTAAGGAATTTCTGGAGAATTTCCTTAAGGAATTTCTGGAGAATTTCCTTAAGGAATTTCTGGAGAATTTCCTTAAGGAATTTCTGGAGAATTTCCTTAAGGAATTTCTGGAGAATTTCCTTAAGGAATTTCTGGAGAATTTCCTTAAGGATTTTCTTGCGAATTTCCCTAAGGCATTTCTGTAGGATTCGGGCGAATTTCCTTAAGGAATTTCTGGAGATTTTTCCCAAAGGAATTTTTGTATACTTAAAGAATTTTCTGTAGAATTTCTCTAGAAGTTCCTTAAGGAATTTTGGTTGAATTTCTGTAGAATTTCTTAAAGTATTTTTCGCTAGAATTTTTGTGGAATTTCCTAAAGGAATTTTTGTAGAATTTCCTAAAGGAATTTTTGTAGAATTTCCTTAAGGATTTTCTGGAGAATTTCTTTAAGGATTTTCTGGAGAATTTCCTTAAGGATTTTCTGGAGAATTTCTTTAAGGATTTTCTGGAGAATTTCCTTAAGGATTTTCTGTAAAAGTTCCTTAAGGAATTTCTGTAAAAGTTCCTTAAGGAATTTCTGTAAAAGTTCCTTAAGGAATTTCTGTAAAAGTTCCTTAAGGAATTTCTGTAAAAGTTCCTTAAGGAATTTCTGTAAAAGTTCCTTAAGGAATTTCTGTAAACGTTCCTTAAGGAATTTCTGTAAAAGTTCCTTAAGGAATTTCTGTAAAAGTTCCTTAAGGAATTTCTGTAAAAGTTCCTTAAGGAATTTCTGTAAAAGTTCCTTAACGAATTTCTGTAAAAGTTCCTTAACGAATTTCTGTAAAAGTTCCTTAACGAATTTCTGTAAAAGTTCCTTAACGAATTTCTGTAAAAGTTCCTTAACGAATTTCTGTAAAAGTTCCTTAAGGATTTTCTGGAGAATTTCTTAAAGGATTTACTGGGGAATTCGACAGAGAGACTTCCGCCGAAATTCCTAAAGGCTTTTTTGAAAGAATTTCAGCGTTGACATTGACAGCATTGTTCAGTGAATTTTTTTTTACCATCG